>OX422210.1:720706012-721956012 GCA_949130495.1 Sambucus nigra
TCGGTTGCGCGAGTGCCATGAATCTCCTAAAACCTTCATTCTCAACAAACTTAAATGAAAGCTCATCAATCATTAACATTTCTGCAAGTCCTTGCCTACAAGCTTCGGCATTAAACGACATGGGTAAAAGATTTAAACTTGGACCATTTCCCCCATCATCTTTCTTTGGAATAAAAGATAGTTTTTGTTGTCCATTGTTATTGTCATCTAAAACATCTGAACACGCTTTTTGATACGCTCGACACGAGGGAGTATGGCTTAATAAATTTTTAGTCCCATTTTTCCTAGCATGACAAGCATACGTGATACCACAATAATTACATGATGCCCTAGGATTTTTTTTATCATTGTTCTTAGTAAAATGATCCCATACCGAAGAGCCGTTTTTTCTCTTTTTCTGTGGTGACGTATCAAGGTCAATTGGTCCATGCACGGTAGCATTGACGGACTTTGGATCATCAACCTACAATCAAAAAATATATGTGAGATCGAAAAAGAATCAAAAACAATAATATAATTAAAAAAATATATATCTCCCTAAAAAAATATATCTCCCTAAAAAGATACCTACCATACCTGAGATTTTGAGGGTGGTTCCGCCATAAAAAAAATATATGTGAGGTTGAAATTCAACCTACAATCAAAACAAACAAATAATTACTACTTAAGCTAAAATCAGATTCATAAATTGTCAAACTAAAATCAGAAGTGATTAAATAATTTCGAATTGTCAAATTAAAATCAGATTCATAAATTGTCGAACTAAAATCAGATTCATAAATGGAGAACAAAACTAAAATTGTCAAACCCAAATATTAAATCACTTCTGAAATGATCCCATACCGAACAAAACTAATCTGTTATTTAGAAAAAATATTTAGATAAAACCTATAATTATTTGCACTATAGTTTCGAGTTATTTTGGGAACGGCAGTGATAAAAGATGTCAAGGAAATGGCCAATGGTTCACAGTTTACATAGTTTATTTAGGGTATTAACTTATACAGCAAAAAAAAAATCATGAGCCCAGACCCAAACGTACACTACTAGGCAAAGTTCAAGACCCGTGTGTGAGGTCGCCAGTTATAAAGGGCATAGTTTATTTAGGGTATTAACTTACATAGTTTACAAACATTTAGCTCTACAAAAATAAGTGAAATACCGGATTGGAGGAGGTGGGAGGTCGCCGGTCGTGCTGTCTGGTGCGCTGGGCGATGGCGTCTGGTGCGCTGGGCGATGGCGTCTGGGCGGTGGGATGGGAAGGAGGGCCGGTTGTGGTGTGATGGAGGAGGGCTTGCTGTTGCTGCTGTAGAGGGTAGAGACTCTAGAGAGAGAGAGAGAATTTAGGGCCGGCTGTGGTGGTGGGTGTGGCTAGGGGATTAGGAACTTAAGTTTCATTTGTTGTGTTGTGTCCGTGTGCGTGCGTTTTGTGTGGGTATATTGGGGTGAGGTGAAAATCTGTGTGGGGGAGGGGTATATTGGGGTAAATATATATATGTATAAAAAAAATATATATATATTTTTAATAAATGCGGTCCGGTCCGGTCCAAAACCGTTTTTTAAAAGTCAAAACCGAGACCGAACCGAAAAATGCGGTTCTACATATTTTAAGACCGAATTAAAACCGAATTTTAAAAAACTCGTAAAAGTCGGTTCGGTTCGGTTCGGTTTTTTCGGTCCATTCGGTCCGTTCGGGTTCGTGAACACCCCTAACAAGCGTAGATATATATACGACATACGTGCACATATGAAATTGGGTATACCCACACATATGAATGTTACATGCACATATGAATTTGGCACATATATACACTCACCTTCTCACATGTGAATATATATATGACATACGCGCACATATGAAATTGGGTATACATGCACATATGAATTGGGCATATGAAATTTAACACATATTTACTCATGTATGCGTGGGTGCACTAATCCTACTTTATTTCGTGTGAGTACTCTTGTATAGTTTCTTAGGGGTCTAACTAGTCGAATTCATATGAGATTTCAAGCCTAATAAGGTTATGTCATAGTCTTGTTATGAAGCTAGGAACCCTGGATGCATTGGAGCAGTTAGACCTCTAAGAAACTATTCAAGTATACTTAGACAAAACTACTGATGCACCATAATATCCTTTATGTTTTAGTAGTCCCATAAATGTTATTTTGCATTTTTATTGTTAGGATTCAATTTTTATTTTGTTTACAATACATTTCTATCACTAATCCCACTCCTTTTATTATCATTTGTACGTTCACATTTATTTCCAACTAGGGATTCACGTCCTTTCTTACTTACCATTTGGAATATTTTGAAGTCTTGTCTGGAAGCCTAGTTGCAGAAGTAACACTTTGAATATATTGCATATGTTTCGTGGAAGGAACCAATCACTACATTGGATTTTGATGAAGATGTTGAGATGGTATTATAATATTTCACAAGCATGCATTGTATTATTATTTGTATTGAACGATTTTGTGGCTTTAGTTAGTTAATTTATTTTGTATTATTATTTTTGATTTATGGATGGCATAGTGGCTTAATATTTATTTTTGGAAATGTATACAGGTTTGGAAAATGTACAAATTTTTTTAGGATGCAGAAATTTATTTAATCGTGACCAAAACTATAACCATTTAAAATTATAAATATATGGCCACGGTTCAAAATTGTGACCATGTATTTATATTTTTAAATGGTCATGGTTTTGATCTATGATCATAATTAAATCCCCCTTTAATGGTCACATGCTGGGTCACGGTTTTGAGCCGTGACCACCGGGTCAGGGTCCTAAACCGTGACTAGCCAATAAATAATTATTGATTATGACCCCATATGGGGTCACGATTTTGGACCCTGACCGACAATTTCATCACCCTTAATATGGTAACAATCCAAAACTGTGACCCATAGGCCTCGGTCACGGTCCAAAACTCTGACCATGTCCGATATATGGTGTAGTGATAGTAACATCTAATATGATAAAAGAAAGGGGTGTAGATCGTGAAATATTAACATCGAATATGATGGGATAAGTCCATATATATATGTGTGTGTGTGTGTGTGTGTGTGTGTGTGTGTGTGATACAATGGCTTGAAGATTATGAATCTAGTGGTTCGAAGGTTTTAATAGTGTGCTTTTGGTTATATCGAATCGCATATGAAGTGTGAAAGGTATTTAACTTTATAGACATCAGATCAATGACATAATTGTACAACTAATGCAATGGTGTAAATTGCAATCAATGTGAAGTTTTGTATTTATAGGACAAGAATATCATTTGAATATCAACAACATTCGCGATAAACCAATAACCTATTAACGCAAATTTGATATGAGTTTTTCGTCTGATATTTGTGGTAGGGTGTCTCACCTCTCCCAATAAAGATTCGACAAATTATAAATCATCACTACCTTCTCATAAGGTTAAGGCAATTCATAGAACAAACAATTTTTTTTTTTAATGTTTATGTTCAATTTCAACTTACTTAGGACTTATCTTGAACCGTCGACCCCTGGTAATGCTTAATTTTATTTGGAGTTATATGGATATGTTGTGTTGGTGTAATATTTTCTATGTTAACTTTCGACATTTGTTCAACAATTTTTACGTAGCTGTAAGGTTTGATTTTAGGGCATTCCTTATATGGGACATACTAAATGATTGTGTCAACAACGACCTTTAAGTTCTGGAATGATATGTTTGGGTAGGACTGACGCAACATGGGAAGAGGTCTTATTTTATCTCACTATGTGGTTATCAAACAAAATTCTACATCACACGAGGGAGGCTATTTATAGGACTGGTGTTCTCAAACTTTAGGGGTAAATACACGATGCTTGTTATTTTATGTTTTTTCACATTATGTTAAATTAATTTCGTACTCTACGTTTTATTATATTTATTAAAGTCGTGTGGCACTTTATATAACTTCAATAACATTAGAATTTTCAATACAAGTTACATGTGATTATTTGTAGAGTAATCGCAAAATGTGAAGCGATAATAAATCTTAAATATCAAACATAAATTAGGACCATGACTTATAAGTGTGTACATGAAAATAGAATTACATATGCCCAAATGAACAGAAAAATGTAACAAAACTGATAAATTTGGGTCTCCTCAGAGGCTCCGGCCTCTGTGCCTTATCCCATGTATATGATTTCTCAATGATGTTTGACCCAATTATATCCTACTAATGAAGAGGAAGTCTTGTATCCCTACCCCCACCCATCCCACCTAACGACTTACCGCACGGCTTCCCTCTACAACGTCTAATACCCCGTAGTCACAGGCACACTCATAACTACTTCTCGTGGTATTGGGTCATTTTGATTGGCCCCATTTCCGATAACTGGACCCATATCCTGAAATGGGATCAAAATCTATGACACTAAAGGAGTCGATATATCTGAAGTGTAGATCATCAGTCCACCCATCCTAACAAGCGATGGTGGGGTCGTGGAATGATAGGGATGTATGACCCATCTGACGTTTGGGTCGATTGTGGTGGACTGACGAATGGTGAGTCTAATAAATATTGAGTCTAACGTGACTCCGTATAATGGTAATGGGTTGGTGAATGACTTCTGGCAGTATGCTAGAATGATGGAGGGGCACACAACGTATTGGCACTGTTAAAATGTGAGTTATAAGTGAGAGTCATGTGCTAGGAATTTGAATACGGACGGTCGTATTAGGTCGATATGAAGTTCCATCCATGTCATTCGTCTAAGTGGGTGGGGGTGTAAGTCGATAGAAAAATTCGTATCAACTTAGTGGCCCTCTTATTATTATAATCCATATTTGCCTTGGCCAGCCCTATGTGGGCGTGCTCATTGTGCCTCATGAATGACCCTACCAATAAGAACTGGTGTCCGATCATGTATATATGGTGGTACATCCTCACTAACTTTACCAACCTCACGTGCTGCATCTAGTCCAGTAATGCACACATCCATGATCTCTAACATGGAAAACCATGTGTGGACATTTTTGTCGGATGCCTCCAGCGCGGGCCAAACTCAAAATTAGAGGAGAGAGAAAACTAAGGAAATCCCTCTCATGCAAAAGAAATTTAGCAATCTCGAGAGAATGAAATCAAAAGACATACTCATGCGTACAAAACCAAATGAATCAAGGGTCCGATAACTAAGTTACAAAATCAAAAGGTGTTAGGCCCCCATCCTACCCTTTCGATTTCTCATGGGCTATGATAATATTCTTCTTTTCTCTAAAGTGTGAAAAGTGTGTACATTTCTACGGTGTGAATAATGAGAGAAATAAATCATCCGACCCACGTCATGGGAAGGACGGGGCGGAATCATTCTAAGGAGTGTGTAAAATAAATAACATAAAAATGTAACGTGGGTGTCTGTCGAATCACAAATCACTATGAATAAGTGAGTGTGTATATAGAGTGTAACACAAGCACGAAGGAGTAAATGTACCGAAATGCAAATAAATATAAGAAAACATAAAATGAATAAATGAGAATATAGTACTCGAATTACAAGATTGGCTCGGGATGCCTATCCCAAAGGGCATCAAAGTCTATTTAGTTCGATAACATGCAAGAGTGGGGTTTAACCGATAAATCCTAGTTTAGAACTTCATTTAGTTTGTTTTTAGAAAATGTACACAAGTGTAGAAACAATGAAAAATGAGAAAATATTAAATTAGGGTTTATAAGAAAACACTATTTTTGGCTTTTTTATAATTTATAAAAGTAAGATTTATTTGTACTAAATAGTAAAATGTGAAATTAGTTTTGAAATGAGAGAATAAAATCAAAGATATATCAAGAGTAGACAGGAAAGTAAACAACTACTACTAATTGAGTGAGTTGTAAATGAATAAGGGTAGACCTTCTAGAGAACTTTAATTCTGATTTTGCAAGGGTAGGGTGCTGATTTTAGTATGGTTGGATGGTGGTGAGGTAAGGATGGAAAGTAGGGTGGAAAATGGAAGATGATGATGTAAGGAAATGGAGAGAATGTTAGAAAATAGAATTGCGGCTCACTAATTTCAAGTGGAATGTTCCGACTTTAGTAAGGGACCCTTGGGAATGAGGTTATGGTCTCATTAAATAGTAAAAAAATTTAGTGTTTCAAGGGGGTGCAAATCGGCATGGCCCCTTGTCTATCTCTTAGCATAAACCATAGCTTGTTGGCCCTACCGATATGCGAGAGGTATGGGGTGCCTATAGGAAGTCTGGAATGGACTTTTCTAGAAAATAGGCATAAAATGCAAATAGTGAGTCGAATCATGTACTGTAATAACCGTTGGAAAGGGTACTCATTGCTCTATAAGAATACATTGAGTACTCATGGGTTCGAGAGTTGACATAAGTAAAATGGGGCTTGAAAGCACCCGATGGTAAGTAAAAATGATAGTACATGTGAACCATGTCACAAATTGTATGGACCGTTAGGAAGGGGATTTAGAGCCCTATGATTTTTCACTCAATTTAGAGGTTGATCGAGGTTAAACGGGGCCTGAAATCACTTAGTGGCCTCTAGACCAAGCCTTAGAGTAAAAAGGTGAGTATGCGTGAACCCTGGGGCCAACTCACGCATGATATGGACCACTAAAAATGGGATTCAGAGACTAATGGTATTTCAATGATCTCTACTCAGGTTAGAGAGTTCGGTGTGGTCAAGTCGGCGTAGAGATACTCGATGGCTTCTGGGTTATATCTCAGAGTAAAAAGGTGATTATGCGCAACCCGTGAGGTCGATTCATCTACGGTATGGACCGTTGAAAAGGTTATTCAGAGACCTATGAGGTTTTAATGAGTTTTTCTCAGGTTGCAGAGTTAAAAGTTATCAAACGGGGCCTGGCAGCACCTGATGGTATTTAGAGTGAGGTTTGGAGTAGGACCTTGGGTCTTATTATGGGTGGAGAAGTACTAAGAATATAAGGTGGTGTTTAGGTTGTAATAGGATCGGGTTTATATAAAGACCCTCAACAAGAGAGCTTGGCGAAAACATAGGTCTCCGAAAGAAAGTTAGCTAGTTGGGCGAGCTTGGAACAAATGGAGGTTTTCGAATGAAAGTCACCTAATTGATGTTCAAGGATTATGGACCTTGATGGGGATTAGAAGATGGTTGATTACAAGATTCAGGTCGATTATGTTGAGCTAAGAGGTGGAGATGACTAATTCAAGGTGTCGAGGTCGATTATGCGGTCCTAGGGACTTGAGACAATTAATTTAGGTGGTCATGGTCGATTCTATAGACATGGCAAGTTAAAATGAACAATTCAATGAGTTAAGGTTGAGTCCACGAACCTATGGAGTTGAAATGACCGACTCAGATGGTGAAGGACGATTCTTCGACCTAAAGATTTGAGATTATGGATTTAGAGAGTAAAGAGAAATTCTACGAATCTAAAGAGTTTATATGACCGATTAAGAGGATCGAGGTCGATTATATATACATAAAGAATTTAGATGATTGATTCAGTAGGTGAAGGCCTATTCTGTAGATCTAGTTCAATTCTGTAAACCTGAAGAGTTAAGATGATCAATTCAGAGCGTTGAGGTCGATTCAGCAAACCTAAAGGGTGGAGATGACCAATTTAGAGGCTCAAGATCGATTTTACGGGCCTAAGGAGTTGATATGATCTATTTAGCAGGTCAAGGTCGATTCTACGGACCTAAAAAGTTTAAAATGATCGATTTAGCATTTTGAGGTTGATTCTGCGGGCCTAAAAGGTTATTTATGGGGAGTTTTTTTAGTTTTTTCTTCACTGGGGAGGTTGTTGGTATTGTGAGTGCAGGTGCACTTGTATCTTGGTTCCATTGGAGAGAGGTAGGTTATCGGAAGTACGAGCCCACTTAGATTTTGGTTCCGATGGGGAGTATGAGAGCTTTGTGAGTTGTTGTGAGCTCTAATGCATTTGCTTCTAGTACTTCTAGAGATTGAAGAGAACTTTATAAATGGTTTATTGTTTCTTAATGACTTTTCCCCATAGTTGTGATGTACTTGAACTTGTTTAAAGTTTTGTGAATTTTTTATTTATTCAGAATTTTTAAGGGAGTTGACGATAATCCTGGTTGTGGAGGTCCTATCGGCATAGGGAACAAACTCCTGGGTTTCTTACGGGAGGGTAAAGGTCACTACCGATACGCAGGTCTAGGGGACTGTCGATCAGCGTAACCCTTAGTCCCGTATAAAAGGGGGCGACCCTCTTTATTTTGTCACATCTTTAATTAATTGAATCTCTCGCGTTCTCTATCTTAAAGTCAATTTCAAGTCTATCTTCTTCAAAATAACTCATAAAGGGTACCTCAGGCAACAAAATAGCTTAATCACAACTAATAATTGGGAGGGTTTGGAAAGGCGTGATGATATGCCGCTTGCGTTGTGAAATGAGAATGCATATGATAACTTTCAGCCTATACTGGATGAGAAGGTTCTGCTAAGGGAGACAGAACATCATCGTTCTGCGAGGGTGAAGAACCCTAATAGCTATGCAACTATTTACCCTTTGGTTTCCATTCTTCTTTTAATTTTTCCATTTTTATCCTTGGGATGCATATGTGGTTTTCTTGATTTTTATGTAGATCAACATAGCTTCTTCGAGCATTCGCTCTCGAGGCTCAATCAGAATGAAGGAGGTTTGGTACCTCCTTCCTATGGTTGTTTGGTTGGTGGTGGATTCTACTGGGCTTGGCTCATTAGCGGGGGCTTTGGGTGAGACACCATGTTCCATGCTGATACTGTGTGCATTGGGTAAAAGTTGATATATTACTCACACATTCCATTTAGGCATCAAGAAGATGATGATTACTCCTCTAGACGTTCAAATACTGATGGGGCTATAGTGTGAGGGCCAATAGATAGACGTTCAAATGCGCATTTCTAAGAGGGTTGTGTGGGCTACCAGTGATATAGGGAGGATCGTGTCGGGAGATTATGTTCGTGCTGAATGAGAATCTTCTGTCTAGGAAGATTGATGAGATCAACGGGTAGCAGGTGGCGAAGATAACCTACTAATTTATTCTTTTTCTTTTGGGAGGGTCCGTGGTGGCTACGAGCAGCGATGTCATCGATCTGTGGTTCCTTCCATTTCTAAGGATCATTTTGGAGATGCATTTGTATGACTGGGGGAGCATTATGCTGGTGTCCCTATACGCTTCTTTAGATTCTTTCATTCGGTGCTACTAACAATCTTTTATGGGATCCACATATCTCTTGGAGATAATTTTTAGATTCAGTTTCCCATTATTTTCTTATTGTCTTTCCCTCTCATTCTTTTAACTTTTATATTGCCTTATGCAAATGTGGTTTTATGAGGTGACATGGCATAACATCAATTTGGTATCAATGAAGGTGAGAGAGTTAGGGTATTTCTCACGGATATATAGTTGAAGGAAGTCAAACAAACATTCAAACCAATCCGTATCTTTAAAGGATATGCGGGAGGTGCTGAATGCCCCGATGACTAATCAGGTTAGGCTTTTGTTTTTTTTCTTTTTTATGGCTTTAAAAATTTTCTTTTTTGTAGACTATTTATTCTTGCGGGGGAAACATGTGACCTTCTACCCCCGGCATTTATCTTCGAGGGCCACGGAGGTTACGGGCATACACGTACAGACGAGGAAGCTGGTAGCGCATGAGTTGGAGTACGTTTGGTACTTAGGAGAGAGAGTGGTGCTGCAGGTTATGGAAGGTGAGGTGGAGGTCCCACCATCGATTCCACCGGAGTATATGAGGCGAGTGGAGGATATTTTTGATGAGTCTAGGGAAGCGGCGATGGAGGGTGAGACCTACATGCATTATACAATTTAATGGAGGGTTACGACTACCTGGACTTTAGGACCAGTTGGTTGATACCGTCAGGCATTTATATTGTGGAGAACATGCCTCCACCGGGACCAGTGGACATCGACCCATAGCATGGGGGAGGCTCAGCGACGGCCGCAAAGGAGGTAACATTTCACCAAATTTCCACTAATTATTATCATATTTAGGTGCGTAGTGGGGATGTGATATTGGTGCCTCATCGCCCGTATGCGACGATAGATTGATTCGCAGGTCTTCCTTATGAAGCTCTTCGGAGAGACGTATATGTCCCTCTTTATCTCTTTTTATGTTTTCTTCTCCTCATTATTGACTTGATTTATCTGCGGTGATTTGGTTCCTTTTGTAGTCTATCCACGTGTTGATGATCTGGCAAAGGGATATTGGGGAATTGATGGCGTCGGTGTCAGATTAAGTGAGAAAGTCTACCAGTTCCCGTCTGGTGTCGCCAACTACATCTGAGGAGAGCTTCGATTTCGAGAGTAGGAGGTCTAACTCATGTCTCTAGGGAAAGCGTGTTCGTCGAGGCACTTGATGTTAGGGGGTTTATGAGATTTTTGAGGTTTCGATTTTCATCTCAATTTATCTTTTTTTTCATCTTTTTCTGCTTTTCTGTACCAGTAGAAATAATGTAATTATTTTTGACAAGTTAATATACGAGATGCATTTTTTTGTGTTATCTTGATTAAGTTGCTTACTCTGTATGCACTTTAATTTGCTGCTAAGGTTTTTATTGCAAAGATAAGATAAAATGAAACAAATAAAGTGAAGACTCGAAGATTGATTTTTCATAAGAAAACGAAATTTTATTTTGAAAATAATATATATACAAAATAGGAAAGTAAGAAATTTCCAAAAAGGGGGGGTTACCCATCGGCATACCCCTTTCCCTTCCCATTGGCATAAGAAGCAAATTAAAATCATTTCCTTATCATTGAGTGCATTTCTTGGGTATTTCTGGGTACTTGGGGTCAGAAGGTTTGGCAGAATCTCGAATCATTTAACTTTTGTGGATGTTTGTAGTATAAAAAGGGATTTGGTGGTGGTTTTCATCACCACAACTCAACTTCTTTCCTTTGTAACATTTCTTATTTTTATGCAATGACACTTTTGATGTCCGAAGCTTTATCAGCCTACCTTGAAGGCTTAGAGGCCATGTTCTTCTATAACGTTAATTACAAAGCTTTCATTACGACAACATACATTACAACGCTCTTATTAAAACTAGTTTCCTAATGCGAATAAATCACGAGCCATATCCCTCTGCCTAATAATAAACCAGCTTATCCTGAATCACATCAGTAAACGTCCCTAATCATCGGTATTAAATATAACAAGACTACATACTCACCGAAGTCTGTGATATAATACCGTATATATATACACACACACTAACTCTCTCTCTCTCTCTCACACATACACGGGCTCAACCCTCTTTCAGGTGATACCTCTCAAAATATAACAAGATGACATACTCACCGAAGTCTGTGATATAATACCGTATATATATATATATATATATATACACACACACACGCACACACACACACACACACACACTCTCACACATACACACATAGGCTCAACCCTCTTTCAGGTGATACCTCTCAAAACAATATATTTCACTTTAAAGTAATGAACACGATAGTCTTATCACATAATCTACTACCTCTCATACCTCGGTATTCAGTCACTACAAAGGATTATAATAAATTTCCACTTTCATAATTCTCAATAGTAGTAAAAATAAGTTACATGCTACAAACATCCCTCTAGCGTACACACCCTCTCCTCCACACAGGTGACACGAAATTTCCCACTACTAAACGATAAACATATTCATAAGACAGTTGGTACTACCAACTCACCTACTATCTCAACTCACACTCGGATTTGGTGTTAATAATAAAATATTGTGACTCATCCATGCCACCAAAAATGTATTATATACTCATATGGATGAAGTAAAATTCTATTTCCCATTGTCATCTAGTTTGTCTGGTCAACGGGCACCTGAGCATAACTCTTATGCCGGATTCAACCCGTGACTTACTACTATGGTTGTATATTCAGGATCGCATCCTCTAGTTACCCCTTTCCTCGATCTGGGTAATCTTTCTTTCCATGGTCTATCACTTTGTAACCGTATTAATTTACAAAAAAACTCTCTTGTTCCTGTTTTGGCTTACTGGCCTTACTCTCCATTACCTCAACCCTAATGACCCTAAGGAATGAATATACTACTATTATTATTGAGGAACCTACTGGCCCAGCCTGAGCATGCCACTCTCCATCTAGTCACTTTTGGATCTAAATATCTTAGTCATATCATTCTATCAAAAGATTCGATCACCCTCCCATTGTTATACTTTGTTGGCATTATTCCCGTCTACATCCCAGGCAGTTTGTTCTCACTCTCTAGAAGTAGATAAGTTTCACATAGGTGGCTCTAGTCCCTACACAGATGACACCTTTCTGAGTCATTCTCATCATTCTGTCCCCACTGGCCATGTTGGTGGGTCCTTCAGTCGAATTGGGTAGTTTGAGCCCTGATTACTACTCTGTATTCCATTCGTTTCCACTAGTCTTCTAAAACTCGTCATTGACCTTAATGGTCCTGTCAGATTCCATCGTCACTTGATAGAAATTTGACTGGTCAGAAACATTTAAATGGGTCCCTTACCCTTTTGTGACGCTTCACTAGAACCGTTAAATCTAGTCTTATTCTTAGGTTAGATTTTCTAACCCAATTGACTCCTCCCTCTTAGATGTTTGATGTGAACTTATACACATGTGAGCCAAATGATAACGGAATTATTTATCCCAATCGGATTTCCCTTCCATTCTTGTGAATCCTTCCTATGGGTCTATTATCAATCTACGGACCCCTTATCATTCTTCATATCCCGTTCGTCGGGTACGAGGTTTGCTAAACAAATCATCGTCTCTCTCTCACGATCAATCACTATCTAGATTACTTGTGATAAGTTTCCAAACTCCAATCGCATCTCTGTCATAATAGAAGAGGGAGGACCTTTCAATCACTTCTCCCGAATCCTTAAATTCACTATATATCTACTTTCTTATATGGGAGGACCAAATCATATCACCTCAATATTGCTCCTATGATTAAGGGTTGTACCTTACATTTTAGTCTTGGGTGTCACTGCACTACACCATACACAATTATATTTGGATCACCTCCATTAGTTGGTCAATCACACTTCCTCTCCTTCTCAACTCTTTACAAGTGACTCTTCTAAAGAGTCCCCCTAATTCGGCCCAGCCTACAGCGCTGGGTGAGTCTGGAATTGTACCATCTTCTCTACGATGATGGTTGGCAAAACTACTATCCCCATTTGATTATTATAATCATCATCTTCTCCAATAATATTTATGGTGACTTCAAACATGTTTATTATTTCCAAAGTACTATATGTCTTCTGCTGAGCTCTTCCTCCGGTAATTTGTCTAACGTCCTTCACTGGTCGTTCTGTATTTTTTTATCTACCACGCCGAAATGAACTGGTATATGAATCACATCAGCTATTCTTAATAGCAGGAGTACCTAAGTCACAAACGAATATGAATACAACAGTCCTAAAATAAGTCTCCATATTAAAGAACACTACGCTCGAACGTGAAAAGCGGCACAGATCCTAAAGACTCTTAAACCTGATGCTGATAACACATGTGACACCCCACCTAATTAAATATCGGGTGATCAGTCCTTTATTAAATTTAAAATAGAATATCTAATTGGATCATCATTTTCATCACTATTAACAAACTTTGTATTATTTACTAACCACCTAATATTTTAAAAAAAAGGTCTGATGTCAAATTATATCTTCAAAATTAACATATAATTAATTTAATTAACAACTACGCATTCACCATGCTATAAACAATCTCATGGGAAATGGAATGACATAATGAACTAAACTGAATCTGGAGTAAACACTTCCAGAATAAAATCCCAATACAATAGTCTGAAAAAGAAATGATCTCAACAACTAAAATATAAATGAATGTCTGAAAGCACTATCTCTAGATGAGAATGGGCGACATGCCCTGACTGAAATAAATAAGTCTGAATGAATCAACGATAAATGTAGAGTCATCTAGTACCAATGTCCTGTAACTTCCACAACAGCTATAGCAGGTCAGCTGATGGGAACTCCTATGCTTGGCATCCCTGTGGCTGGGTACCTAAAAGTTTTTTACAAAAATAAATATAGATTTGGAAGAAAACGGGTTAGAGCCCGAGTTGAAAATATTTTAAAATTAGCAAGTGTTTAAAGTGCATTAAACAGTATATGTTATATACATGCTAGTTCCACGTGTCCTCACTTGAGATTCTCACCTCTCAACTCATGTGCAAGCCAAACGTATTCTCCTAATCCATCCTAGTTATGCTATCCCATTTAACTTGTTTGAATCAAGTCTCTTACTATGATGCCTAAATCATTGAGCCCATCCGTATTACCCGAATAATACCTTTTTCATTTCAAATATTAATTAATCGAATTCAAGTATCTCATTAATCATTTAAATGTCCACATTCTTAAATTATATTAGATGTCATAGTTATTCTCAACTACCACGCATCATAATATAATAATCACAAGTGTATATATATTTTCCACTACCATTGTATATATACTAATCTGGCGCCTTAAAAGGCTTAACCTCCAGTGCACACATACTCTGCTATCAAATCACTGTACATCACGTACGTAAGGATCATAAGTTTTGAATCAGTTTGGAACCGTATCAACACAAATCACACATATTAGAGGAGAACATATTTCACATACCTATGGGTCACGCACATACCTTTGCTCCCATAGTCAGCAATCTTATCAACTCACACATAAGTCAATCAACAACCCTATGTTCTTGAGGTACCAAATCTATATCCCCTGAAGGCTCCTCGAGATAGGATTGTCCCCTTCCTAAGACCTCCTGTGATAGAAAGTATGGTAGGTATGTCATACACATAATCATACCTATACTAGGTAATTACACAACTTGAGCATTTATAATTATAATTCAATATTGGTGTACGCGTAACCCATAATGTATGTCCCATATGTAGTTTATGTCTCATGAATATTCTACCTCTTATTTAATTTAACATCATAACTCTCATTGTCCAACCGAGCATCACTCATCGTCTACAAAGGTTACTTAGTCTCTCAATCAATCCCTAGGTCATTTTAGCAAGTAAAATGTCACTCTACTACTGGTACGAACCTTAAGTTATCATGTACCCAAATTAAATACCAAATTTATATAATTTCCATCCATAACTCATTTGGTGAACACTCGTAAATCTACCATTCAATCCCATCCATAATAACACTTTTTGGGCTTTAACTACACCACTACTGATCTTCCCTAATTCTTATTATGTCCACTTAATCAACACTAAGAATTCTTGAAAGTTAGGATTGGATCCAACCTTAAAAGAAAAACAAGTCTGAAATTGCAGGCGAGTCAATCGATCGACTAAATGGGTCTATCAATCGATTAGTCGATCGATCGACGTTCCTGGGTCAATCAATAGACCCATCAGATATTGGCCTATGATTTCTGCATATTTTTGCCTATGAGTTTCTTCAGTTTTAAACCTCAAATCATCCATTACAATGTCCCAAACTCCCAAATAATTATACTAATTGTTATATCAACATAAATACATAATTCCTAATGTATCAGAATCATCAAATCATCATGGGGCATAATTTTCTTGGCTTATATCATGAATATTTCTTAAAAACCCTAGTTCCTCAATCTTTATTCAAGAAAACCATAAATTTAAGATTTAATTCGAAATTCCTAAGTCTTAGATTATGATTTCCTTTTTTTTTTAATTAATTTTAGATACTCATCTACATGTAAAACCTACCCAATTTCAAGATTAAATTCTCCAAATTCATAAATTATCGAATTTTCAAGGATTTTCTTCAATTATAGACTACCATGGATAATATATGAATTGAATCTTTGTAAGATAAATTACTTTAATTTAATGGAAGTTTTGATCCTTTGAAGAAGATGGTATGGGGGCGACCCTCTCTTTTCGATCTATGCTTCGATGGTGATGATGGTGCAAACGGTGTAGAGGTGGTGCTTCTAGGCTTAGAAACCTCCTCTCCTTTCTCCTCCAATGACCTCCTAATATTTTGTGAATTATAACCCTAGAAGAAAACTACTCTCATCTGACATGAAACTTGAATATTCATAGGTTTTATTACTCTAAAAGTTAAAATGACCAAAATACCCTCTCAGTGTGCCGGTTTGGCATAAAACTGCCCCGGGATGCAAACTAACCCCCAGGTAGACTTTTCTAACTATCTCAACCCTTCCTGAGACTTTGGGATCAAAATGATCATTTGGATTACTTATGAATTAATTAATTTTTCATTTCATTAAATTGAGTCCTGACACGATTGACATGCACGTCCCGGCTGAATTATTGTAATTGTCATATTTTTCGCTCGCAACAATTTTAATAAATTCATAATCAGATATTACTTTACTCACTAAGTAATATTCAACATAATTCACATCAATAAATACTAAATCTCATCACGCCAGTAAATATCAATTAAATCCGGATTAATAATAAATGAATTTCCCATATATTATCTAATTAATCCCATAATTAAAATCATTAAAAATACGGAGTATTACAGGTTATTAAGATGCATTGGTCCAGAGGAAGAAAAACGCAAGTTGAAGAAGACACATGAAGAGAACTGCGAGACAATTGAGATTACACTATACAGGAGGATCTAAAGAGAAGAATACTTTTGGCCAATAATAAAGCAGGACGTGGTGGCAGTACAAAGAGAATGCATTAAATGTCAACTCTTTTTCCAAGGACCTGAGTTAAACTTCATAGAATCTTAAGCAGATTGGAGGTAGCCTTACATTGACTTCATAAAAAGGAGTTGTTCATTAAAATAAGATTGATGTTATGGGGATTAAAAGGAGTGCCCCACGGTTCTATGTGCAAGAGGAGCAACTCTATAAATGATACTTCAACAAGTCTTTGAGGTGTATCACAAGAGAAGAAGAAGAAGAAGATGTCCTAAAGAAATCCCACGAGTCAGCTCATATTGGAAGAGCCAAATTGTATCACCAACTCTTTGACGTTGGTCTATTATTGGCTAACCATGGATAAAGATTCTGCTGAGTTTGTTTCGAAGTGGAAGGTGTGTCAGTTACATGGAGATATGATCCATGCCCTTTAGGTGGACTTGCACTCCGTGGAAATTACTTATCTATTCCATACTTGGGCGTTTGATCTTGTAAAGGAAATACACCCATCATTGAGGGGGGAGATGTGGATACTCGTAGCAACGTAGTGTTTCACGAAGCGGGGGTATGCAATACACTTGAAAAGAGAAACAAAAGGGGTGGTGGAAAACTCCATCAAAGATTATATAATTTTTCATTTAGGGATTCCGAAGGTTATCATGTCTTATAATGGAACTCCGTTTGTCAATAAGGAGGTGACTTTGTTCGCCGATAAATACTCTATCATACACCACACCTTAGCAATGGATTAACCCAAAGGCAATGGCCAAGTAGAGGAAACCAACAAGTCCTTCGTTAATATTTTGTCAAAGGTGATGGAATACTTCCTACGAATATGGGATGACAAGATTGCAACAGTATTGTGGCCCTATCGAACAACAAAGAGGAAACCAACAGGCTATACACCTTTGCCTCTTGTCTTTGGAGCTGAAGACATATTGCCGCTGGAACTAGAAATCACATCTTCTAGATATACCGTGTGAAGCAGCATGCTTCCCCAAAGCAGACACCTCCAATTGGAAGCATTAGGTGAATGTAGAGATAACGTGATGCAGTACTTCCAGATGTACATCGAGCAACTCTTCAAGGCTTATGACAACTTGGTGAAAGCAAGAAAATGTGTAGAACGAGACTTGGTATTGGAGGAGGTTATGAAGAATATTAGAGGGCTCCGATTGCCTAAGTTTTCTACTAAATGAGAGGGACCTTTCATTGTAAAGGAAGCATATGACTCAAGTTACTGCTCAATTTTGAAGATGGAATAAGACAGATGTTTTAAAATTAATAACAAATGTCTAAATGTCTATCATGTTTAATGATTGTTTAACTTGAGTTGATTCTTACCTTAAATTACCCACTATTATGTTGTAGTTCCTTCATTTGTTTTTTTTTCTTTTTATTTATCCTTTTAAATTGGTTTAGAAAGTAAGAGTTTCGAATATTATTGTATATTGTAAGAGTTTGTGCAATAATATATAACAGAGTCATATTATAATGAAAATTTGAGAAGTCAAGTAAATGTTGTGTGCAAGTTAATCAAATGACAAAAGAATAGTTCCTTTCATATATTTATTTCAAACAAATTACAAGTGTGGTAACTACCGCCTAGAGGGTAAATGAAAAAAAAGCATATATAATTGAAGGCCTTAACCAAGGAGAAACCACAGATTAGGGGAAGAGAAGAAGTCCTTAGGAAAAGTAGAAGAAGAATGCATGCAAGAGTATTGGGTTGTGATAGAGGACTTAAGCCAAGTTTGTACTTGAGTGCGTTAGATGAGAAGATCATCCCTTTTCTTCAGAGCTTTGGCCAAAGCTTCCTCGATCGCCTTCACCTCCTGATTAACTTCCTCAACTAAGGGATCTAGTTACCTCAGTGAAACCTCCTCTACACCTAGGGCATACACATGTTTATACTATAATTCCATTTGGATATCGAATAGTGCATCCTTTAGAATCTTTAAATAACTGATCAACCAGCTGAAGTGAAACCTATTCTTGGCAAATTCTCTCAAATTTCCCAAGTGTTGATCTACGAAGGCCCTTGATAGATTGATAGTTTGGATGTTCAAAATATTCGCGATGGTAGTGGACATAAGTTTGTAGCTCATCATAATATAGTTTGATCTCAAACATTTAATGGTGAAAGTTTCAGGATGTTGGGAGACCAGCTATTCAATTATCGTGTGGCGGCTACCTTAAATATTTAGAGACTGCTGAAGAACCTGAAGGTAGAACTCATGAGGGTACAATCTTGGAAAGGGGGTCTCGTACCCAGACTCGATGTCCGCTAGAACATTGGTTTTGGAGCCACAACCATTATTATTAGATTCGTCAGCGAGAGCAGGTCCTGAAGTGTAAGGGCAACAGGCAAAGGGGCACACTGAGTTTGCCCCTAGGCAAGTGTGACCTCCCTCGTGGCTTGAAAAGAATCAAACGTTGAGTTAGATCATAAAAAAAATCTTAAAAAGTGTTTTGATTCTTAAGCCATCAAGCAGGTGTGAGATTTTAAGAAAAATCTTAACAAGTGCTTCCATTTTTAAGTCACCAAGAAGTTGTCAGATTTGGAGAAAAAACCTTAGCAAGTGTTTTCGTTGCTGAGTAAGAGATTTTGAGAAAAACCTTATAAAGTGTTCTCTTTTCTAAGTAAGATATTTTTACATAAAAACCTTAACAAGTTTCTTCATTGCTAAGTCACCAAGTAGGTGTGAGTGGTGTTTGTACTTATTGTTTTAAGTACAGGCATATTCTAACTTATGCAAAGAAGAAAAAAGAGAGAAAGAATATGGCAAGAGTTACCTCAGGAGCTGGAACATTCACAGAAGGGACTGAGGCGGTGCTATTAACCAAAGTCTTCATCACACCCTCAGAAGGGGTTGCTTTCAGAGGAGCCTCATGAGATCGCGAGGTAGATTCACCATGGTAGGGAACAAAGTATTAGCAGAGGTGAAGGCCCTACCAAAATATTAGGAGTCTCAGTTGGTTCAGCTGTAACTTTTGGAACTAGAGGGACCTTAGGTTAAGTAGTTTAAGGAACATCTTAAGGGAGCTGCATAAGAGAAATCTAAGTGTTAAACATCAAGTGAGACAAATGGAAGGGGAAAATGAATAAAGGGGTTAATGTCTACCTCGTTAATTGTTACTCGAGGGACCCAGTTTGCAATCGGCCTCACTAGAGGGGGTGGAGCAAAGACCGTGTTAGAGATACTGTGAATGAACTCATAATAACTTGTAAGACAAAGCAAATGTTACACTTAGCATTGCAGAAATCAAACTTACATAAATGAATTTTTTTAGAAAAAAATCGTTACCTATGGTGTAGTAAAATAAGGTGCTACCACTGCTAGAGGATGCACAGGCCAAAGATAAGACTGAGAAGAATTTAAGGGAGTTTCCTTTTCTTGAGTGGAAGATCCATCCGAGATTATCGAGGAATTATTTTAGCCTTCCCCTAGTGTAAGTCTTTGTGTATCTTCCTCTGGACGTTATGAAGGAGGATGTATTGGGTATGGAAGTCCAACTATAGAGGAATGAGGGGTCATAGTTGATTCAGTTGCATGTTCCTCTATGATTGGACTTGCAAGAGGAGAGTACCCACCCGACTAACATTCCAGGAAATGAAGAGAATTTTTTTTGCTAAGTGTTTAAAATTTTCCAGTTTTAAAATTTTGGCTAGGTGTTGAGCTAAGAATTTTTTTTTACCTCTTGAAGTGGAGAAAGGGATGACGATAGACCTATGGGAGAGGAAATTGTAAGGGGAAGTGAGGTATCTTCAATTTGTGGTTTCTCCTCCATAGGACTATCATCGAGCACAATGTGCTGAGAGGAACTTGGGAGAGGAGGATATAAACTTAGATTCCCTACAGATATGGGGGGGGGGGGGGGGGGGTGTACTTCATAGGCACGCTTCTGAGTGGACCTTCTAGCCAAATGTTTTTCCTCTGTGAAGGGGCACCACTACCAGAAGGTCTTTTTCACCCCACACGAGAACTTGTGCCCTTGGGAGTTGAATATGTTGAGACCCGGGGGAAAGCTATTTCAAGCATTGAATATATGGCGGCTTGGGCTTCTCAAAACTCCCTCATTACCCGTGCAATCTCTAGATGACACTTCTCAGAAATATCTTCTCGAAGAGAGGAAACTACTTTTGGAGGGATAAAAGCTAGGGGAGGGGCAAAAAAATTAGATTTGGACTTTGACTTGGATTTTGTGGTGGTTTTAGATATCTTGGGAGCTGGTTAAAAAGGTACCTCACTAGGGGCACCTTCAATAGAAATGGCAGGGGTAAGATTTTAGGAAGTGGGAGCCTTCTTCCCCTTTTGAGGAACACCGCTTGAAGTAGCATATGGAGGTATCTCAGTAGGAGATCCCTTCGGAGTACTTATCAAAGCAAACTCAATCCCTATAACAGAGTTTCCCTCGAGACTAAGCTTAAGGGGTGGGAACGTGAGAACTAGAGGGTATTGAGGGGGACTTTGGATGAATTCTTCGATTTTGTCCAGCTACATTGGCCAAAACCTCATGTCAAAATGAGAAGAAATACCACCTTGTCTATGGAGACATGGAACGGTTAGTTTTCCACTGACTTCATCGCATAGCACTGAAGCATCTAGAATGGTATAGTTAGAGTAGGCTTAAAAGAAAGATGTCTTCTCATGAGAACCCTAGAAGACTTGGCCAGGGACTCTTAGTTATAGCCAAACTGAAAAAAACAAATGTTGGGGTTGTAAGGTTCAGTTAAGGACGATAAAAATCCTGGAGTAAGAACAAGAACAATGGTTAACTAGGGATCAACATAAATCATCTCCTAAAAATCATCTTTAACTCTTTGAGAGTTGTGGGAGAAAAATGACCAAGTGTGAGCAAAAGATTCCTCATTGTAGGGCCTCAGTACAAAAGAAGAAAATTTCTCAAAGACATGCAAGATGTCCTTGCGACTTTCTTTTATTAACTAGTGGAGGAGACAATGGGGATTGAGCTCTTTGATTGGTAGAAACACCTCATATGGGTCTATCTCTCGGAACTGCATATAGAGAAAGCATGTTAGAAGGAGGGCATTGGAAAAAATTTCCATGTTGTATAGTCCAAGAGAGAGCTCCATGACAAGATGGGTCATATCAAGCCAGGTGTAGAGGCATCACAATGTTAAGGCAACTAAAGGGAGCTTTCTAATCTCACAAAAATGTTTAAAAAGTCAATTTTAGGCTAGTCATTGGGTCTTTCAGGAAAATCATGAAAGGACACAAATGATATATGCATTGAACTCAATAGATGTGCCTTTGCCTTTGCCACAAACCACCTGAGAAGAAGATCCAGCCTTAAAAGAAGCTACATGGAAGAAGCAGCTGATTAAAGAAGTGAAGGTATCTTTGTTTGAACACCCCACATAACTCCAACATATTTGGTCCAAGTAAAAAAAAACTAGTTGCATCATCATCATGTAAGGCCTCATTAGAGTAAGATGAGGTGCGTACGTGCTTAAGTCCTAAGAGCTCACAAAAATTCTCTAAGGTAATGGTAAACTCACCCCCACGCAACATGGAATATGTGAGTAGTTATGTTCCACCGAGATATCGGGACTTAAAGAGCAACGTGGTGTTGGAGAGCATGAATTCTCCAAACCAGAAGGATCTATGGAGGCCAACCTTAGAAAGGGCATCAACATAAATGGCACGAATATAGTTAGATCATGGGAGGGAAATGGGTTATGAAACCTCTACGTCCTTCAAAATCAATCTAGAAGTAGGGAAAGTCTCCACGGTCGAAACGAAACCATAGAGTCCCCTCAGGGGCCATAAAACCCCAACCTTCTTCTTCGATGGATTCATCACCAAGCATCATGGGTTCATACTTGGAATTAGAAGAGAACATCTTACACTCATCAGCAAAATGGTCACCTTGGACAAAAAAAGGTGAACGACAGTAATAGAAGAGCTACTCTTGGTGTGACACCATCAGGGAGGTGGCGTCTTGGTCAAAAACTGGGTTGGGAATCACTGTAAGGGAAATTGGAGCACTGGAAGAAGTCATTGAAATGGTCAAATAAAGGAGAGAGATTTACTAAGTATATAAAGGAAAGAGAAGGTTGAGTATGGTGTAAAATAGATTAAGAATGGTGGTAATGGTGGAGGAAACTGGAGTTGGCATGGAGGTTGGAGCTGAGAAGGAAGAAATAATGGAGGAAAAGAAATTTCTCTCTCTAGAAAGGATTTAGCTCCAATTTTATATAATGATGAAGGTAAGAGAAGGGGAAGAGAAAGAAAAGTTTAAGTGCTGGAATATTTGGATTTCGAACGTTGTTTTTTCTTTTCAAAAAAGACATTTGAGTTTTCCCACGCTTGGAACCACATGTTATCAGCAATCATTTCAAAAGAACACATGGCACCTTACGAAGTTCTTGGGGATGAAGACAAGGCACCACCACTATCATTAATGACGTCATCCGGTAGGAGAGATAAAGTTACTTCCGGATGAAGAAATTTTTTGGCACAACATTTTTCATCTACAATTTAAAAGGTTTAGTTAACGGTGCTCCCTCACTAGAAGCCTGAACAGTGACAGAACATACGTAGGTACATCGGAGGAGTTTTTTTGAGGAAGCAAGGTTCATCAGATTGAGAAGTTTTATGAGGATATTTCTTAGCCTCGTAAAAAATAACCAAACGAAGGGCAAAATATAGAGGGGGCTTAAAAGTAATATTGTTATTAGAGATAACTCCACCACCTAATAGAGAGGAAACTCAGCAAGGAAACTTAAGAGATGGTTTTAGAAAATAAGAAGGAAAGCATCGAGGAATCTTAGTGAGGGAACTCTCTGAGGAACCTCAAGGTTGCTGCGAAGGAGCTCTTTAAGAGACCTCATTGTTTCTTCACATTTTGTACTTGTTCAACATGTACTAGTTGATTGTATTATTTTAGAATTATAAGTTGTAATGATTATAATTTGGTTGTGAGATCAAATGGTATACACGAGGGACCAAGTCTGGAAGGGTTTGGGAGAGCTTTCATACTCTATCAAATGACCTCACTATGCAAACCTCAAAGGGAACTAGTTTGGAGGATTTAGAACCAAGGTAACGTCAAGGCTTGTCTTCATAATTTTATATACACCTAGTAAAATATCGAGAGACCATAACTCAAGAAAGCTTACCCAGAGTAACCTTGAGTTCCATCTCACATTGTGACATGCGCTAAATAGTCTTTTACCAAATGTCACATCTGCTTTAAGTGATGTCACACGACATCTACCTCCTATCGAATCCAAATTTGAGTAAACCACTATGGTTTGGCTGTTGTAATACGGTTCGTGGATTATCATTGTTGTGAAAGCTTCCTGACACATAGTTGGCAGCTAAAAGGTATATGATTGCATTTACTACTTATAACGTAGAGTAAACTAACCCATCCTATCATTTAGTGTTAGTGACATAAAGGTACGAGCGAATATCATTCATATTAATGGGTATGGAGACATCTCAGTAGTGGTTGGTGGCGATTTATTAATCCCGACCACTTCTGAGAGAGAGAGAGAGAGTTCTTCTTGAACTTTAATAGCTATCTTCTGAAAGAGAGTTATAACATAAACTAGAGAATTTATTCACCACCATTGTTGGTTATAACAAGGCTTTTATTGCATACCTTGAACATTTATTGTTCTTACTTTGAGAAACCTTGGTGTTTAAGCTGCCTACTAAGGTGTATCTAAGGTGCTTTATTTTCTCTCCCTCTAGCTGAGTTGTTTCCAAGCTTCATTTATTATTGATTGAGTTATACGTGAGTGTTTTTATGAGTTTAATATAAATGTTTACCATCTATATATTTTTTGTTCATTTGTTAGTTTTGTTAGCATCTGGTTAGTGATTTATCGCCATAATAATAGGGATTACACCTCCATTTGTATTGTGACACCCCAGCCGTAAGAGGAGTTCCTTCTTACTGTTAGAAAGGGGATTTAGAGACCTAATAGATTTCAATGAGCTTCACTCGGTTTGGAGGTTTGACCAAGTCAAATGGGGCCCAAAAGCACTCGGGCCTCTTGATCAGGCCTCGAAGTAAAATGGTGAGTACGTGCGAACCGTGATGCCAATTTGCGCATGGTAAGGATTTTTGGAAAGGAATTAAAATACCTATGAGATTTCAAAGAGCTTCTCGCAGGTTGGAATGTTGATTGTGGTCAAACGGGGTCCATAGCTTCTCGGTCACTTCTAGATTAGGTCTGAGAGTAAAAAGGTGAGTATGCACGAATCGTGGGTCTGATTAGCGCACGGTATGGACCGTTGCAAAGGGTATTTATATCCCTACGAGGTTTCAATAATATTTTCTCAGGTTGAAGAGTTTACCATGGTCAAACGATCTCGGTAGCTCTCGGTGGTCTCTAAATTAGGGTTTGTAATAGGACTTAGGGTCTTATGGTGGGAGGAGAAGTGTTAGGGACCTAAGGATATGTGTAGGGGGTACTACGATGGGGTGTCTACACCATGCGTCAATAGGGTCTCATAATATTATATCATGACACACATGTATATCGACCAAATGTTACATCTGTAACAATATTACAATATTCAACATTAATACTATTTTAACACAATAATTGTAATGTTAAGTATTTGTAAATATATAGGTGGTATTATTGTAATGTGTGTAGCCAAACTGGAGGGCATCATGTGGTGGTGGACGACCCAAATCTTCCTTATGAAGCACCAGTAATGAGTTAAAATAAAAGCATGTGGGGGTCATCTTCAAGCATGTCACTCTCATAAGGCTCGTCGGGGAATAACACTTGTCTCTTATGCACCCACATCTAAATATATTTTTAGTGAAATAGAGAAAATGGGTACTCGACTGTCCTCTCATATAAACCCTATCCAACTCCTCACTAGTTTTGTAGGCAGCTAGAGCATGCTATTGCATCCCACCCTATAGTAGGAAATAGTCTGGTAGGTGCCACTCAATAACCTCAAAGTCTATGAGGGGTACACTAGACTTCCATATAATAGGCCCAAGTCTGCAATCATCTGGCAACTGCAATAAGATTTCTTCAGTAGACGGGCAAGATATCATCTCCAATTACGAAATATATATACCATCTTTTTTTAATTAAATAGGATAATATATATATATATATATATATATATATATATATATATATATATATATATATATATATGGAGAGAGAGAGAGAGAGAGAGAGAGAGAAAGAGAGAGAGAGAGATTCTAATTAAAAAGAGTTGTCAACAATTATGCATTGTGTACGTAATGCGGCCTGAAAATACGAGTTATACGTATTTACTTGTATCTTAGGTTCCAAAACACAAAGATACAATTTTTAGTTGTGTTTTATATCGATTAGAATTACATGAACATACAAGATAATGTCCAAAGCTAAATATGCCAAACCAAAGATCAAACCAAAAGAAGAAAAAGAAGAAGAAGAAGAAGAAGAAGAAGAAGAAGAAGAAGAAGAAGAAGAAGAAATTTTAGGAAAAATACTTTGCAAGAAAAACCTTTTTATCAGCATTGATTCAGAATTGACAAACACATAATGACTTAAAGACTAATTAGAGATTCAATACGAATAATGCGGTAAAGGTCTTACAATATTTAACAGATACAAAATTGTCTATCATCGTCCACAAAAAGCAGCCCTTACCTCGGTATCCACCGATCAAGCTCAGGATACGAAATCCATTCTTCTTCAACAGTAGAGTTGCAAGTCCACAAATAAGAAGTGGAGAACACTTTATAAGGATTTGATGTAGTATATGGACCTAAGGTTTGACAAACTTAACAAATCACTCTAGGGATATATGATTTGGAAAACATAAAGTTATTTCTATGAAACAAATGCTAGAAAACTTTTGGAACAAGTATACGAATCATTTTCACCAAAAGTCCTGGAAAAATAAGATCACGAGAGTCATTTGTATAGACAAACACAATTTTTGAAGTGACGAACTTTTTCGAACGAAAATCGCACTTAATTCTTATGAAAATACTAGCTTTGTTCTAATGAGTTGTAGTCTCGTTCAAACGAACAACCTTGTTTATTCTAACGAGTATTCAATAAACTTCCAACGATTTTAACTCTCTCAAACAGATAGACCCCGCTTGAAGCTTGTTAGAAGTACATTCCAACGAACTAAGAACTTCGTTCCAACGAGTGGTAAACCTCATTCTAACGAGAACATGTTCTCACTCTAATAAAAAGCACAGTTCGTTCTACTGAACTGAAAAACTATTTTATTTCTTTTTGAAAAACCTTTATTGAAAAATTCCTGGAGTAAAAAAACAAATGCCAGAATAAATTCAAATAAGTTTAAATCAATAACCTATGACCATATACCTCCAGATAGTGTCATGACGGTTTCGTTATGTTTGATATTCGAAATATTGCTCGGTCACTAACATGTCTTCAATGAATATAAAGTCATATGTGGATATGGATTGTTCGGTTTGTAATGGGATGGGACACAATAACTAAAATATGATCAATTATAAAATCTTGCTCTTATAAATCTCCCTCTTTGACTATTCTACGACAAAACAAAATCGAACCAAATTAAACCCCTAAGACAATGTACTACAAATGACCTCCCAAGCCCAAAACGAAAATACATTGGTGAATTTTTCTTCAACTAAAACTCTTCACATATAATGTACGAAATCATCAAGGCAGAAACAACCTACACATATAAAGCAAATGAAACATCGTCTTGCATACGAGAGTTTAAAGAAAATAAAAAGTCCCCGTCAATTCGTTCTCCCCCTTTTTTTTCGTAATAGACAAAGGTTAAAAAACTAACCATGAATCATTAGCATTACCCGATTCCGAATTCGAGCAATGGTTTTTACAAGCACAATTTATCTCTAGTACATTTTATTCGTTATTAAGCATTATTGAGATTAGAACACCATATTTGACATACGGTAGGCAAGTACGATGTTCAAAAAGTTCGTTCATATATGCAATAAAGATGATAAAAGGGATTGTCATGAAGAAAATGATCATCAATGAACAAGGAAAGGCTATCCATGCATTATTAATCATAAAATAAAATGATTCCATATATCAAAACAACATGAAAATGTCGTGAATGGATGGAATGTAGGGTTGATTCGATCTTAAATTCACATCCATATACAGTGGAAAACAAAATAAAAAAATATTTTTGAATTTTCAAAATTTTTATATAAAGTAAAATCTTTTAAAAATTTCCAAACTTTTTCTAAAAGAAAAGCTTTTTTTTTTGTATTTTTTTCAAAAATATAAACACAGAAATACAATCTAGCAATACTAATAAAAGATAACAACATATTAATCACCCTATACTTGATATAAGTCATACCCTCAATCATTAGGCCTAGAGGTATGCTCAAATGGAGTATATATCCTTTAAAATATCTCCATGAAACATTGAGAAGTCTTGATTAAAAACTCCATTTTCTCTTAAAAACTATCAAAATGTCTATGATAGTGTGTAAGAGTATGTGTGGGAATATGTGCAGGAACTCGATGGGGAGAATTTGTGGGAACATGTTTGTGAAAATATCTCCACAGATTAAAACAATACTTTCTAAGGTGACCTCTTTATTTGCAATGGAAATAAACATAGACAGGTTTAGATTTACCTTAGTTAAAACCCCTAAGACGAGCTCTCCTTGGTGGATTAGATCTCCTGGATGGGTTAGGTCTCATTGGTGGGTTAGTCTAGGCCTATAAAGATCCATTACAAACTCGGGAACAGCTTCAGGTGAGGCATTGGAAGTGGATGCAATGTCATAACCTATTCCTTAGCTTTCATTAAAACCTAGAACGGGACTTAGGAACATCTTCTAAACTTTCTTCAATGTATCTTTTATAGTAACTTTTACCTCCCGGGCATTTGCTAGATCTTTCACGAGTAGGGATTCAAGCACTTCAAGTTTCTCACAAGTCTGCAATGAAGCTTAAAGATCTCTCGCAACACTAGTCGCATAGTTGGTCAAGTCACTATTTTCCCTCTCCGCTAAAATGACTCATTATCCCAAAGAAATCACCACTGAGGTCTTTCTCTCTCTCTAATCCTTTAACTCCTTCTCTTGATAAAACACCCAAAGAGTCAAACTCATATTTTTTTTTGGTTCTCAAATACTTTGTAAAGTACACCGTAGGAGCATTGGAGGACACTTTGCCCCTCAATCAAATTATCTTCATCACTCGCAATCTCTCCATAATGGTTTGAAAAATTATCAAGGCTATCATATTTAGAAATTACCTCAACGTCATGGGAAAAACTATAAGTACTAAATTGTCTGACCATGAATGAAAAAAAATTATGTTCATGGGGCGATTCATCTCCGAAATCCATTGAATCGATATCATTATCGCTAAATGTGGCATTTTAGGTAGCTTTGACTTTTCCCTGTACTTTTATCCTCATAGAACAATCGTGGTCTTTGTAACCCTTACCCTCTCATTCATAGTGTGTCCATCAGGTGTCGAATTCCCTTTTGCACGTGCGAAATATTAGGGTTGTCACTCATCAAGTGAGGGATAATGTGAAGAGATAGAGTCGCCGACCTATTTTTCTCAAAATAGGAAAATGAATGTCTTCAATTCAAGAGAATAGCATCAAAGTGAAACTTATTCTTGACAAACCAAATAGTTCAAAGGTTTGGGGACTAAGTTATGGAATGAGAAGGTTTAGACACCTATTTTCCCCTATTGGTGTCTCATGGGCTGATGTTAATCTTCTCATTTTAGACTCCGTTATGTGTGTGTACAAGTGTATAATATAAATAGTGGGAGAATGTAAACATCCAACTCGCATCATGGAAGGAACGGAGTGAATTTATCCATAGGAGTGTTCCCAAAAGTAATGATAAAAATATGATGTAAGTGCTCGTCAAAGCACAGATCTCTATGAAAGGGAGAATGCGCATATCGGGTGAGACACAAGTATATAGGAGTACAAATCTCAAAACATATATATAAGAAGATATAGAGGAATTGTATAAACATTAAACGGGAGGACTCGAATATCATAATTGGCCCAAGTTGCCTACGTATCCCAAGGGGCATATAAGTCCACGTAGTTCGAAAATGGCATAGAGGTGGGGTTTAACACATAAATCCGAATGTGGGACTTCTCTTGCATGTATGTAGAGAAAATGTGTTTTAAGGGTGAAACTGTAAAATTGAAATCTCACTTTTGGAATTTACGGATAAACCCTCTTTTTGTCCTATTTTTTATGAAAATAGATTATGTGAAATACTACTAATAAAGAGTAGAGGTTATTGGATCTGATATAGTAAAACCAAAGCACAAAAATAGAAATAAGGTGAATAATACAAAAATTGATAAACTAGATAAAGGGATAGAGAAATATACCTCCTGATGAATGCTTGTTGCTGACTTTGAAATGCAAGTGTGCTGATTTTAATAATGCATGGATAGCCTTTCCTTGTTCATTGATGATCATTTTCTTCATGACAATCCTCTTTATCATCTTTATTACATATATGAACGAACTTTTTGAACATCGTACTTGCCTACCGTATGTCAAATATGGTGTTCTAATCTCAATAATGCTTAATAACGAAAAAAATGTACTAGAGATAAATTGTGCTTGTAAAAACCATTGTTCGAATTCGGAATCGGGTAATGCTAATGATTCATGGTTAGTTTTTTAACCTTTGTCTATTACGAAAAAAAAGGGGGAGAACGAATTGACGGGGACTTTTTATTTTCTTTAAACTCTCGTATGCAAGACGATATTTCATTTGCTTTATATGTGTAGGTTGTTTCTGCCTTGATGATTTCGTACATTATATGTGAAGAGTTTTAGTTGAAGAAAAATTCACCAATGTATTTTCGTTTTGGGTTTGGGAGGTCATTTGTAGTACATTGTCTTAGGGGTTTAATTTGGTTCGATTTTGTTTTGTCGCAGAATAGCCAAAGAGGGAGATTTATAAGAGCAAGATTTTATAATTGATCATATTTTAGTTATTGTGTCCCATCCCATTACAAACCTAACAATCCATATCCACATATGACAAGGCCAATTTTGAGGACCTTGAATTGTGATGACCAATTTTTTTGCTCGAGGTCAATTCTGAGGACCTAAAGTCGTGACGGCCAATTCTGCGAGCCGAAGTTATTTCTGAGAACCTGAAGTTGGGATGACCAATTGTGCGTACTGAGGTCAGTTCGGAGGACCTAAAGTTGTGACGAAAAATTCTACTGATCAAGGTCAATTCTGAGGACATAAGGTGGGGACGAAAAATTTTGCGGGTTGAGGTCAGTTATGAGGACCTAAATTTATGATGACTAATTCTGTGGGCTGAGGTCAGTTTCGAGGACCTCAATTTATGACGAATGATTATGCGGGCCGAGGTTAATTCAAAGGACCGAAGGTGGTGATGCCTAATTTTGTTGGCCAAGGTAAATTCTAAGGACCTCAAGTTATAAAGGACAATTATGTGGGCCAAGGTCAATTCTGAGGACCTTGAGTTGTAATGACAAATTCTACAGGCCGAGGTCAGTTCTCAGGAATTAACATTATGACGACCAATTTTACACGCCGAGGTCAATTCTGAGGACCTAAAGTTGTGACGACCAATTCCATAGGCCGAAGTCAATTCTGAGGACATAAGGTTGGGACGACCAATTTTGTGGGTTGAGGTCATTTTTGTGGACCTAAAGTTATGATGACCAATTATGTGGGCCTAGGACAATTCCGAGGACCTAAAGTTATGATGACTGATTTTGTGGGCCGAGGTTAATTCGGAGGACCTAAGGTGGTGATGACCAATTTTATGGGAAGAGGTAAATTCTAAGGACCTAAAGTTATGAAGGAAAATTTTATGGGCCAAGGTTAATTCTTAGGACCCTGAGTTGTGATGAAAAATTTTGTAGGCCGAGGTCTGTTGTGAGGACTTAAAGTTGTGACAACCAATTTTACGCGTCGAGGTCAATTCTGAGGACCTAACTTTATGACGACCAATTCTATAGGCCAAAGTCAATTCTGAGGACCTAAAGTGGTGCTGACCAATTCTGCGAGCCAAAGTAAATTCTGAGGACCTAGAGTTATCACGACCAATTCGGCGGAACGAGATGAATTCATAGTACCTTAAGTTGGTGACGACCAATTCTTTGGGCAAAGGTCAATTCTTAGTAGCTAAAGTTCTGAGGACCAATTTTGTGGGTTGAGGTCAATTTCGAGGACCTTAAGTTGTGGTAACCAATTTTACAGGCCGAGGTCAAATTTGAGGACCTAAAGTGGTGAGGACCAATTTTACGAGACGAGGTCAATTCTTAGGACCTAAAGTGGTGATGACCAATTCTATGGGTCGAGGTCAATTCCTGCAGACCTAGAGTTTTGGAAACCAATTCTGCAGACTGATGTCAATTCTGAAGACCTTAAATTGTGGTTTCCAGGGAATAGCTTCACTGAGAAAGCAAAAAGGGTGTAGGAGAACCTTTGGTTCCGTTGGAGAATGCATTGACTTGCAGGTTTTGCTGGGGAAAGTGTAGTAGGCTTGGATACGGGTGCACCACTAGTCTCAATGGGGAATAAGTTTATGATAAGAGTGTGCAGTTGATCCATCTAGGTATTTTAAGATTTTTTATATGCGGCTCAGTGCTCCAAAAATTGCATTCCTGGGGAAAATAATGTTTTGTATTTTTTCACGATTTTAATAGAATTTTTGAGATTTTATTGAACAATTTTTGGATGTTTTTGGTATTTGCGTGATGAAATTTGTAGGGGACTATCAATAGGCGGGTCAGAGGAGGTTCCTATCATCATAAGGCATGGACTCCTGGGCTCCTCGGGGAAGGGGAAAGGTCACTGCCAATTTCCATCTTTTTTGTGGCTTCAAAACATTGTTTTTGGATGGATTACTAACTATTTACTGGGGATGTAGGTGATTTTCTACCCTTGGAGTCTTCCTTAGAGGTCCATGGGGCTATAGGTATGTAAATATAGATAAGGAGGTTACTATATCATGAATTTGGGTACGTCGAGTACCTTTAGGAGAGAGTTGTGAGGCAGATTATGGAGGTAACATCCATTTATTGTTCTTTCCTTATGAGATTTTCTCATAAATCCATCATTGTGACTGGAGGAACCTAGAATTGACCATGTTGTATGTTCTTTTTGTTTACTCTACATGCACTTTTAATTTGTTACTGAGGTTTTATTTTTAGAAAAAGTGGTAAAAATGTGTCGTTTGGAATTTTTAAAATATTTTTTAAAAGATTTTATTAGAGGAAAATCTAGGAGATTTGGTTTGTATATGGATCAGGAGATAAAAATCTTGATGTAAGGTGGATCTTGTCACCTTTGTTGGTTTATGCTGAATTCGGTCTACCAGAAGGATCTTTTTTATGCTTGTTTTGTCGAAGATGTTGCTTTGGGCCTAACTACCAGGTTGTTACTAGTGATGGGTTACGTAACAGCTGATTCCCAGGTGTCCACGATAATGGCATGGATGTCTTACCAGTGTAGTCTAGCAACGGTGGTACAGGGGGAGACCTTGAATGGTCTTGATGCTTGGAACGAAAGACGTTCTGACTTTTTACGGGGGAGCCCTATGATGCTATTCATGTGGCTTTCTGGGAGGTTTTCCTTGCGGCCCCTCTTGAGTATCCCCTGTCGGGTGTTCTTAATTTTTTTGTCTGGACCTTCTTCAGTTTTGGCCCTTCAATAGAGAATTGGGTTGACTGGTTTGTGTAGCACCAATCCCGTGTCTTCACTCATCTGTGCCATGGTGGGGGGACTTGTAACCCATTTTACAACAAAGAGATTACCAGTACGTGTGGTTGGTTGGCCTTTGGCAGACTTCCTTCTATTTTCCTTGGCGGCTTCCTCTCCAAGTGAGGTGGGAGCAGATAGTGCCTCCTCGTAAAACCAACTTCTTCCAGTAGAGGACTTGATTGAATCTTTAAGGATTATATTGGGACCTTTGTGGTTGTTCCATCGTCCGTCTACCCGTCCATCACAATATGTTGGAAGGCTTGGCATGTTCCTGGGGATTATCTGAGATGGTTGTGGAAGCGAGTAGTTGGAAATATTTTTGAAGCAGAGACTTGGAAAAGTTGGTTTTTTTTCCTTTGACACCATGGAGGAGTTCATTGTGGTTTTGTCAAAGTTTATCAAGGCATGCTGCTGCATGGAGAGCATACATAGCATCAATCAGGGGTGGGAGACTTGGGGACCTCCAGGAGTAGGCATTGATGATGAGGCAAGGTCGTCTGGCAGCTGAGGGAAACATTTTATGAAGTTGGGGAATTTTATTTAGGGTTGTTTGTGTATGTATTTTTAGGATTTTTTTTTATAAAACTAGTTATTTGGTAGGGATTGGGTTGGTTATTTTTGGTTGGTTTTGAAATTTGGAAGGAGGTGGTCTGTTTGACTCCGTCTACTGATAGTTCATGTAATATTTATGTCCATTGATTTAAAATAAAAATATTTTTAATCATATTTTGTTGTGATTTTGATGAATTTTTGTGTTTGAACTATCTTTACCAATCGCTAAGACATACATAATCCTTTTCTTCATGTAAATAATGAGATGGACCGCCGTTCTTGGGAGTTAGAAAAGAATAACATTTTGAGAAAAAGAAAGGTTCACGCCCATGTGTCTCTTATGGGCTGCCTATGTACCTCTGTGCGTTTTGAGAATTTCATGAGTTTCATTTTGAATTTTTTTTAGAGGATCTGGTCCCACGTAATTCTGGGTAGGGAAATGGATTTCTTTTAGAATAGAAGGGAGATGAGAAGAGTCATAGTGCTCCAAGAATTCGTATTAAAGGAAGAATTTCATGAGACGGTATGCACTGACTGAACTCGTCATCTCTTCTCCATCGAGGTTTGTGAGCATAGCGGCACTGCCTGACAGTATTTTCTTCACTATGTAAGGACCACTCTAATTAGGTTTGAACTTATCTCTTAGTCCTAGATGGGTTCTATACTCTCTTTGAGGGTAAGGTCTCCTGCCTGGACACTGCAATCCTTGACATTCTTGTTAAATGATCATGCTATCCGATGATGGTACCCTTGTATGTGGTATAGAGCATTAAGTATCTTTTCATCCAAGAGTGTGAGTTCGTCATAGTGGCTATGATGCCAGTGTTCTTTATTTACCCTACTTTTGAGAATGACATGTTGAGAAGCACTTCTAGTTCCAAGAGGAGGAACACCTCTATACCGTATACTAGAGAATAAAGGGTAGCCCTAGTATGTGTTTTGATAGAGGTGGGGTAGCCCCAGAGGGCGTATGATATCTGATCGGCCTAGTCTCTGTAGCTTTTGATCATCTTGCTGGTGATGGTTTTAAGGATCTTGTTGGAGGTTTCGGCAATGCCATGGTTTTAAAAAATGTTTTTGAGTTCTATACTCGTCGATTAGTTTTACGACTTCGTCTTCAAAGTGGAGTCCATTATCTGATACCAACTCATGAGGAACCCAGTATCGGCAAATGATATTTATTTTTTATAAACTTGGCCACTTTATTTTCTTTTAGCACAGGATATGACTTAGCTTAGAACCATTTTTTGAAGTAGTCAACGATGACAAGGATAAACTCATGCTCGTTAGAATTTTTGTTAGTGACCTTCCCTATGATGTCTATGCCCCAAGTGGACAAGGGCTAGAGAGAGGTCATGTTGTACAGTTCTCGAGGATATAAGTGTTGGAGATTGGAAAACTATTGGCATTTGAGGCATTTTTTAACTTAGGCAGTGCAGTCTTGAACCATTGTAGTCCAATAGTACCCTTGATGGATGATTTTCTTAGCAAGCATATGGTCGTTCATGTGAGTCCCACATTCCACATTGTGGATTCTCTTAATCATTCATTCAGTATCATCCCCTGTTATGCAATGAAAATGGGTTCCATAAAATTTTCTCTTGAAGGGTTACACGATCTTTATTATCTGCATCTTGGGGATACCTACCATGTTTGATAAGGAACCAAATATTATAGTACCAAAACATGTCCATGTATGAGTTTTCTTCAGTAATGAGCTCAATGTGATAACTGTGGATGGGTGCAGCCTAATTCTGAACCAGGAAATGGGCCATTATTATTCTCTCGGGCATGTCGACCATGGAGTCCAGGGTTGCAAGGGCATCACTAAAATTGCTCTTTGAGCGAGGAAGGTAGTGGAAGGTGACATCTTTGAACTGGAAGATAAGATCTTCTAGGTGGGCGTGAAAGGGTAGGATTTTCTCATCTTTGACTTTCCATTTTCTAAGGATTTGGTTAATAATGTTGGCAGATTCCCCATAGACGTTTAGGCGCTTGATAACTTTCTCAAGGGAAATTTTTAGGCCTATGATGCATGCCTCGTATTCAGTAATGTTATTGGTGCAAGGGAACTATATCTTGATGGTAATGAGGGTTTGTGAGTCATTTGGGGTGATCCATAATGAGGGTTTGTGAGTCATCTGGGGTGATCAGAAGTATCCTAATGCCATACCCTTTCTTATTGGAAGCTCCATCGAAGAACATCTTCCATCTGAGATCCTCCTGAGAGGTGCAGGGAATGTCTTTGTGAGACCCAAACATCAGTTAATTCCATGAGATAATCGATAAGGTAGTCGAATATGTCCCCTCTTTTATTGCTTTTTGATCGACATACACACTATCGAACTCATTTAACAACATCAACCATCGGGCCATTTGACTTGATAGTGAAGGTTTATTTAGGAGGTACTTGATGAGATCCATTCAGGATACTAGTCTTATGGGAAAAGAAAGCATGTTGTGTTGTAACTTTTACATGACCCCGACTAAGACGAGACACTCTTTTTTCTAAATCAGTGTAATTGAATTCATACCCGACTAGTTTTTTACTAGTGTAGTAGATGGATCTTTCCTTATAGGATTCTTTAATGTATTGGGAGACTAAAGCCCCTACTGCGATATCAGTGATATATAAGTACAGGAGGAGGGGTAGACCTGGATATAGGGGCATGAGCACCGGAGGTTGAGTGAGGTATTTCTTGATTTGATCAAAGGTTTATTGGCAGTACACATTGTAGAGTTTATTTGAATCCTTTTGAACAATTTTGAAGATGAGTTAACATATAGAGGTCATTTCGCTGATGAACCAACTGATGTATTGCAGTTTACCCAGGAATCCTTAACTAGCTTCTCCATCCGGAGTGGTGTCATCTCGAGTATGTCATTTAGTTTGGAAGGGGTTGACTTGAATTCCTTTCTCACTGACCATAAATCCCAAGAGTTTCCCCACTGTGATGCCGAAAATGCACTTCAATGGATTAAGCCGCCTCTAGTATTATCGCAGTCGCTCGAAGATCTTTTAGAGGGTGGGAATGTGACCTTCTCAATTTTTTTACTTGATGATCATGTCGTTAACACATACCTCGACTTCCATGTGAATAGGGTTGTGAAGGATGCTTATAGAAGCCCTTTGGTAGGTAGCCCGGTCATTTTCGATCCCGAATGGCATGACGATGCAACAGAAAGTTCCTCATAAGGTGATGAAGGAAGTTTTCTCTTGATGGTCAGAGTGTATCTTGATATGTATGTAACTGATAAATCCGTCGAAAAATTAATTGAGGGTGTGTTTAGTCATATTATCCATTATCATGTAGACATTTGGGAGTGGTTAATCATCTTTCGAGGATGCTTTGTTCAAATCCTGTGTAGTCGATGCATATGCGGACTTTTCTTTTCAACTTCAGCACGAGGATGATACTGGAAAGTCATGTAAGCTATTATACTATGCAAATAAAACCCACATTTAGATGTTTGACTACCTCCTCATTGAATTTGAGTGATAATTCCGTTCCGAGTTTTCTCAATTTTTTCTTGATCAGTTTGCATTTCGATAATGTCGATATTTCATGTTGAGGTATTTTTGGGTCAATGTCAGGCATGTCCTCATAAGGCCATGCAAAGACACCTATGAATTATTTCATCAGCTATTTAGATTGTGCACGCTCATGTTCGTTAAGGGTGGACCTTATCCTAATCTCACGTTTATGGCTACTAGAACTGATGTTAATAACAACAGTCTCATCATAATTTATTTGAACACGTTTATGTTATTTATTATTTTCCTTAATGAGATCAGTTTAGAATTCTTCATTTACAAAATCATCATGATCAAAAGTTTGATTAGTTACAATGAAATTAATGTAAGGCACAACAAGATACTCAAAATCCTCATTTATTTCATTTTTAGGGAAAACAACATTGGGAACCTCGTTAAAATATGTCTCAATTACATTTGAATTAGGAAAAGGAGAAATCGATATGAGTGAGGAGATTTGAATAGGATAAACAGTAGGGCTTGGTTGATCTTGAGCAAGCAGGATATGGATAGTATGCTAGTTTAGGAGACGCATATCAGTAGTTGTGATCTAAGAGGATGGGTTCGATAGCACAACATCTGAACAGATCATGCAAAGACTCAGTCCTAGTGTCTGCAGGTTAAAGGATTCTTCGAATTAACTTCCCTCTGCGTTCTCAGTGATTTCCATGGTTTTCTCAATAAGAGGTTGCACTTCATATTTTCAGTCTTCATTCCAAGTGTTTTGTATTAAAATAAGATCTTTAACCCCGATTTTATCTTCTTATCGGTGTGGTCATACCACGGTTTAGAGAATCCACATAAGGGGAAGTCTTCACCTTCCTTGACAAATCTTCTGTTCAAAGAGTACCCCAAAATAGTTATTTCATCTTCTAGGCTTCTCTTCAGTCATGGTCGGTGGAGTGCTTGAGTTCAGTTGGTGAATGTTGGTATCCTAGCCACATGGGGGAAAGGTTTCTTTTAGGATTATGGGCTCAAGTATTCATTGCAGGTGTCGCCCTAATCCCATTTCGGGCATAAATTTCATATTCTTGAACATCTGAATTATATTGACATTACCGTGAGGGCGGTGCTCTAAATAAACTCAGTCTTTGAAGTTGTCCCCTACTAGGACAGGGAGAAGATCAATTCTGAAACCGAAGAAGAGCATGTGATTGGTCCCATGATAAATCTACAATACTGAATTATTGGTGATGGCATTGTCTGAATTGTCATCATCCCCCAGGATGGTGATAACTTGTCCTTTAGCAAAGAACCATAGTTTTCGATGGATAGAAAAGGATACTCTTCCGATTCTATGGACCCATGGGTGGCCAACTAGTAGATTAAATCAAGTAAGTATGTTGATGACATGGAATTTCGTTAAAGGGATGATAGTATGAGTTTTATGGAACCCATTACTTCTCGACGAGTGTTGTCATAGGAGCGTACGAAGACAGATGTAGGAGTGAGATCACCAACTTTTAATCCTAAATAGCTGAAGGTTCTGAGAGGATAGACACTGAGAGCAGATCCATTGCCAACAAGTGATAGTGGGACTATATGTCCAAACACTTCGACGAAGATGTTGAGGGAATAGTTCTGATTAGGGTTAAGCTTCAAGATTTATTTTCTTAAAAAGAAAGGATTCTTATAGAGTGTGAAACCCCGCCTAATTAAATACCGTGCGATCACTCCTGCACCAAATTAAAACAGGAGTCGAATATGGATCATTCTTAGCATCACTGTCGAAAACCAAATTAATTACTAATAACCTATTAAGCTGGTGTCAAAATTTTCTTTAACTAATCTTTTAAACGAAATAAATCAATTAAAACATTCACACAGTTTATATAAATGAAATCGGAAAGAGATAAAATAATTGAACACTCGGTCCAAATATAATAAAACCAAATAAAATGCCGCACTCAAAGGCGGTGAAAGAATAAATAAGTACAATTGGGCTTTCCGCCCGAAAGTTACTACAATGCTTCCTATTTAGATCACAAGAATAGACACGTCTAAAAATAAACCTGCATACAACCACAGCTGCTATAGCAAGCGTCTGACTCGAAGGAATCATCATCCAGGCATCCCTGTGTCTTGACACCTAAGTATATATATAGATATAGAAAAAGAGAGGAAAAGTAGATAAACGGGTCAAAGCCTGAGTTGTGAAAATATTTTGCAAGTGCATAAATGATTTATTTTTTCAAAATATGTTTTATCGCATATATAGATTGGTATCGCGCTCCCATGAGATACCCCTCACCTCTCTTCTAATAGTGCACACCTAGGGCATCTCTCTAAACATCCTAGTCAAGATATGCTTCCTAACCAATCCGTCACCCCCAAACTCTAAAAATCCTAAGTAAACCAAGTACTAAGGGCTAAACTTCTCCCCATTCTCAACACTAAGCCATGTTCGTGCATGGGGTGTGTCGCGAAGCGAAATCTAAACAAGGAACCCCCGATACACTACTACTTGGCCAGGTCGATCGTCGAGATCCATTAGACCCTCAATACACAACATACATATATATATACTCATATAAGAAAAACCCAAAACGAGAGCACTAAGGGTTAAACTTCTCCCCAGTCTCAACACTAATCCATGTTCGTACGTGGGGTGCCTCGTGAAGCGAAATCCAAACAAGGACCCCCCCTCGATACACCACTACTTGGCAAGGTCGATCGTCGAGATCCATTAGACACTTAGTACTCAACTTATATATATATACTCATATAAATAGATATACATAACCTACTCATTCATAATACATATCAAAATTTAAGTCCGGATACGATCTTTCGAATGAGCATTAAATCTTTTTCCTTTTATCTCTCTACTCCAACAGAGATATATAATATCTTGTCCTCATGCACAAGTAATATACTATACACACCAGTATAATAACCATCCCAACGAGCTATAACTCGAGGATGTTGTCTCTCAATGCTCTCATCTTCTAGGGAATCACTCACATACTATCCTGGGGACCAGCGGTCGGACTCAATATCAGTGACATTGCGATCATAAATCATAACGTTTGGGAATCGGTCATAGTTCCTCCCCGGGAATGAGACGAAACATTCCCACCACGTCTCACCCCTAATAAAAATCACTCAATATAAAAATGGGCGCTATTACCTGGGGACTATACGCTCCCTGCTCCTCAAGCCAGGCGCCTCACCCACATCGCACAACTTCCCATGCTAGCATTAGAGGGGGTATGCTTCACACGCACACACACACACACACACACACACACACACATATATATATATATATATATATATATATATATATATATACCATCCACACATAGATATATATACATATCCGAATAATTTATATATATACTTTAATCACATAGTATATATATATTCCACATTGTTCCTCAAAGATACATATAAATGGCCATAGTTTCCAATCACACATAACGATGACCAATAATCCCAAATATTTTCACAATTATTAATATTCAAGCATTCGCACACTCACGATACTTATCCAAAAAGTATTCCCTCACTTGATAAATAACCTATACTTTATTCGCGTTTAAGGATTTATATGATTTCTCCAAATATACCAATTCATCCTAGTAGTCTCGTAGGATGTACTCAACCATAAAGGATATCATTACGTTTTCTACATGCACAAATATGCATGCCTAAAAGCCCACTGAAATTATCCCAAGAATTATTCATCCCCAAACACCCTTAATTTAGATGAGTCGTGGATTCCCTTTCCACGAACCTAAAGACTAAATTTTGTCCAATTAATAATTTAGAGGTCCCAACTCTATTTTTGGGAAACCCTAACTCTCCAGTTCCTCAATTTCTCTATTTCCTCGAAAATATAATTTCTAGTGTCACACACTTAAACAACTCTCTTAGCCCCCATAAATTTTCCCAATTGGATAAATATATCTTACTTAGTTATGTCTAGTTATTTCCTCAATTAAATAGTCTAGAAATCCTTAATTTGGTAATTCATCCCATAAAAATTGAACCTACACAAATTGCCAAAATTCGTGTAGGATCGATCGATCGATCCTAGGGCCTCGATCGATCGATTAAGCAGGGCAGTCGAAATTGCTTCTTCTCCACGGGTCTATTTCGTCCATTAACAACCCTCATAACTTTATACCTCTTCTCCCACCAACATCTAACGGCACCCAACTATATATACACAAATAAAATAGGTTCTAATCATCCTAGAACAAAGAACCAACCATTAATTTCTATAATTTCTAAGTTTCTCCAATTTGACAGTTTTCAATTTTTAACCGCTAAACTTCCAAAAATCCCGTTTGATTCACAAAAACCCATCCCGAAAATCTATAGGGTTTGTTATTACCAATTATGATATGAGATTTATGCTCAAAACAAATAAATCAAGTAAACACTTGCCTTGAGGATAAAATCTGATGACCCTGAGTCGAATCTCACGGAATTTGGCCCAAAAATCCTTTTTATCTCTTCTTTCTCCCTTCTTTTCTTCTCTACTTCATTTATCTCATTTTTATTTCCTTTCTCCCACTCTCTCGTGCCTTTTATAAGGGGAAATAAGGGTGTATCCCTTTTAAACCCAAAAATGACTCGTTTTCTCAATTACGAGTTCCTTATAATCCAAAAATTCCCGAAACTCAATTACAAACCCCGAATGCTCTATTTTGACTATTTGGGACGTTTCGAGACTAACTGCGCACTCGAAATATACATCCAAGGTACTTGACCAAAAATCACTAATGTAACCCAATACATCTCAATGCAGATTTTCCCATTAAAACATTAACCTCTATCGCTTTACCCAGCAACGACATGAAATTAAAAAACTCAACTCATTTACTTAATCCCAAAAGTAAATGTAACACCCATCGAAAATCATCTAATCCTTGAAAACTCCAAAAATTACTATTCATGATAACCTATTAAATTCCCAAAATTGCACTTACTTACGAATTTTAATTATCCCCAAAAGTGCAGGGTGTTACATACTCCCTCCCTTACAACGAAATTTTGCCTTTGAAATTCAGATATAACCGATACTGCCAACACTAATCTAGGCTCGTGAATCACTCCACATTCTAATGCCTCATAGTGGAATGGTACTAACCCAATAGCTCTTAACCATATAGTCATTCAGCACCCACCTCTATCAAGGTTCATACTATACTATACTACCATATCGGCATAATCTTCAGCTCTATACATTACCCCCCTGGTATTTCAAGCGGTATATAAAACCAACTAACTAAGGTGCCCATATACTCTTCTAACCCGTCATTCTCCGCACAACAATCATAAACGTCCGACACGTACATACTCTTTAAACAATAGGCCTTATTTCCTCGGTGTAATACTCATACAAGGGTCTTCCCAACCCATAAAATCCCATCTTTCACAAGGTTAACAAACCAAAATATCTATATTGGCGCCACTAACTCCACTGGCCCTACTGCCCAAAAAAATTCTAAGATCGAAGCGTTTCCTACCTACTCGAAATAGTACTATCCTAAATTGTGTCCCTGGTGACCAAGACCTTTCTCAACTCTCGATATTTTCTCAGTTTCATGCATGGGACGTCTCGCAAACGAAATCCAAATAAGGAACCCTCATGTTACATTACTCCCTCACGTCGTCGGTCGTCCAAATATAATGGACTAAGGCACACCAGCGGGACATCCTAAGTGCTACCTCGCTAATGTATTAATGATTTTCTATTATTCTATCCTTCCACCTAGGCAAATAGGAAAGTCTAACTAATAAAGGCGGTAACTCTCTGTAAAAGTGTTACGAACATAATACCCAAAACATACTTCCTCCAAAATTTTGCCTTTTCATTAAGTCCTGGCCATAAGCCTCAAATCAATTTATCTAACTCCTGTTTCACCTACCTACTTGCGGTGAGCGAACCATTTTAGTTCTTCTCCATAGAACAATATTTCCGTAAGCATACCATCTTCATACGGCTCACAGTCTATAGTGTTTCCTCCATACTATAAGACTTATCGACAAAACCAACATCCTTGCATCTTCTAACAAATCTCCATTCCCGACGTCATTAAGGCTCATGCGCAGAGTGTCTCGCAAAGGAAATCCAAACAAGGAACCCCTTCAATACACTACTCTTAACGTTATCGGTCGTGGAGGTACGTTAGCTTGAAATATGCAATCGGTATAATCCTAGCCCCTCTTCCAACAAAATGTGGTCTGAACTCCTATCTTTGTTCAGGTGACACACCACTAAGTTCTCACACTAACACTAAGTCCTTACCGAACCAATAATGAGCTTAATCACAGCTCAACAATAAACCCTGCATACCTTAAACCACCTCTATAAGGTCGTCATGCATTCGAATCATGATAATGAAACATCTGCTCCCCGAAGTTCCATCCATATATATAATAGAGGTAAACTCAACCTGTATCCAAGTGAGATGTCGTAACAACAACATGTTCCACCCTGGAACCGCGGACACGACAGTCTTGCCATCATTGGCCTACTATCGCTCCAAACAACGAATATCATATTGTACTCAAAATAACACCATACTCATATAACACATACAAAATTATAAATACCAAACTGATATAAACTTAAAATACTAACACCCACTGTTCATAGTGAATGAAAGAAAATAGATTCCCTCCATCACGGAAAACACATAAACATATACTGCATGATGTTATCGATACTATTTTTAAACTTGTATCACACACAAATATGGAGCTAATAAAATATTGTGACTAAATTTTGTCACACAGAATATACCGCCTTCAACTGAGGTGAAATTCATAACAATAATTTCGCATATCTCCCTAGCTACTCCAAAAGGTTCCCGGACTTAGTACACTTGCCGTAACTGAACCAAAAATTACTTTAATAAATGCCCCATATAGACACCTTACTCTTCCCCTGAACTCCCACTGGGAAATGACTAACCGTATGGTTCTATACTCCACATTACAAAATTCCCCGCCTCGGGTCACCCTGACCTTTTTAAGAATTCCCCAGGTGGAAGTCCACCAATGGGGTCCACGAACACACACATTCTCCATAATTGTTAACAACAGTTCTCTAGTGAGCCTATCATTCTTCTGAAGGACTCTCTCGTTATTGTAATACCTACCTTACTTTGGTACAAGGTTCACTTCTCCATATCACTCTTTATTCACTGTCGGCCTCTGACCGATCCTTAAGTGAATAACTCGAGAATTGAATTATCTCCATATTTGATAAACCAAAGGAACTAACGGTTGTATCCGTCTGTAACATCCCTCTATGAGCTAAACATCCTGCGCCCTTACACATGGTGACTATTGTTCCCACCATTTCAATATTTCTCCCACGAGTGAAAAAATTTCCTCAAATTTTCACATATGGGTATTTCCATACCTTGATATAAGTCAAAGCTTCTGAGCCTTCTACTTCCACTGAGTAATGCTACACTGACTTCACATGAATTAACTTCAAAGTATGGTCCTTATCAAAGACCTCTTTCGAACCCTTAGCTTCTCCGGGTAATTCAATTTTAGTACCACTCTCTAGTATAGCGGTACTTGGATTCTTATAACGACTATACCTTAGTAGTAATTTCAACCATCTTTGATAAAGGCCACAGGGATAGTGACCTCTACTACGGTCCTAGTCTCCAACTTTCACTAACCACTCTAAGTATGTCCTGCCTTATGATACCCTTGCAATGGACTTCTGTGTACGTACTTCATCGATCAGCATACGAATCTCTAACGAGCATGCAAAAGATTACAATAATCTTATACTATGGCAGGAGAACGAAATCTCACAATAGGAATCAACAATCCTAATCATAAGGCTCTATAACAAATCGAGAGCAACATTGAAAGCATAGTACATCTGCACAGATTCCCAAGGACACTAGAACCTGATGCTCTGATACCATCTGTGACACCCCACCTAATTAAATACCGTGCGATCACTCCTGCACCAAATTAAAACAGGAGTCGCATATGGATCATTCTTAGCATCACTGTCGAAAACCAAATTAATTACTAATAACCTATTAGGCTGGTGTCAAAATTTTCTTTAACTAATCTTTTAAACGAAATAAATCAATTAAAACATTCACACAGTTTATATAAATGAAATCGGAAAGAGATAAAATAATTGAACACTCGGTCCAAATATAATAAAACCAAATAAAATGCCGCACTCAAAGGCGGTGAAAGAATAAATAAGTACAATTGGGCTTTCGGCCCGAAAGTTACTACATAGCTTCCTATCTAGATCACAAGAATAGAAGCATCTAAAAATAAACCTGCATACATCCACAGCTGCTGCAGCAAGCGTCTGACTCTAAGGAATCGTCATCCAGGCGTCCCTGTGTCTTGGCACCTAAGTATATATATAGATATAGCAAAAGAGAGGAAAAGTAGATAAACGGGTCTGAGCCCGAGTTGTGAAAATATTTTGCAAGTGCAAAAATGCTTTATTTTTTTAAAATATGTTTTATCTCATATTTAGATTGGTATCGCGCTCCCATGAGATACCCCCCACCTCTCTTCTAATAGTGCACACCTAACGCATCTCTCTAAACATCCTAGTCAAGCTACGCTACCTAACTAATCCGTCACCCCCAAACTCTAAAAATCCTAAGCAAACCAAGTACTAAGGGATAAACTTCTCCCCAGTCTCAACACTAAGCCATGTTCGTGTTTGGGGTGTCTCGCGAAGCGAAATCCAAATAAGGACCCCCCCCCCGATACACTACTACTTGGCAAGGTCGATTGTCGAGATCCATTAGACCCTCAATACTCAAATTAAATATATATATATATATATATATATATATATATATATATATATATATATATATATATATATATATATACTCATATAAATCGATATACATAACCTCCATATTCATAATCCATATCACAATTTAAGTCCGGATACGATCTCCCAGAATGAGAATTAAATCTTTTTCCTTTTATCTCTTTACTCTAACAGAGATATATAATATCAGGTTCTCATGCATAAGTAATATACTATAGACACCAGTATAATAACCATCCCAACGAGATATAACTCGAGGATGCAATCTCTCAATGCTATCATCTTCCAGGGCATCACTCACATACCATCTTGGGGACCAGCGGTCGGACTTAATATCACCGACATCGCGGTCATAAATCACAACATCTGGGAAGCAGTCATATTCCTCCTCGGGAATGAGACGAAACATACCCACCATGTCTCACCCCTAATAAAAATCACTCAATATAACAATGGACGCTATGACCTAGTGACTATACTCTCCCTGCTCCTCAAGCCAGGGGCCTCACCCACATCGCGCAACTTCACATGATAGCATTAGAGGGGGTATGCTTCACACACATATATATATATATATATATATATATATATATATATACATATACATATCCATATCATATTATATATATACTTTAATCACATACTATATATATATTCCACATTGTTACTCAAAGATACATATAAATGGCCATAGTTGCCAATCACTCATAACGATGACCAATAATCTCAAAGATTCTCACAATTATTAATATTCAAGCATTCGCACACTCACGATACTGATCCCAAAAGTAATCCCTCACTAGATAAATAACATCTACCTTATTCGCGTTTAAGTATGTATATGATTTCTCCAACTATAACAATTCATCCTAGTAGTCTCATAGGATCTACTCAACCATAAACGATATCATTATGTTTTCTACATGCACAAATATGTATGCCTAAAAGCCCACTGAAATTTCCCCAAGAATTATTCAACCCCAAACACACTTAATTTAGATGAGTCATGGATTCTATTTCCACGAACCTAAGGACTACATTTTGTCCAATTAATAATTTAAAGGTCCCCACTCTATTTTTTGGAAACCCCAACGCTCTAGTTCCTCAATTTCTATGTTTCCTCGAAAACATAATTTCTAGTATCACATACTTAAAACACTCTCTTAGCCCCCATAAATTTCCCTAATTGGATAAATGTATCTTCCTTAGTTATGTATATTTATTTCCTCAATTAAATAGGCTAGAAATCCTTAATTTGGGAATTTATCCCAAATAAATTGAACCAACACAAATTGCCAAAATACTTGTAGAATCGATCGATCGATTCCAAGGCCTCGATCGATCGATCAAGCAGGGCAGTCGAAACTGCTTCTTCTCCACGGGTCTATTTTGGCCATTAACAAACCTCAAAGCTTTACACCTCTTTTCCCACCAACATCTAACCACACCCAACTATATATACACATAGAAAATAGGTTCTAATAATCCTAAAACCAAGAATTAACCATTAATTTTTATAATTTCTAAGTTTCTCCAATTTGACATTTTTCGGTTTTCAACTGTTAAACTTACAAAAATCCCGTTTGAATTACGAAAACCCATACCGAAAATCTTTAGGGTTTGTTATTACCAATTATGATATGCGATTTATGCTCAAAATAAATAAATCAAATAAATACTTTCCTGGAGGATAAAATCCGACGACCCCGAGTCGAATCCCTCGGAGTTTGGCCCGAAAATCCTTTCTCTCTCTTCTTTCTCCCTTATTTTCTTCTCTTCTTAATTTCTCTCCTTTTTCTTTCCTTTATCCCACTCTCTTGTGCCTTTTATAAGGAGAAATAAGGGTTTATCCCTTTTAAACCCAAAAGTGACTCGTTTACTCAATTACGAGTTCCTTTCAACCCAAAAATTCTTGAAACTCAATTACGACCCCGGGATACTTTATTTTGATTATCTCAGCCATTCCGAGACTAACTACGCACTCGAAATCTCCATCTGAAGTACTTGACCGCAAATCACTAATTTAACCCAATACATCTCAATGCGGGTTTTCCCATTAAAATATTATCCAATGTCACTTTACCCAGCAAAAACATGAAATTAAAACACTCCAACTCATTTACTTTATCCCAAAAGTAAATGTAACACCCATCGAAAATCATCTAATCCTTGAAAACTCCAAAAATTACAATTCACAATAACCTATTAAATTCCCAAAATTGTACTTACATATGAATTTTAATAATCCCCAAAAATGTGGGGTATTACATAGAGGTTGGTATACCCATATATACCCTCGACTAAGAAGAGAGTGTCCTCCATCCAGATGAACCCTCAGCCAAGATCAGACGACCTCTCAAGGGGCCGACCCCTCATCTTGGCCCAGACGACCCTTCAAGGGGCCGACCCCTCATCTTGGCCCAAACGACCCTTCAAGGGGCCGACCCCTCATCATGGCCCAGATGACCCTTCAAGGGGCCAACCCCTTATCATGGCCTAGATGACCCTTCAAGGGGTCGACCCCTCATCATGGCCCAGATGACCCTTCAAGGGGCCGACCCCTCATCTTGGCCCAGACGACCCTTCAAGGGGTCTACCCTTCATCATGGCCTAGACGACCCTTCAAGGGGATGACCCATCATCACTAGCTGGACGACCTTACTAGGGTATGATAGTACGAGGCTCACACAAGGCTAGGCTCGCTGCTAACAGGAACTTTACCCACGGACTTATATTATAAGTTGAGGGTGACATCATCACAGTGCCTGATTTGGGAGACACGTGGAACAGTGCACGTGGGACTCATATATCACGTGGACTAGACCGTTATAATAATATCATCCCCATATATGAGGGAATATTATGTCATCATTTCTCATAAGGGGTACATCCAGGTGTCAGTAGGGGATTGATTAGATCATCATTCATATGCACCATGCATGATTGGGGGGTACACTCTTCCCCCCAAGCCCTATATATATTTGTCATCTATAACCCTCTAAAGGGATCGAGAATTGGAACCCTAGCTAAAACTCTACTTATACACACAGTAGAGAGAGAAAGGGAGCTTTTGTGCATTGTGTCCAAGGCCATTAGTGCCCATATTTAGTGGATCACACACTCATAGTGGATGTAGGCCTAATTGGCTAAACCACTATACAACATTGTCTTATTCCTCTTATACTCATACCCTTCTACACACACACTTATATAACTCCATGGATGCCATTGTTATTACAGTTTGAGCTCATCATCACTTGTCTGGTGGTGCTGAATCTTAGCATCATCAGTTTGGCATCGTCTGTGGGAACAAGAGGACACCTATTCCTTTGTACAGCTTGACCAAATCGAATACTCTAGTGGTGGACTAGTTCTCCCCCTTTTGTGGAGCTGTTTCACCATTGAAAGAGACCCATTAAGGTTCTCAAGTTGATTAGTCTTTTGATCATTCATCTCTCTATAGCTCAAACACATGGCACTAGAGATGCCACCACCATTTCCTCCACTAGATAGTGGAGAAGGACATAGCTCTAGTCATGCACCACCTCAGTCTGAGATGGATGATGTAGCAATTGCCCTGAAGTCTTTAGCAGCAAGCCAACAGATTATGCAGGAGCAATTTAGAGCTCTTAGGAAAAACATTCTAAGACCACCAGGAGTCTCACCAGAGATGATTACTCTAGCAGTGGCTCCAGGGAAACATGAGGCCAGGGGACCACCCCAGGCACCACGCAATGATTTGCCACCTCCACAACGACGGAGGGACGTTAATAACCCCCAGCGTCTATGCCTGGGGAGGAAAGGAAACCCTTTCCTAGAGGACAAATATGATGATGTGGAGGTGGAAGAGGCCCCTATAGAGTGATGGGAGTCGTATAAGGTATCCAACAATACTGTGTGGCCTATCCAGGAAAGCAGAGGGATGTGTGGAAGGCAAAATCCCGATAATCACCTGAGGGGATCTGCTTTCGATCATCAGACCAGGGGGTTGGCCTTTGAGAGGCTGGGACCCATATATGACCTGCAAGAAAAATTATCCCAATCAAGAAGTATTGCGAGGTCCAGAGGAAAGGTCGCCGATGGCCGACCCCACGAATGGGATGATGGTGAGGGAGAAGTAAATAGCTGACACAGACCTACCACAGTATAACCCTCCGTTCACCTCAAGGAGGCGACAGGGGATAACATCAGCAAGACCGACCCTACAAGGCCATGGAATGATTCGATCCAAAGGCTAGAGGATAGAATTGGTGACATCCTGAAGAGCCGGAGCCCTTTTCAAAGAGGATACTCCATATGCTCACCCTTTATGGTGAAGAAAGTCAGCTTCCCAACGCCATCCAAGTTTAAGACTCCTGTGGTCACCCCAAGGTATGACAGGAGTACCAACCCTATCCATCATATTGATATGTTCCAATCAGTGGCAGATATATACTCCATCTCAGATGAGATGAGGTGTCGTGCCTTTTCTGGCACTCTGACTGGGGCTGCACATGTCTGGTATATGTCTCTTCCAAAGAATACCATTGAAAGCTTTAAGAAGTTAGCAGACTGGTTTATCCATAACTTTTACTTTGCAGTAAGGCCGCAAAAGAACACCACACACCTTCTCTATGTTAAGCAGGGGAAGAAAGAGAGTCTAAGAGACTACATAGCCAAATTTAACAAAGAAAAGTTAGAGGTCGAACACTATGAGGAAAGCATAGCCATGACAACCCTCATTGGAGGAATCCAGAAGGGGAAGCGTTTATGGAAGCTTGATGAAGACCCTCTAAAATGATGGTTGAATTGTTGTCAAGTTTGAGAAAAGTGATGAACGCCGAAGAGGCGATGGCCGCAAAATACGAAGATGAAAAGGGAGGCACTAGTGGGGGTAAGCACCAAAAAAAGAAAAAATAGGGGAAGAAGAGGTTAGCATATGACAAATTCGTTGAATACACCCCTCTGATGGTTAGTTGCGAACACATTCTGAATGAGATAAAGAGCGACCGGTCCTTGAAGTGGCATGAGAAGTTGAGGGTTGCTCCCCACAAGAGGAACAAAAATTTGTGGTGTGAATTTCACTAAGACACTGACCATGTGACCGACAAGTGTTTCTCTCTGAATTATGAAATTGAAAAAATGTTAAAATAAGGGAAGCTAAGGAAATAAGTTGACAAAGGTGCTTTCAAGAGGGGCCGAGGGGACGACCCCAAAAAGAAGAGAGGTGATGCATGCTGAGAAGATCCTCCAAATAGAAGGGACGACCCTTTGAATGATGAGGATGACCCTGACCTCCCATCGAGAGATGACCACGTCCCTGTAAAAAGACTTAATATTATCTCACTCGACATTGGGATGATCTCCGGGGGCCTCACAGGAGGAGGGTCAGAAGTCACAGACAAGAAGGTCTATGTAGCTGAAGCCAAGGAAATAATGAAAGTTGTACACTCAACCTATATTGAAGCAAAGTTAGAATAGAAGATGAAAGTTGATATGGATACTCTTATAGTGGGTTTCTCAAGAATGGACTTCAAGGGCCTCTTAGCCTCGCATGATGACCCTCTCGTAATCACTACCAGGGTGCATGGATGTGAGGTGCCGAGGATCTTAGTAGATGGGGGTAGTTCTGTAGATGTAATGTTTTGGATGCGCTTTAAGGCCTTAGGCCTCAGCCGTGCTAGGGTCGTACCATACCATCACCTATTGATTGGGTTAAGTGGGGAAAAGGTTCATCCTCTAAGAGTGTATGAAACTGATGTCAGGATGGGGGACGAGTGGCCAAGATGTCTTACCAAGAAGGTCATCTTCTTCATAATGGATGAACATGTCTTCTCGGACTAAAACATTATACTCGGGCGAGTATGCCTCAAGGAGTTTGAGGTTGTGCCATATATGGTTCATCAGATGATCAAATTTCTGACCCTTTATGGGGTAGGGGAAGTTCAGGGAAACCCAACAACATCACGAGAATGTTACTTCAACTCCGTCGAAGAAAAAAAGGCACACAATAAGGCAATGACTACTTACAATATTGATACCCTCGACCCCAGGGATGAGATGAAGCTGAAGAAAAGAGAAGATGTAAAAGAGGTAAAATCCATCATCCTCGACGAGGATGAGCTAGAAAATCCATCCAAATTTGCAAATCTCTGAGGACAGACATAAAAGAAGACCTCATCAAGATGCTAAGAAGAAGACAGGACGTCTTTGCATCGAATCATGCAGATATGCTATGGATCGACCCCGAAAGCATGAGCTATAAGATCAATGTGGTAGAGGTCACAAAGACGATGAGGCAGAAGAGGAGAATCTATTCTTGAGAAAAAGATGAAGTCATAAGGGACGAGGTTAAGAAGCTAGAAGATGTTGAGTTTATCAAGGAGGTCATCTATCCCGAATGGATATCAAATGCGGTGATAGTCCCTAAGGCCAACAGGAAATGGAGAATGTGTGTGGACATCACCGACTTCAATAAGAATTTTCCCAAAGATTGATTCCCTCTCCCCCGCATTGATCAGATGGTAGACGCAACCGCTGGCTATGAGATAATGAGTTTCATCGATGCCTATTTAGGTTACAACCAGATCTTTATGAGCCCTAAAGACTCAGAAAAAACGTCTTTCATTACTGACAAGGAGACCTACAATTATAGGGTCATGCCCTTTGGCCTAAAGAATGAAGGGGTAACGTATCACGGCCCTGTGAATAAAATGTTCAAAGACCAAATCGGGAAGTCTATGGATGTCTATATAGATGACATGCTAACTAAGAGTTTAAAGGCTGAAGATCGTGTGGCTAACCTCGAGAGGACCTTCAACACGATAGACAAGTACAAGATAAAGCTCAACCCGCCCGCATGTGTCTTTAGGATCGGAGCAGGGAGTTCTTGGGTTTCATCGTCAATCAAAGAGGCATTGAGGTCAATCTTGAGAAGATTAAGGCACTCCTAGAAATTAAGACCCCCAAGACCATTAAAGATGTTCAGAGGATCACAGGGCGAGTGGCTAATTTGAATAGGTTCGTGTCCAGAGCCACGAATAAGTGTTTATCGTTCTAAAAAATTCTCAGAAAGGTCTTTGAATGGAATGAAGAGTGTGACCAAGCTTTCAAAGAATTGAAGTCGTACCTAGGGTATCCCTTGCTATTATCACGGCCAGTGCAGGGTGAACGACTACATGTGTACCTAGCCATCTCAAAATCATCCATCAGTACAGCCCTTATGAGAGAAGAGGATGGGGTATAGAAGCCTGTGTATTTCAATAGTAAGGCACTCCAAGGGGCAGAGAAAAGATACCCACGGATGGAGAAGTTAGCATATGCCTTGATCCATTCATCAAGAAAGATGAATCCGTACTTTCAGTCCCATACAATGGTCATCCTGACTGACTCTCTCCTTAGGCAGGTCTTACACAAGCAAAAAAAATTAGGGAGAATAATGGTCTGGGCTATAGAGTTGGGAGAGTTTGACATTATATATCAACCTAGGGTGGCCATTAAGGGACAGGCATTATAAGATTTCATAGCTGAATTTACTTAGGAAGATGATAAGACTCAGGATAAGAGCCTCAAGAAGACAGATACCCAACAAGGAAGAATTGTTGATCCATCCACAAATTGGGCTAAAATAAGCACCGCTAGAGAAAAAATTAGCGAAAATGAGGAGGGAAGATATCTCTTTAGACAGAGATCCCTCAGTGAGGGAAATTTCTCAGAGGAACAAGTTGTATGGAACCTCTTCGTTGATGGGTCCTCTTGCGAGAGCGAAAGTGGGGCTAGACTAATTGTATCGGCACCCGATGGCACAGATATCGAGTATGCCCTGAGGTTCAACTTCAAAGCCTCCAACAATGAGTATGAATATGATTCCCTGATAGTAGGCCTCTCCTTGTCTAAGTCTCTTAGTGTCGGCCAAATCTTGGTCCATAGTGATTCAAGACTAGTACTGAATCTGATACTAGGAGCCTACGAGGATAAGGATGAGAGAATGGCCAAATATCTTGAACCAGTGAAGTCACTGTTGAAGAGCTTTGGATAAGTAAAGTTGAAGAGGATACCTAGACTTGATAATGGTCGAGTCGATGCACTTGCTAGACTGGCGTCAGTAACTAGGACTGATATCAGGAGGACGTTCCCAGTGGAAATCTTGCTTAGACCAATAATTGAAGATGTAGAGAGAACACTTATAGATTTCTTAAATATTGGCAGGGAAGTTTCATACATTAAAGAGTGGGAGATGCCAAAAGCAATGCAAGAAAGGAAAATATTGAGATAAGATAAGCTGCCTACCAGTAGAGGACTTCCAGGTTTTACAACCAGAGGGTAAAGCAAAGGCCAATCGTTGTTCGGGACCTAGTCCTCAAAAAGACTTGGCAAAATCCTAACAAGCTCCAAACAAATTGGCATGGACCATATAGGGTCATTGATGAAGTTTTCCCTGGAATCTACAGACTAGAGAACCTTGAAGGGGAACCCTTTTCCAACCCCTGGAATGCAGACCATTAGAAGAAATACTATCAGTAATGTTGTAATGGCCTATCGAACCACAGTTGTAATAAATGTGTTTCACCAACAGAACACTTAGAATGATAATGAGAATGTCATATTGGCCACTCATCTTGTGTTTGTTAATTCTAGTGTGATTAAGGTTATCCTCGTTAAACCTCCCTCAGCTATGATGAGGGTAAATGGTAGGGACGACCCCCCATTCACCCTCAAGAAAAATGACGAGGGACTTGAAATAGTTGAAAACATCATTAAGTTGGTGGAAACCAACCTCTTCTATGATGAGGATAAATTCGGGGGACGACCCCCCATTCACCCTTAAGAAAGACGAGGGGGGACTTGAAATAAATGAAAACATCATTAAGTTAGTGGAAACCACCCTAGGCTATGATGAGGGTAAATGGTGGGGAAGACCCCCCATTCATCCTCAAGAAAGACGAGAGGGGACTTGAAATAGTTGAAAACATCATTAAGTTGGCGGAAACCACCCTCGGCTATGTTGAGGGTAAATGGTGGGGACGACCCCCCATTCACCCTCCAGAAAAATAATTAAAACATCATTAAGTTGGTGGTAAGCACCCTCGGCTATGATGAGGGTAAATGGTGGGAACGACCCCCCATTAAGACCTCAAGAAAGACGAGAGGGGACTTGAAATATTTGAAAACATGAGAAAGTTGGTGGAAACCACCCTCAGCTATGATGAGGGTAAATGGTGGGGACGACCCCCCATTCACCCCCAAGAAAGACGAGGGGGGACTTGAAATAATTGAAAACAACATTACGTTGGTGTAAACCATCCTCGGCTATGATGAGGGTAAATGGTGGGGACGACCCTCCATTCACCCCCAAGAAAGACGAGGGGGGACATGAAATAATTGAAAACATCATTAAGTTGGTAGAAACCACCCTCGGCTATGATGAGGGTAAATGGTGGGGACAACCCCCATTCATTCTCAAGAAAGACGAGGAGGGACTTGAAATAAATGAAAATATCATTAAGTTAGTGGAAACCACCCTCGGCTATGATGAGGGTAAATGGTGGGGACGACCCGCCATTCACCCTCAAGAAAGACGAGAGGGGACTTGAAATAGCTGAAAACATCATTAAGTTGGTGGAAACCACCCTCGGTTATGTTGAGGGTAAATGGTGGGGACGACCCCCCATTCATCCTCCAGAAAAAAAATAATTAAAAACATCATTAAGTTGGTGGAAAGCACCCTCAGCTATGATGAGGTTAAATGGTGGGGACGACCCCCCATTAAGCCCTCAAGAAAGACGAGAGGGGTCTTGAAATAATTGAAAACATCAGTAAGTTGGTGTAAACCACCCTCAGCTATGATGAGGGTAAATGGTGGGGACGACCCCCCATTCACCCTCAAGAAAGACGAGGGGGACTTGAAATAATTGAAAACAACATTAACTTGGTGGAAACCACCCTTGACTATGATGAGGGTAAATGGTGGGGACGACCCTCCATTAACCCTCAAGAAAGACGAGGGGGGACTTGAAATAATTGAAAACATCATTAAGTTGGTAGAAACCACCCTTGGCTATGATGAGGGTAAATGGTGGGGACAACCCCCATTCATTCTCAAGAAAGATGAGGGGGGACTTGAAATAAATGAAAACATCATTAAGTTAGTGGAAACCACCCTTGGCTGTGATGAGGGTAAATGGTGGGGACGACCCCCCATTCACCCTCAAGAAAGACGAGAGGGGACTTGAAATAGTGGAAAACATCATTAAGTTGGTAAAACCACCTCCGGCTATGTTAAGGGTAAATGGTGGGGATGACCCCCCATTCACCCTCCAGAAAAAAATAATTAAAAACATCATTAAGTTGGTGGAAAGCACCCTCAGCTATGATGAGGGTAAATGGTGGGGACGACCCCCCATTAAAGCCTCAAGAAAGACGAGAGGGGACTTGAAATAATTCAAAACATCAGTAAGTTGGTGGAAACCACCCTCATCTATGATGAGGGTAAATGGTGGGTACGACCCTCCATTCACCCTCAACAAAGACGAGGGGGGACTTGAAATAATTGAAAACAACATTAAGTTAGTGGAAACCACCCTCGGCTTTGATGATGGTAAATGGTGGGGACGACCCTCCATTTACCCTCAAGAAAGATGAGGGGGGACTTGAAATAATTGAAAACATGATTAAGTTGGTAGAAATCACCCTCGGCTATGATGAGGGTAAATGGTGGGGACAACCCCCATTCATTCTCAAGAAAGACGAGGGGGACTTGAAATAAATGAAAACATCATTAAGTTAGTGGAAACCACCCTCGGCTATGATGATGGTAAATGGTGGGGACGACCCCCCATTCACCCTCAAGAAAGATGAGAGGGGACTTGAAATAGTTGAAAACATCATTAAGTTGGTGGAAACCACCCTCGGCTATGCTGAGGGTAAATGGCGGGGATGACCCCCCATTCACTCTCCAGAAAAAATTAATTAAAAACATCATTAAGTTGTTGGAAAGTACCCTCGGCTATGATGAGGGTAAATGGTGGGAACGACCCCCCATTCACCCTCAAGAAAGACGAGAGGGGACTTAAAATAATTGAAAACATCAGTAAGTTGGTGGAAACCACCCTCAACTATGATGAGGGTAAATGGTGGGGACGGCCTCCCATTCACCCTCAAGAAAAACGAGGGGGGACTTGAAATAATTGAAAACATCATTAAGTTGGTAGAAACCACCCTAGGCTGTGATGAGGGTAATTGGTGGGGACAACCCCTATCCATTCTCAAGAAAGACGAGGGGGGACTTGAAATAAATGAAACGCCATTAACTTCGTGGTAACCACCCTCAGCTATGATGAGGGTGAAAGGTGGGGATGAACCCCCATTCACTCTCAAGAAAGACGAAGGGGGACTTTAAATAATTGAAAACATCATTAACCTTATGGAAACCACCCTCGGCTATGATGAGGGTGAATGGTGGGGATGACCCACCATTCATTCCTAAGAAAGACGAGGGGGGACTTGAAATAATTGAAAACATCATTCATTTTGTGCTGACCACCCTCGACTATGATGAGGGTGAATGGTGGGGATGACCCCCCATTCACTCTCAAGAAAGACGAGGGGGGACTTGAAATAAATGCAAACACCATTAACTTGGTGGTAACCACCCTCGGCTGTGATAAGGTTGAATGGTGGGGACGACCCCCCATTCACTGTCAAGAAATATGAGGGGGGCTTGAAATAATTGAAAACATCATTAACTTGGTGGTAACCACCCTCGGCTATGATGAGGGTGAATGGTGGGGAAGACCCCCCATTCATTATCAAGAAAGACGAGGGGGGACTTGAAATAAATTAACTTGGTGGTAACCACCCTCGGCTATGATGAGGGTGAATGGTGGGGACAACCCCCATTGACTCTTAAGAAAGACGAGGGGGGACTCGAAATAATTGAAAACATCATTAACTTGGTGGTAACCACCCTCGGCTATGATGAGGGTGAATGGTGGGGACGATTCCCCATTCACTCTCAAGAAAGACGAGGGGGGACTTGAATTAATTGGAAACATCATTAATTTGGTGGTAATCACCCTCGGTTATGATGAGGGTGAATGGTGGGGATGACCCCCTATTCACCATTAAGAAAAACGAGGCAGGAGGTTATAGGATGGTTAATTCAAGGATCATAAGCCAAGACGAATCACGCAAGAGAGAAGCATAGAAGACAGGAAGAGACATTATATTATAAAGCAAGTGTTACAAATGCTTCTTTAACAAAAATAACGTACAAAAATATTTTTACAAGAAGAGGGTATTGGCTACAGATAGACACCCTACTGAGCAGTATCGGCGGTCAAGGTTTCAACGTCAATCAGAGGAGTTTCTTCAGTGACCAGAATAGGTTGATCCCCTGAGGTGTCGGAGATTTCAACGTTCACCTGTGGCTTCACATGGGATAGAGCCTCAGTAATTCGTGGGTCATCCAACTCCACCGCTTCTAAAGAGAGGCGGATAGACGATACAGCATCAGCAAACTTCAGGATGACCCACCGACAAGCCATCTTGATCCCCCTCTCCAAGTATTCAAGATCGTAGCCTTGAAACTCATATGAGAGTTTGTAAACCTCCACAGCATCGGCCTCGGCCTTTTACACTACCTCATCAAGCTCAACCTTGAATTGGGACCCCTGATTGATTAAGGCCTCATGCTTTTCTTTAATGAGGGAGTTCTTCACCTTCATGTCGGCCTCGTGCTGCTTCACCAGCTCATCCAGGACTCTTGCATGCTCAGTCCTTGCACTCTCTAGCTCAGCCCAGGCAGTCTCAAATTTAGTCTTCAAATTAGCCTCATGATGAATGTCCCTCTCGGTATTGTGAAAATTTTGTTGATTCTCATCCATCCACTTGGTGGTCGAGGTGAAGGCGCATACAAGATGCACAGACAAACACATGTTAAAAGGGGTCGAGTGAACAGTTCATGAAATGGTGGTAAATCAAAAGGAAGGAAGTCGAAAGGTGTACCTGAGCCAAAGTGTGCAGATCGTAATCATAGACCTTATTCGGGGGCATCTTTGATAAGAATTAATAATCTGCAGTCGAGGGAGTAGAAAACATCGAGGCTTTGGCCACCCTCAGGTTGGCTATGAGGAAAGTGAGATTCTGAGACCAATAGGCACCCGTGCTGGAAGAGGAGCTGATCCCCTCAGTATGTGCTTGAGACACCTCCACCCTTGCCCTCATCCGTGAGTCAGGTCAAGAGCCCATGGAAACTTCAGTCTCCTTCCTCTTGTGACTATCGATGGTCGGTTCCACTTCTATTGACCCCATGGCCTTTATCGTTCTTGGATGCTACTAAGGCTCTTTACCTTTTTTCTTTACCAAGACAGACCGTAAACTTGGAGCAGTCATCTCCCAGAGTTCTTCAGATATATTTATAGGACGACCTGAAAAGGAGATGATATATCGAAAAGAGATAGTGGTAAAGAGGAAACACTTGGAGGAAATTAAAAATTGAGCAAAAATCTACTCACATAATTTTGGCAAGGGGTTAACCCTCAAACCAGCTTCTTTGAGGAAGAAAGGGGTCATCAAATCTTCAAATTTGTGAAGTTCACTCTCTTTCCCTTATTCCCTCAGGTAGTCAATAATGACCCACTCCTCCAAGCTGAATCCGATGTCATACCGTGCTCTCATGGAAGGGTTAGACCATAACCTTGGAATCCTTAGACCATCTTCTATGGGATCATACCCGACAGGGAATTCCCAATCCCCATAGATAAAGAAAAACCTCTTCTTCCAGTTATGGTTGGAAGTTTGATCCATGTGAAGAAGTTTCTTATCAGACTTCCTAGCCCCTAGATGAAAATACCCAGGCTCCTTGGATGACGAGGTGATACTGTAACAGGAAATGAATAAATCGACAAAGGGCTCATCGGTAAACATATTATTCCAAAGAGAGATATATTCGAGGATAGTCCTCCACGAGTTGGGAGGAAGTTGAGAAGGAGCAACCCCAAGGGAAGATAGTATGTCAACTATTGCAGGATGCAGAGGGAACCTAACACCTACCATTAGCATTTGCTCGTAAATAACAATCTCTCCCTTATCCCCTTGGAAGACTCTCCCACCTTCAGTTGGGACCCTCATACTTATATTGGATTGTATAGCAAATAGATGCCTCCATAGTAAGAGATCACGATCCTTAACTGACGATACATAAGTCGAGGCACTAGAAGTGTCTACTTGACCATCATCATTAGAACTCTCATTATCATCTATGGGTACCTCAACCTCATCTGCCATTGAAGGGCCATCTGGAAAGGCTACTTGAAAAGCAAGAGGGGACAGGGTTGTCATAGGGATAGCCTATGCATTATCTATCCTCTCTGTCTGTCAGCCTGGGCTAAGAGTTGATGTATCTCTCCTCCCAAAAGGACTAGCACCCATCGGCGATGATGCTTTCTCATTCATTTCTCCCTCGTGTGTATGACTCTCAACTGGATGAAAGGAAAACCCACAGGACTCAGATGGTTTTATTGTGGCTAAAAGAATGGGGAAGATGGGTCGTACCCAATTAGGTTGGGCCCCTCATCTTCTCTCGTCCTCCTCCTCTATTCGTCTAATATCAGCAAAGAACTTCTCCCTCAAGGTTGGGAACTCCGCGGAAAAATCATAAAATCTTTTAAGAATTAAGGGTAAGACCCTACACTTTAAAGGAATTTATTTAAGCTAGCTACAAATAAGTTCATAGTTCACTAAGTTTGACTCTTGGATCAAACCTAAAGAAATGAACAGTTTTATGGATGAACAATCAAGAACAAAGAAAACTCAGTTCGCCGGAGACGAACTCCAGAGAACACTAAAACTTAAGAAATGCTATAAAGAAGGGCCAAACCAGCACTGGAAGGTGGGGGAAGTACTTTATGATGCCCAATACCTAAGGCTCAGCCTTATAACCCCCACAGTAAGGCGGTTTCACATCGAAAAATACAAAGCCAAGAAAAGCTGGGAAAGAAACCAAAATCCAAGAAAGAAAATAGAAATTGAAGACTAAAAAAGGAATCTATGGCAGAAGAGTTACGTGGAGACGAAGACGACGGCTGGGTGAAGCTTGATATAGAAGAAATTACAGAAATGGTGGTGTTAACTGGTAGGGCTAGAGAGAGAAATCTTGGGCGCGAAGAAGAAGAAGAAGAAAATGATTATTTAAAAAATAGTTTAAATACTTTATTATTGGTGGGCCCGTTAATTAAGGCAGGGCACAGCCCACGAGGAGAGGCATCATTAGGGCACAAAGTCCCAAGCAGTGTGCAGCCACCACATCTGGGAAACAAAAACGATGATGGACACCTAATAACGTGACACATGCCACCCATCCACCTGACCACTCAGTTGACATTCAAAGGCAGCATTATCCCTCAGCCATCTCAACAACATCGATGGCTAAGGTCTTGGGGGTGATTGATATACCCATCTATACCCTCGGCCAAGCCGAGGGTATCCTCCATCCAGATGAACCCTCAGCCAAGATCAGATGACCTCTCAAGGAGTCGAACCCTCATTATGGCCCAAATGACCCTTCAAGGGAACGACCCCTCATCTTGGCCCAGACGACCCTTCAAGGGGACGACCCCTCATCATGGTATAGACGAACCTTTAAGGGGTTGACCCCTCATCATGGACCAGATGACACTTCAAAGGGATGACCCCTCATCATGGACCAGATGACACTTCAAGGCGCCGACCCCTCATCTTGACCCAGACGACCTTTCAAGGGGCTGACCCTTCATCATTGCCCAGACGACCCTTCAAGGGGATGACACATCATCACTAGATGGATGACCCTATGAGTGTATAATAGTATGAGGCCCACACTAGGCCAGTCTCGCTACCAGCAAGAACTTTACCCATAACCTTACATTATAACCCGAGGGTGACATCATTACAGCGCGTGATTTGGGAGACGTGTGGAACAGTGCGCGTAGGACTCATATAGCACGTGGACTAGACCGTTATAATAATATCATCCCCTCATATGAGGGAATATTATGTTATCATTTCTCATAATGGGCACATCCATGTGTTAGTAGGGGATTGGTTAGATCATCATTCATATTCACCATGCATGCTTGGGGGGGTACACTATTCCCCCCAAGCCCTATATATTTGTCATCTATAACCCTGTAAAGGGATCGAGAATGGAGCCCTAGATAAAACTCTGCTTGTACACATGGTACAAATAATGAGAGGGAGCTTATGTGCATTGTATCTAAGGCCATTAGTGTCCATATTTAGTGGATCACACACTCACAGTGGATGTAGGCCTAATTGGCTGAACCACTATATATCATTATCTTATTCCTCTTATATGCATCCCCTTTTACACACACTTATAAAACTCCATGGTTGCCATTGTTATTACAGTTTGATCTATTCATCACTTTTCTGGTGGTGTTGAATCCTAGCATCATCAAACGTCAAGAATCCAACCATATTTATGGCTTCTTCGAGGGTAATAGAGGGAGAAATTATAGGTCCAATGAGTAGCTTTATCAGGGCATTTTGGTGCAGCAGGGAGGACATGAAGAGTCTATATAAGGTTATGGTCACTTGGGTTTTCTTAAGGTGATTGAGGACTTTGTTTTGTTCAATGGTCATTTCTAGCATTAAGACCTATTAAGCAACTCTATTACCTTTCTCTTCTCTGATTAAATGGGGACCTGGGTATTATAATATCGTCGTGGTTTGGTCATGTGGTTCACAAAAGAGGGGAAGAATAAGAACCTCGTGTCTTCGTATACTTTGGGTTGAATGAACACTTTGTTGATTTCTGCCAATAAATCCTCAAAGGACATCATTCCTTATAAATTGGCAACTGAGCAGATTTCATCATGATTTGGTTCATTATCTGAACTATCGAAGGCCTCCCCTTTTCTGATGGCGATGATGTCCTCCTTCCATGCATAATAAATACACTCAACCACCTTTATAGATTCATCATATAAATCTTCCCACTCAGAGGCGAAATGAGAAAGTGAAGGGATGAGCAGTCTATGAATCTTTAAGATTATGAGAAAATCATATTTCCTCTGTCCAGTAAAACACATCGTCCATGATCTGTACAACATCATCTATACAGACTTCCACAATGGGTACCACCCACTCATATGATTCTTGAGAACACTTCCAGGCTTTCATGAACAGGTCACTAAATTTCTAGTAGTCAATGGACATCTCGATAGGAAATTTCAACCCATATGCTTGGAGTTGGTCTAACACAATAGGCAATTCCATCCCTACACCGTAGATCGGGTGCAAATGGCAGTGCATTACCTCGTAAAGAATGATAGGGCTTGATAAGAAAGGCATATAGGGTGCAAGAGAAAGGACGAGAAAATATTGAGAGGATTATGTCAGACTCTGGGGATGATGGGTGATTTGACAGGCACAATCTGGTTAGAAGGGTTAAACTCAGGGTTGGTTTCCAGAAAGACGGCATTTGTTTCGGTTCCATGTGTTAGAAGAGGGTTGTGAGTGGTGTTGTGATTGGGATTAGCTGGAGGGGCGATGATACCTCGGTGTATGATGCCTTGGATCACATTTTCTAAGATGAAAGCGTTGGTTGATGGCATGGCCTCCGACTTGGTTAAAGTCACAACGGGTATCGTGTTTGAATTTTTTAGGGAGTGAGTATGGTAAGGGTCGGGGTTCCAATGGTTTTATGATATTTGAGGGTAGGAGAACCTAGTATACCTTCATTAAAGGAACATAGAGCTTAATGTACTCTTTTTTGGAAGGATTAGGATGACTTTTAGGTGCCCAAGATGTGGTAGCTTGGGATATGTGGTTGATGGTTGAGACTTAGGCATTGGTTGGATTTTCAAACTTCCTCGGCGTAAATTTTTCGATTAGCTTATTTGGTTCAGACTCCACTTTTGTGACACCTTCTTTGATTTCAACACCATCCTCTCAAAGGGATTAAAAGTTTGGGTAGTACTGTCCTCCCATGGATGCTCGAATCTGAGGTAATAAGTTCTTGTTCATAATGCTCACTTTCTCTTCCTTTAAGGGCATGTTAGTCATAGTGATGGCTTTCTCTCTCTATCTTCCAACAAAGCTACTGGATGATTCCTTGAGGTTTGGATTGATAAACTCTAGGTATCTTCACATAACCTATAACTTTTCATTGTATTTATACTGAGACATGAATTCCCTGTCTACATCTTCCCAATTATGGATTCAAGATTCTTTGAGAGACAAGAACCATTGGAGAGAACTTTATTTTAAGGTCTACTAAAACATTTGCGTCATTTTCTCTTATAATGCAGTAAAGAGGGTCATGGCTCGGTAATATCTTGATAGGTTTATAATTGTGGGCCTACTGCCCCCGAACTTCTTGATGTCTAACATCTTAAAATTTTTGGGAAACCTAGACTTGGGATAAGGAGGCATATGGTTGTAGTTCATATAGTTTCCGAATATCTTGACGGGTCGAACTTCTTTGACAGTAGTTTGAGGTATTCCTTGACTTGTTCATTTCCTCTTCATTAGGATCCAAGGGTATTCGCACATTGCCCCTGGTGATGATACTAGAGATATCAACACATAAATTTGTGATAGTTAATCTATCTATCAACAAAAATGGATTGCCAAATTTTGTGAGAACAATAATATAAATAAGCAGGAAATGATGAGAGCATGAAGGAGACACAAGATATAAGTGGTTAAGCTCGGTAGCTTACTCCACTGTGCAGGAATGGTAATGTTTTCACTATGAATGAGGCTTTAATGGCTTAAGGACTACAACTCTGAAGCCTTCTCTCTCTATTATAATTTGGACAAAGCTTAGATAGGGTTTTTAGTAATTGATCCATTACAATGAATAAGATTAAGTATATATATAGGCTTGGGGTGCACATTGCACCCCCAAGCATGCAATATGAGTGTGTGAGGTAAGTAGTCCAATAGGAGTCCAACACCTGTCTTGCACATGCTCAATCAATGATGATGAATTATTCCCTCATATAATGCGAAGATATATTATAACTGCATGCCTATGTGGACTAACCATGCTTGAATCCCACGTGTCATGCATGGAGTAGATGTCATCCTTGATGGTCCCGGTCGGGCCGAGACCGACATATAGGACCTTCCCTGTAAGCAGTTACAAAGTTAAGTCGAGGTGCAGTATTGGCTTGCCAGAGTGGCACAAGATCGAGACGAGACGTCTAGGAGAGCTGAAAGAGCGATATTTTTCATCTGATCATGTAGTCTCGAATTACTAAGGTGGATTAATTCCGAGACCATTGATGGTGTCCTTTACTATATCGACGGATATGCAGGTCCACTTAATGGGCATTGAGTAGTGTCAGCCAGGTTGGGTTGGGTCTGCCTAGGTATGAGACCACAGTTATGTATATCAATTACCCATATCCCTTAGTCTTTAATGTGAGTGGAAGGGCTAGGGGTATAATCGGTTGACCCCTTATGAGGATGAGACCCCCTATGTCTGAAGTTACAATGAGTACATGTACCTGTTTGGCTGAGGTTGAGAGTTTCTTTTCAGTGTCTTGAGCATAAACATCTTTCAAATCTCTTTAGTTGGACACTTGTCATCAATTGAGTGGCTTAATGTGTTGGCCAAGGTAGGGCGGCTACAGGCTGCCATGGGTAGAGTCCCCCAAATAATGATTTTGTGGCAAACTACGTGCAATGATTAGGGGTTTTTTAAGTAAAAAATAAGCCAATTTCTCTTTCTTCTTGAAACGCTCCTCCCACCTTTACTTCTTTCCTCTACAACTTTCAAACCTTTTATTCTCTCTCTCTCTCACTCCCCTCAAACCAAGGTTGTCCAGTGTTCTTTACCTCCTAAACCATTCATCATTCTCAGGTAATCTCTTTCCTTCCTTACTTTTCCTTATTACAGCCACAGAAGCTTCAATTTCCTATTTTATTTCTTGGCGACTCTTATGAAATTTCCAGCCATCTTCCTAGGCTAGTTAGGGGTTATTTGGGGTTGTTATTGAGTGTTTGAGGTGGTAGGGAGCGCGTTTATAAGGTTTTTAGGGTTGGAGTTAAGTTCTTACCACTAGTTGAGCATTCTGGTGACCTTCCGGTCACCTTATCCAGTAATCTTCTTGAGCATTGTTCTTGCCACATTTAAGTAAAAAATGATAAAGTCTTTTCATTTTGATCCAAAATCAATCCTGGTTAAACATGAAAGTGTTTAAATGTTTAGGACCCTATACGAGTTACTTGATCAGTTCCCCCACCCTAGTGAGAGAATTTTTAGGCAGATACGTCAGGGTGAAGCTAAGGTTGAGGCTAAATGAAAGGATGGAGCCGACCCTACACTTCCCATTCATACATTCCCTTTGGATGTGATACATCCTCCTATTGTTGAAACCGGTGATTTAATTTATGAAACATCGGCTTTGAATTCTCAATCTGTGTCGTCCTCTTTAGCCCATAGTGTTGTTACCTCTACTCAAGCCAAGAGCGAAGATTCTTTCCAAGAGGCAATGAGGATTATGTAATACCCCGTATTTTCGTGATATTTATTTTTGGGGATTAATTGAATTGAATGTGTATTAATTGGAAATTAATCCGGATAAAAATATTAACGAGATGTGAGTTAGTATTTTATTATAATGTGTATACTTGGCAATATATGAATATTGGAATATTGAAATTGTCGCGAGATCGAAATACGGCAATTTGGTAAACTTTGTTGGGACGCGCGTGAGAGTCGCGTCAGGAATATAATTATTTGAATTAAAAATTAAATTTTATTTTTATCACCCGTATGGTCATTTTGAGTGCGCCAACGCATCCGGATGGGTCGAAATAGTCAGAAAACACTATCCGGGGGTTAAGTTTGGACTTAATGGACTACGGTAGAAGTTAAGATATAGTCCCAACTTGCCAAAAACCAACCACACCTCCATTTTTATCATCCTTAGAGAAACTTGTAGAGAGAGAGAGAGAGAGAGAGAAGAGAATTCTGCAGAAAGAGAGAGGAAGAACAACTCAGCCTTCAAGATTCAACATCAAATTCAGAGAAAAATTAAGGCAAGTGGTTTAAGTACAATTGATTCAATGCCATGCTTTTCCATGTTTAGGAATTATCGAATTTATCTTGGAAGATGATATAGACCCATGAATTGGAAGTTTAAAACTATGAACTATGTTAGGGACTGCATGTAGAAACATTCTGGACGAATTATGAACTCAGAATTATGACCCTTGATGATTTAAAAATGGATTGTAGAAGAAGTTTATTAATGTTCTTGAAAGAAATAGAAATCTGGAATTCTTGATGAAGATTTGACCCATACAAAGCCTTTGAATGATGAATTATTGGTTTTAGAACGTTAACTCTATTGTAGGATGGTTATATGATGATATTATAACGTTATCTTAGAGTTTCATGCTTGTTAATGGTGTTTTGGGTTGATTTGAAAACTGCAAAACGAAGCAGTCCATAACCATACCTGGTGCGTTCGATCGATCGACATTCATCAGTCGATCGATCGACCACCATCGATCGATCGAAGGAAAAGGTCGATCGATCGACCTTCCCAGAATGAGTAAAGTTTTTCCCTATTTAAATTTTAATGATGTTAACCCTTGAATAATATTATTGGAGACCATGTGAAAACCTTAACCTTAAGGAAGACCAGTAGGCATGGTTATGAAATTTGGACCTTAATTAGAATTCAATTTGAGGAATTATTCTAAACTAATGAAATTCGATAAGTGAGTTAATATTTGGGTTAATAGTGTAAATTTGAATAATTTGATGAAATGAGGTTTGGGGCAGAAGTAAGGACCTTAGGAATAAAGATGTTATACGTGGGGATAATAGGAACTTAATAATCTATTTTAGATAGGTTTTAAGTATAAGAAACTACGGCGTGAGACGTGTCGATAGTTTAACTTTTATATTATCGGGAGACGTAACATGAGGGACAATGTAAGTATATGTTAAAGAGAGAGAGACACGTAAGAGAGTTACTTTGGGACAAATGTGTATACCTACTGAATTTTATACTTGGGAGGATAGAATCCGTGAGCGTGATGTAGTAAGTGGAAAAGTTCCTTAAATTAAAATAAGATGTGAATGGTTATACGTGATAACTAAATAATGAGAAATAAATACAAATGTCATAATTATGGGAATTGAGAATTTACCCATTATTGAAATGGTAATGTTAGTATAGTTATATGATTGTGTATGCATATACTATCTATGTGTGAAAATCATGCCCACGCTACTTGCTATCCCTGAGGTTTCCGCGCTGGGACGGTCTTATCTCGATGGGACCTTTATGGGGGATATTGAATTGTACCCTAGAAGATAGATATCCTTGGTACAGGCTATCGGAATGCTAGTTCAGACGGTCCTAAGAGATGCGGGTATGTGCTTTCCTCTTAGAGACTTGGAATCTATGCTTCTCCTCATTTTGTTTGGGTATAGGTATCCTTGGTACAGGCTATCACAGTGATAGTTCAGACGGTCCTGAGAGACTTGGAATCTATACTTTGTCTCAATATTATTTGAGCATGTGTTGATACAGTTCGAGAGTGATTCCGAATCTGTATTCCCTTAGTATTAGTGATACGGGGATTGGATAGTAGAGTATGCTCACACCATAGTTGTTATTTGGGGTGTTGTTGTGATATATATATATATTTTATGAGTAGTTAATATATATGAAATTCTGAAATCTGGAACTGCCTACAGTGATGAGACATGTAGGACATGGTTGATGACTCAAATTGTAAATACTTGTTTTGAGAAAGTATAATATGACACTAGAACCTAATTAAATACCGGGCCATCACTCCTTTATTAAATTAAATCAAGGTAAACAGTTGGTTCATTCTCAGCATCAATGTCGATAAAAACAAATTTTCCAATTTAACACCCTAAATAATTAAGCTAAGTGTCAAAAACATTTTCATACAAACTTTCCAAATTTTAATTAACGAAAAAGATTTATTTAATTAAAACAACATTTCTACAATTAAGAATCACACCACAATAAACCAAATAACATAAACCATTCGTCAATCGAATGTCAACATATGAAACTAAAATCACAAATCCATCCTGAATAAATCCCATAGAACAATACTGGAAATAACAGAAATATAAATGTCCCAACAACAAATGAAATAATGGAAAGGGCGACACATGCCTAATAAATGAGAATGCTAGCAGTGGAGTCAATAAAGGAAGCCGTCTACGCAAGTGACCTGCAACTCCCACCTAAGTTGCAACACGTTCCTCTCAAAGGATCCTAAGCAAGACGCCCCTGTGGCTGGGCACCTGAAATATATACATATATATACAAGAGAGAGAGAGAGAGGAAAAGAAACGGGTCAGAGCCCGAAAGTGTGTTTGATTTAAAATACGTTTAGCAAGTATTTAAATTGATACAGGCCAATGCAACAACATATTAGTGCGTCACTCTCTTGAGGAATACTCATCTCTCTTCTAATGTGTACACCTATCGCACTAATCTTCCCAACGATTTGTTTTATCAATTATTGCACTAGTCTTTCTAAAAGATTAACATATCTTAGATTACTCGTAAGATTTACAATTCACTATTTCCACTTTAAAAGAGATGTTCCAATCTGTAACCAAAGTTCTCTATTTTTAACTTTATAAAAAAAAACACTAAAGTTTCCAGTGACATATTATACTTTCTCAAAACAAGTATTTATAATTTGAGTCAACGACCCTGTCCTACTTATCAAATCTCAGTAGGCAGTTTCAAATATCATAATCTCATATATATATTAACTACTCGTATAATATATATATATATATATATATATATATATATATATATATATATATATATATATATATATATATATATATATAACAGCACCCCGAATAAAACTATGGTGCGTGCATACTTCCACTATCCAAACCCCATACCACTCAAATCAAGGGGAATACAAATTCGGAATCACTCTCGAATTGTATTAACACATATACAAATAATATCGAGGCGAAGCATAGATTCCAAGTCTCTAAGAGGATGGCACATACTCGCGTCTCTTAGGACTGTCTGAACTATCAATTCGATAGCCTATACCAAGGATATCTATCTTCTAGGTTACAAGTCAATATCCCCCATAAAGATCCCATCGAGATAAGACTGTCCCAGCGCGGAAACCTCAAGGACAGCAAGTAGCGCGATATGTTTTTCAAATGTATATAATATATGTACACACAATCATATAAATATACCACTTTTTTATATTAACATAGGTTCTTCACGTTACCCATAATTATACCATTTATCCTTAATTTCACATTTATAGGAATACGTATAAGGTTTCATTCCTAACCTTAACTCGAAGGGTTTTCTCACTTATTACCTAACACTCGTGGGCTATATCCTCACAAATCGAAATTTCAGTAAGTGTCTTTATTAGGTTCCAACGTAACTCTCTTACGCACCTCACCCTTTAAATTCATAAATCTACCAACCTAAAGTAATTATCCCATAAATACCATTCTCGCTGAAGATTAAAAGTTCCAACATCTATTCATATACCCTACTAGTCCTCAATGTCTCCCAAATCAATTTATCAAGAATGCCCAAGAATGATATCACGACAATTTGAATTTAACGCAATTAAAGAGGGATTTAGGAGTCTGCCAGGAGGGGTCGATCGATCGAAGCTTGGGGCTCGATCGATCGAACCTTCGATCGATCGAAGCTCTAGGCTCAATCGATCGATCAAGCAGGTCTGGGCAAAATTCTGCAGAATGCAGTTACGGGTTTCACTAAACTTCTTCATCCAAAACTATGTTTTTCCATTCCAATCATCCCAAAAATCCTACTAACATCATTATAACGTTATACCAGGTGTTTATAACGTAAAGCATGCGTATAACTATCATTATACATGGATAATTAACTCAAAATCCCATCTAATCATCAAGAACCCTAGAGTTTTCCTAAAACAATCCTTCTAATTTAACATCAAAATTTCGTGGGTTATATTCCTCTACATGGCAAGGGTTCCAGAATTTCCATATTATCAAAACTACATGCATTATCCTAACACAATTTGAGTTTTCTTCCATAGTTTCCATCTCTAAACAATCCTAGACTAATATAAAGATTGCATTAACGAAAATACGCAAGTCAAATAGTTGCCTGGGATTTTTGGTATGCAGATTTCCGGATGAGTTTGGTTTGGCTGCGTTCCTTGTCTCGCGATCTACGCGGTGGTGGTGGTGGTGGTGAAATCCGGTGGCTTTTTGGCCTTGAATTTGCCTTGGAGCTCTCTCCTCTCTTCTCCAATAGCTGTCACTTGATTTTTGAAAGTTCTAGCCCTAAAAGGCTAACCTAATGGCTGATATAGGTGGCTGAAATTCGTGGGTTTAATTACCAAATTATGTAAAATGACTAAAATGCCCTCCCGGGGTACTAATTAGGCCTAAAAATGCCCCGAGACCCAAACTAAACCCCCGGGTACACTTTTCTGACTATATCGACCCTTCCGGACGCGTTGGCACACTCAAAACGACCATACGAACAACTTATAAAATATTCACTTTTTATTTAACAAAATTAGTCCCGACGTGACACGGGCACATCCCAACTTAAATTTCCGAAATAGTCATTTAATTCACTTATGACATTCAATATAACCAATATAGTATATCACTATGCTCATTAGTAATATTCAACAAGTTTCCCATAATTACTAACTCTCGTCACGTTAATAATTATAACATAATTAATTTCCGAATTTTTATTAAATAAACATTCTCAATAAATTTAATAAATCCCCAAATTAATATAGCATAAAAATACGGGGTATTACATACTTCCCCCCTAATAACGGAATTTCGTCCCGAAATTCGGAAAATAAGGCATACCTGGTAAAAACAACTCTGGATATCTCTCGCGTATATCTGCCTCACGCTCCCAAGTGGATTCCTCCACATTATGATGCTCCCACTAGACTCGCACAAGTGGAACTATTTTCGACCTCAATCTCCTCTCACTATAGTCTAGAATAGCCACTGGTCTCTCCTCGTAAGAGCTATCAGACTGTAAATCTATCTCATCCATCGCAATGTGAGTATAGGCCATATCATCCCGAAAGATATCGTCTTAACGACGAGATGTGGAATACATCGTGGATGCGATGTAAATGTTCTGGCAATCCCAACCTGTATGCAACCGGCCCAATCTGTCCCGTAGTATAATCTGTCCGTACTGGCAGAAAATGAGCCACTTTGGTCAAACGGTCTACAATCACCCAGATAGAATTGTGGCCCCGCTGTGATGTAGGCAACCCTGTAATGAAATCCATGGAAATACTCTCCCACTTCCACGCCGGTACTTCCAATGGCTGAAGCAATCCTGACGGTTTCTGATGGTCCACCTTCACCAGCTGGCAGGTAGAACACTTGGACACAAACTCAGCGATGTCCTTCTTCATCCCACTCCACCAGTATTGTCGCCTCATATCTTGGTACATCTTATTGCCTCCCGGATGTACTGCAAATCGGGACCCATGAGAATGATTCATCACTACATGACGTAATTCTCCTCCTTCTAGAACCACCAATCTCCCATTAAACCGCAAACCTCCATCAGAACTAACAGAATAGGACTCAACACCCTCGGCTAGGAGTCGCACATTCTGCTCCTGGCAAAACGGGTCTGTAGCTTGTGCCTGTATCACCCTCGTAACAATCTCGGGTGTGACTGACATCAAGGATATGAAAGAACGTGGCACTGCGTCCTGGTGACCCAACTCCTTCCACTTTGCCTTCCAGATGTCCGCTACATCGTCTACCGGTCTACGGCTCAACGCATCAGCAACTACGTTGGCCTTCCCCGAATGATACTGTATATCGAACTTGTAGTCCTTCACAAACTCTAGCCATCTGCGCTGACGCATATTCAGCTCTCACTGAGTGAACAGGTACTGCAGTGACTTATGGTTTGTGAACAAATGGAATTTCTCCACCAATAAATAGTGCCTCCATATCCTCAATGCAAAGATGACCGCTGCTAACTCCAGGTCGTGGGTGGGGTAATTCGTCTCATGCGGCTTAAGCTTGCGGGAAGCAAAAGCTATAGCCTTCTCCTCCTGCTGGAGCACACCTCCAAGTCCCCGTAAACCCACTAAACCCACTAACTACACTAAGGGACTTAATGGACTACGGGAGAAGTTAAGATATAGTCCCAACTTGCCAAAAACCAACCACACCTCCATTGTTATCATCCTTAGAGAAACATGTAGAGAGAGAGAGAGAGAGAGAGAGAGAGATAAGAGAATTCTGCAGAAAGAGAGAGGAAGAACAACTCAGCCTTTAAGATTCAACATCAAATTCAGAGAAAGATTAAGGAAAGTGGTTTAATTACAATTGATTCAATGCCATACTTTTCCATGTTTAGGAATTATCGAATTTATCTTGGAAGATGATATAGACCCATGAATTGGAAGTTTAAAACTATGAACTATGTTAGGGACTGCATGTAGAAACATTGTGGACGAATTATGAAATCAGAATTATGACCCTTGATGATTTAAAAACGGATTGTAGAAGAAGTTTATTAATGTTCTTGAAAGAAATAGAAATCTGGAATTCTTGATGAAGATTTGACCCATACAAAGCCTTTGAATGATGAATTATTGGTTTTAGAACGTTAACACTATTGTGGAATGGTTATATGATGATATTATAACATTATCTTAGAGTTTCATGCTTGTTAATGGTGTTTTGGGTTGATTTGAAAACTGCAAAATGAAGCAGTCTGTAACCATACCTGGTGCATTCAATCGATCGACATTCGTCAGTCGATCGATCGACCACCATCGATCGATCGAAGGAAAAGGTCGATCGATCGACCTTCCCAGAATGAGTAAAGTTTGTCCCTATTTAAATTTTAATGATGTTAACCCTTGAATAATATTGTTGGAGACCATATGAAAACCTTAACCTTAAGGAAGACCAGTAGGCATGGTTATGAAATTTGGACCTTAATTAGAATTCAATTTGAGGAATTATTCTAAACTAATGAAATTCGATAAGTGAGTTAATATTTGGGTTAATAGTGTAAATTTGAATAATTTGATGAAATGAGGTTTGGGGCAGAAGTAAGGACCTTAGGAATAAAGATGTTATACGTGGAAATAATAGGAACTTAATAATCTATTTTTGATAGGTTTTACGTATAAGAAACTACGGCGTGGGACGTGTCGACAGTTTAACTTTTATATTATCGGGAGACGTAGAATATACAAATTTGGAATAATGGTATAAGGATGTAGAGTATACCTTTATTAATATTGAATTATCTAAGATGTGTGAATGCTTAGTATATGATTTTTATATGTATGACATACCTACCATACTTGCTATCACGGGAGGTTACGTTCGCTTAGGGCCTTCTTATCCTTGTGTTGCCCGGATTTAGATTGGTACCTCGAGGACATAGTTCAAGAGAACGACTTATTTGTGAGTTAATAAGCCAGCGGACTATGGAGCATAGGTATGTACGTGACCATGGATATGTTGAATTATGTACGCCTCCATTTTGGTGTGTGGTGTTTATTCCAACAATTCCTGAGAGATTCGGAATTTGTGATCCTTATGTACCTGATGTACCGGGATGGATAGCAGAGTATGTGTGCACCGCAGCTTAGCCTTTGGGTGCTTGTATTGTATATTTATAATGTGAATAATATACGGTTAAAGGAAAAGGAGATTTCCATGTTAAATTGTGGGTATAGTAATTGTAATAATATGAAAAGATAAAAGGGGACAGATATCAATTAATAGTTTTGTTAATAATTGGGAATCCGAGAATTAAAGTAGAACTCTCTATTTAATTGTTAAGGTTAGAAATTAAACGTGAACCGAGTAGAAGTGTTAGAAACTCTTTGGAATTAGATAGTTATGAGAAAACACGTGAATGGGTACAGGAACGTTAGGAGTGCACAGTTAGGCGAGAGGTGAGTATTTCATGTGATAGCACGTCCTAACATGTATCTTGAATTTATTGTTTTAATTATTGTTAAAACACTTGTTGTTTTTAAAATACTCTCCACATTCGGGCTCTGACCCGTCTGCTTTCACATCTATCTTTTTGTAAAAACCATTTTAGGTGCCCAGCCACAAGGACACCATGCTTAAGATCCTCATTCAGGTGACGAGTTGTAGCGGTTTGTGGAAGTTACAGGACATTGATTATAGACGCTTCATCTATCTTGACTCTATACTCAGTATTTATCAGTTGTAGGGCATGTCGCCCATTTCTTTTAGAGGCTATCATTCATTTCAGTTATTCAGACTTCGGGTATGTACTTAATTCAGAATTCAGACTAGTCTTATTATTTTCAGTTGTGGGATTGTTGTGAGGAGTTTTCCTCCGGACTTATTACTATTGTTGGTTATTTCATTACTTCGTTATGGTGAATGGATTTATGTTGTTCTTCTATTATTCTTTTATTACATGTTAATCAGACAACTTAAAATTTGGCAACTTACTTTTTAAATACTAGGTGGTTAGTAATCTTTAAAAGGTTTTCGACAGTGATGCTATTAACTAAACCAACTTGACATTTTGTATTGATTTAATAAAGGAGTAGCTACCCGGTATTTAATTAGTCGGGTTGTCACAAATTATATCTTCCCATCTTGAGGATTCTAAGGCAGTCGCAACATCTAATCACATCGAGTCCTCCCAACATGCTGAGTCCTTAAATCGCACTGACTATTATGTCTAAGAGATTTATAATTCTAATAAGCCGGGGTGGAGGTTGCATTCAATCCCGCACCCATTATTGTTTTGATCACGACCATGTCTGATGCCGAGTATGTCAGGAGGTTTCAAAAAGGATCCACTTAACACCAGATATGCCAAAAAATTCTCTCGCACTGTCAGGAAGACAGATATGTTATTGTGGATGCACATGTACGGTATCAAATTTCACATACATATGAGAGTGCCTACGAGAGACGAGAGGCCTATGACGATCATGGTTGTGAAGACGTTTTCTATGAACAAATGTTTAAGGTCACCTTCAAACTTCCCATACATCATAACATCTAAACCATACTTGTTGGTCTGGGGTTTGCCCAGGCTCCGTTGTCTCCCAATGCCTAGAGGATCCTCATTGTCTTTGTCCAGTTCTAGCATTTAATTTATAAGGTCGACCCTCCCGTCCACATATTCAGAGGCTGATATAATGTCTCGTGCTCTAAGGCACAACCTGGATACTATCATCTCGTAGCCAGGAACAACATAAAAAAAGTTCTTCGCATTAACCAAACTTCCAATTATCATTAGAATCCCTAGTAATTCTTCATCTTAAGGGCCTGGGATTTTGATGTCAACAACCCCAACAACACCTCTGTACCGAGAGTGCCCATGATATGGGCAAAGGCTACCATGTTAGACAGTCTTGACCCAGGACTTAGCGTATACGATAGGGACAAAATTGTAAGACTAATGACTCCCAAGTACCTGAAAAAGATGGGTCTGAGGGTTGACCCTTTTTTAGAATTGTGTAAGTCAAATTTTCTTATCTTTTATGTCATCTTTGAGTAATTTTTTACTTGTATTAACCTCGTTTATTTGCTATAGATCATCCATCCAGCCCCTTTGAAGAGATATGGAACATGTCTTCCCCTATCCTCCTCAATTCCTTCAATAAAATGGGAAAGAATCCCTCATCAACGACCATAATAAAGATATCCACTACGGCAAGCCCTCTTCAGGCCGTGGGCTCTCAAAAAATAAAGGAGATGAAAGGCGATGGGCCCATTCCACCTCCTCGTCTAATGAAGTCCAAGGGGACTACCAACCCTGCTAGCCAAAACTCATCTCAGGCTATTTTGATTTCACCTGAAGCGACTTTAGCAGCTCGTCTGTCCTATTTGACAATCATCAATAATTATCTGATTGACGACCTAAAAAGGGCCAAGGCTATTGTCACATCCATAATGCCTAAGACCGATAGGCATTTTTGGAGGCCACGGATGCCTCTCATCTCTGTGACTTTGGCCTTCACAAAGCCACTGAGGTAGATGTCTGATTTCCTCACTTGTTTGTTGATATATCAATTTAAGTGTTGTACTGTAATTATCGGTATTTTCAAAACAAGCCCTAAACACCTACTGTCACTATTTTAACCCTTATAAATTATGCAAATTCAAAAATCCTCTAAGAAGAAAGAAACTATACTTGATGCCCTATAACTTTACTGAATTGACCTAAACCCCCTAAAGTTTCAATAATTACAAAATAGCTCGTAAAAAATTCAAAGTAATATAACTTGACTTATACTTCACACCTAAAATTCAACTTTTTATCAAATTAACCCTTTAGACTTCAACTAACATAAAATTAAAATTTCAACCCTTGAAACTTTATAAAATTTCAAAAGTACCCCTATAATTTATTAAAAGAACACATTTAAGGCTATAAGTGCATATATAAGACCAACCAATCATCAAACATCAAAGTTTTATAATTTTCATAAAACCCCTTATCCAAATAAGCTCCAAGCTAAGAACAAACAATCAAGAATCACATGTGTACACCATACACACATGTGAGTAATGAAACCCAAGTTTGAAAAATCTACAATATCAGCTCAAAACAACTTCTCTTTTCCACCAATGAACTCCCCTGCTCCTATACTAGAAATACCCCATGAAAACCTCAGTTGAAACTCACTCAAACGGAAGTTCCATAACTCAAAATTTTCACTCCAAACAGGTACTCTATGATTTTTTGTACTATATTTAGTTCTTTTTGTTTCAATCATTTTCTGTGTAGTTATAGTGTTAGAATAGCTCAAAACAGTAGGAAATTTTACATATAAAATAAGCTTTATGTCAAAATTATGAAGTTTCTACCATTAAACCTTAAGCATCAACGAGGAACTTCCAAATATCAATCAAAAATCATGTATAAATCTTTTAATGTCTTAATTATAACCTTAGGAACTCGAGCGTGGTGATCAAATGCCATGAATGTGCCTAATAAGCTCGAATCGATCGAAAGTGTATTTTGAACCAAAAAATTGAAATCTTAAATTCTCCTTGTATAATCCACCTCAAACGTTTGAAACCAAAACCAAACTACTCCAACATATAGAAAAAACAAACCATGTTCATAAGAATCCCTACCATATCCTTAATGTTAAGTCAAATTTTTGAAAAAACACGCAGTTATGGAACTTGAGATACACAAAACTTATATATTTGGATTCCTTATGAAAAATTTGGCTAAGTTTGTTAAGAAATCATATCAAATGGTTTATAAATTAAGGAGTTATTCAAGGTCAAAAATTAGAAAGCCTAAAGTCAACTTTCGAGGAGAACAAGATGAACTTTTTTACTAGAAACCTTGACCCAGTGCGTGAGGGCGCGTGGCTAATAAGAATTTTTTAAATTCTTTGACAATATCTTTATTTTATTTTTATGGTCAAAATGATATAAGGTAAGGCCTTGGTTGGATTAACCGAGCCTGAGTTATGGGAAAATGAGGTTTTAACTCAAAAATATTTTTCCTGAATTGCATTTTGACCCCTCTTGACTGTTTCAACTAATGAATTTGATCCCCAAACTTTGTCTATGAATACTTCAAAATATTCTAAGACAAAGTCTCTTGCACCAAAGTTCAAAAATGACCTTAGGTCGAGTATTTTAAAGTCCCAAAATATTTACATTTAACCCCCCATAACGTTAAAAGATATAGTTTTTATATAAACTGACTAAACTAAGTCCAAATACTTTCATATCCAAACATTGTATATAGAGAATCAAGTATTAGCTCCTCCCGATATCCTCTTGTGATATATAAAGCCGAAGGAGAAAGTATGGTTTTCCTACCTTTCCAATAGTAAATTTTTCGTATTTGGCATAATGCTACTAATATCTCTATGTGATAGATCATATCTACTCTTAGTGTGTACATGTTATAATACTTCCATACTATATATTTTATTAAATATCATCGGTATTTGAATTTGATCATCGATATTTGAATTTGACTATGGATCAGTTTAACCCTTCTCACCAATAACTGGTATCATGTTCATTATTGATTCAGTTTACCCCTGGACTCTTGTGCTAATATTTATATTATAAGTATCAGTATTATCTAGGAAGTAAAATGATTTATTATCCCACAGAACTTTCTACTAGTGCTAATGGTCTCAGATGATTGAGAGCCTGAATTTATTTCTATATACGTGTGAGTGCCAATATAATTGTGTACCTAACCGATTACTTTTCCCCAAATGTTTTGGATTCATTATTATTATTATTTTGGTTTTATTTATGGCTTAATTATCTATATACCCCTTATTGAACTGGTAAGTATGGGATTATTAGTTCAGATATCTTTCATTTTCTTTACATGATCCTTAATGAAGTGGTAAGTATGAGATTATTAGTTCAATGAACATTATTTTCTTAATGAACTGGTAATTGTGGGATTATTAGTTCAAGAACCTTAATGTTCGTTATGAAGTGATAAGTAAGGAATTATCATCTTTATTTCTTTAGAGTTCCTAAACACACTCCAACTTTCATCTATATATATATTTCTTGTAGAACTAGTAGAACTTTTTTAGCATATTTGTGCTAACTCCTTTTTCCTCCAGACGAACCCATAGAGAGAGGATAATATATCTTCCCTTTTAGGGATAGAAACCGATGACCTGTTTGCGTATGTGACTGTGTGGGCAGAGAATAAGCCAGATGGGAGCAAGGAGTGGCCTTTTTCCATTTTGCTACATTATACTTTGTGCTAAAAAATATAACTCATCCACGTGGTGGTACTACCCTATGCAAACTACTTTAATAATAAATAAAGCTATGTTATTATGCCTTAACTTTAATTCATTGATTTATGTGTACTTCTTGTTCATTCATACCAAAAATCAAGTTATGACAAGTTGGTATCAGAGCATGTTTTAAATTTAAACATATCGCTGGGTTAGCATTCAATACGAGAAAAGAAATAAGATATTAGTTAATTTATTTTTTTTCATAACTTCTTTTATTACTATTATTATATGGTAATTCCATTTTGCGGCAAGGATACGTGGACACATTTTTATTCAATGTAGACATTGAGCCAAATAATTGTTGGGAAACAAGAGTTTGAGAGGAAGCATTGGTAAAGTTACGAGAGATGATTCGTACAGTAGAGGAGGACTAGGTGGGAACTATTAATGATGTTAAAAGGTTAGTGCTGACAAATAGAGTTCAGGGCGATATACAAGTGATGAGGAAGGTGGATGATTATGTGAATGATCCAATGATCTTTTAACAAGCCATAAATCTTGCACTTGAAAATGATCTGTCGACTCCACCTATGTACCCCGATGCAATACCAAATGGTTAAGTACATGGTTCCTACTCTCCTGGTACAACTGATGACTCGACTGATGGTTCTTTGGATCAGGAAGATTATTTAGTCAGTCCGAAATCCAGTTTTAGTGATGAAGCAGTTGTTCCTACCTAAAAATCCAAGTTAAAAGCTATCTCCTAATGTAGATAAGTATAATAAAGGATTGTAGATAGTGTGCCAGAACCTTAGGAGATTAACTAACTACTATAGTTTCATTAATGTAGTAATAATTTGATATATATAACTTCGATGTATCATATAACTTAAAATGTTTAATATACTTGGCTTGTGACATATCTTTGTTTATGATTCTTATTATTAAAATTATTCTATTATATTTTAGGATGGTTAGTACTCAAATTCCCTCCCCTGGAACTCAAACTGAACATACTCAAATTAAAGGAACCATGTGATGTCTTCAAGAACTTACTTTTTTAGCTCGACAAACACAAACAACTTTTTCTACTCCAGAGGTCCGAAGAAATTCATAGGATGAATTTCCTTAAAGAATTCTTGAGACAACGACCTACGTCCTTTCTTAAAGGTATAGCTACTAATGTCCGAGTGACTTTATCATCTTATATGTATGAAGGTAAAGCTGATTTATGGTGGCAAGCAGTGTCACATAACCAGAATGTTGTTAATTTTACTTGGGAGAAATTTTAGGAGATTTTTTTCAAAAAATATTTTCCCGAGACCGAGTGAGATCAACGAACTGTTAATTTCTTAAAATTTCAATAAGATAATCTATCGGTAGCCCAATACAAGGCCAAATTTACCAAATTGTCTCGTTATGCTCTTGAATATATAGATACTGAGATAAAGAAGTGCAAGAAATTTAAAAGAGTATTACATCCAAGAGTTAAGAATTCGATCGCTCCTTTATAAGTCCGTGAGTATTCTCAACTTATCGATGTCGTGGCTATTGTGGAACGCAATTCTTCTGTCATAATAAGATCTTCTCCCCCTGTTACTAGAAACAATCATGTGCTTAGAACCCCGCCTCATTCTCTCCTCACCCTTATTCAAACACAAGTGGACAAGCTTATTCCCAGATTCATCATAACACAACACGCTCAACAATCCGTTGTCATGAGTGTTACGAAGTAGGACATATCCGACCACAGTGTCTTAAGTTAAAATATGTTCCAATCCATTATCAGTTAAACAAACCCTCAAAAAATCCAAAATCCCATACTATCAAAAATCAACCTAAGCCAAATTTTGCAAAGGAAATTGTTCCAATCCGAGTCTTGGAAAGAATTATGCTATACTGCCTACACGAAATTCCCATGTCGTGATAGAAGGTATGATATTTTTTTAATATTTTCCTACACATATTTTGCTTCATTCAGGTTCAACATATTCTTTTATCAGTTTTAGACTAGCTAAATTATTGCAATTATTACCTACATCTTTAACTGCTCCACTAGATATTGAATTACTAACATGTGAAATCAATACACCAACATAATGTTATAGAAATTGTAGAATTCAGCTTGGTCTAGGAACACTCCTTGTTAATTTGATAATTTTAGATATTTGTGGTTTCGATATTATTATCCGAATGGATGTTTTGTTAAGACATCATGATTATATCGATTGTCATGCCAAGAAAATTTATTTTTGAAATGAAGATAATTGTTCTTTTTTATTTCAAGGATCAGGTACGTCTGAACCCTCAAGTTTCTAAATTCAAATCTCTTCTTTAATTCCAAATCTTTGGGAACAATTCAAGGATATTTTTCCCGAAGAATTACCAGATTACCCTCTTTTAGAGAAATCGAGTTTAGTATCAATCTTTATCCTAATACACTTCCTATTTCAATACCTCCATATCGAATGGATCCTTTATAACTTCGAAAAAATTGTACTCAATTAGATGATCTCTTAGAAAAAGGTTTTATTCGACTAAGTTCATCTCTTTGGGGAGCTCTGGTATTATTTGTCAAGAAACATGATGGAAGATTTAGATTATGCATAGACTAATGTAAGCTGAACTCGGTAACTATTAAGAATAAGTATCCTTTACCCCAAATAGGAGATATATTTGATTAACTTCGAGGAGAAAAGGACTTTTCTGAAATATATTTATGATCTGATTATCATCAATTACGTGTTAGAGAAGAAGATATTTCAAAAACTGGTTTTCAAACCCATTATGGGCTTTTTGAATTTACCCTAATGTCATTTGGATTAACTAATGCACCCACAATTTTTAGGGATCTAATGCATGAATCTTTAGGCCTTTTCTTGACCAATTTTTTATCATTTTCATTGACGATAATCTTATTTATTCTCATAATCCAGTAGAACATGCCCAACATGTAGCCGCGATCTTATGTACTCTTAGAAACCATCGATTACATGCTAAAAAGAGAAAATGTGATTTTTAATGAAGAAAATAAAAATTTCAGTAAATGTGATTTTTGAAAAAGGAATCCACGTTTATCCAGCCAAAATTTTAGCCATTTTAGAAGGGAAAATCCTACCAAAATTACTGAAATAAATTTTTTTCTAGGATTAGCTGGATATAACCGTCGCTTTGTAGAAGCATTTTCTTGCATTGCTCTTACCCTTTTAAAGCTAACTAGGAAGGAAGTTTCATTTCTATGGGCTGATGAATGTAATTAATTATTCCAAGTGTTGAAGGACAAATTAACCGTTTCTCCTATCCTCACTATTCCTTTTAGTGACATAAACTATGATGTATATACCTATAGATGCTTCATTGCAAGGGTTTGGATACGCGTTAATGAAAAATGAGAAAGTTATAGAGTATGGGTTATGATAACTCAAAACTTATGAACATAATTTCCCTGTCCACGATCTTGAATTACCCATTGTAGTTTTTATGTTAAAAATTTGGCATTGTTACCTTTATGGTGTAAATTTCCATGTCTTTTCTAATCACCAAAGGTTGAAATATATTTTTACCCCAAAGTACTTGAATTTAAGACAGTGACGCTGAATGGAATATTTATAATATTACCGATTCAAATTAAATTACCATCTAGGAAAAGGCAATGTAATAGCTGACACTTTAATTCGAAATCTAGTAGGAAGACTCCACACTTTAATTTCATATGATATTATTGCTACCATAGAGCAATATGACCTTCGATTGGTATCCCCTCTTGCAAATTTTTTTAACATTATTTCTTATCCTGAGTTGAGAGAGAAAATCTTAGTTCAGCAAACCCAAGATTCTTTTATACAAACATTTCAAAACAAAAATCCTGACTTTTCATACAATAAGAAAACATGTTTACGACTTAGAATAGATTGTATATACCTTATGATGCATCTCTTAAAGAGGAAATATTGCAAGAAGCCCATCATTCGAAATTTATGATTCACCAGGGAAGTTCAAAAATGTACCACGCTTTGTAAAAAAATGTCTTACTTGTCAAAAATCAAAGATAGAACACAAACATACTGGTGGACTCCTCCAATCCTTACCAATTCCTGAGTGGAAATGGGATCATATTACCGTGGATTTTATCAGTGGACTACCTCGTACGTACCAAGGATATAATTCCATTTGGGTAATAGTATATTGACTCTCCAAATCCGCTCATTTTCTACCTCTAAATACCACTGACTCATTCTAGAAGCTTAACAAGCTCTATATTCGATAAATTGTTCGATTACATGAAATTCCTTTATCCATCGTATGAGACGGAGATTCCCATTTTGTAGGAAAGTTTTGGTAGGTATTGCAAATCGCAATGGGTATGAAACTTCATTTAAGTATTTTATTCCACCCACAAACGGATGGACAATAATAACATACATTCCAAACATGAGAAGATATGCTACGTGCTTGTATGTTAAATATATCTGACAACTGGAATATACATTTACCCCTTATTAAATTTTCATACAACAATAGTTATTAGGCTAGTATTAAAGTTGTTCCATATGAAGCTTTATATGAAAGACAGTGTAGATCACCTTTGTCTTTGATATAATCCAAAAATAGTAAACAATTTGGTCCCAAAATAATCTAAGAAAACACTGAGAGAATACAACAAGTTCGAGAAAGATTGAAGAAAACCCAGGATCGACAGAAAATTTATACAGACTAATGTTGGAAAGTTTCAAGTGAATGACCAAGTATTTCTAAAATTTTCTCCTCAAAAAGGAATTTTACACTTTTGAAACAAAGGAAAATATGCCCCCAAATATATTAGACCTTTCACAATTTCTAAACGAATTGGCTTCGTAGCCTATCAATTATAATTACCTTTGAAATTATCCAATATTCACAATGTATTTCATGTGTCTTAGTTACGCCAATATATTTTTGATACATCTCATACCATTACGTGGAAAGAGATTTCAATCGAACCAAACCATGAATTTGAAGTATGCCCTATTCAAATTATGGATGGCCAAGTGAAGTACCTCAGAAATAAAGAAATCCCCTCAGTTAAATTACTTTAGGAAAATCAAAATCAGTAAAAATCCACATGGGAACTAGAAAAAGGTATGAAAGATCAATACCCCGACTTATTTAAAGGCAAATTCGAGGACGGATTTTTTTAATATAGGTAGACTGTAATAACCGGGATTTTCAAAATCAGCCCAAAACACCTACGGTCACTGTTTTAGCCCTAATAAAGTATTCAAATTCAAAATCTTCTAAAGAATAAAGAAAGTATATTTAATGCCTTACAACTTTATTGAATTGACCTAAATCCCCTGAAGATTTAATAATTATAAAATAGCCCCTAAAATCTTCAAAGTGATATAACTTGACTTATACTTAACTCCGAAACCTCAACTTTATATCAAATTAATCCTTTAGGCTTAAACTAACATAAAATTATAATTTCAGACCTTGAAACATTCTAAAATTGCAAAATTACCCCTATAGTAAAAGTACACTTTTAAGGCTATAAGTGCGTATATAAGACTAACCAAGGACCAAACACCAAAGTTTTGTAATTTTCATAAAATCCCATGTCCAAATAAGCTCCCACCTAAGCACAAACAACCAAGAATCACATGTGTACACCATGCACACATGTGAGGAACAAAACCCAAGTTTGAAAACTCTACCATGTGAGCTCAAATCCACCTCTATTTTCAATCAATGAACTCATATGCTCCTATACTCTAAATACCCACGAAGACCTCAGTTGACGTTACTCAAACAGAAGTTTTAAAACTTAAATTTTTCACTGCAAACAAGTACTCTATGATTTTATGTGCTATATTTAGCTGTTTTTATTTCAATCATTTTTTGTGTAGTTATAATGTTAGATTAGCTCAAATCACTAGGAAATTTTACTTAGAAAACAAGCTCTAGGTGAATATTATGAAGTTTCCACCATTAAATCTTGAGGTTCAATGGTGAACTCCCAAATATCAATCAAAACATATGTTAAAATCTTTGAATGCCTTCATTAGAACCTAAGGAACTCGAGTGTAATGATCAAAAGCCAATAATTTTCCTAATATACTCGAATCAATTGAAAGTGTATTTTGAACAAGAAAACTAAAAATTTTGAATTCTCCCTGTATAATCCATCTCAACCGTTGAAATCAAAACGAAATTACTCCTACAGACAGAAGAAAACAAACCATGTTCAGAAGAATACCTTTCATATTCTTAAAATCCACGAATGATAAGTCAAATTTTCGAAAAAATACACAGTTATGGAACTTGAGATATATTCCATCTCAATCCATACAACTTATATATTTGGATTCCTTATGAAAAATTAGGTTGATTTTTTTAAGAAATCATCTCAAATGGTTTTGAAATGAATAATTTATTCATAGTCAAAAATCAAAAACCCTAAAGTCAACTTTCGAGTCTAAAAAATGAACTTTTTAACTAGAAGCCTTGACCCAACGCGTGAGGGCGTGTGGCCAATCATAACTTTTTGAATTTTTTTCAATATTTTAATTTTATTTTTCTGATCAATGTGATATAAGGTAAGGGCATGTTTGGATTAACCTAGCCTGAGTTATGGAAAAATGAGATTTTAACCAAGCAAAATTTTTCCTAAATTGCATTTTAACCCTCCTGACTTTTTCAACTTATGAATTTGATCCCTAAACTTTGTCTATGAATATTTCAAAATATTTTAAGACAAAAAGTCTCTTGCACCAAAGTTCAAAAATGAGCTTAGGTCCAGTATTTTAAAGTCCCAAAATATTTACAATTACTCCCCCAAAAAAAACTTTAAAAGGTACTGTTTTTGTATAAACTAACTGACCTAATCTCAAATACATACATACCAAAACATTATATACAGAGAATCAAGTAGGATCTCCTCCCGATATGCTCTTGTCATATATAAAGATGAATGATATACCGAGAAAGTAGGTTTTACCTATTTTTAATAGTAAATTTTGGGTATTTGGCATACTGCTATTAATATCCCTATGTGATAGATCCTATTTAATCTTTGTATATGTATTTTATAATACTGCCATACTACATATTTTATTAAAAATCATCGATATTTGAATTTGATCATCATTATTTGAATTTGACTATGGATCAATTTAACGCTTCTCACCTAATAACTGGTATCATGTTCATTATTCAATTTACCCCTGCACTTTTGTGTAAATATTTATATTATAAGAATCAATACTAACTAGGAATTAGACTGAAGTATTATCCCATAGAACTTTCTACTTGGTCTAAATGTCTCAGATGATTGAGAGCTTGGATTTATTACTACATATGTATGAGTGCCACTTTACTAGGTACTTTTTTTTATATATCTATTTGTTAAACTTTATTTTTCTGTGCAAGTGATTAATTAACACTTTCTAGTTTCCCTATTTTTCAGGTTAGTGTCGCAGAGGTCCCTTTGTCTGTGTGGCATTCCCCTTGTACTGCGTAGGTGACTCCCCGGATACTCATTTTGACATATCTGTTTGTTAGAGTTTCCTTTTGTGGAAATGATTCATTAACCTTTATGGTTTCCCTATTTTCTATGTTAGTGTTACTGGGGTCCTTTTGTCCACCGGACATGCCCCGAGTACTGCAGAGGTGACTCCCCAGGTACTTTTTTTAATATATCTATTTGTTAGACTTTATTTTTCTATTCAATTGATTGATTAACTCTTTCTAGTTTCCCTATTTTTCAGGTCATTGTCGCAGAAGTCCCTTTGTCTATAGGACATGCCCCTTGTACTGCGTAGGTGACTTCCCGATACTCATTTTGACATATCTGTTTGTTAGACTTGCCTTTTGTGAAAATGATTCATTAACCTTTATGGTTTCCTTATTTTCTAGGTTAGTGTTATCAAGGTCCCTTTGACTATGGAACATGCCCCGAGTACTACAGTGGTGACTACCTAGGTACTCATTCGAACATATTTGTTTGTTAGACTTACCTCTCTTTTTTTTATGCAAGTAGCTTACTAACCATTCTCTGTTTACTGGCCTTTAGGATAGTGTGTCTAAGGTCACTACGTTCGCAATAAACCCAATCATCACTGTAGAGGAGGCTCCCCGGGGCCTTATTTAAATACATTATTTATTACTTGCTTTTTTCTTATAGTGTTCGTTGACAATTTAATATATTTTTATTTTCAAGTTAGTGTCGTGACCATTGCTATGGCTACGGAACATCTTGGGGAGGTTAGTTCACTGCGAGTGAAGTATTATGTTGTCTTACCCTATTCACTCTTTTATGTCTCCCTTGTCTTTTCTATCTTTCTTTTACTGTGCAAGTTTCTTACCAACACATCCATGTTTCCCTATTTTCAGGTTATTGTGGAAAAGGTTCCCATTTCTCTCGAACAGACCGTGAGTGGTATAGCGAGCTCTCCTCGGGTATTATACTATCATACCTAATTCATCTTGAACATTTCATGAAATCTTGCTTTTTGTTTTCAGCAGTCCCCGCTATTAATGTTGCAACATTTCTACCCATGGTTGAATGTAAACGACCCAAGACTTCCAACACTAGTTATTTAACACCAAAATCTAACTACCGACTTTTCTCAAACACGTTGTGTGATCCTGGAGGTCTTATTCCATTTTTTGTGACTTAATGCCAGCACCATGATCAAGCAGATAGAAATAAATTGTCGAGGGAAAATAAAATGATATGCACATGAGAAAGACACAAAAGATTTCACGTGGTTCACCCAATTTCGGCTACGTCCATAGGAGGGAGAGTTTAATTTCACCATGAGAATAAAACTAGTGTTTACAAACACTCACACACTCTCATCAAGTAAACTCCTCACTATAAATGTATACACGATTTTAATCCTCCCAAGTTTTTCCCATGTACCCAATCCGGTGTATCCCTCTCCCATATAACCTGGTGAGAAACCCCTCACATAATACATATTGAGCACACCTACCATAAATGAAACACTCACACTCTTCCCAATACCACACCCACACCCATCTACCACCTTTGAGCAATACCCATGGAGGTGAGGGAAACAGTCCCTCACCTCTAACCCCCAAACCATCGCCTTTGGAAGAAGACTCTCTCACTAGTTTGTGTTGTGTTGGTGTATTTTAGTGTGTCTTCCTTTTTCACCCAATGCTCCTTTTATAGATTCTTGGAATTCACCACATCCGTTGGATCAAAATAGCATTGGATGGTTAAGAATTAATGGTGTGCCACAAACCTTAAGTATTCATTTAGTAGGCTACCAAACATGCGTGTTAACTATTCATTTGGTAGGCTACTAACCATACTATTTTCAGATTCTAATAGCCATAGCTAATGTACCTGTGATATATCAAATCTATGCATGATTATTTGAAATTTACAAATACCGATTCCATTTTTCATTCTTGATCTTGATTCATTCCTTATAAGTGTCTTATGAGTACACTTGTAAAGGATATTCTGGGTAATCAATGGTTATTCAAATGCTTATAAAATTTACAGCTGAAATTGAGAATCTATAAATCAAAAGTAAATTTCTTGAGTTTGACAAGAAGTTTTGGGAATTCGATTGAAAACCTAGTTAAAAATTACATATTTCATTGAGACCGATATGATCCCCCCCCCCCCCCCCAAAAAAAAAACACCCTACAAATGCAATGATTGTACTATAAATATGATCGATCTAATAGATATATAGTCCACCATCCTGTTTTGCAGATTCTTTTACCTATTAGTCTCATCTTATTTTTTTGTTTTCTTAGTAGCGTAGTTAATTGTCCAAAATTTAGTCATAGGTCCATATATTCTTCACTTGCTTGTAATAAGCTTTGTTTTTTTCTTCCTAATTCACCCTTTATTATAACTGCCTCAAATATTGTTAATACATGGCTTCTGAATATAATTGTTAAACTAACTCACATTATTTATGCAAATCAACTGCCTAAGCAAGCTATCAACCCACCGGCATTCCAAATCCCCGGATTTGAATTAGTTTCAAAATTAAATTTCACATTTTAAGTGACTTTTGGAAAATTTAATTTAATCTAGATTGATTTTTTGTTAACATATATTTGGTGTCTTGGGATTTATGTTCTTGTTATGTTACATGACTATTTAGCATATAAGAGAATCCAATTTCATGGACTCTTATAACGCCTAGAGTTTATAAAATTTAAAATATCCTAAATGACTTTAAAAAATTAAGATATCTTTGGATTTCTTCATATGACTCTTCAGTTTTCTTTACTCGATCTTAAACTTTTTGTTTCGACTCTCATCGATATGCAATTCCCTTCTCAACTTCCAAATCTACACTTTCCACCCTTTTTTTCTTCATTGTGCAGCTTGATGGATGGATAATCACACGAAAACATTACTTGTTAAACATCTGTTATCTATATTTTATTTCTCCGAATTATTTATTTCATATTCTTAACCAAGTGGAATTCCATTCATATATGAGCAGTTTAAGTTAGTTGTGGACTATTTAATCTAATTATTTATGTGCAATAGATTTTATCAGATCTGCTGGAATTTTAATAGTATGCCTCATATTCTCGTTTCTTAAGGTTATTTGTCATCTTTGATTAGTGGATTTAGATCTGCGTGCACTCATAATGTACTAAACCTAGGAATAGGCTCAAACCTGTTGAAGTATACATTTTTTCTTCTATATCCTTGTGGTTGTTCAATAGAGTAGTTGGAGAAGTTGTAGAGTGAGGAGGAATGTTAGGTTAGCATGTCAAGTGTCACCCTTATTTCTGTTCAGAGGGTAAATTTCATTGATCAACTATTTCTTGTATCAATTTGGGGAGATTAGAGTGTTAGAATAGTATAGTGATGAAGTTAGGCAAAAGGGAGAATCATATTGAAGTATTCGATCAGTCCTACGAGATGATAACACTAAGATGTGAATAGTGTATAATAACTAGTGAAAGTTATTAATTATGAATGAATAAATTATACGTGAGATAGTATAAAAAGTAATCTAACACGAGAACTCAGCATATTTATATACGTGGGGCATTAGATAGCGTATGATGATTTAGTTGCTGTGAGAGATTAGTTAGGCAGGGTAACTTAACTAGGGTGTTTTAAAATACACGCGTTAGGTGTGCACTGTTAGATAAGAGGTGAGGGGTATCTCATGTGAGTGCGACACCAATTTAAATATGAAAAGCACCATTTTTTAAATATTAAAGTAAATTAATCACTTGATAAAATGTTTTTAAAACTCGAGCACTGACATGTATCTGTATTTTATTTTTTTCTCCCTTGTTATACTTTTTAGGTGTCCAGACACAGGGACGCCTAGATGACTGTTCTTTTGAGTCAGACGCAGTTGCTGCAATTGTGGATGTTGGTAGGGATTTTTTTCGACGCTTCCTTCTTTGAGATATATATAGGAGGTATTGAAATTGATAATCAGGCATATTGCCTAATTGATGTCATTTATTTTATTTACAGTGATTTTATTTTACGCCTATTCGTTATGGTTGTATATATGTTTATCGAGAGTTATCGGTTATTTATTTATTCATTCCATTTGTTATTTATATTACTGTGTGAATGGTTTTAATTGTTCTTTAAGTTATAAATATTTGAAAGTTTAAAATTTGATGCTAGGCCTAATAGGTTATCAGTAGTTAAATTGGTTTTCGTCAGTGATGCTGAGGACGAAACCATTTGAGATTCCTGTTTAATTTGATATAGGAATGATCATCCGGTATTTTATTAGGCGGGGTGTCACATATGTCTTAGATATTTTATGCAATTTGGCTTAGCCTCCAAAGTTTATTCAAATAGCCTCTATTGATTTTGAAACCCGTCGATTTACTTTATGAAATTGACAAACGATGAATTATTTACCTTATAATTGAGCTACATTATAGGCGATAGTGCACGATATGCCTTTTTATCGTTAAGTCACCATGAGAACTTTCAAATCACAATCCGTCTTTTACGACTTCCATCGTAAATCTTAACCTACTGATTAGCAAACAGTGCCTTATAAACTCTACGTTTTTCCCTATCGCTAAACTGTCTATTCTAGGTGCTAACTTGAATTTAATGAGCACGCAATCATTAGAATCCTCATTTTCTCCTTTAAACCTCATTTGGTATTTTTTGACACTAAGTTATGCAATTTAATTTATTTCACCCAAACTTTAATATCCTTACGGTCCCTCGCAAGTACAGTTATACCTTTAGTTCCTCAAAAACACATAACCTTTTTCCTAATCAAATGGTCGCTTAATAAGTATCTTCTTGAACGCCAACTCGTCACAGTGTTTTTCCTTTTAGGTCACGACGACAACCCTTAACAATCATATGCCCATAAATGCAATTTATCTATATGAACATAAGATACTTTCTTGGTTAAACGTTTATTATATATTGTGTCACTATCAAACATGTATTTTCTAAATTCCCGCTAGGAATCATAATCTACTCATTGACCCACAATATTACAGTTGGTTCCAATTTCTCAATACCCTTTTAACGTAATTTTTTTACACCATTAAATCTCATAGTCTCTCAATAGGCTATTATCACCAAAGTTTTATCCAGTTGAATATACTAAGTCTTTGACTTCTCCCAAATTTGAACTTAGACGAATAATTGCCTATATCATGATGGCATATGACCATGTAATTATTATGCGCAGATAGAACCAATGACAATTCATGTGTTATGAAATCAATTAATCATCAAGGTATATTAATTTCCTCCTAAACTCAATATGAACCTTCATGGTCACAAATACACTGGATTGCTGAATTCCTTCACATATGTTATTTATGTTCTTGTGCTATAGGGTATAGTTCATGTGATTCATATACGATTTCAGTCGATCCTAGTAAATCGAACATTATAGAATAACCAACGTGGGACGTTAGAAGGATTACAGGAGAGAGGACTCAACAGAATCCATGTGGTATCCTAGAAATAGTGACGCAATAGGAGTCACCATGATAATTGTTCGAATAATTGAAGTTGGAGAAACTGCTAGGGTGTATTAGTTGCCCCAAGAACCGTCGGGAAGTACAATGGTGCAAAGTTAAAACCCCAAGTGTAGATGACAAGAGGTGAGGGTCAAAGAAACTTTTATTTCAAAAGTAAAATCCGCTAGGATTCGAGGGAGGTGCGAAAGAGTGATTTACCAGTGGGTAGAGAACATCCAATTGGGATGACATATAGGGGGAGTGTAGTGTCACTCATGTCAAAATTTTGGGCAAGGACGTTTGCTTTTAGAAGAAGTATGGGGTGATGGGAGCCAGTCACCACACTTATGGAAAATACTGTGAATAACAAGGAATTAGGGTGAAGATTATTACAAAATCTCTTACTAGTGGATAAATAGAGAGGCAAGGAAAATTTTAGAAATTTTCCAAAAAGGGTCGGACTGTGGCCGGATGGGAAGGAAAGTTGATGGAATTCGCAAACTTCATAATCGATGATAGGGATACGAAGAATAAAATAGGGTTTGTAAGTTGAGATTTGACCCGTTGGGTAGAGTATACAAGCATGGATAGGAAATCTTACTAGGATGATTGGTGTAGTTGTTGTCAAAGTTGTAAAATTACAATTGGTATCAATGCTCTCTCAAGAGGGGAGATAAGAGAGTTAGAGAATCTATCGAAGAGTAAGTTTTGATTTTTAGTGCTAGTAAGGTTCTAAGCGAAGAATTACCCAGTAGGGGACCCAGACTAATAATCGAGGTCGATGAAACCTCTATCGAGTAACGGTGGGTTTAGTTACGGCCATCAAGGCAGTAACCAGTTATTGAATCAGCGGATCCAAAGGGACATTTGGGTCAACAATTGGTGTCAAGACTATCAGGTCTGTGAGAAGGACAACCCCGACAGGGTTATTGGGTCCAGAGAAAGGGGGGATGACACAGAGAGGTGTCTTATTTGTAAAAGAGTGGAAACACATGGGTGGATTTTTTCCTCAGCGAGTCAGGGGACAAGATCTAGATGCCTAGTAAGAACATCTGTTTGAGAAATTTTGATTTTTAGTATGCGGTGTTATGTCTATTAATCGTTGAGCTAGCGGTATTGTGAGTAACTGAAACTATAAGTCCTATTGTGAGATGATTGGGGTATGTTTTATGTGATACAAGCGGGTCACGATAATATATCAGTATTAGATTTGCGTGAGAATTAGATTTAGTGGAACTATCGTTAATGTCACTAGTATGTGTATTTTTATCATAAAGTAGAGGGGTACCCTTCGGTTACACCTAAGAGGAATTGGTGGGGTGTATTGAGACGATGTATTTCTTGAGGAGTAGATCCTTTGTAAGGTGAGAATTGAGGTATGGTTTTATCTTGGGTACAGATGAGTTCGCAGGGTGGGGGCAATCATAGCAAGGCTATCGTGTTCGTCGTTTCAGTACCGGATGAATATTCTCTTGAGATGTCTCAGCTGGAAGAGGGTTGAGAAATATCATAGCGAAAATATTGTGTGAAGTAGGATTCATAGAGTGCAGTTGTCTGGTTATGTTAGATCCCGATGCATAAGATTTTTATTGAGGAGATTCGAGGGATATAGGGTTATCGTGGAGCGGAGAGATTTAGCTTGTTATTAATATTTAGCAACGAGGGTTTAGTGATAGTACGAGCGCAATAGTATATGACTCCTTTAGGGATGTGGGAGTCCATAATAGACTTGTGAGTTTAGGGGCAAGGTTTGAGAGTCCCGGGGTTATGCTTTGGGTTCTATGGAAATCAAGGACTGACGATGCTGAGAAATTGTGCATTGGGGAAAAAGTTATTTTGGTCTTTGCTAGCACGTGTTATACGCATAAGCCAGGATAAAATGTTGAAAGTTTGTAGATGTAATTAGCGAACATGTGGAGAAAATACATTGAGTGGAAAGCCACTAAGTGATAGGGATAGTGGAGCCTGAGCGAAGCTTTGGCACCACAAGTTGCTAGGTATGTGCATATTGTTATGTGTTTTGTGTGAATTATTTTAGCCACTTTTTCCATCGCATGTGACCTTAGGTATGGGACTAAAGGAGTATTTTGAGGATCTCACATCAATAATAAAGGTGGGATAATATCGAGGAGAATCAAATGGTAATGAGTAAGTCATAAGAAATATTTGGAGGATATAGCCACGTCGATAATGCGGGGGCCAAAATTGAAACCAATATGGTTACGTAATTAATGATCGGAGGTTTGTACAATTAGGCTCGAGTTAGAGGGTGTATGGTCACCCTGGGAGGAGCCAGAGCCTCTACGGTGCAGATACTTAACAGATTCGGGGAGAAGATGCAAAGGCAATGATTTAGGAATATTCCAGAGGAATGGGAATTTGTCTCTCGAATTATGGAGTGATTAAGCATGAGTGTGTTTGGAAGTGACCGTGAGTGCGTCATAACCAATAATTTTCTATCACTACGATTTGTGAGTGAGATGGATATTAGTGGATGTGTTGGTCGTAATAGCCATAACACACACACACACACATGTATATATATATATATAAGTACCGTGGAAAGCGGGGTTCTTTGGAGTTAACCACGTGAGAGTGGGGGGGTTACACTAAGAGGATGGTTGCATTATACAAGAGATTTCTACTTTCGAGTATTATGGGAGTAGTGTGGATGTTGTTCCAAGTTTCAACTGTGTAGCTATAGTTTGGGGCTATAGTGGATAGCTATAGTAAGACTGGGTGTTCGTGGTACCAGGATATGAATTATCGTTGCTAGGTTTCACCTGAGATAGGGTCTAGCATATATATATATACGGTAATGTATGTTAAAATGTGTTGCATATTATGGTACTAATATTGTTAAATTGAAATACGGGGGAGTATGGACATTTCTGATGTGATTCGGGGTGGTTGGACTTGTTGTCGAGAGGGAGGATATAGCTCGGGTTTTACTTTTGTGCAAGAAAACTAGTGATAGTAAGGGCGCGGTAGTAGGTATTGTCTTTTTACATAAGAGTGGATATGTATACTTTCTTGCCGAGAGGGAGGGTATTGGCAATGTTATAATTGTGGGATTGAAGTCATATTACGGATTAAGGGCTAGTAAATGTCGTGCTTCTTTTAGTGTAATACCCGCCCCTTTTATTTTTACTCATCATCCTGTTGTAAATTTAATTACTCAAAATATTATTTTGTTGTGCTCTATTTTCACATTGCACGAGTCCGTATGATTATTTATTCATATTCGCTGTATTATGCTAGAACTATTAGAATTGTCTAAACGAATATTAGTTAGATGTAACAGAAGTTGTAGAATTGTGACATAAATAGTGTCGACGCGTAAACTGCAACTTGCACGATTTTGTAGGACGTTTTATTGGGGTTAAAAATAATTTGACCATATTTATGGGATGCTAAAAATAGGCCTAAGAGTGACATGGGGTCAAATGTCAAAAAATGAATAAATAAATAAAATATTATTATTTTTTATCAGCACATAAAAGTACTGAGAAAATTCTGAAAAATTCCAGATCAACTTAAAATTTAATTTTGAGCAACTTTCTCTTCTTCAACATCTCCAAAAAAATGTCATTTAGACCTATTTTAGAGTTATTTTCAGTTGTAAAAATAGTAAAATATTAATAAATTTGGGGTTTTGTTTTTTATTTTGGTTTAATCCTAAGGCATCCACTGATTCAACCCCTAGTCTATACCTCCCTCACCAACCCCTTTGAATAAACTCACCAATATTGGATGGGTGTAAGATTTTTGGAGTTGATTAATGAATAAACTAATGAATTATGGGGCTATATAATGTATTAACCATGTGGGTTGATGAGAGAATAAAGCAATCAGATTTTGATCACTCTCACACTCCCACAACTCTCAAACAATTGTGAAAATTCTTAGCTCTTCCTCCCCCTCTCTAAACAACCACCAAAACTTCATATTTGTAACATATTTACACCCAAACAACCACTCAAGGAGTATATAGTTTGAGGAAGTCTTGGAACTTATATTTTGGAGCTTAGAGTTGGAGTTTTTGGAGCATTTCTTGGAGCAACCTTGGTGTTCTTTTCTTGATTTTTATCCTCCATATTATCTAAGCATGGTTCTCCTCTAAACCCTTTTTTTCAAATTTAAATTCATGAGTAGAACTAAAGAAATTCATGCTAAAATAATGAAGTATTTTGCCTATTTTGCTTTGTTGAAAATCGTGATTCATTGTAGAAACTAGTCTAGAAATGGAAAAAATTATAATTGATGTTATTATTTTTATGATGAATAAACATGGCATGAAACGTTGGGAAAATAATTATGATGAAAGACTACATAATTATGAGCATGTTAGTAGCATTTTTGGAGGATTTCTTAGGTAGAAATCCATGGAACTTGTGTAGAATGTTGTAGTATTTAATTGGCTCACTAATTAAGATGTTTAAATATGAAAATATTTTCTTCAACATGTTTTAAAGAAAAAAGAAAATTTCAGTCCCTGTTTTATAAATTTCAGAAATGGTAATGAAAAGCTTAAAAATTGGTATTCTAGTTATTTAAATGCAAATAAAGTCTTTTTATGAAATTTGTAATTTATCACTGAATTAATGTTGGAAATAATCAGAAATACACTTCAAGAAATTATAAATTGTTTTTTGGTGAAATTAGTATGTTTAAACCCATTTAAAAGGATAATATTTATGCGAAACAAATAGTAGTGGCATTGTCGTAAATACAGTGAATACTATGCTGCCAAGAAAATATTTGTCAATTAAACGTATTAATTGAGTTTGCTAAAGGATATTAATGATATATTTTTGCTAAATGAAAATAATGAGTTTCATGTAAATGATATTCGAAAACGGTGTTGCATTTATGGCCTCCTCGACTGAGTTTAATTCAAAAAATTAAAGACGTGATAAATAATAAAGTGTGACACAAAGATGAAATGAAAGAAATGATGAACTAAAAAATGATGAGAATTATGAAATATGTGAAATATGATAGATGCGAAATATGTGGAAAAGGTAAGAAAGGATACTTCCATGATGCCAAGAATTAAGCAGGGCATGATGTCCCTAGTGGTGAAAGACCCCAAAGCGTGTACAGGTGAGCATATAGGGACTAGAATCCGGCAGTGTGGAGCCCATTAAATTCCAGGGATATTGGCTAGACTCCAAGGCAAAGATTGATAAATGTTGTAAAAGGAAGTTAAGGATGAGAATATTCAAAAATTAAAAAGCACTTAAGTCAAAGAAATTGTTGAGGACTAAAGGCTAATTAAATAAGTATCTAGCACGAGACATGAAATGGCTTAAGTGTGAGTTTGGGCACCTAGACAAGGTGCATTGTATATAGCTGCATTCAATTCCATAAATTGAATAAATTATTTTCTAGAAATATTAAAAGATACTGTATATGTATAGTATTTTGATACAAAATTGCTACTTACTATATACCACCCTACTGGGCATTCCGTTCATACCTATTTTCCAAAACCCATAGGTACTTCAGGTAAGGACGCAAAAGCTTGTATTGGTAAGGTTCCTGAGAGTTCTGGTCATTGTTAGAGCTCTGATTAACGCTATCCCGTAGCGGTGATATTCTGTATTTGAGATTTAACTTTGTATCCATTGTACTATTTAATTTCGGACTTTAACTTGGAACTTTGATTTGTAATAACACATGGCATTTTCTATATTAATTATGTTTGAATGGTATTTTAAAATGATGCTTCCGCAAAATTATTAAATGTGGTTGTTGATACAAAAATTAGTCAGTCAGCGTGGATCAATTATATGAAGACGCGTGTCATCTTACGTGGCAGAAACGTATATTCACCAAATAACACATAGTGCCTAGCTACTCAGCACCCCGAGTTGCTCAACCTACAGAGCATCTAGCCAGAAAGATCAAGCGACAAGAATAGACAGATTCAATGAACATTCTTATTACGTACATATGTATATGTTTATTAAATAAACCGCACATTGTCATTCACACGGACAACCCAAGGGATATAAATACATTGTAACACCCTCCATAATGTGGTAATTGATCACCTGCGATCATTATCAAGATTAGGGCAAAACACCCAGCAATACAACATAGTGAATGTAGGCCATTTTCATAAGGCCGAACCACTTTAAAAAACCCTTTGTCTTATTTCTTTATTCATCTTTATCTGTGATTAATTAATTAGACCAAGTCTAGTTTTTTACATCAACGGATTGGCATCGTCTGTGGGAAACGACTATACGTAGCATTTTTCACTAAAAAAATCACTATACATGGCTGAGTTCCCATAATCTAGCAATAGGAACAAGGACGGGGTTCCTCCCAACCCATATGTTCCTCCAACTGTCAATGAGCTCACTGGAATAGTGTGCAGCTTAGCCAGGGGACAAATAGCTATGCACGATACCATTCGACAACTCATTCAAACTATTCAAAATGCCACGCCTACCCAGTCAGGCTAGCAAAGCATTCATAGAAACTCTCACATGTCGTCTTCGATATACAGGCGTACTCTGTTCCCTCAAGGTTCCTTGCCCAGGAATATTGAATCGCATCATACTCAGAGGTCCAGTGATCATTCCTATACGGACATCCCCCATAAGAGTCATGGACTCTCAAGAAAATGTTACTTTAATGCTAAAGCGAACAAGATCTCTGGAAAGTTTGAATAGAGTTTCCCCCTTTAATCATTTGGGCCCCAGGATAAATAGAAATCCTCCTCAGATCCTGTCAAGAAATTTTCAACAACTAAGTGATCTAAGGGAAGGTTCTGCCCAATCACTCCCTGTAGATCATACATGAAGATCCCAAGAAGAGAATTCAGTGAGGTCTGTTGCTCATGAAAATAGATCAGAGGTTGTATGCAAGGGCTCTATTCAGAGGTTGGAAGATAGGTTAGGGGAAATGGCTAAGGCCAGAAACCCTATCCAAAGAACCTTTGTCAAGGGATCACCCTTCGTAGATAAAATTATGGATTTTCCCACACCATCGAAATTTAAAGATCCTATAGTTACGCTTAAGTACAATAGAAAAACTAATCCTATCCTCCACATAGAGCAGTACCAAGATGTTACCGATACCTATGCAGTTCCTAATGAAATGAGGTGCAGGGAATTCTCAGGAACTATCACGGGGTCATCTCAAATATGGTACGACAACCTTTCTCGGGGGCTGATTGCAACTTTCGGTCAACTGGCAGAGCTCTTTATAGGAAACTTCTGTTTTGGTGCGAAGAAAGTTAAGAGGGTGGAACATCTACTGAGTGTAAGACAGAAAGCAGGAGAAATCACCAGGGATTATATCATAACAACGAGAAATTGGAGGTAATTAATTACGAAGAGAAGACAACCATTATAGCTCTAATGAGTGGTATCTTACCAAACAATTTGTATTATAATTTGGCCAAAGATCCACCCAAAACCATGGCAGAGTTGACGAAAAAAGCAGCTAAGATCATGAATGTCGAAGAAGCCATGGCTATAAAGAAGAATGCTGATGAAAAAGCAGAGACTAAAGTTGTAGGTAAATATAAGAGGAAAGATCAAAAGCATAATGGGGGAAATAAGCAATCGAAAGGAAAAGAGACGATAGAGAACTTGAGGAAGTATGGGAATTTTACTCCCTTAAAGGTGGATATAAACCATATTCTGGACGAGATCAATAACAGCAAAGAACTGAGTTGGCCGAAGAAATTAAGGACAGCCACTGAAGAGAGGGATAAGTCCAAATACTGTGAGTTCCATGGATATCATGGCCACATGACCAAGCGTTGCATAGCTCTCCAGAATGAGATTGAGGCGCTCATTAGACGAGGGAAAATGAGCAGGTTTGTTGATCGCCAGAATGAAGGGAAGACCAACGACAGAGAAAGGCAAAGGTCTAAATCTCCTCGCCGAACAAGATATGACAAGAAAAGGGACCATAAAGATGATCTAGAGGATGACCCCGACCTCCCCTAAAATCCAAGGAAACCAAATAGTGAGGTATTTTCAATCCATTTTGGTTCATTCGAATGTAATGTGATTACAGGCGGAGATGCACGAGGTGGGGATCACACTGCTGAATGGAAAGCTTACCTCAATGAGGCCCAAGCCTATTCCTATATACAATAAATAAATCTGTAGGAAGAGGATCGCTCGAGGAAGGTGAACAAGGACAAACTGGTCATCATTTTTTCCAAAAATGATCTGAAAGGTGTCTTGTATCCTCACGACGGCCCCTTGGTGGTCAAGATGGCCCTTTAATGAAAAATTAGGGTTCCTGATAATTAAGGAAAATTAGGGTTCTTGATAATTAAGGCAAATTGTCCCTTTAATACAAACCCGTTGATGAATTTGTACATGTTTCACGTAGGAAATCATGCATATATGTATAGAGAACTAGCAGTAATGTTGTTGGGAGTTTGGGAATCGATAATGGCATTTTGGAGCAATTTGGAAGATGAAACTCAGAGGTTCAAATGGAAGTTTCTAGGCAAGAACTTCTTGATCGATCGATCGATCCAAGAACATCGATCGATCGACCCCCTTTCCTCGATCGATCGATCCCTCATGAAAAACTGCATATTTTGCCCCTCTTTTGTTTAATTCGGTTAAAATGCGTAGTAACCCTTAATTACTATTAATAGAGTATAATGGGTTATGAAAAGGACCAGTAGGGTCTAGGTAGACTCCTTTGAATAAAAATTAATGTTGGGTGAAATTGTGGGTTAACGGGGAGTTAATCATTACCTAGGAAATTGTGCGTAAATTTAATAAAAGATTGAGACTCGTAAAGGATTTACACCAGAAGGTAAGTGAGAGTATACCTACTGAAATTATACTTAGTGAGATATAATACTTTGAGAGATGAGAATTAAGTATGAAATAAATTATAAATGAGAATAAAAGAGAAAAATCTGTTATGCGAGATAATCAAGTAATTTGTGCTAAGAACGGATAATTATAATTATTGGTCTTGGGCGCACCTAATTTAGAAAATGTGAATATTTATATATATGACTGTGACTGCGCTTATATTATGTATCTGTGTAAAAATCATACCCGGGCTACTTTCTATCACGAAGGTTTCGGCGTCGGGATAGTCATATCTCGATTGGACTTTTATGGGGGATATTGACCCATACCCTAGAAGATAGTATCCTCGATACAGGCTATCTGAGAATGATAGTCAGATTTTCAAAGAGACGTGAGGGTATGTGATGACCTCTTAGGACCAAGAACTATGTTTCGCCTCCATTTGTTTGTGTAATGTGTTAATACAGTTCGAGAGTGATTCTGAACTAGTATTTCCCTTAGTTTGAGTGATAAGGGGACTTGAAGCAGAGTAGGCCAGCACCATAGATTTTATGTGGGGTGCCGATAGTATATATATATATGTGTGTGTATGGAAACTTTCTACTAAGGGTATAAATAGTTAGGAAATGAATAAATGCTCCAGCTTTATGACAAGTGTTCGTGAATTTTGTAACGGTAACTAAATGGTTTTTAGTAATGTAAGAAAATGGAAGAGATAAATTTTCTAAAACTAAATATCATGGACTTAGTACTTTTCAAGATAAAACTTCATGGGAATAAGTTAGATAGACTTATAAGATTAGTAGAACGGTAGGCATGCACACTGGAGAGATGTGAGAATTCTCAAGAGAGTGTCGCATACTAACATGGTTATTGCATTAGAAGGTAAGCATTTTAAATACTTGCTAAACTATATTTAAAACATTTTTACAATTGGGCTTTGATCCGTTTCCTATCTTTTTCTCTCTCTTGTATATATATGTATTTGTATTATAGGTGCCCATCCACAGGGGTGTCATGCATAGGTTTCTTGGATTAGACGTGTTGCAGCTTATGTGGGAGTTGCAGGCCTTTGGTTTAGATGACCTCTTCATTAATTCAATTCATGTTTTAGTTCTTCATAGTTAGGGCATGTGTCACCCGTTTCCCAATTTAGTTTGGATATATCAGAGATCTATGTTTATTTGTATTTTCAGTACTCAGTACTCCTTGGGAGTTAAGTATTGTTAGGATGGTTCCATTTCTAGTTTGAAACTGGTTTTGTTTATCTAGATAGTTTTAAATTCTTGTGTGCTATTGTCATCCTTAGTAATTATGCGGTTCTTAAACTGTTGGTTGTTAAAAAGGGTTACATATTTGGATTTAATAAAATGGAAATAAAGTCTTAAATTGTTTTGACACTTAGCTTAATTATTTAGGGTGGTTAAATTGGTAAATTTTATTTTGCAACAGTGATGCTAAGAATAAACCAACTATTCACCTTAATTTTAATTTAATAAAGGATTGATCGCCCGGTACTTAATTTGGCGGGGTGTCACAATAGTCATGGGAAGAGTAGGCTTGAAAAAGTTTGAGGCCATGCCATCCACGGTACATTAGTGCTTGAAGTTTCTGACCAACTTTGGTGTGGGGCATGTAAAGGGCGATCAGAAAGTAGCTCGGGAATCCTACTATTCATTTACCAAACAAGAAGAGCTGGAGGATACCAGGAAAAAGACCACCACCTACTAAGTGGACGAGTCTGAAGATCCAGAGATTGAGACACTGGACCCCAAAGATGAATCAAATCTCGTGAAGGGGCGGGTCATGGAAGCAACAGAGAACGTTATTCAGGACGACGAATGACCAGAACGAAAAACTCAAATTGGCACTTCATTATACCTGGCGACAAAGCAAGAGTTAGTGGCATTATTGAGGCACAGAAAGCAAGATTTTGCGTGGAGTCATGAAGATATGTCGAGGATAGACCCAACCTTCCTGTGCCACGAACTCAATGTTAATAAATAGGTCAAACTGGTGAAACAACGAAGAAGGGTATTCATCCCAGAGAAGAACCAAGCTATACAAGAGGAAGTCGATAAGTTACAGAATGCCTCTTTTATTTAAGATGTTAAATATCCTGACTGGTTAGCAAACGTAGTCATGGTAAAAAAGAAGAACAATAAATGGAGGATGTGCGTAGACTTCACAGATCTCAATAAAGCCTACCCAAAAGATCACTTCCCTCTGCCTCGAATAGACCATCTGGTAGACACTACCTCGGGGCATGAATTGTTGAGCTTCATAGACACTTACTCTATCTACAACCAGATTAAGATTAATCCAGAAGACAGGGAGAGTACCTCTTTTATCACCCAAGGGGAACATACTGTTATAATGTTATGACGTTTGGTCTTAAAAATGAAGGTGCAACGTACCAGCGGCCGATGAATAAAGTGTTATGATCAGTGCGTGAAAAGTAGCATCGCGTCAAAACACTAATTGTTGTTTTCGTTTCACCGTGTTAATACAAAAACCTAAGTTACGACTACACTTGCGATTCAAGTATAGCGGTAAGTCGGGTATCGAATCCATAGGGAGTGTTAGTATATCTTGTAATCGGCTAATCAATACAGAAATAAAAGTGTAAAAAGGTGATGGGTAGTTGTAAATAAAAGAAAAGAATTAATTAAGTCTAAATAAAAGTAAAGTGAGGATGGGGATAACATCCAACCATACGGATCGAAACAACTACTAATCAGAATTCCGGCTCGAGATCAATTTAATCGAGCATTATCAATTAAGCATAAACATCACACAATAAGGACATCAATCCAAAGTTACGAGATTAAACATTTAACCAAAAATTAGTCACACTCGGATTAAACTCGGATTATCGCCATAAACACTAACGTTGCATGACAGAGAAAGTTAAATGTGTAATAATCTGAATTTAATATCCGCGGGTTCAATTAAATGCAATTCTGCATGAAACCTAATTTTCGGAGCTCGGGGCCCATTAATGGCGGAATGACATCCTGACCCTATTTATCTAAGGGAAGTACATGAATTAAACTAAATTAAAACTAATTAAACTAGAAAAGCAAGAATTAAAGCAAGTAAACTAATTAACAAGGCATGGAAATTAATCTACAAAGCAAGAATTAAGCAAGAACAATTATATAAATGGAGATGGAAGATGAAAGTTCAACGTACGTAACCCATATGGTTGTCAACCCAAAGAGAAATGAAGCCAAGCTCTCAAAACCCAAAACCCTAAGCTTAAACTAATTAAAACTGAATATATCTGAATATTACAACAAAATTGGGTTATATAGTAAGTTGGAATAAAAGAAAAGAAGAAAGAAAAGAAAAGGAAAATATTTCAAAAAAGCAAGGGGTCGATCGATCGACCCCTTTGTTCGATCGATCAATGGTTGAAATCATGGCAAAAATTTGAAGGATCGATCGATCGATCAAGCAGGGCAGAATCTCCTTTCCTCCTGTTTTGGCATGTATGAATTTCTCGTCCACTAGAAATGTCGTAACTTCTTCTTAAGCATCTGAATCACGCACCGTTCATGGACACACGAAACTTGCGAGGAGGGCTACAACTTCCGTACAGGTGTTGGTCTAGGTGCACAAACTGTGAATTGATCGAATTGCCCTTGAACGTGCGATTACATACGGAACTTAAGAGGAATGCGTCTGAACTCCATTCTTAGTATCTAAATACCTAAAAAAGCACAATTATACCTCATATAGAATGTTAACAATATAAACTGAGGTTGTCTAGTTAACGGGCTTAAATATAGAGATTAAGTCACCCGAGGGAGCTAAATTGCATAAGTTCGGCGGATGAAATATGCAATATTTGCGTATTATCATGTTCGCAGAGCAAATTGGCAAAAATATGGAGGTTTACGTCGATGACATGCTAACAAAGAGTCGGAAATCCGTTGACCATATAGCTGACCTTAGCCAAACTTTTGACCAGCTGGAGAGATATCAGATCAAACTGAACCCGACTAAGTGCGTATTTGGCGTACAAAAAGGCATGTTCCTTAGGTATATTGTGAATCAGTAAGGCATCGAGGAAAAACCTGAGAATATTAAAGCTCTAATGGAACTACAATCTCCATCTATAAAGAAGGAAGTACAAAGCCTCACGGGGCGAATTGCAGCTCTCAACAGGATTGTCTCACGAGTAACGAACAGAAGTCTTCTATTCTTTAAGACAATCAAAAAGAAATTCGAGTAGAATGATGAATATGAGAAGGAATTTCAAGGGTTAAAGATATATTTGGGGACACCTCCATTATTATCCAGGCTGCTGATGGGAGAAAGATTATACTTTTACCTGGCTATCTCAAAAAGTGCAGTCAGTTCAACGTTGATAAGAGTAGAGGACAGAGTGCAAAAACTGGTGTATTATACAAGTAAAGCATTCCGAGGAGAAGAGATTAGATATCCAAGGTTGGAGAAGCTGGCGTTTGCATTCATCGAGGCGAGCAGGAAGATGAAACCATATTTCTAAGACCATGCCATAGTGGTGTAAACTGATATGCCACTCCGACAGGCTTTGCACAAACCTGAAAAATCTGGAAGACTGATGTATTGGGCAGTGGAATTAGGTGAATATGATATCGTACATGAGCCAAGGTCTTCACTCAAAGGGAAGGCGGTAACATATTTCATTACGGAGTTCACTCACCCAGACACCTACGACCAATAAGGGTGTAATGAAGAACAACCCATGGATATTGGGGAATCATCAAAGACTATCCCCGATAAACTTCCATCAGCATATTTGCCAGTGGGGATAGACATAGAGCAACAAGAATCATCGGATAACAGCTTAGCGTTGGGAGATGATAAAAGGAAGTACTAAATATTCCATCAAGAAACTTTATCAAACTAAGAATTTGATAATTATATACCTATATGGAATATGTATGTTGATGGATCTTCATGTGCCATAGGCAGGGGAGCCGGATTAATTCTTAACATTCCAGATGGACTGGCTATCGAATATGCATTGTGCTTTCAATTCAAAGCTTCCAACAATGAAGCTAAATATGAAGCAATGATTGTGGGCCTCAGTTTATCTAAAACACTGAATGTTGAGCAAGTTACGGTGTTTAGTGATTCATAGTTAATCGTAAATCAGATTCTAGGGTCATATGCGGTAAAGGGAGACTTCATGTCTAGGTATCACGCCAAATCTATGGAGATTGTATCCACTTTTGCAGCGGTTCAATTGATCAAAATACTAATATTAGAGAATGCGAGAGCTGACGCACTAGATCGGTTAGCCTCAACTACTCGCACCCAGCTACGAAGAACGATTCCTATCGAAATATTGGCAGGCCGGAGTATTGATGAAGATTTAATGGTGAGATTCATCACTTTGGACATGGGACCTTCCTGGATGGATCCCATCAGGAGGTATATCGAAGAAGGAATTTTACCAACTAACCAACTGGTAGCTAAGAGGCCGAAGTTTAATGTTGCCCGATACGTGTTAAGTGATGGAGTTCTATACATAAGAGGTATGATAGAAGGTTTATAGGGATGTTTTTATCCATAAGAAGTTAAAGATCTGATAGAGGAAATTCACGAAGGGTCTTGTGGTGCTCATGTAGCAGGCCAGACTCTCCTGCAGAGGATAACGACGCAGGGATATTATTGGCCAATGATGCGCGCTGATTGTACAGCTTACGCCAAGAAATGCGATAAATGTCAATGGTTTTCTACCATACGAAGAACTCCCCATGCATTATTAACACCTATCACTTCTCCTTGGCCATATTCCACGTGGGGCATAGACTTAGTTGGGCCTCTGCCAACTACCAGAGGATGATTCAAGTACTTAGTGGTCGCTGTTGATTATTTCACCAAATGTGTGGAAGATGAACCTCTTATTGACATGGCCTATAAAAGGGTCTACCAGTTTATTTGGAAGAATATTATTTGCAAATATGGTCAATCGTATGCTTTCATCACTCACCATGGTACCCAGTTTAATAATGAGGAGTTCGCTGCATATTGTCACCAGTCAGACATCCAGAAGATCCACTCCGCCCCAAGTCACCCCTAGAGTAATGGGAAAACTGAAGTAATGAACATGACTCTGCTTAACGGATTAAAGAAACGGTTCGATGATGCGAAAGGGAATTGGATTAACGAGCTATATTTTGTATTATGGGCTTATCGCACCATTCCCCGAAAAGCAACTGGGAATCATCTTACATGTTAGCCTTTGGAAGTGAAGCAGTCATACCAGCTGAACTAGGCCAACCCACTCATAGGGTGCTCAATTTTAACTCTCTTGTAAGCAATTTGATGAGACGTTTAGACTTTCACATGCTAGAGGAAGTGAGAGAAGATGCAGCAATCAGGAACGCAGCTTACCAGTAAAGAATAACCATGTTCTACAATAAAAAAGTCAAGAAATATGATCTTAAGGAGGGAGACTATGTGCTCAAGAAAGTGATTCAAAAGCATAATAAGCTAGAGGACAACTGGTATGGTCCTTATCGTGTTACAGCGGTTGTTTAACCTGGGACCTACCGAATGGAAACCTTAGAGGGAGAGGAATTCAAAAATGCATGGAATACGAAGCACCTGTGCATATATTATCAGTAATACAGATTCACATGTACCCCATTTCTTTCAATATGAATAAAAATGATATTGTCCCCATATTCCTTTTTGTTTAATTTTTTTCGGAGTACTCGTGCTACACACTACACCACTAACTACGGTTGGTCTGCATATCAGCAACCACTAACTAAGGTTGCTCGGCATCAATAAATTGAACCAATAATGTCGTCATAACAATCATACAAGGCAAGGCCTATTTTATTATGGGTGACCTCACGGGGCATCCACTGCCTAGGCACCAAGGTAATCTAGATAAGATTACAACAACTAAGTTGGACCATGGGATGAAAATCATTCCATTTCTTAGGCACTTATGGGTGACAAGTCACGACAACTAGGCAGCAAATGGGGCAAGGTTCCATTGTCTAGGAAATTAAAACAAATCAGGACAAATTATCCCTTTATATACATTCATCAAAAGTTAATAAGAAAAAACATCTTACAAATTATGTCCAAGGAAAGACAATGGCATAAGGATGAACTTTTCTTCATTAAATACAAATATCATACAATTGATTCACTTCCAAGGAAAGAAAAATTACAAAAGAAGATGTGCCATTTAATAGTTACTAACAATATACAAATTTCATGTTCTATTAGCTTTTTTCCTTATGATTTAGGTACAGGATCCATTCCAGCTGGAGTATCATCTAAAGCATAAGTAGAATTGATAAAATTCATATCTCGTAGCATTCTGATGTTGCTCGAACTTGGTCGATCAAGAAGATGTTGAGGTCGAGATATCTCAAAATCTTCATGAAGCTGGTAATCGCCAAGATACTTGGAGAACAAACATTGAGGAATGACACGGGCTGGAATCCACCTGACATCCAGTTTAAAGGGAGGATTAGGCAGATCGAGTACTCCAGGCTCATACTGTAAGACGGTACTTTAGATTATAGATGGAGGTGTGACCCCTTTTGAGTATGGTAATGATAAGTTAATTAGCCCAAGACCTTAGATTAATGATAGGACATACAAACACAAACCCAATGACGATGAACTCAGTTTAAACTCACAAATCTCTCGTGTATAACTCAGGAGATAGTAATAAAGTTTAGAAGTAACTTAGGTAGAGGTAGAGAGAAGTAAGAACCCTAGATACACCTTGGTAGGAAGTTAGAAACACACCATACCCCCTCAAGAATCTCTGTCAAGTACCAAAAACTTTGCAATAAATAACAATGGTGAGTGGATAAACCCTTTGGTTTGCAATAACTCTCTCTCTCTCTCTGATGTGTATCTCTAGTAATAACTCCAGAGTTTTCCAAAAAGATCATATATCTCCTCAGGGGTGGTTGGGGTCCTTAAATAGCCCCCCGCACCATCCTCGAGGAAACTCAGTCATTAAAACTATGAAAGACATCCCTCATACTTTATGTCACAACATTAAATGCCTGATACACTAGTTGGATCCATGTCATAAACATTAAATGCCAAGACATGCCTTTTGCCTGACCAACTGTGTGTCAGGGGAGGGGGCTGTTGTCACAGAGGTGGCTCACCAACTGCCTGACAGCCCCAAATACCACGGTGGTTTACTCAAGTGCATGTCTGACATTATTTAACTGGATAGTGACATCACCTATAGTAGATGTGACATTTAAGTAAAGGATTATTTGGTTCACGACCCAACGCCCGATGAAACTCCAAGATGCTTCGCCCGAGGTTCCACTGTCAAGGTCCTTCAGTGTTTTACCAGGTGTATCTAAGATGATCAGGACAAGACCCAACGGTGCCTCACTTCTCAATCCTCCAAACCAATTCCCTCTAACGTTCCCACGGTGAGGTCATTCAATAGAGCATGAAAGCTCTCCCATGCCCTGCCAAGCCTAATCTCTCACAAGTACCATTTGACCTCACACAAACTCATTTATTATTATCGTTACGTCATTAAAACCGTTGTAGCTTACAGTCAATAAAAATAAAAATACAATATGACTAATACAACAAGCTAAAATATGAGCTACTGCCAAGCTGCCTCACTGAGTTACCACGCTTGAGCTGCCTCGGTTGCTTAATCTCAAACACTGTTGCCAATTATGGATTTGTCCCTAATCTCAAGATTACCTTCAAGCCCCCTCTACATTTTCCCCCTCGTGGAGAGATTTGTTGGAACAAGAAATGTATGCACCAAATGTCTCAAACCGATGGACCTTTCTCTATGTGAAAAGATTCAGGCCTTTTCTCCTTTATTCAGAACCAGGGCATTAGAGTCTCTAGGAAAAATTAAAATTCTCCCCGATGTACCTGAGTCATAACTAAACAATGTCTTAACTTATGATGAGGGAACATCGTAGCTTTTTGGAACCGTTGGGACATCTTCTTCGTTAGGAGTTTATAGGATATGTCTGACAAACATTTTTGGCGCCAAAACTCAATCTTGCTTAGGAAGGCAACGGTTTGTGTTCCCCAGGTGTCACTTCATTAATGATGTGGCGTTGTCTTTTCAACTGTCAAAACACTTCCCGGAGTGCCACATGTTCATTTGAAATTAATGCAGGCGGCCTTGCACGTTCGATGGTGGGAAACTTAAATGACGAACTCCAAAATTTCAAACAGCTATACCCAAACAGTTAAACCCTTTTTTCTCTTACTTTGTCACCATCTTCTTCAAACTTCCATTTTCCTTAGAGAGAGAGTCTGTGAGAACTCCATTGATGTTAAGCTCTTGCTTACCTTCTTCCCCTCTCATCTTCTAATTTATCCTCTCCATCCGAGCTTCTTCTGCCCATTGTTCTGGCTGAAGAAAATGAGCCTGAGGTATGATTTCCTCTATAATATATTTGGTATAACGTCCTTTCAGTCTCACCCCTTTATTTATTTATCATGTTGAACCTTGAGGTTTTGGGTGCCCCAGGTTGAAGTGTCCTCGTTGTTAGCTAACATTCTTCTTTCAACGATGCTGACGAGACCTTTGGCCATAATTCCCCTGTTTAGTGCCATAACTGAGGTAAGTAACACCTAGAGATACTTCTCCCTTTTTCTGTACTTATTCCTCTTTTCTAACACTTGCCTTTATGTTGCAGCTTTCTCCCGATCTTGTACCACCTACTTCTCTTAGTGTTCTTCATGCACGCAAGGCCAAGGTTGGTGCTTCTGCCCAGCATAGTGGCTCTTATGCACCCCTCCGTGTTGGGGCTTCGTTTAGGAGTCCATTATCCTCTCCCGATGAATCCCCTATGCTGGCCTTGGTGCCTTATGTTGGTGGGGGAGTTTTGTTGACCGTTGAGGCTTCTGCGACCAGGGACCCTGTTATGGCTTCTGAGGTAATGAGCCCGCCCCCAATGGTTCCTATCCCTGCGGCTGCCACGATGACTCTCGTTCTTTCCCCTGCTGTGACTCATGTATTTTTGTTACTTCTCACAAACTCCACCTTATAACGGTGACTTAATAACGAAAATGCTCGTTAAGATTTTTTCATGAACTCCACCTTATAACGGTGACTTAACAACGAAAAATGTTTGTTAAGATTTTTCATAAACTCCACCTATAACGGTGACTTAACAACGAAAATGCTTGTTAAGATTTTTAATAAACTCCACCTTATAACGGTGACTTAACAATGAAAACGCTTGTTTAAGATTTTCATAAACTCCACTGTATAACGGTGACTTAACAACGAAAATGCTTGTTAAGATTTTTCATAAACTCCACCTTATGACGGTGACTTAATAACGAAAACGCTTGTTAAGATTTTCTATAAACTCCACCTTGTAACGGTGACTTAAAAACGAAAAATGCTTGTTAAGATTTTACATAAACTCCACCTATAATGGTGACTTAACAACGAAAACACTTGTTAAGATTTTTCATAAGCTCCACCCTGTAACGGTGACTTAACAATGAAAACACTTGTTAAGATTTTCCATAAACTCCACCTATAACGGTGGCTTAACAACGAAAATGCTTGTTAAGAATTTTCATAAACTCCACCTTGTAATGGTGACTTAACAACGAAAATGCTTGTTAAGATTTTCCATAAACTCCACCTATAACGGTGACTTAACAACGAACACACTTGTTAAGATTTTTAATAAACTCCACCTTATAACGGTGACTTAACAACGAAAACGATTGTTAAGATTTTTCATGAAATTATTATGCCCTTTATCTCTTCTCAGGTTGCTCGGGAAAATTCTCCCCCGGTTCTTTCGCTTATGGGCTCACCCCATCAGGAACCTGTTGTTTCGAAAAACTCTATCCATGATGATCGAGGTTCCACGACCGGTGCTGCAGCAGAGAGCGAATCTGGGTGCGACCTTCCTCTTCATGACTTGGCTCTTCACGCTTTCTGACTGATGGTGCTTTAACATTATCCTTAAATGCTTGTCAACCATCGCTTGGTGATTGAACAACTGGTGAATCATCACCCTAAGACCTTCATAGTGGATGGCCTATATTCTAATATTCACGTGATGAGTCACAGACTTCAAGGCGTGGCTATCGTTGTTGCTGAAATTGCCAGTACTCCTACTACAAGTGTTACCAGATCCCTCCTTAACCAATTTGTGGGTTTTTTGAGGGAGTTGGGTCGTGATGGTTTCCGTTTTGACGGCCTTATAACACATTTAAAGACTTTGAAGAACCAGCAACAGATCAGCCAGAGGGAAGTATTACGAAAGCATCAGGAGGACCAGCGGGCTGAGGAAGCTAAGTTGGTCGCATTAGCACCCCTTTTAAAAATAGTGGATAAAGAGGTAAAGGATGTCAAAGAATCTTTGTGTCTGGTCAAGCTAAAATGAGAGAGACTCCGCATCGAACGTACATAAGTGCAAACGAGGCTGGAGGTTTCTATCAACGCCCAACGGTCTTTCATAGCAGCTTCTTCAGGACTTCCTAGAGATTTTTTCTCTTCTTCGGATCTATGGTTTCTCTTAGGCTAATGGATTTTTGTATATATCATCCATCTTTTTCTATCTGTGTAATTCTTGGGTGATAGCTCCTAATTTTGTAATGCTCCTTTGTTTATGAATGAAGAATGTATATTTTCCGATTCTTCCATCTGTTGTGACTTCTTTTGTATGTTATAAATTTCTAAATTTCTACAATTCTTTCATTGTGTTCAAGTCATAACTAAAACTTGTATATTCATAACAACAGCTAGTTACAACAATGGTTCAAACTTGATTGTTTACACATGATAAACCTTTAGCCATTTATTATTAATCTTAAATGGCTTATCTTCCTCCAACTTCGAAATTAAATAATAACTTGAATCATGAGCTTCCTTTACAATGAAAGGTCCCTCCCAGTTGGCTGCAAACTTTAGTAGAGGAAGCCCAGTGATGTGCTTCACTGCTGCTTTCAAAACGAGGTCTCCCTCCACGAACTTCCTTGGTCTCACCAAGTTATCGTATGCCCTGGAGAGTTGTTTCATATACATTTAAAAGTGTTGCATCGCATTATCTCTGTGTTCATCCAACACTTCCAACTACACATGTCTATTCTGAGGGAGCATGCTACTTCGCGCGTTCTGCCTAATGGTGTTTCGGAAGTCTCCTCAAATGCCTGTCAACCATCGCTTGGTGATCGAACAACTGGTGAATCGCCACCCTGAGACCTTCACACCTGATTTCCTGCGCTCCAATATTCACGTGATGAGTCACAGACTTCAAGGCATGGCGATCGTTGTTGCTGAAATTGCCAGTACCCCTACTTTAAGTGTTACCAGATCCCTTCTTAACCAATTTCTGGGTTTTTTGAAGGAGTTGGGGAGTAATGGTTTCCGTTTTGACTGGCTTATAACGTATTTGAAGACTTTGAAGAACCAGCAACTGATCGGCTAGAGGGAAGTGTTACGAAAGAACCAGGAGGACCATCATGCTGAGGAAGCTAGGTTGGTCGCATTGGCACCCATTTTGGAAGTAGTGGATCAAGAGGTAAAGGATGCCGAAGAAGCTTTGTGCCTGTTCAAACTGAAGCACGAGAATTTCCTGATCGAATGTACACAAGTGCAAACGAGGCTGGAGGTTTCTATTAACGCCCAACGGTCTTTCACAGCAGCTTCTTCGGGCCTGCCTGGAGATTTTTTCTCTTCCTCAGATTTATCGTTTCTTTTAGACTAGTTACTTATTATATACAGATCCTTTACTGCTCTTATCTATGTAATTCTTGGGCGATAGTTCCCGACACAAATTTTGTAATGCTCTATTGTTTATGAATTAAGAATATATACTTTTCAATCCTTTCGCGTGTTGTGACTGTTGTTGTATGCTATAGAGTTTTGTATTTCTGCAATTCCTCCATTATGCTAAAAAAAATGTCACCCAAAACTTATATATTTATAACAATAGCTAGTCATAACATCAGTTCAAACTTGGTTGTTTACACAGGATAAACCTTCAACCACTTATTGTTAATCTTAAATGGCTTGTCTTCTTCTAACTTCGAAATTAAATAATAACCTGAGTCATGAGCTTCCTTCACAACGAAAGGTCCCTCCCAGTTGGCTGCGAACTTTGGTAGAGGGAGTCCCCTGATGTGCTTCACTGCTTCTTTCAATACGAAGTCTCCCTCCATGAACTTCCTTGGTCTCACCAAGTTGTCATATGCCTTGGAGAGTTGTTTCGTATATATTTGAAAGTGTTGCATCGAGTTATCTCTGTGTTCATCCAACGCTTCCAGATTTACATGTCTACTATGAGGGAGCATGCTACTTCTCAAGGCATATCGAGCAGAAGGAACTTCCAAACTCCACTGGAAGGATTGCCTCAGCCCCATAAACAAGAGAGAACGGAGTGTATCCTGTGGGTTTCTTCTTGGTTATTCGATAGGCCCACAATACAGCTGGTATCTTGTCATCCCACGACCCTAAAAATTCCTCCATCATCTTGGCCAAAATATTAACCAATGTTTTGTTAGATGCTTCGGCTTGACCATTTCCCTTTGGGTACGCCACCGTTGAAGTGTGATGAACAATGGAGTACTTATCTGTGAGCATTGTTACTTCTGAATTGATGAAGGGAGTCCCGCTATCTAAAAGAATAACCTTTGGGATCCCAAAACGTCAAATGATATATTCTCTGATGAAGTTGCTCACCACCCTAGTCGTTGCTCTTCTGAGTGGTATCGCTTCGGCCCATTTTGTAAAACACTCCGTTGCTACCAGTATCCATATCTTGTCCCTCGAAGAAGGATGTACTGCCCCTACTAGGTCGAACGCCCATGTGTGAAACGAATAGGGTGTTGCCAGAGAGTGTAAGTCTACCGATGGGGCATGGATCATATTCCCATGAAGTTGGCAAGCTTTGCATTTTCGAACGAACTCAGTAGATTTTTTCTCCATTGTTGGCCAATAATACCCCAACGTCATCAGCTGATCATATAACTTGGCCCCTCCTATGTGGGCTGGATCGTGCACTTATTTGAGGACCTCAGTTGCTTCTTCCTTCGTGATGCAACGCAATGGCCTATTGAAGTATCCCCTTTGATAAAGCTTCCTCTCCTGAACATAAAACCTTGGGGCCCTTCGCATCAAGCACATCGCATCCATTTTCTCCGCTGGGATAACTCCATCCTGAATGAAGTTGATATAGGGTTGCCTCCAGTCCATTTCAGTTTCAATGAAATAGCACTCAGCTGCTTCGAAGATTAGCTGACACTTATCGCACTTCCATTGCAACTCTGCCGCATCTTGCTTCATTCTAGGCCAGAAATACCCCTCTCTTTGAATTGTCCTATATATAGGTATCTCAGTCGTTTCGCAGTGCTCCTCATGCATTTTCTTCAACCTTCACTCTGCTTCTTCTGGGTTGATACATCTTGATAACCATCCCCTAGCATTTCTGTAGTAAAGATTTCCCTGGTTCGTAAAGTATTGGGCTAACTCTCTTAGTCCCATATCTCCTTCGCCAGACTCTAGTTGCTTCCTAATATCTCCCCTCCGGTCCGCGTCCTCCTTCATTGTAAGTATTGACTATACCACTAAAGGAGATGTCCTTCGTTAGATCACAACGATAGTCTTATCGTTCCTCATGACCATTTTCTGGGCGATAGTGGCATAGGCGTCTGGATGGCGGTTCATCATTCTGGGATGTCTTCTGATCTTGTTCCGATAAAATTAGTTAAGAAGCCTCTGAATGATTGTTCTGTATGGATCCAGGCTCATGTACTTCAATGTATATTGTCAATTTACTTACTGAATCACTAAGTTCGAGTCACCCTTAATGCAGAGTGAATGAATTCCCCTTCGAAAAGCCTCCAGTAGCCCCAGTACCAACGCCTCGTACTCTGCTTCGTTATTGGAACAAGGGAAATCTAGCTTATAGGAAAGGCAAATCTCCTCCATCCCTTTTGAAAGAATAACCCCTTCCCCTCCCTTCTTTTTCGCCGAAGATCCATCGAACTGCATCGTCCATTCCTCATCAGTTGTATCCAGATAATTAGCCTGTAAGTCATCTCCTGGAATGTCATCTTTAGGAGGTTCAAATGTTCCTGGTGGAAAGATTGCTAATAGATCGGCATACGCCTGTCTCTTGATCGCACGAGGAACCACACACTTTAAGTCATATTCTGAGAGGATGAGGAACCATCTGGCTACCCCGCCAATCAATATAGTCCTTGCCAACAAATACTTAATAGGATCACATTTAGTTACAATACGAATTGTAAAAGACAGCATATAATGTCTATGTTTTTGTGCTACAAATACTAAGGCTTAACAATGTCTTTCTAAGCTACTATATCTAATGTCTGGCCCATGTATGATTCTGCTGAGGTAGTAAACCATCCGTTCTTTCCCGTCCACTTCTTGTGCCAGCAGAGCTCCAATGGACCTCGTGGTAGACGTAAGGTATAGCTACAACGGTACTCCTGCCTAGGGAGCAACCATGATTTATGGTGAAACGAGCAGTTTCTTCAGCCCAACAAGAGACTCCTAGTGAACATCCTCCCACCTGAATTTTGTGTTCTTTCACAACAGCTGCATCAGTGGGTGTGTTATTTCGGCTAATCCAGGCACAAATATCCTAAGGTCGGAGACTTTATCGAGAAAACTCTTCATATCCTTCGTCATTCTTGGACATGGCATCTCCAAGATCGCCCGCTGTTTATCTTGGTCCATCTGCACCCCTTGTCGATCAACCATGAAGCATAAAAACTTCTCGCTCATTACTCTGAAGACACATTTTAACGGGTTCATCCTCAATTTATACCTCCTGCACTGAACAAACACCTTCCTTAAATCATTCAGATGGGACTCCTCCTTCTTCGATTTGATGACCAAGTCGTCCACATAGATATCTAAAAATTTATGGAAGAATTCATGAAAAATGGCCATCATTGTCCTCTGGTAAGTAGCCCTAGCGTTTTTGAGTCTAAATGAAAACACTTTGTACATGAAGTTTCCCAACGGAAATCTGAATGTCATTTTCTCTGCGTCTGTGGGGTCCATCTTGATCTGGTTGTACCCTATGTACCCATCCATGGAGATATACATCTCATGACCAGCCATGGAATCTATCAAACTGTCGATGGAGGGTAAGGGAAACTCATCCTTAGGGAAAGACCTATTCAAATCTATGAAGTCCACACAGATCCTTATTTGTTTGTTTTTCTTTCTTCCCCACTGGTACAATGTTAGATAGCCAAAGGGGATGTTGTATTGGCTTGATGAATCCTGCTTCCAATAAACGTTGGACCTCTTCCTTAATCTTCAAGTCTAGTTCAGGTTTATAAGTCCTCATTGCCTGCTTCACCAGAATAGCTGAAGGCGTCACGTTCAGTTTGTGGCACCTCACTTCCTCATCCAGCCCTTCCATTTCAGTGTATTTCCATGAGAAGACGTCTATGAATTCCCGAATTAGCTCAACTAAGGATTCTCGTTTCTCCTTATCGAGATCTTTCGAGATAAAGATAGGCCTTAGATCTTCCCCTTCTCTTGCTAGGTTCAGTTGCTCTAAATCTTGTGCCTGGGGCTTCGGTTGATCTGCCATGTAGTCTGGTTCTTCGGCGACATCTTCTACGAACTCCTGTATATTGGAGTTGTCTATCACCATGCACTGTCCCTATTGATCCACCAAGAAACACTCATATATCGGGTCAACCTCATCCTTAGTCTCCTCGGTCGCCCGTTCACACCATTATAAGTGGTACACCATTTTTCCCTCTTCAGTGATAATTTTCTTGTATTGCCTGCTGGTAGCTGTTGCCACGATCTTCCTCTTCTTCTCTCTAGAAGCCTCAGCGATTCTTTCCCCTAAAAAGGGACTCAACAAGCTTTTTTGTTGGACCTCATGCTCAACCGGGTCTGTTCTAGGCGTCATCCTATCTTTGAGTTGCTTCGAGATATTTTGGGGTCGAGGGATCCCCTTATAGGCTTCTTCGGCCCTCACCCCTTCGCTACTTGCACCCTCTTTATTTTTCTCGTTCAAGGTCCCCATTCTCTCTCTAATCTAGGGAACCCATGCTCCCTCAATTCTCCTTATCAAGACCCCCACATCTTCCTCCAGCTCTGTATAAAATGCCGCATCCACCAAGTGTGCTTCTTCGATAGCGAAAGGCCTCTTCGTAGCCCTAATGGTCACTTCTGTTCCCTTGATATTTACCTTGGCGCATTAATGATAGGTTGGAGGGACTAACCCTTGGTTGTGCATCCACACTCTCCCTATTAGTAAATGATAGGAAGTTGCACTTTCTATTACATGGAACTTGATGTGGGAACTCAGATTTTCCATCACAATCCCAACATTCACATACCCGATGGACTTGGAAGATTGGTTGTCATACCCCGAAATTACTAAAGGCATGGGAACCAACATTTCTTCCGGAATATTAACCACGTGGAAGGAGTTGATCGGCATAATATTGATGGAAGCACCCCCATCCATAAGAGTCCTTTCAAAGCTAACCCCATTGACGCTAGCGGTTACATACAGAGGCCTATTATGAGGGAACCTTATAGCTCTATCTGCATCGCTGAAGGTTGCTTCTAACAGAAACTTCTTCACCAGCCTAGCCATGGGTCCCCTCTACCTTAGTGAGGGGACTGCGTTCCTCCTTGCAATGTCCAAAATTGCCTGAGTTATCTCCATTTGGCTCTCCTTCGGGATCCCCACTTGATCGAAGAACCAAGTGAACTTTGAGGATTTTGAAACTGCATAGTACTCTATGACCGGGTCTGTTTCCTCACCTTCAACGTTGTATACGTCTTCCACATCTTTAGCTCTTGCTTCATCGTAGGCTAAAACTATGTTAGCCATTCCCGTGGTGCAATGTTTCAGAGCTTCTTCGAGCTCCTTATGCTTCATCGTTAACCCTCCTCCTTCTCTTTCTACCTCCTCATCATAGGCCATCACCAAATTGGCCCTGTGTGATGGAAGTGGGTTATTTTTAATGTTCTACGGGGGGATTTGTAATGTCCCCGCCTTCATGTACTTGTCAATCATTCTTCGCAGTGTGAAGCAGCTCTCTGTTGGATGCTGGATCTTTCGATGAACCTGGCAGTATTTGGGATCCGCCCTCGTCGCAGCATCGGGTTCTTCCCCTAGAACGCCCTTTGGTTCATAAACCGTTCCACCTTGGGCCATTGCGTTATAACAACTCATAGCCTCTTCTATCGTACAAGGAAATGGTGGTGGGTCTTCTCTATCCCTTCCAAACTTTCTCTTGTTGTCCTTTTTCGGCGCCTTGTCCCCATCCATTCCTTCGATGTACCCCGCCCGTGGAGGTTGAGGCCTTCCTCCGCCAGGTTGCATCAGTTCCTGAACATCATAGGTACCACCACCGAGTTTGGTCGTACAACCAGTGAGATGTTCCTTGCGGATTTTAGGAATGCTGAAAAATTTCTCTCGCACGTCTCGTTGATCAGGTGGCATATGTACTCAGGGAGCAGACCTTTCGCACAGATCTGTAATTGTTTAGACTCCTCGGCCTCCTCTCTTACATCGAGGTACCTTTCCCTAAACCTTCGAATATATGCCACCACGTCTTCTCCCGGCCGTTGTCTCTCTCTCCCTAATTCGGTCAGATTAAACACATCCTCTGCCAGAAAGAACTTCTGGACGAACAACACATGCATCTCTTCCCATGTAGAAACACTCTTAGGGGACAAGTGGGAGTACCAAATATATGCTTTATCGGTTAGGGATTTTGAGAACTCCCTCAATCTGAGCTTCTTATTGTTGCAATGCTCCCCCAAGTGTTCGATAAAACGTTTAATATGCTCCTTCGGATTTCCCCCTTTTCCTGTGTATTTTTCAAAGATAGGAGGAACATAATCCTTTGGATAAGGCTTTTCGTTGTATTCCTAAGGCTAAGGTGTTCGGAAGTCGTCTTAGACCGAAGCTACCTTGCCCACAGATTGCAAGGATTCATGCATGAACTTCAGCATCTCCTTTTGCATCTCCCTTCTCATTTCTTCCATGGGCGATAGGGCAACGATCAATGGGATCATAGGCAGAATGCCCGTTACAGTTGGAGCCATCATTACTGCTGGCGTCGTTGATACTCCAGAGGTTCCCACCACCAGATTCACGGTGGAGGGTATGCTTGTCGGGGCTGTTCCCATTGTACCTGCACCTGGTGGGGCCATTGGGGCTGCTCCTGGTGTGACAAAGGAATTGGCTTCGAATCCTCCCAGCACCATTGAAGCTACGGGGGTCTGTAAAAACTCATAAAACTTACTCATGAGGAGGGCCACCTGAGCAGGTCCCAGCCCAGCACTCTTGGAAGCTTGTGTTACCCCTAGGGCACCTTTTTCTATCTGATCTTGAGGCACTTCTATTCGAGGAGCCCCGTCCCTTAGGGCCTCCAATTCACTTGTTGCTTGCTCTTCACTATGTTGAATGTCATCAAAGTTGAGCCTTCGATTAACGTTATCTTGTTCCATACTCCTTGCTTAGAAGAATGCCTCCCCAGCAGAGTCGCAAAATGTAAGAGGGTACTTTAGATTATAGATGTAGGCGTAACCCCTTTTGAGTATTGTAATGATAAGCTAATTAGCCCAAGACCTTGGATTAATGATAGGACATACAAACACAAACCCAATGAAGATGAACTCACTTTAAACTCACAAATCTCTCATGTATAACTCAGGAGATAGTAATGAACTTTAGAAGTAACTTAGGTAGAGGGAGAGAGTAGTAAGCACCCTAGATACACCTTGGTAGGCAGGTAGAAACACACCATACCCCCTCAAGAATCTCTGTCAAGTATCAAAAACATCGCAATAAATAACAATAGTGAGTGGATAAACCCTTTGGTTTGCAATAACTCTCTGTCTGATGTGTATCTCTAGTAATAACTCTAGAGTTTTCCAAAAAGATCATATATCTCCTCAGGGGTGGTTGGGGTCCTTAAATAGCCCCCCACACCATCCCCGAGGCAACTCAGTCATTAAAACTATGAAAGACATCCCTCATACTTTATGTCACAACATTAAATGTCTGATGCACTAGTTGGCTCCACGTCATAAACATTAAATGCCAAGACATGCCTTTTACCTGACCACTGTGTGTCAGGGGAGGGGGCTGTTGTCGCAGAGGTGGATCACCAACTTCCTGACAGTCCCAAATACCATGGTGGTTTACTCAAGTGCATGTCTGACATTGTTTAGCTGGCTAGTGACGTCACCTACAGTACACTACACTAAATCCTGCGAATGGTGACGCCCAGTGGGTAACAGCCCAAGTGCGCGACCAGCTGGTCGCGGACTTGGGCCGTGACCCACTCAATATTTGGCGTGACTATATTTATTATCACACTAAATTATTGATGCTTGGGAAGTTATCACGGACCAAGACCGTGACCACAGTGGTCGCGGATTTAGGCTGTGACCAGGTCGTGACCATCTTGGCGCCAAACACGCGCCAAAATTCCCTCCAAGCTTGGTCACGAATGGGTCACGGCCCAAGTCCGTGACCCATGGCATGACTAAGAAGAGAGTACACATATTGGGGGTCATGGATCAGGGCTGTGACCATTTTTTGGTGTGGGTCGCGGCTAAGGGCAGTGACCATACCCCATTTTTTGGTCACGGACTTAGGCCGCCACCCACGAAAATGGTCACGCTCGAAATGGTCACGGCCCGAGTTCGCGACCCACAGTTTTGGTCAGGGATTTTGGCTGTGATCAATCGCCAGTTTTGGTGTAGTGGTAGATGTGACATTTAAGTAGAGGATTGTTTGGTTCACATCCTAACGCCCGATGGAACTCCAAGCTCCTCCACCCGAGGTTCCACGGTCAAGGTCCTTCCGTGTTTTACTAGGTGTATCTAAGATGGTCAGGACAAGCCCCAGCGGTGCCTCACTTCTCAATCCTCCAAACCAAGTCTATCTAAGGTTCCCACGGTGAGGTCATTCGATAGAGCATGAAATCTCTCCCAGGCCCTGCCAAGCCTGGTCTCTCGCAAGTACTGTTTGACCTCACACAAACTCATTTATTATTATCGTTACGTCATTACAACCGTTATAGCTTACAGTCAATAAAAATAAAAATATAATATGACTAATACAACAAGCTAAAATATGAGCTGTCACGTCAAGCTGCCTCGCTGAGTTGCCACGCTTGAGCTGTCATGCTTGAGCTGCCTCAGTTGCTTAATCTCAAACACTGTTGCCAATTAAGGATTTGTCCCTAATCTTAAGATTACCTTCAAGCCCCCTCTATACTTACCAATCCCATAAGGAATTTCCTTCCTCAAGCTTCATCACAGTCAAGGCGTTCAGCTATCCCTATTTATATCCTTCATTATTTGATTATTTCAAATGAGCATCGAGATGGCATAGAGCTTCATTGTATCCCCCCGTCCAAAACTCTCTAGGCTACTTGTGCAACTGATAAGTCAATATCTTAAGATGGTGATGAAGTTTCTTCCCCAAGTTTTCTTTACTCTCCAGTACAGAGCTCTGACTGGAATGTTGTTCGGTAAGAATTTGTATTTTCTGGGGAATCTCAGCCAGAGCTTGATTTTTCACTTTCAGCTGAATAGCCTGATTTGCTAAGGCTTGTTAGCCCTAGTTTCTTCAATGTTGTTCCGACCAACTCATACTCTACCCCACGAGGAAGATGTAGGTCTAACTTGTTTCAGAGCCACCAATTATTCTCTCAACGCATCGTTTTCAGTTCCCAAAAATGAAAAACCCTTATCACTAAGTAGGACCAGAGTTCCAGAAGAAGAGGCAGACTTTAGTTGCCTCAGTTCTTCTCGCAGGGCAATATTTTCCTCCTCTAACAGTTTGGAAATGTTTCTGTGCTACTCAACTTCAAGTTTAAGCACACTTTCTCTCTTTTTATGGGCTGAAATGAACTTGCCATAGCCCCGATCAGCATTTAACAGTTGGTACTTCTTCTCATAACCTTTATACAGAAGTGCAGTGGTTTTCTTGTGATGAAGTTGAAGCTCCTCAACTGTTCCTTGAAGATCTTAAATCATTTCATTGTAAGCCACATTATTGGCCACAACTCGATCAAGAAAACACTTTAAATATTGGTAGGCATCAATTTCCCTCTCACAAGCATCAGATCCAAGGATATCAATTATTTGAGCTTCAGTGAAGTGTGTATGACCAGCTTTGAAGTAATCATTACACTTATTCATCAGATCGATATCATGCGTTGACAAGAGTTCCATCCTGGCAATAAACTAGTAAGGAAAAGTAAAAATGGATCAACAACGATACAGATCGAGCAAGTACATGAGATAACTCAGAATAAATAACAAAGTCCATTTTATTGATCACAAGACGAGAAAGTACAACCAAAGTTACAACAGAAAGGGATAAACAACATAGTTAAAGAGCCGAACAACATTACACCTTCTCCCTATTTCCTATAACATCTTCAGTTGGCTTGGATGAAGGAGTTGGTTGCTTGGAGGGCAATTGGCATTGCTCGGTAGAAGTCGTAGCCTGCAGAACTTTCTCGGAGGATTGAGGAAGGGTAGCAGCAGGTGTGTGTTCCACTATTACCATAGAAGATTCATCTGATGCAACTTCATTCTCTTCTTCTTCTTCAACAGTAGGAGGAGGTCCATAAGTGTGTTTCTGAAAAAGTTCAGAATCCTCAGCAACACTCAACTCCTTCAATGCTGCAACTCATCCATCTCTGAAGTATTTGAAACTTGCATACTTCATCTGGGAAGTTGATAGAAAGAATTTTTCGGTGTATTTATCGTTGTTGTACAATCTCCTTCTAATCAAAACTTCAAATACCTACAAAATATAACAACTCAAGTGTAGAGGTAAGTAATGGTGTCAATCCACCTTCAAGGGAGTAAGCTAGAGACAAATTCAATTGTAATTCACTTTTTATTTTCTTTTTGTGCTTTTTCTCTTTTTCTAATTTGTTTTTAGCTTTCTCAAATAAAAAAACAATAGGGTGAGGTGAGGTTTTAAACTAAACTAAACTAAGATGAAAATAACTAACTAGAAAGTAACTAAAATGAAAATTAAAGTCTAAACTAAAATAAAAGATAAAGTGAGGTGAGAACAATCAAGGAATGGGATTACAACACAAATTTTAGTTATTCTAATTAATTAATTTAATTATTTGAATTCTCCCAAATTAATATAAAAATTACAAACCAACTCTCATTTCAAGTGTAATTATAATAGTAATATTTTAGAAAATTAAGTTTAACACCCCACAACTCTAGAAAATTATATCTACACTCCTTTTAATTAATCACCCGCTAGGATTGATCAATTAAAATTTATGTCAATCTTAGAAAATAAATTTAGAGTTGAAATTCAAGTTATAGTATCCCACTTAAGAAACCCCTATCCCTAGTTCGAATCTAAAATGGGTATTATAACTAGAATTTCGATTTTCTCTCGAAACTCATTTACCCTCTCTGAAGGCGTAAATTTAAGGGTGAGGGGTCAAAATTAACATTCAAAGGGATATTTCAAGCAATCAAACTAATTAAACTAAAATAACATCAAATAAGGGTTTCACACCACCCCTTGAAAAGGGTTTTAGCCTAACATGGTATCAAACATAATAAACAAATATTCAATAGCCATTTAATATAAAAGAGTAGAGAGATGAATAATCAAACCAATCTCTTGAATTCAATAAACTTCACTCCTTGAATGAGAAACATACAACCCTCCAATTGAGAATCCAAATAATATGAAATTAAAATCAACACTCAATTAAATCTCAATCAATATTTATCCTCACAAATATCTAAAATAAAAAAGAATAAAGAATAAAACAAAAAATATTTACAAATGGTGTTTTTCCCTACAATTCTCTCTCTAGAATTTTCCTATCTCTAAGCTCTTTCTCTCAAAAAACTAAAAATTACAAAATAAAAATAAAAAGGATAGTGGATGAATTCATAATGGACAATTATATAATAAAAGAAATTTGCTAAAAATGCAAATCCTAAATTTATAAAATTGTACATTAGAATTCACCCAAAGAAATAAATTCTAGATCATTAATTTATATTGAGATAATTGCTAAAAATGCAAAATCTCAACATAAATGAATGGGTTAGAATTTACCTCCCATAAGGGATAAATTCAACTACATCAATCTATAATTAATAAATGGCTAAAAATGCCAAGATTCATTATAGATGGGTGGGGTGAAATTTATCCTAGAGATAATCTTCACTACACACCTCTATATTGAAGTATTTGCTAAAAATGCAAATACTCAACATAGAGAGGTGGAGAGAATTTTATCACACCAAGCTTAAGACTAATTTTGAGATCCTTTGCAAATGGGTCTTCCTCTTTAATTTATACAAGGCATGGAGCATGGGGGTTAATTTGAGAATTGTCTATGGAGAACATGTGGGAAAGGTGAGAGCACTTACGCATGGGATGAGAGGATATAAAAATCTGATTTGGTGAGGGGTAATTAGGAAAAATGGCAGGGGAGCATGTGTATGGCGAGGTTATGAGAGAGTGGGGATAAGTTGGGGGGCATTTTTGGAAAAAGGTAAAAAGTTTGTTTTAAACACATGTGGGTTTAAGTGGGAATTGATTTTAGCTTCTTGTTTTGGCTTTGGACAAAAGAAGGTGATGAAAACGTGAGATGGGAAAAAATGGGTATGGAAATGAGATGGGCTGCCATGGGTTTTGAAGGTGGATGGAGGTGAGGGAAGCCGGCGGGGGATTCAGGCGACGGTGGCAGCTAGGGGTCACCGGCGGAGAGAGAGGGGGCTGGCAGTGGATTTTGCAGGGCAGCCCGCCAGAGGTGGGGGAAAGGGGAGAGGTCGGAGGTTTCGTCGGCAGACGATGGAGGCGTCGGCAGGGGTTGGTCAGTTGGGGGCGACGCCGGCAGCGGCGAGTTTGGCAGGGGGGTTGGTCGGAGATGTGACCGCTGGCGGTGGGGCAGCGAAGAAAGGGTCAAGCTGGAGATGATCTCAGCGTAGGCGTCGGAAATAGTGGTCGTGATTGGTTATGTGGGTTTTAATGGGGGTATGTGCAGGTGGTTGGGTTTGATGAGAGAGAGTGGTGGGGTTAATGGTGTTAATGGATGATAGAGGAGAGAGAAAGGTTGTTGGAGAAGATGATGTAGGGAGAGGTTGTGTGTGGGTGAGTGTGGGGGAAGATGGGTGTGGCCTAGGGTGTAGGATAGTAGGTGTGCTTAGGGTCAGTGGGGTGTGTTTGTGTTTAATTAGGACACCTAAAAAAAATAACACTAATAAAATAAAATTAATAAAATAAAATAAAAACCTAATAAAATCTAATTCTAAAATAAAATAAAGAGTCAAATAAAATTGAAACTAAAAAGAAATGAAAATAAAAAATAGAAATCTATTAAATTAAAACTAAGATCCTAAAAAGATAATGTAAAATCAAAATAAACTAAAAATAAATAAATCCTAAAAAATCTAATCCTAATAAAAGAAGATAAAATAAAAACTAATAGAATAAAAATCAAAATAAAATTATACAAAATAAAATAGAAAATAGAAAAATAGAAAATGAAACCTATAAAATACTAAATAAATCTAAAATAAATCCTAAAAATAAAAATTACTCAAACTAAAAATCTAAAAAAAAAATAATATGACACAAACAAAACACACACAGGCTTGAGATAAGTTTGGGCTAGTTTTGGCTCGGGTTAGGGTACGGGAGAGGGAATTAGCTCCATTTTAACTACAATTGGCCTCGAAATGTAGTTTTTGACACCGCAACTGCAGTTAAGCCTGCATGATAAACATTTGAGCGCATAAGACCCATATTGTTGAGAATTAGCAACTAAAATACATCTATTCAGGGTATAAATTGTACAGTTTTGGGTGCTTATCACACCACCCCCAAATAGAGCGTTGCTAGTCCTCGAGCAATAAATAGAGAGAAAGAGAAAGATAAGAAACCAAAAGTGTACCACTTTCGTGGGCACTTGCGATTGCACTTAGCATGTGCAACAAGCCTTTAAACCTATAGTTTGCCCTACAGGACGAGTTGTGTCTCGTTATGGTTTGCAGGGAATATACCCACAAATTTCTTATTTGCAAAAATTTATTAAAAGGCAGTCAATCTCTTATTAGATATAGAATAATCGCACAATCCATCACATGAGAAAATATTTTCATAAATACAAGCTATAATGTGTAAACGTTTTAGCTAAGTAAATACTCAAGGCACATCCTTCCTAGAACTCAACGTGTGTAGTGTGAATCAGTCAAAACGGATCCAGTATCATTAAAGTAATCCCTAGATTGCCTTGTCGGAATCAACGCTTTAATTTCAAATCTCACTAGATATAACTCTCTCAAACGAACTCTCGAGATATGGGTAAGTGTATCGCTCTTGTGTGCGAGGAGGTGAGTAAATGCGGTGAGGATGTGAGTAAATGTAAGCAAGTTCAAACGTCTCACACACACATAAGAAATAACGAACGATTAGAAAGAAAAATGATCTCACGAAAGAATGCTAATCACTATAGTGAGAACGTCGAGTTATTCACCACGTCGACTTTCATTTGCCCGAACACCTAGGGGAAATAATGATGTTTATGGGTGAGGGGGGAAATGAAATGGGATATGTCGGATGAGGTGAGGTAGGATAGGATGGGATGATGATATGATGAATGGATGGTGGATATTTGAGAAGAGTGTATCACTCATAGACGAACAAATGTCTTTATTTTGTAATACCCCGTATTTTTATGGCTTTTAAATTTAGGGATTTATTAAATTTGATTGAGATAAATTAATTTAATTTTAATACGGAATGTTGTTTTTAATATTTACTAGCGTGGCGAGAGTTAGTAATTATTGGAAATTTGTTATTTGTTGAATGTTATTGGATGAGTATAGTAATATATGAGTTTTATTTTATAATATTGTCACGTGTGAATGAAATGGAAATTATGGAAATTTAAGTCGGGACGCACCCCATGTCGTGGTGGGACTAAATGTTGATTAAAATAAGTGAATAAATTATAATCTGATCGTATGGTCGTTTTGAGGGCGTCAAAGTGTCCGGAAGGGTCGAAATAGTTAGAAAAGTGTACCCGGGGGTTTAGTTTTGCTCTCGAGGAGTTTTTAGACCTAATTAGTACCCCGGGAGGGCGTTTTGGACATTTGGTAATTATGGGTAATTAAACCCACGAATTTTATAGGGTTATATCAGATGGAAAGTGTTATCTTTTAGGGTTAACACAATCAAATACTAATGACGGCCATTGGAGAGTAAGAGGAGAAGCTCTCCAAGGAGTTCTAGGCCAAGAACACCTCTGATTGCACCGTCGTCACTACCAACGCGTAGATCGCGCGATGGAGAATGCAACCACACCAAATTCATCCACAAATCAGAGACAAAATTTCCAGACAAGTATCTATCTTTATTTTATCAAGTTAATGCATCCTTTTATATTAGTTTAAGATTGAGTATTAATTAGTGTTCTTGAAGAAAAACGTTAATTGGAGACAAAAATATCATGTTGTAGAGTTAGAGATCATATTTCTGGAAATCCATTTCACATGTAGAGGTTGAACCACGAATTTCCATGGTATTAGTGATAGAAAATCTGGAAAAAGAATGTAAGAATCTAAGATAAAGAAAATATTAGGGTTCATGAGAATTATATAGAGTTTGGCCCTTTTAACCTATGATTCTTGATGAAAACTCGCATGATTTACGTATATTATTACTCATTTGGGTTTATTATGTTTGTGGTATCAATTTCTAGGAGTTTGGGATTTTAAAGTTTGGAATTTGAGGAGTTTGGATGATAGAACCCGTAACTGGTATTCTGCAGATTTCGCCATACCTGTTTGATTGATCGATCGAGCCCAGAGCATCGATCGATCGATGGTTCGATCGATCGACCCCCATTCATCGATCGATCGACCCCTCCTGGGAAAATAGCATTTTTGCTCGTGTTAGTTTAATTCGATTTTATGCGTAGGGAATCTTGATTAGGATTGCTAGAACATATTGGAAAATAAAAGGGAGCAGTAGGGTCAAGAGAAATCCCATAAAGTGGAACTTTAATGTGAAGGGAAATAAAGGGTAAACGGGTAGACTTTCATACTTTAGAAATCATACGTGCGTTGATTAAATAAACGAAACATCTAAAAAGTTGGATTAGAAGGCGAGAAAGGGCCTACTGAAATTGTACTTAGATAAAGAGAATACTTCGAGTAACGAGAAGTGAGTTTAGAATAAATTATTACGAGAATAAAAGGGATGGGTCCGTTATACGATATAATTGAGTAAAATGTGTAATAGCGGATAATTATAATTATGGGTCGTGAGCGCACCAAAATTTAATAATGTGGATGTGAATACATGTATATATATAACTGTGTGATTATGCATATATTATATCTGTGTGAAAATCGTGCACGTGCTACTTACTATCCCTGAGGTTACCACACTGGGACAATCTTATCTCGATGGGACCTTTATGGGGGATATTGACTCATACCCTAGAAGATATAAATCCTTGGTACATGCTATCGAATCGATAGTTCAGACGGTCCTAAGAGACGTGGGGGCGTGTGCTATCCTCTTAGAGACTTGGAATCTATGCTTCGCCTCAATTTTGTTTGTGTATGTGTTAATACAGTTCGACAGTGATTCCGAACTTGTTTTTCCCTTAGTACGAGTGAGACGGGGATTGGATAGCAGAGTATGCTAGCACCATAGTTTTTATGTGGGGTGCTGTTAGTATATATAAAATTTATGGGTCATTGGTATATATATACTTATATATGGAAGTCTAGCACCATAGTTTTTATGTGGGGTGTTGTTTGTATATTATTATTCGAGTAATTAATATATATGCGTATATCTATATGAGAACTTTCTACTTAGTGAAATAGTAGTTAAGTAAAGTATGAAATTTAATCAACTTCACTATAAGTATTCGGAAACATTATAACAATACGAAATTATTCTAAATAACGTAAGAAATTTTGAAGAGATAGATTTTCCTAAAGTAAATATCATAACCTAAATGTCACTTGTTAAATCTTAAGGAGAATAAGTTAGAAAGTTATATGGGATTCATTAGTACGGTAGACGTGCACACTAGATGAGAGGTGAGAATTCTCAAGAGAGTGTCGCATACTAATATGACTTTTGCATTAGCCGGTAAGCATTTAAATACTTGCTAAACTATTTTTAAAATTGTTTTACATTCGGGCTCTGACCCGTTTGTTGTTATCTCTTCTCTCTTGTGTGTATATATATATATATATGTGTGTATTACAGGTGCCCAGCCACAGGGGTGTCTTACTTAGGATTCTTTGGATGGAACGCGCTGTAGTTTTTGTGGGATTTGTAGTCCATTGCTTAGACGACCTCATTGTTGATTCTACTATTAGTTCAGCTTTATCCAGCGGGGGCATGTGTCGCCCTTTTCCATTATTTAGTTGGTATTTTCAGAGATTGTAATTCTTTTTACTTTCAGTATCTTCATTTTGGGATTTATTACTATCAGGATGTTTTCCTTTAGTGTGTTAAATGTTGGGATTTATTATTGATGGTTAAACTCTTGAATGTTCATTTCTATTCTCATACTTAATGTGTGACTCTTAAAAATGTAAATGGTTAAAGGTTTTATAATTGGATTTAATAGAATGGAAATAAGGTTTTAAATGGTTTTGACACTTATCTTAATTAATTAGGGTGTTTAAATTGGAAAAGTATTTTAACGACAGTGATGCTAAGAATGAACTAACTATTCACCTTGATTTTAATTTAATAAAGGAGTGATCGCCCGGTATTTAATTAGGCAGGGTGTCACAGGTGATATCAGAGCATCAGGTTCTAGTGTCCTTTAGGATCTGTACGGCTTATTATGCTTTCAGCGTTGCTTGTTTGATATAGAGCCATATGTTTAGTATTGTCGATTTCTTTGATGAGATTTCGTTCTCCTGCAATAACGTATGTGTCTTAGTGAATTTTTTTACGTTCGGATGTGTGCGTGTGCCGAGTGATAACGGATGCCAGAAGAGGACCATTAAGCGGACCTTAGGAGGCCAGGCTCAGTTGAGGTGGTAAAATATATTCGAGGATGATGACCGTAGTCGAGGCCACCTCCATTGGGGCACGAGAAGTTATGACTAGAAAGATGACTAAGGCGCAGCCATGATTTCCAAAATGCTGCTATAGTCGAATGAGGTGCGATGGGTAAACTCACCCAATGTATTACAAAACGTGTAGGGAACTGTCAGTGAGAATTCTAGAAATGTGGGAATTTTATGTGTTTATCAAAGGAGGTAAAGTATCCAAAGGTTTAGATATAGGACGGAGTGTGACTAACTGAAAGTGAAAATTTCGAGAAAGTTTTCTTGGTCGTCGGAACGAAGTTATAATGATGGGAGTCAACTACCAATTTAGAAGTAGAATTCTATGCCTATAGGAGAACCTTAGGTACAGTGTTGACCGTATGTTCCTTCCTCAACTGTTCAAGATTAGAAGCGAGAGTGGTTCTGAACTCATCGCGGGAGGGCAGGACAGGGGTCCATTTGTGAATATGAATCTAAACCGTTAGCGAATTTTGTATCGGGACATGTGGATACAGGTGGAGGAAACGACTCCAAGTGGGAGATCGACTGGTAATGAGAATTGATAACATTCAAAGAGGAAATTATGATGGATGGCCAATCCAGAGGTTAACAATGTAGTATTTTGTCAATAAAGATAATAATGCTTCTTTGTGTGAAAAGCTAAAAGAATCGAAGAATTTAGTCGAGAATAAGACTGAACATAATGGTGGTGGTGTACCACCACAAAGGGGTGTGGATACACATTAGGGGACCCATCTAAATGATTCGTATAGTTGAATTCTTACCAAGTGATGGTAAATTCAGTAAGGACTATTATAGTCAGTGACATGTTCTTTATGGCCTAAAAGACTAAGGGTAAAAGGACATGAATACGGTGCCTAGTAAAGGACAACGATTAAAGTAGCTTTGGTTTGGTTTGGGCAGACGTGTTACGTCCGAAAACCATTTGGGCAGTCAAGACGATTACCAATGTGAAAGTATAAGTTGTATTCTCAGAGGATGAGGCGTGTTTAGGTGGCACGAACGAGCCACTATATTTTAATTCATTGCTAGATTAGTATGTGAGACGAGTTTAATGCATATGATTATAAACGTTATTATTATGTGAATATTTTACCCTAGTGTAGCGGGATTTTCTTTAGTGCTATCCGCGAGGGATGAATGTGTATATTAACAGGGTTACGTATTGTATTGAGGTTACTCGTCGTAGTGATGCGATATACGAGTATGGTATTATCTTTGATAAAACATTATAGAAATGATTAGTACGATAGTGGGCATTTATTGCAAGACTATCAGAGTAGTTAAATTAGTGCAGCATGATTTGTGTTGGCGAGGCTTTACCTGTAAGAAGGTTGGACTCGCACTTATATTACCTATCCTAGAGACTTCGGAGGAGATAGTGGGCTCGAGATATTCGATGCCAATGTATGTATAGACTTTGTCAGTATGATTCAGTATGTATCGGGATTTATCATTGAGCGAAAAGACTTGACTCAGTATTATGTTTAGCACTCCGGACTTAGTGATAGGAAGAGTGCATTGTTATATCTATCCTCTAGAGATGTGGGAGTTAAGAGTTATACCCCTATTATTAGGGAAAGGAATTTCGAGAATTCCGATCGTATGTATTAGGGGTTTATAGAATGCAATTACCATCAACCAATACGGGACGATAGTGAAATTGGTGAAACGTTCTTTGTTAAGCATAATTACGGGAGGAATTATAACTTTTCTGTCAAGGGACGGAATAAAGGGGTACATGCTATGGACGGAGGACCTAACGGATTTCGATAACCGATAATGCTAGGTAGTAGTGTATCGGGGGGTTTCTTGTTTGGATTTCGATTGGCGAGACATCCCACGCATGAAACTTAGCATAAGGTTAGAAATAGGGAGACGTTTGGTCACTATTCCATGAGTTCGGTACCCTGGTCGAAATGGGCTCAAGTAATTATGTATGTAAGTTGGAAGTTGAATTTTGTTTTAAAGCCATTGGAGCAGGATTTTGTGGTAAGAAAGCATTAAAAGTTATCCCCACGAGTTGAGGGGTGGAACAATGATAAGGAGGATTCAAAAATTTTGATTTCTAGGGTGATTAAGAGTACCCAAATGTCGTAACCGTGTTCAGAACGCAAGGTGAATAAGGAGTTGAAATGATTTTTAACATGGATTATCTGGAAAGAACTTTATTATACAAAAGAGATGACATGTAATTATTTTGATGAATAGAGCGTTAGTGATTTAGTTTGGTTGTTGTACCTATTTGGGAAAATTATTGTACTTATCTGAAGAAGGTTGAGATTTGTTATTCCTCTTTTATGGTCATGGAATTTGAATGCCCTATTCTATATAGTTTGATGGATTTAGTTAGTTTCACTGATGAGTAACACGTCGTTCGCTCTCCTAGGGCGGTCGGGGTGTTGCAAAATGTGGGCATCTTGGTTAGCTGTAGTTAAAAATCGTCCGAGTTGAAGGGACGTGGTAATAGACGTGTAAAATATATATTTGTGGGACTAGTATAACGAAGTGGAAGTCATAGAGTGGATTAAACGTCACATGAGGGGCGATAATCCATACATAAGTGTGCAATTAGAATAGCACGCCCTAATTTGATGGAAGGTTGTGGGAAGCCATTTAAGAAGGGGTATTCCTTGAATGGAGCAGAATTAAATTATTATGAAGAACACTCAGAGCAGAGTTGTTAGTAGTCAAGTGTGAGAGTGACTTGCACAAACAAAGGGTAATGATGTTAGTATAAAATAAAAGATCGAAAAGTGTGCATCGCGGAGGAAAGAGTACGGGTCGGAACTTTCGACATACACCAAGGAAGGAAGGGGAGTATTACGTGTCACTTAATTTGAGACATTTTAAGGAAAAATTGATGATTAGCGGGACATAGTGAGTAGTCTCTACATGCACCGCCCATAGGTAAGGTTCGGTTGGAAGAGGAGAATTAACCAGAGAATTTTGTGTTTATCGACAATTCCTAAAATTGGAAGAGGTCGGTAAAGTTCTTGGATGGGTTGCCATCCTCAAAACACAATCATGGTTTCATTCGGGCATGTGATTTAAGTCGCCCAAGAAGGAAGTGATTGATATTACTTTGGGGTGATTTATAATATCAACTAGTATGCCCCAGACTTCCTTTGAAAGGAAGGATCGCGCCAGTACATGGTACGGCACAATATTAATTTTTGAATCGGGATGAGATTTGTGAATCCCACCTTTGATATGGGAATTCAGGAACCATCGGAGATAAGGTTTCATTTCGAGTAGGATTTATCACCCTTATCCAGGGAATAGGCGCACGGTGATTAAAGATTAGTGGAGCCACGTGAAGGAGATTTTGGAATCTTGGTATAATGATTTCAGGAATGCTCTGTGGAAGCACTCGTACCTGTTTGTCATGTACGAGGTGCTTATTAAGGTTTTGTTATGGAAGAACCTCGACTATTCTCCTTCCGTATGTTTAGAGGTGAGTAGATAATCAAATTTTTTGGATCGGTCGAGAAAATATCCGATAACTATGGTGAAATTCCACGACTGTTTTAGGCAAACAAGAGTAGTCAAATGTTTGTATGGTTTTCTCAGAATGGGAGTTTTGTATATAAATAAATCCGAGTAGTTGTCATGTGGTGAGGTGCGGCCTCCGAGAAATAGTAAGATAATGGAAATTTATAACGTATAGGCGTGACCTATGCGAATGTTGTCATTTGGGAGCACCATGTGAAGTGTCTCCAATGAGAATATTAAACAAACTTACTCTGAGGAAAGGACTATAGTGATTGAACGCCGTACTATGTAGATAGTTTGCGTACTGACAAGGATATCCAAAATTGTGTTACCTGGTAGGCCTTATTTTTCGAATTTCAGGACGAAATTCCGTTATTAGGGGGGAAGTATGTAATACCCCGTGTCTTTATGGCTTTTAAATTTAGGAATTTATTAAATTTAATTAAGATAAATTAATTTAATTTTAATCTGGAATGTTGTTTTTAATAATTACTAGCATGACGAGAGTTAGTCATTATTGGAAATTTGTTATTTGTTGAATGTTACTGGATGAGTATAGTAATATATGAGTTTTATTTTACAATGTCGTCACGTGTGAATGAAATGGAAATTATGGAAATTTAAGCCGGGACGCACCCGTGTCGTGTCGGGACTAAATGTCGATCAAAATAAGTGAATAAATTATAAGCTGATCATAGGGTTGTTTTGAGTGCGCCAAAGTGTTCGGAAGGGTCGAGATAGTCAGAAAAGTGTACCCGGAGTTTAGTTTGGGTCTCGGGGTGTTTTTAGGCCTAATTAGTACCCCATGAGGGCGTTTTGGACATTTGGTAATTATGGGTAATTAAACCCACGAATTTTATAAGGTTATATCAGATGGAAAGTGTTATCTTTTAGGGTTAACACAATCAAATACTAATGACGATCATTGGATAAGAAGAGGAGAAGCTCTCCAAGGAGTTCTAGGCCAAGAACACCTCCGATTGCACCGCCGTCACTACCAACGCGTAGATCGCGCGACGGGGAACGCAACCACACCAAATTCGTCCACAAATCAGAGACTAAATTTCTAGGCAAGTATCTAGCTTTCTTTTATCAAGTTAATGAATCCTTTCATATTAGTTTAAGGTTGATTAGAATTAGTGTTCTTGAAGAAAAACGTTAATTGGAGACAAAAATATCATGTTGTAGAGTTAGAGATCAAATTTATGGAAATCCATTTCACATGTAGAGGTTGAACCACGAATTTCCATGGTATTAGTGATATAAAATCTGGAAAAAGAATGTAAGAATCTAAGATAAAGAAAATATTAGGGTTCATGAGAATTATATAGAGTTTGGCCCTTTTAACCCATGATTCTTGATGAAAACTCGCATGCTTTACGTAGATTATTACTCATTTTAGTTTATTATGTTTGTGGTATCAATTTCTAGGAGTTTGGGAGTTTAATGTTTGGAATTTGAGGAGTTTGGGTGATAGAACCCGTAACTGGTATTCTGCAGATTTCGCCATACCTGTTTGATCGATCGATCGAGCCCGGAGCATCGATCGATCGATGGTTCAATCGATCGAACCCCTTTCATCGATCGATCGACCCCTCCAGGGAAAACTGCATTTTTTCTCGTGTTAGCTTAATTCGATTTTATGCGTAGTAAACCTTGATTAGGATTGCTAGAACATATTGGAAAATAAAAGGGACCAATAGGGTCAAGAGAAATCCCATAAAGTGGAACTTTAATGTGAAGGGAAATAAAGGGTAAACGGGGAGACTTTCATACTTTAGAAAACATATCTGCGTTGATTAAATAATCGAAACATCTAAAAAGTTGGATTAGAAGGCGATAAAGGGCCTACTGAAATTGTACTTAGATAAAGAGAATGCTCGAGTGACGAGAAGTGAGTTTATAATAAATTATTATGAGAATAAAAGGGATGGGTACGTTATACGATATAATTGAGTAAAATGTGTAATAACTAATTATAATTATGGGTCGTGAGCGCACCAAAATTTAATAATGTGGATGTGAATACATGTATATATATGACTGTGTGATTATACATATATTATATCGGTGTGAAAATCGTGCATGCGCTACTTACTATCCCTGAGGTTACCTCGCTGGGACAGTATTATCTCGATGGGACCTTTATGGGGGATATTGACTCGTACCCTAGAAGATAGAAATCCTTGGTACAGGTTATCGAATCGATAGTTCAGACGGTCCTAAGAGACGTGGGGGCCTGTGCTATCCTCTTAGAGACTTGGAATCTATGCTTTGCCTCAATTTTGTTTATGTACGTGTTAATACAGTTCGAGAGTGATTCTGAACTTGTATTTCCCTTAGTACGAGTGAGATGGGGATTGGATAGCAGAGTATGCTAGCACCATAGTTTTTATGTGGGGTACTGTTAGTATATATATAATTTAAGAGTGATTGGTATATATATACTTATATATGGAAGTCTAGCACCATAGCTTTTATATGGAGTGTTGTTTGTATATATATTATTCGAGTTATTAATATATATACATATATCTATATGAGAACTTTCTACTGAGTGAAATAGTAGTTAAGTAAAGTATGAAATTTAATCAACTTCACTATAAGTATTCGGAAACGTTATAACAATACGAAATTATTGTAAATAACGTAAGAAATTTTGAAGAGATAGATTTTCCTAAAGTAAATATCATAACCTAAATGTCACGTGTTAAATCTTATGGAGAATAAGTTAGAAAGTTATATGGGATTCATTAGTACGGTATACGTGCACACTAGATGAGAGGTGAGAATTCTCAAGAGAGTGTCGCATACTAATATGATTGTTGCATTAGCCGGTAAGCATTTAAATACTTGCTAAACTGTTTTACATTCCGGCTCTGACCCGTTTGTTGTTATCTCTTCTCTCTCTTGTGTGTGTATATATATATATATATATATATATATATTACAGGTTCCCAGCCACAGGGGTGTCTTACTTAGGATTCTTTGGATGGAACGCGCTGTAGCTTTTATGGGAGTTGCAGGCCATTGCTTAGACGACCTCATTGTTGACTCTACTTCTAGTTCAGCTTTATCCAGCGGGGGCATGTGTCGGCCTTTTCCATTATTTTGTTGGTATTGTCAGAGATTGTAATTCTTTTTACTTTCAGTATCTTCATTTCGGGATTTATTACTGTGAGGATGTTTTTCTTTAGTGTGTTAAATGTTGGGATTTATTATTTATGGTTAAACTCTTGAATGTTCATTTCTATTCTCATACTTAATGTGTGACTCTTAAAAATGTAAATGGTTAAAGGTTTTATAATTGGATTTAATAGAATGGAAATAAGGTTTTAAATGGTTTTGACACTTAGCTTAATTATTTACGGTGTTTAAATTGGAGAAGTATTTTAACGACAGTGATGCTAAGAATGAACCAACTGTTCACCTTGATTTTAATTTAATAAAGGAGTGATCGCCCGGTATTTAATTAGGCGGGGTGTCACATATTTCTTGACTGAAACTTTCTCTTTTTCTTCTTTTCCAAATACACATCAATGTATGAGATAAATCTGCTAAAAATACAAATAACCCCAACATAGATTTGTATTTAATTTTTCTCTATCTGAATCGGCTTTGGGAGAGATATCCGCTGAAAATGCAAACACTCTCTATGATAGATAATCTCCCTTTTTTACTTTTTTTTTTTCCTTTTTTTTCTATATTTTTTTTCTTTTCCAAATACGCATCAATGTATGAGATAAATCTGCTAAAAATACAAATAACCCCAACATAGATTTGTATTTAATTTTTCTCTATCTGAATCGTCTTTGGGAGAGATATCCGCTAAAAATGCAAACACTCTCTATAATAGATCTTCTCCTTTTACTTTCAACACTATTCTCTATGGATATGGAAATGGGCGGTATGGTATATGGTGATGATATGGAAAATGGAAGGTGTATGAATATATGATTAATGGAATTTGGTTGGTGTATGAGTGAAGGTGTGGTGAAAACCTAGTGATCGGGACAAATTTCAAGACACGCGTTTCTTACAACTCGAAAGTGATGTCATTCTCAGTGATTAAGCCAAAGATGAAGAATAATGAGATCATACAACAATTAAGTGCGGACCCAAATGAAGTTGAATCAACTTGTGACTCGGAGATTGCGTAAAACACTCTAAAAGGGTTAAAGGCACAAATCTCACGGGCTAAAGTCTCTACTAGTGATCCTTAAGGTTCTCTTAGAATTTTAGTACTCTTCAACTCTAAACAATAGTGACGTGATAAGTGCGCAAATTTGTTGAGTCTAGAAATTCATAGTGCAACATGCCTTGTTATGTATTACATAAGCTATTTAGAAAAAATATTCTCTAGCTTGATTCCTAGACTTTTGAAAGATGGATGATTGAAAATTCACATCAATGAATGAGATGAAAGAAACTACACGAAATTTTAAAAATCAGGTTTAAAAATCAAAATTTTCCAAAAGAGGCACGATTTTGATAAAATTCCCTACCCCCAAACAAAAAGGAACATCGTCCTCAATGTTAAATGAAATAATTTTTAAAATTGAGAGCATAAGGTAGGAAAGAGATTACCAGAATGAACCACTAATGAAGTGGACATGTGAAGCCAAGAAAAAAACTGAATAAGAAGTGAATAAGAAGTGAGAAAAAAAAATGTGTACAAGTTTATAAACATGATAAAGCATAGGGTGATGTGAAACACCACCCCCAAACAGGATGAGACTAGTACAAGAAACGCGGGTTGCCTCCCGATAGCGCTAAGTTTAATGTCTTCAGCCAAAGCAATGGAATCTCACCCTAAAGATAGGAACGAGGAAAGCTCGGGGTAGCAGAAAAATTGGGTGATGAGAATCACCCCCAAACAAGACTGAAGCGTCAGTCTTGTTCGATAATTTGACAAGGGTGAGGGTGAAGAAACACCGATCACGGCCTTATTTTTTTTAATTTCAAGATTTTTTTTTCTTTTTTTGTGTGGTTTTTGAATAATTTGATAAGGAAAGGAAATATTTTTTGGGATTTTTAGAGAATGAAAGGAAGAAAATATATTTGGATTTTTTTGTAAAAAAATAAAGGAAGAAAAATATTTTTTGAATTTTTTTTTTTTGGAAGAAAAGGTGGGGAAAATATGGACTCTTGAGTATGGACGAACTAACTAAAACTGACTACCGAAAAAAAAAAATTGGACACATACACAAGTTAAGAAAATTTCCTAACTAGCATATGGCCAATTTTTATCTTTAGATTTAGTGAAAGGGTAGCCAAATTTTAATTAAGTCCGTGGGCGATAAAAAATCACGAAAATCTATGTGATCGCCTGTGCAAAATTTTCTCCTAGTGGGCTACCTAGTTAATGGATTTTAAATTTAGTAATGGTTAGGGTAGCACATAATTGGTAAGCTAGTGAGTCGGGTGATGAAATCCCTTCTCGTGAGTGACCGGGTGTAGGTCTTAGTAATTTAATTCATCACACCATTCAAAAATAAATGCAAGAATAAAATCAAATAAGAGCACACAAAGCACACACAATAACGGACTCGCTAACAGGAGAGGCGCGAAGGTGTAAAAAAATGTACTTCCCACAGTTTTTATGCCGTGGGGTGCCGAAAAATTTCAGTCGACCGGGGGGAGATCACGCCTATCTCAGTCGTCCCTGGGAGTCCTACCGACCCAAGGTAGAGAGGCTTCTAAATCCTCGCCTTTGGATGACTTCTCTCTACCTTGTCTGGTTTCCCTATCACGCTTGGCTTCAATTATTACAAATTTAAATGGAAAATAAATGGTGTCTCTAAGCACCGCAATACAAGCAATGATAAAAATCCTAATACAAGCCTTATAAAAATATAAAAATGGTACAAAAAATAATAAAGTACAAAAAATAAATGAACTACAAAATTGAATCCGCTCTGAGTGCTCCACGATCCCAAGAATGGCAACGACGCCATTTGATAACTACCTTTTAGATCCCCGGCAACGGGGCCATTTGATAGAAAGAACTTTTCGATGTACTTATCGTTATACAAGCTCCTTCTAATCAAAACCTCAAATACCTACAAAATATAACAACTTAAGTGTAGAGGTAAGTAAGGGTATCAATCCACTTTCAAGGGAGTAAGCTAGAGACAAATTCAATTGTAATTCACTTTTTATTTTATTTTTGTGCTTTTTCGCTTTTTCTAATTTTTTTTTAGCTTTTTCAAATATTAAAACAATAGGGTGAGGTGAGGTTTTAAACTAAACTAAACTAAGATGAAAATAACTAACTAGAAAGTAACTAAAATGAAAATTAAAGTCTAAACTAAAATAAAAGATAAAGTGAGGTAAATAATTGTGAGAACAATCAAGGAATGGGATTACACCACAAATTTTAGTTATTCTAATTAATTAATTTAATTATTTGAATTCTCCGAAATTAATATTAAAATTACAAACCAACTCTCGTTGCAAGTGTAATTATAATAGTAATATTTTAGAAAATTAAGTTTAACACCCCACAACTCTAGAAAATTAGATCTACACTCCTTTTAAATAATCACCCGCTAGGATCGATCAATTAAAATTTATGTCAATCTTAGAAAATAGATTTAGAATTGAAATTCAAGTTATAGTATCCCACTTAAGAAACCCCTACCTCTAGTTCGAATCTAAAATGGGTATTATAACTAATATTTCGATTTTCTCTCGAAAATCATTTACCCTCTCTCGAGGCGTAAATTTAAGAGTGATGGATCAAAATTAACATTCAAAGGGATATTTCAAGTAATCAAACTAATTAAACTAAAATAACATCAAATAAGGGTTTCACCCCACCCCTTGAAAGGGGTTTTAGCCTAACATGGTATCAAACATAATAAACAAATATTCAATACGCATTTAATATAAAAGACTAGAGAGAAGAATAATCAAACCAATCTCTTGAATTCAATAAACTTCACTCTTTGAATGAGAAACATAAAACCCTCCAATTGAGAATCCAAGTAATATGAAATTAAAATCAACACTCAATTAAATCTCAATCAATATTTATCCTCACAAATATCTAAAATATAAAATAAAAAAGAATAAAACAAAAACTATTTACAAATGGTGTTTTCCCTACAATTCTCTCTCTAGAATTTTCCTATCTCTAAGCTCTTTCTCTCAAAAAACTAAAAATTACAAAATAAAATAAAAAGGATAGTGGATGAATTCATAATGGACAATTATATAATCAAAGAGATTTGCTAAAAATGCAAATCCTAAAATTATAAATTGTATATTAGAATTCACCCAAAGAAATAAATTCTAGATCATTAATTTATATTGAGATAATTGCTAAAAATGCAAAATCTCAACATAAATGAATGGATTAGAATTCACCTCCCATAAGGGATAAGTTCAACTACATCAATCTATAATGAATTCATGGTTCAAAATGCCAAGATTCATTATAGATGGGTGAGGTGAAATTTATCCTAAAGATAATTTTTACTACACACCTCTATATTGAGGTATTTGTTAAAAATGCAAATACTCAATATAAAGAGGTGGAGAGAATTTTATCACACCAAACTTAAAACTAATTTTGAGATCCTTTGCAAATGGGTCTTCCTCTTCAATTTATACAAGGCATGGAGCATGGGGGTTAATTTGGGAATTCGCTATGGTGAACATGTGAGAAAGGTGAGAGCACATGTGCATGGAATGAGAGGATATAAAAATCTGATTTGGTGAGGGGTAATTAGGAAAAATGGCAAGGGAGCATGTGGATGGTGAGGTTATGAGAGAGTGGAGATAAGTTGGGGGCATTTTTGGAAAAAGATAAAAAGTTGATTTTAAACTCATGTGGGTTTAAGTGGGAATTGGTTTTGGCTTCTTGTTTTGGCTTTGGGCAAAAGCAGGTGATGAAAACGTGAGATGGGAAAAATGGGTTGGGGTTTGAAAATGGGTATGGAAATGAGATGGGTTGCCATGGGTTTTGAAGGTGGATGGAGGTGAGGGAAGCCGGCGGGGGATTCAAGCGACGGTGGCAGCTAGGGGTCACCGGTGGAGAGAGAGGGGGCTGGCAGTGGGTTTTGCAAGGCAGCCCGCCAGAGGTGGGGGCAAGGGGAGAGGTCGGAGGTTTCATCGGCAGACGATGGAGGCGCCGGCAGGGGTTGGTGAGTTGGGGGCGACGCCGGCAGCGACGAGTTTGGCAGGGGAGTTGGTCGGCGATGTGACCGCCGGCGGTGGGGCAGCGAAGAGAGGGTCAGGCCAGAGATGATCTCAGCGTGGGCGCCGAAAATGGTGGTCGTGATTGGTTATGTGGGTTTTAATGGGGGTATGTGCAGGTGGTTGGGTTTGATGAGAGAGAGTGGTGGGGTTAATGGTGTTAATGGATGCCAGAGGAGAGAGAAAGGTTGTTGTAGAAGATGATGCAGGGAGAGGTTGTGTGTGGGTGAGTGTGGGTGTGGCCTAGGGTGTAGGATAGTAGGTGTGGCTTAGGGTAAGTGGGGTGTGTTTGTGTTTAATTAGGACACCTAAAAAAAATAACATTAATAAAATAAAATAAAAACCTAATAAAATCTAATTCTAAACTAAAATAAAGACTCAAATAAAATTGAAACTAAAAAGAAATGAAAATAAAAAATAGAAATCTATTAAATTAAAACTAAGATCCTAAAAAGGGAATGTAAAATCAAAATAAACTAAAAATAAATAAATCCTAAAAAATCTAATCCTAATAAAATAAGATAAAATAAAAACTAATAGAATAAAAATCAAAATAAAATTATACAAAATAAAATAGAAAATAGAAAAATAGAAAATGAAACATATAGAATACTAAATAAATCTAAAATAAATCCTAAAAATAAAAATGACTCAAACTAAAAATCTAAAAAATAATAATATGACACAAACAAAACACACACAGGCTTGGGATAAGTTTGGGCTAGGATTAGGCTCGGGTTAGGGTACGGGAGAGGGAATTAGCTCCATTTTAACTGCAATTGGCCTCGAAATGTAGCTTTTCACACCGCAACTGCAATTAAGCCTGCATGATAAACATTTGAGCGCATAAGACCCATATTGTCGAGAATTAGCAACTAAAATACATCTATTCGGGGTATAAATTGTACAGTTTTGGGTGCTTATCAGAAGTAATAGCAATTAAAACTTTATTACACCCTGTGTCCCAGCCAGAGCTAAAGGACTTCTTCACAGTAGCTTTTTTCTTCACCCTCTCCGAGGAAGTTTTTTCCCTTAAAAGCTCCTCAGTAGACTTCACCTGCTCCTGGCCTCTTCAAGCTTGCCACCAGCTTCCACTTTGTTGGAAATGGTGCCTTTTAGTTTCTCTTCCACCCCTCTGGAAGCATTTATAGCTTGTTGCAGAGCTGTATCAGCTTTCTGCCGAGCTATAATTGCCTCCTACCGAGCTGTGTCAGCATCTTTTGCCACTTCAACATCTTGTTGTCAAGCTACCTCAGCAGATTTGATTTTGCTCTCCCAAGGAGCTTTGTCCCCCTTCTACTTTTGTCGGGACTCTCCCAAAGATTTGGACAATCCATCAAAAGCTTCCTCTACTCCACTAGATGAGGTTGAAGCTTTTATGGCTTCATCCTTCTCCACGATATTGTGAAAGTACACCAAAAATTGTAGGAAGAAGAAAGGCATGAATCAGAGCATGAACATAGCAATGAAAAATTAGAAAAATAAGTATAATGACCATTTACTGATGCAAGAAGTTGAGCTGCTACATCAACAACCTTATCCCAAGGTCCCTGACTTGATCAATTTCTTGGCCAAGCCAGGGGTAAGGACGGCTAGAGAGCTAGACCCCAGGGAAGAAATCTTAACTACGATAGGTTGGGCAACAGTATCCATAGGTCTCTCAACATGACCACCCTCAACCTCCTCAAGGAGAACCTCCAATGACAGGTGTTGCCTCTTCTTCAATAAAAGGTGCTGCCTCTTTTGGGACAATAGCTTCAATCAAATGTGCTGCCTCTTTAGGGGAAATAAGGTCTTCTTATTGATATCTTTAGTAGGAGGAACAACATCCTTCTTCTTAGTTCCGTCAGCTGGAACGTCGTCTTTTTCTCTTCTTTACCCCTTCATTACGAGAGCAAATTTTTTAAAGAACTCAGGTACCCTCCTCTTCTTTGTCATCAGATCAGCAATAGAGGTACCCAAATCAGATGAAGGTTCTTCCACGCTTGCTTGAGATGATGGTACTTGATCAAGAACAATTACCACCGGAGTGGCAAGACGGCGAGCAATAAAAGATGAAGTGGTGTTCTTGTATCTCAGCAAATAAGAAGCAGACCTCACGTGCTCCCCATTAATGGACTGATGCAAACCCCAGATAAGTGTCAAATTTTTTATATTTATGTCACTCTCTTTTGGAGGTTTCCTTTTACTATCAATTGCAACAAATAAAACATGAGTCTCAGTGACGCATTTTATCAAAAATAAACGAAGCTAAATTGAAAAAACTAAAAACAACCTATCTCATTGCCATAAAGTGCACATCTAGGACCTTGATACATATCTTTTCCTTTTAATGGGGGGTGTTGCCAATTTTTTATCACTACCCCATGATCAAAATAGTCCCTATTATCATCGGGGAGATTGACCACTAAAGCTCTATTTGAAAACCTAGTTTTTAAATAGAAAGTAATGTCACTGGTAACCCATTTATAGCATTACATAATTTTAAGAATTCTTAAGCGAGTTCCATGTGTTTGCTTTAACCTATGTACGCCATTAACTACCCTCCATGTATTTGGAGATACTCTCACTACAAGAAAAATGGTCATTTATGTCAGTTTTTGACTGACATAAATGACCATTTATGTCAGTTTTAAAAATTTTCAAAACTGACATATAAAGCCCTGACATAAATGTTCATAAAACTGACATAAATAAGTTCACATTTATCTCAATTTTTAAGAACACACATAAAAACTACGACATTCAACATGTTTTTAATCACTTTTTCATAAAAAACTGACATAAATAAAATCACATTTATGTCAGTTTTAAAAATTTTATGAGAGTTTTTTCAAAACTAACATAAATGTTAATATAAAAAATTAAAAAAAAATCATTAATCCATCAATAGATAACTATTATTTGATGTTAAATCAACCATTGCAAATATATAACAACCAAGGTCATAAATATCACTAACTTATATACATCAAGATATTTAGAATCAAATTGATGTTACGCTACATCATATCCAAAAACTACCTATCCAATAACTAACTAACGTCTACTTATCTATGTGATAATATCCTAAAAATAGTGATGATACATCACAATATCCAAAAACTAGCATTGCGAATTACATCATAAGAATCACAATCCAAAATAATACTCAAGCTAGGACGTTGTCAAACGTAACACTCGATCAAATTTTTTCTCGACGCTATCCAACCCAGAATGAGTAACCCTGCAATCAAATATAATCAACATAGTTTTCATCAAAACACAATCATCTCAACACATTGTCATTACAACGTAATGAAATACAATTACTCGGAAATACCTAATATATATAATCCATAATGAACTCAATGAACTCCATTTGAACTTCATTTAGCTCATTCAACGTGTAGGTCGCTTTATTGGACAATCTTCTCATCTAAAAAATTGAAGATAGAATTAAATTTATTATTACGGTATATAATAGTTAATAACTAAACAATATTTTATATAATAGGACAAAAAGAGAACATTGGTAACATACCTTTATTTCAAAAGGTATGGAAGGATCCTCCATGAAGTACTTCATGAACTTCAACACAAAATATCCGCAGTAAAGAGTACCATTTCCTTACGTTGGGCACTAGTCAATACAAAACATTACTAGTGAACAAATAATAAAGAGTATAACTCTAAAATATTTTTTATACAACACAAACAAGTGTAAAAACTATAATAATTTTGGGCAGAATTTCCTCTCTTTATAGGACTATCCACCCTATTCAAAAAATATAAAATACTCCAACAACAAAACTAATAGTTCATAACAACTCATGGGCTCAAAGAGTTATTTCATTTAAAATCTGTCACGCCAATGTGAAGGGAAAAGCTGAAATTGAATCTCCTTGTATCAATCCTATTAGAGATCCAATTTCTTATCTAGGCCTGCATTCACAAAAAATCAGATATTTGGCCAACTAAAAACTGTCAAGTGCACCTCATCCATCTAGCTGAAAATCATTGTACTCAAAAACTAAATTTTAAAATTTCAAATTCACATGGCCATGCCAACTACCTCATTCTCTATGACAGCAAAATTGAACATTCGTCTATTCCTTACAAAAAAACTCTTGGATCTTTGATATTGTGTCATTAAAGACTAATCGATGGGCCTTTTGACAAAACCTTTAATTGAAAAGAGTCGTGGTTCGTATATATATATTATATATATACTGTATATTATATATAATATATATATAATATATATAATATATATATACAACAGTATATATATATTATATATATATACAGTATATATACAGTATATATATATATTATATATATATATTTAAGCAGGTGTAAGCAAGTATATATACCTATATATGTATAAGCAAGTATATATAGTGGGATGCTTATGAATTTCCTCAAATTTTGCTTTCTTGCAATTCCTTAGTGGTCTTGAAACTATGTTCAGATTTGGTTCTTGACTTCCCTCCAACTTCCATGTGTTTTCCCAATCTAAAGGTCTTGTTAGTTAAAGTGAGATACAAGGATAATGATTTAGCACAAAATCTTATATATATATATATATATATATATATATATATATATATATATATAAGCAGGTGTAAGCATGTGTAAGGTATGTGTGTATATATATATACCTTGCAGCCTGTATATATATACCTACTTATATATATACTTGCAGCCTGTATATATATACATGCTTATATACCTATATACAGTATATATAGGTATATAAGCAGGTATATATATAAGCAGGATATATACCTGTATATATATACATGCTTATATACCTATATACAGTATATATAGGTATATAAGCAGGTATATATATAAGCAGGATATATACATGTAGAGGCAGGCTCCTGTGCACACTAAGTTTGCACACTAACTTTGCACATTACCTTTTAAAAATGTGCAAACTTAGTGCTGGCGCACATCAATTTTTTTATGTGATATTTTAACATTTCAACGGACTCACATAAAAAAAATTAGCTCAAAAATTTTTTTTTTGCTATTTTTAAAAAATCGGTCAAACTTTCGCAGTTTTTAAAGGGCTTAAAAACTGCGAAAGTTTGACCAATTTTTTAAAAATAGCAAAAAAAGTTTTTTTGAGCTGATTTTTTTTATATGGGTTCCTTGAAATGTTTAAATATCACACAAAAAAAATCAACTAAAAAATATTTTTTTTACCACTTTTAAAAGGTAATGTGCAAACTTAGTGTGCACAGGAGCCTGCCTCTATACATGTATATATATAAGTAGGATATATATATATATATATATATATATATGGCAAAGGGTACTCTGGCCGCAATGGTAAAGGGCATTGACATTTTATGGGATTCATTAGAGAGGTTCTACTTGCTTCGCACCCGATAAAGGTTTTTATGGATATGGACACGACATAATACAATTTTTATATCTAACAAAAATGACCCAAGTAAAACACGAAAATGTCACTACTAAATTTCACACCCAATTAAATATATATAGAAACTCTTAGTGTCAAACTCCTAGGTATAGATGCAGGGATTCAATGCTCATTTATATGTGACAGTTGCTGGAGGTATCTTAGAATAAATCTATGGAGTCAATTCTCTAATCAATGCACATCTAACCCATGGTGCATAGAAGGCAATTTCAATATTGTCTCTGATGTAAATGAGAAAGCAAGGGGGAATAAAGTTAATATGGGATCCATGTATGAATTTATAGAATTTATAGAAGGTAGTGGGATAATTGCTATTGAATTTTCTGGATCAAGGTTGACCTGCCATAACAAAAGAAGTCCTGATCAGAGTATATGGTGTAGATTGGATAGAATTCATGCTAATCAGGGTTTTAATGACTCGAGAATCCAATGGAAGGTTCAACACTTGAGTATGCTTATGTCTGATCACGCTCCTCTATTACTATCCGGTTCAGATGATGTATTTAGAGGGCATAAGATAATTAGATTCTACAAATTCTCGGCAGAGGAAGATGAATGCAAGCATATATTAAAATTGGTACGGAATGAAGTTTAATGTCCTATTCCCATTGCGCCGATATCTAGTAAATTGAAGGAATTAAGGAAGAGGCTTAGTGTATGGAGAAAACAAAAGTATGGTGATATAATGCAGGAAGCTAGACAGGCGTAAGACAATTTGTTATTGGCTGAATGTCAGTATGAGAATGATTCATCCGAGGAATTAAGGGTGAAAGTCCAACTATGCTCATCTATATATATGCAGAACCTGAGAGATGAGGCAGAGATATGGTCACAAAAGGCCAAGGATACTTAGGCAAAAGATGGAGATAAAAAATCTTTTTTTCATAGGGTTGCAAAGAGCAGACAAAGGAAATTGAATATTCAAAAGATATGAAAAATGGATGGTTCTTGGGCTGTCACTAAAGAACATATCCAATCTGAAGCTATTGAGTACGTTCAACAACAATTTAAGACTATTGAAGAGGTCTATATTCAGAATGAAGACCGATTCCTAAACAAAGTTCCTTAGCAAGTCACAGATGAGATGAATGAATTCCTTACTAAATTGCCAGATAGAGATGAAGTTGCCAATGCTGTTAAAAGCCTAAGTGCTACTAGTAGCCCAGGGATAGATGGCTTTGATGGTTTTTTCAACCAATTATTTTGGGATTTGATTCAAGAGGACATATATCAAGCAGTTCTGGGATTCTTTTCTGGTATGATTCTTCCCGAAGTCACTACTATAACTTTATTGGGTCTAATTCCTAAGAATGAAAATACATCTACTTTTCAGAATTTAGACCAATAAGTATGCAAAACTTATTTAATAAAATCTTCTCAAGGGTCTAAAATGAAAGAATTTTAAAATACCTCCCTATGTTGATTTCCCTGCAACAGTCAGGATTTATTAAAGGGAGGTTAATCACCCAAGCGTACCAATTCGCTTATTTGCAAAAGAATCCCTATATTCGATAGCCTGGGTGGTTGGCAAACCTCTTAAACTTGATGAATCAACAGTCTCAATGAACGGATAAAAATCCCACTTGTTCCTCAGCTGCTCATTTTTTAGTAAATCAAATAGGCGCTTGTGCAATATAGGCATCCAAACATACGATGTTGCCCTCAATACAATACCAGAGGGCTCACCATGGTTATTGCACATTTTATCTCCCCATTGCAGCCCTGCCAATTTGAGGAAACATCAAGTATTATTTATAAAAAAAGGAAACATCAAGTATCAATATATATATATATACACACACACACTAGCGTATGCTTTCCAAAATGTGTGCCAATGCCCATATTACCTATGGAGTTAGACCTTCGAAATTCACAATTAAAACTCAAAAACAAATATACCAAAGCGCACTGAACATCATAATTAAGTCTAAATTGCCGAGATGAGATTCCCAACTAAACATCCCCAAATAAAACCTTGACTTAAATTTCCAAGCTTATATGCAGACCTATGCTAACTAAACATTCACATCCAAAACAGAAAACTGCAAAGATTGGCTCTATATGAATTTATGATAAAATTTGAAGTATGTTCACCCACAACTTTTCTTTCTTTTTTGATGAGAAATGAATAATTAAAACCTCGACTTTGTGTACCAAATGTAGCATGTATCATCACGTAGATGACACGGATAACTCGAGTCAAACTTCACAGAGGTCAAAATCATAATACTAATTGAATAAAAAAAGTACAAAAAAGGAAAAGGAGAATAGAATACAGGATGTTTGACATACATGATGTTTGGCATCACCTGTCTTATAGAACTCTTTTAAACGTCTTGGTTCCTCAGATTCCGATTTGCGCATCTTCACGTTTAGTGGTATTTCCTTGTAGGATTGAACCTTCATGGCTGCTTGGCGATGCCTTTCGGTGGATAATCCTCCAAGCACTTGAGCTTGATGGCATAGGTCCAAAACATCATCAAAATTCAATTCATGTGTATAAATAAAATAAAAATGACATCATGAAATAGAAGTTTGCACAGTGTTGTCATTCAACATATACCCCATTTTATTGAGGTGATCAACCATACCTAAGAATGGAATGGAATGGAATGTTGCCTCTGAAACCAATCACCAATATTTCCATTAACATCCCCTGGAAAAGAATTGGAAACCACTTTAGTACGGTTGAATTGAGATGAGCAGCCATTTAATACCTGAGCATTATTGAGGTGAGCAACCTACCTAATAATGGAATGGAATGTTGCCTCTGAAACCAATCACCAATATTGTCATTAACATCCCGCTGATACTCGAAAAGCATTGAAAACCATTTTAGTACGGCTGAATTGAGGTGAGAAGCCATTTTATACCTGAGCATTATTGAGGTGATCAATCATTTTAGTATGGCTGAATCTTGAAAGGTTGTGCTTTGAAATTTTACGTGGATACGTCAAATTAGCAACCAAACCTAAAGCAATTTAGTAACAATGAAAACTCACTTCAATGAAAATTATGTTCAATTCAAGCATCGAACTAATTTTTTAAAAATATTCATTTCCTACATTTAACTACACACAATGTCTGATTTGTTTAAAACAGAAAATCGTCATTCACAATAAAAACATTCATTTCCTACATTTAACTACACACAATGCCTCAACGTGTTGCAACTGCTTATCTTCTGAGGAGATATAAGTATAGAAAAAATACAATGAACAAACAACCAAATCAAATTAAGTAAACTGAAAAACAAAGATGCCATAAAGTAAACTTGAACAAAGTACAATGGATTCTAATTTTGCATTCAAATAATTCCAAATTCGCAATTTCTCAATCAATGATAAAAACAAAATGCACACAATTTCTCTATCAATGATAAAAAAAAACTAAATGTAAAATTGAATATGTATTGGGTTATACTAAACATCATCACTGGTTGTAATAATGTGGTCGTCTTTAATTACAATGTGAAAAAACTTTTTAATACTAAGTAAAAACATAAGAAATCAATGGACCCCAACATTAGGCATATAGAACATCCAATTCTCTAAAAATTCTAACAAGGAGCCTATTATATATAACAACAGCTATATATATATAGCTGCTATATATAACGGCAGCTTAACATGTTCTAGCGAAGAGTTCTTTGTGTCCGACATATTCGATCATGGGAGATAATGGCGCCACAAGAGGAGAAGACATCCAAAGTTGAGAACTTTGCTGGTACGAATTTAAATTTCTAGAAAATGCAAATAGGCATATATATTTTGACATAAGCTAAGCTGTTTTCTAATTTTATTGAATCTAATATAAATTGTTCATTTTTCATATACTGGACACATATTAGTCCTTTTATCATTGCAAGATAAAACAACAAGTCAGAAAGTGAAACGATTCGTCACTCTCTCGCCATTGCCTTATTATACCGTTGAACACGAATGAGAATCACATTCGTTACAAGATTAATGTGTGTGTTTATATAAAGTGAAATGATGTGAGTAACCATTTCAAACTCCGATTTTGGGTTATTTAAACACAAACTTAATCGAAAAGAACTTTAATGATTTCCAGGGTAATTTTCTTCATATCAGCTATATACTAATTGCACTAAAAATTATTGTTACTCACTTTAGATATGAAAGGGTCATGTTCTTCAACATGAACGGATTCTTCGTTGCGAATTCCTTCCATTCTTCGTCATCGATCTTTCCATCACCTTTTATATCCGCTTCATTGAATGTCTATGTAAAACATAAATAAGTTGTTAGTTTCTAAACAAATAAGCATGAAAGGTGTAGGACAACATTGATTATTCTGGACTAGACCTTATCAACAATTGATACAACAATATCATCTAAAAGCATCAGATTTGATTCTTGCAAGAGTTCCAAATGTTATATAATGCAAGATCATAAGCATTATACAAAGAGGAAGTTTTATGAAGGGTAAACTCCACTTAGATACCTTGCATGTTGACAAAATTCTGAATTTTAAAAAGTTGTAGAAATATTTCCTTTTTTAAATAGTTCTTTAACGAACATGTTAAATTAACTAGAATAATGAAAGAAGTAAAGCACGCTGTGCTTGAGAGTATTATGCAAAGAGGATGTGTATCCTCTTGCAGTGAAGGCAGAGGCACTCCTTAATAACGAGAGCGGATCAACAGAATCTGTGGCCACTAACTCCCAGAAAACACAGGTGGTGTTTGAGAAGGAGAAGGGTGAATACCATGTGAGAGTGGTAAAACAGAAATGTTTTTATTCAATAATCAAACAGAAAATCTTACCAGTTATGCAGTTTGGCTTGAATGTAAAATGCTACATGTACTAGAGTTCATTGCACTACAGGTGTTGTAAGGCAATACCTTTTGTACGTGGTGAGTGCTATATATGGCATTCTCTGATTTAGTTTTAGGAAGAACAAAAATAGATTTGCTACCCCTGAAGTGTTTAAATATATGCATAAAAATTTTATTTGAGTAGTGTAAAAAATGTTATCAGTAATCAATGATTAACTTACAACTTTTTTGCAACAAATAATTCATTGAGCCACACTAGATGTTAAGCAATATATACGCGAACCATAGAAAATAAAAGCCAAGGAAATATGAGCAGATTTTGTCATTCCTGTTATTTTCATAACTAATGTTTTGTGAGTACATAGAACACATTAGTGGTGAATTGAGTGACTTCATCATGAGAGATGTCCGTCAGCGGTATACTCATGATCAATTATTTTATACAATCTTCTAGCATTGAGGACACACATACATACCCTAAAAACACATTTTAACATAATCACTAGCCATTAGCCATTAGCCATTAGCCATTAGCCATTTTTTCAATGAAGTGATGATTTTACAAAATTTTTGGAACTTTAGAGTCAAGATTATCAGAACATGTCCAGGCAATTTAAGCCCAAAATAATATAAAGTTATATCGGTTTTATATTCTATCAAACCATATTAATTTTTCATTACTTTAGATATCGAGGAAAGTTCACGAAAGGTAGCATACAATTTAAAGTTCTTACCAAATTTCTTAAAGAACATTTAAATCATAGTGAACTCTTCTTGAAAACGGGCCCACAAAGCATCAACATCATCCTTCATAGCTTTTTCCTGCTCTGCCCTAAGGATGCCTCGAGTCTTCTGCCTTTTTTAGTTATTGGCACAATAACCATCATGGCAATCTGCTTCTGTATTTCCTTTTCTGTGTTTATACGCTACAAGAAATAATAAAAAGGACATCTAGGTGGATGAGTATATAGAGCTCGGGTATATGTATATTTTAGTAGATGACATAAATGATGTCAAATCAATTTTTCCAAAACATGTTGATATATTACCAATTGAGACTATATTTTTCCACCATAATTACTGCTAAACAAAGGAAAAATTATTGCCTAAATCGAAACCAACCATGGGAGTTTCCATTATATAAAAACAAAAACTAGAGAAGAGGCACACGACTAAATCATGGTAGTAACGTGAGTGATAGTTATAAACAACAAATAAAAATTTAGAATATATGAGGCCTAATACCAAAAGGTTCTCTCTTTTTGTTTGAAAACAACACTGAAGTTTTTCTTGACCGCTAAGATCGTTGTTTTGACTAAATATTGTTTCACCCATGACCTTAACTTCCACCTCATCGTTGTTTGTTAACGACCACATCTTAAATATAGAACATTATGCAAAACATATAAATGATAATCTCCATGTGTCTAACTATTTCTTAAAAGGTAGTCAGAGGTGCGAGATAACAAGCCAATTAATCAAAACAATCACACTTTACCATAAATAAACTTTATGTTATTATAAAATGTCTAACTAGAGATAAGACCAATATATAGCTTATTGTAGTTGCAGTTGCAGATTCAATTAATGACAACCATGGGAGTTATTAGGGAAAATATTTTACAAATTCTACCTTAAACAGAAGATCAAGAGTCCATAAAAACTGAGATAATCAAACACATTGCTGAAATTAACAACTTAAGAGATGAATATATAAAATCAATTAAAAATGGTTACGACAAGTCCCTTTTTAGGCCTTTGTTCTTGTACTTGTAAACCTATATTAGTAGTCTAAACCTAAAATATGAAATGAAGAAATTTGAATTGCGAAGAAAATTACATTTTGTTACTGATCCTTTGTCGAGAATTTGGTTGTAAAGTAGTCCTCTAATCGTCTGTTTCCATTGCTAGTTTGCCGGCTTGAGTAGGCCTCCAATTGTTAGAATCTATCACCTATGAAAACCATAAAATTCAGACAAATAATAGCTATTAACAAAATTGGAAAAGAAATCTGAATGATTTATATGCCCTAATTTAAAGTCAATAATCAGACAATGTGATCGAGAAGGAAATACGTAGATGGATTTATTGAACCGTTGGTCTTTCTTTAGTTTTCAACCGAGGCACAGTTTCAAGTGATTAAGATTGGTACATTAATTTCTAATTTAAGTTGAGGAAAGGAAGCCTGTGAGTATTGTGTGATGTTAAGCAAAGAGTGTGAACATATTGAACTTTATGCTTTAAGCAAAATTGGAAAACCAAACGAGCATTGGCAAATAAATGTTATAATGTATTATGGGACTAATCAAACTAAGCAATAAGAGTACAAGCCTTTTTTTCCATCACAAAATGGTAGTTTATTGCAAAATTTTATTATACGTATGAAGCACCAAATTAATAGTCATGTATAATGCATTAGTATTATCGATGAAGAGAACGTGTAGTGGATTCAAAACACCTTGATCAATATAATAAATGGAGTCACTGGATTTCAGTGATATTAGCAATGAGAGCATTGTATTTAGACTTTTAACTAGACAGAGCAGTGGATTGCTTTTTATAACACATGAAATGAAATTTGCATCAAGAAATAAACAGCAACCAGCCGAGTAGCGATGAGGGCTAGTCCAATGCGTTCGAGAAGCCGTATAAGAGACTGTTGTATAACTAAAGACCAAGATGACTAATGCCTTTGACATATCAACAAAATTTCATGCACAAATGTATACTTCATCTTATCATAACCAACGCAGTACACACTACCCATATCACAAATCCAAAAGTTCCTAAAGGGCCAAATAATTTAACCAAAAGAAAGCCAACTTTCGAAAATAAATCAATCAACCAAAATAAGTCTCTTACTCATAATAAAGATCTAATAAAACTCTTTTACCTGGCCCATCTAGTCCACCTCCTCGATCAAGAAAAAATATGGGGCCAAGCTACGTTCCAAAAGAGAAAGAAGAAGATTTAGGAAAGTCTACGGGTAATAAAATAGTAGATAATATGAATAAAAATAAAAAAGTGCCGAGGAAAATCAGGGTTCACAAACAAATAATGTACCAAAAGGATAGATAAAAGAAAATAGAGAATATCACTATCACTTAAAGAAAAAGTTAAACAATTGTTGTCCGAAATTTTCTTTCGTTCTAATATTATTAGGCATAAAAGTTTCATAACTTCCAAAACATTTAATGGGCTAATATTGTTTAAACTTTATAAGAACTAAATGAAATGTATTAGTTACAGAATTCTCAAACAAGTAGTATGGTCACGCACAACAAGAACTCTCAAGCTCACTGGGAACTAGATATCAGACATATTCATTCAGACTCTAATTGGATGAAAACTGCATACTAGACATATTAAGATGGGAAGGATGCGATTTTAAGTTATATATTGTTCTGAATAAAAATGTGTTCGGAACTGTTGAACTGTTAAAGAGTGCATACTGGTTTCTAGGAGAGAACAACACGGTTTGAACAAAAAAAAGGAAAAAAATCAACAAAGTTCATAATACGTAGTATGAAAAAGATATCATATACCCTATAGAATAAAAGAATGAAGATGGACTAAAAAGAGAGCATATAAGAGTCATACACCATTACTTACTTATAATGATGCGAAGGTACAATGTATAGAAATGAAATAACTCAAAATTATTGACAAAAACATGATTTGGAGCAGCTAATTGAGAGAGGTTAGTTACAAAATAAAATCAATCAACAAACACTGAAACTATAAAATCAGCACCATAATCTTGGTTCATAACTTCAACGATTCACACCCCAACTCATAAATGGAAATAACTTTCAGGATCAAATTATGTCAAACACCAAGGATTTCTTAAAACATCAAACTTTAAAACAAAAGATATAATATATTTTTTTTCTTCAACATTAACTTCTTGATTGAGTGTTAGTATAAATATATAATATATATATATTCCTAAATGTGTGTGAAATAACAGGCTAGTTAAATCAAAGCTAACACGGAGAATAATTGTTTTTTTTTGTTTACGAAATAGCAATCTTAAATATGTTACAAACGCATATGAAGAGACAAATTACTGGTAAAGCACATCAATATATTTCAATATGAATTGTAACAACATATTAGCCATCGATTGATTGAAAAACACACACATACCAACTGACTATGATAGGTGAGAAGAATAAATAAAAGATCTAGTTAATTTAACATCATAACTCAGCAATGCAATTTGAGACGAGTTCAAAAAGATGAAATCATCAGTCCAATTGTCTAATCACAAAACACAGTAGTCATTGAGTGTATAAGAATATTCAATAATCCATATAATGATTTTGATAACAAACACTTGTTGGATCATATTTTGCTTTATACACATACACATATGGACAGATACGATCATCATAGAGGTACATGTGTCCTTCATATTGTTATATAAGCCAAGACAATGAAACCATATAATAGTTGTTGGTCCTATATCATGCATATTATTTCATATGTAATGTATACCAAAGTTAAGGAAATCAAACCTCTTCACTTCACAAATAAAAATTTCACTAAAAAAGGAACTTTCATAAAGAACACCACATAATTTGATAATATAGTACCACAAACATGCCCTAACCCCTTTCCAAACATGGAGACTAACTATGAAGAATAAATTAATTCGTTAAAAATTAACTGACATTTACTTTTAATCACATTGTCACAAAAATTCCATTCAATTAAAAGAGAAGTCATAAAAGAAAGAAAGCAATCAAGGAAGAAAGAGTAAAACACCCATTTGGGTATTTTCTCCAAATCTAATAAGAATGCTAGAAAATGACAACACAATATAGAAAGATAAAAATCTCAAAAAGCAAGAGGTTCAGGGATACAAAAATCCAATGCTAACACGAAGAACATGGATTTATAAAGTTAAAATTGTATTCCCATGAAATATAAAACTTATTAAGCTAATAAATATCTTTAGATCTGATATATTCAACATCAAAAACTCAAGTATTACGAAAACAAAACGAATAAGATGGCTCTATACAAAATCCATAAATTCATGTCAACTGGTGCTATACGGAACTCCCATATTCATAAACTAAGTATAGGCTTTCCTTCTTGAAGCAAGTATAGTATTTTAATCATATGCATTAAATTTTATTTCTCAACTCGGTGTACATTAGTTAATAGAACTAAGTCTTAATAAACACCAAGTTTTCAAATAATCTAAAGCTCGGATGAACAAATGAAATCTATCAAGATAATCTATAATTAATTGTCTCATATACAGGGCCGGCTCTAGGCATAGGCGGGTTAGGCCGCCGCCTAGGGCCCCCAATTAATTGGGGCCCCTTCTGGGAAAAAAATTAGGTATAAAAAAAATTAGGTTTAAAAAAAATTAGCTGTAAAAAAAAGCCCCCCCCCCGAAAAAAAAATTAGGTATGAAAAAAATTAGAGTTATCACTTAAAAAAAGGCCCCCAAAAATAAATTTGTTCTATTTAAAATAAACGCATACACTAAACCCAACAAAAACATAATAACCCACCCACACACTAAAAAATAAACCCACACAATAAACCCACCATCATAACTCAATCCAACCCAACCCATTTACTTATTTTATTCTTCTAACCATAACTCTCTCATTTCTCTCACCCACTTTATTCTCTCACTCTTCTTCTCTTCCTCCCTTCTTCTCTCTCACTCACACTACTCTCTTTCTCTACTAACCAAAGAAAGAATAAACACTCTCTTACCCTCCCACCCAACTCCCCCAAAATCCTTAGCCGCCACTGCCCTCCACCCACCACCACCCCAAAAAAAGTGCAGCCCCCCCCCCCCCCCCCCCCCCCTCCCTCCTTTTTTTTCTTGAACTAACCCCGTCAAAATAAGGGTGAAAAATCTAAGGTTTCAATTTCTTCAATTTCAGAAAATTAGGGTTTGATTGGAGATTGGTTGGACCTTGTTAGTGTAAGTATATATTATTCATTTACTTTGTTATATCCCACTATATAAATTTGTTTGTGTTACTACTAATATTTGTGTTTTTTTTGTAGATTCCAATTTATTATTTCTGCATTTACAAATTAAAATTTGAGATTGCTCTCAAATTGGCACTCAAATCAGGTTCTATTGTTCATCTTTAGCATTTTTCTTTAATATGGTTTGTCAATTTCAATGAGAATCTTGTGATTGTGTGATTAATTTTTGTTTTTGCAAATTACACTTGTTGTTGTGTTGTGTGAATATGTCTACTAGCAAATTACACTTGTTGTGTTGTGTGAATATGTCTATAGATATTGCTGAAGAAATGGAAATTGAACTCGTATTTTGTGAAAAGCATAATATTTATAGAAAAAAACATTTTGATGAGAATTCTAGTGATGGGATTAGACATTAGTATATTAAAATTGATTTTCTATATAAAAATTGGTTTTGCATCGAAAAATGCAAAAATAACACATTTTCTTTAATTTGATTTTTTTATACAAAACGGCCCCATTTTGATATTTTGCCTAGGGCTTCGAAAACTATAGAGCCGGCCCTGCTATTATGAAGCTGAAAAAAAGTTATTTGGCCAAAACTTTAAAACTAGAGTGTTATGTGAAAATCCATTATAATCACGGCCCATATCAAATATTGAGAGTGAAAGTTTATACCTTTTGTTTCTTTAGCTCTAATGCCCCCATGGCTGTTTCAAATAAGAATAAAATTATACCAAATACAGGGAACCCCTAAACATATGCATATGTGTAATACTCTTTCTGTATGAAATTATAGATGTAGATAAACAAAAACAAAAATCACACAAATCAAACCATATTCATTACTAATATCAGCAAAATTGAAGAAAACCTTTAATGTAAATGCAAGCTCAAATGGACATAAACAAATTGCACAATCTGAAATGCAAAAAAACCCTAATAACTATACAACTTCAACAAATAAACAGAGAACCTAACCTATTACAGAACATTCTCAACAAATTCACATATATAAACCCTAGAAATGTTGTACAATAAACTATGTGTAGTTTGATTTATTACCTACGTAGGCTTCTATCGAAATTGAAGCAAAATGGGACTTGATTAAAAACCTAAACCTCCGCCACCACCGGGACATGATTGAAAACACGAAGAGATGTTGAGCGTCGTCGGTGTGGGGGTGTCTATAGCGCCGTTGGTGTGGGGGGTCTATAGCGTCATCGGTGTGAGGGGGTCTAGATAACTACAGATGGGAGAGAGCTTGAGAAAGTTGGGGATTGAGAGAGTTGATGAAAGGAATGAGAAGAGAAGAGTCCGCTTCTTTTCTTTCAACAAGTGAACTTTTTCGCCTAATTTTTCAGCCTAGCGGGAACGAGCACGCTTCATTATTTTCATTTATCTCAGCTTTTGGATTTTAAACGGATAAAATTAAAATAAATATATCAGTGTTCTACACAAAATTGACATAAATAATTTTTTTTTAAAACAAGTTTATTATAACTGACATAAAAATTAACTCTTAAATTAAAATTGACATAAATATAAATATTTATGTCATTTAAATTTTAATTGACATAACGTTAATTTTTAAACTGACATAAATGAGTGTTTTTCTTGTAGTGTCTTGCAGGAACAATATCAAAATATTGGAAAAACTCCAAACACAGGGGATTAGGCGGAAAAGAAAAACCACATTCCTCTACAAAAATGGAGGGAAACCAGTGACCATCAACCAAAGAAAATAAATCAGAGGGGCAAGGAGGTTACTCTAGAATAACCCAAGAGTGAATCGCAAAATCATCCCGAAACTTATCCAAGGATTCGACAAGATAAACTATAGTGGCTAAAGCAAAGAAAGAAAAACGAAGAAGTTCTTATAGAAAAATGAGAAATCTGCTAAGGCAGGTGACAGAAAGAACGACACTACAAGGATAGAGTGAGAAAACAAAGGGTTTAGAAGTCTGGAAATAAAAAGTAGAAGATGATTTGATCCTATCATTTTTAAATGCCCTGCGTCGGGAAATGATAAAAGAAATGATTACTAGAAAAGATGATTGCATTTCCAGCCGCTGAATGATGAAAAAGACGCTAATGCCCAAACGTCTGTCGACGATTCAAAATATTTACGAGTTTTCCATTTCGCGCTCAAAGTCATTAAATATCACAAGTGCTGGAAATTGGTGATTTAACAAGACTGGGTAAATGTGCCCGAATAACTTTTGGTCATAATGTTCCACACTCTCATATTCAACCTCAACTATGGAACATTGGGGGCTTCTGTTGATACAAAAATTAGTTAGTTGACGTGGATCAATTATATGAAGACGCATGTCATCTTACGTGGAAGAAACATATATTCACCAAACAACTCATAGTGCCTATCTACTCAGCACCCCGAGCTGCTCAACATACAGAGTATCTAGACAGGAAGATCAAGCGACAAGAACATGCAAATTCAATGAACATTCTTATTACGTACAAATGTATATGTCTATTAAATAAACGACATCTTGTCGATTCACACGGACAGCCCAAGGGCTATAAATACATTGTAACACCCTCCATAACGGGGTAATTGATCACTTGCGATCATTATCAAGATTATAGTAAAACACCCAGCAATACAAAATAGTGGACGTAGGCCATTTTCATAAGGCTGAACTACTTTAAAAACCCCTTTGTCCTATTTATTTATTCATGTTTATTCTTATTAATTTATCAGACCAAGTCTAGTTTTTTACATCAACAGTGTTTTTTTTCAATTTAATGGAATTTAATTAATGTTGAGTAATCGGATAATAAATGATTTTTCTTTAATATGACAATTTTAATAAACATTTTTTTAAATAAATTAAAGTAATTTCCCCCTCCCCCTTGACCCTCGGACTTCGATGTGAGTTAAGTTCGACATTTAATCAAAATCCAGTTCGGGGCGTTCGGGGCATCACAACTTGGTATCAGAGCATTAGGTTCGATGTGTGTGACGAATCAATTTTACGTTTTCTATTCTAATACGCCTTTCCTACACCATTATGCCAAACTCACTTTATTCCCTTTAGGATGCCTCCCAAGCGAGCTAGCGTTGAAGCCGAGAACAGCGAGCTTAAACGTATAGAAGGAGAACAATGGGCTTAAATGTGAAAGGGGTAACCACAGTGGTTCCATCGAAATTTCCACGGTGGCATCCATATTGAAGGAGTTCAGGCGGCTAAAACCTCCTACTTTCAACGGTTCTATCAGGCCCGATGCTGCGGAAGAATGGCTTGAGGAAGTTACACGAGTCATGGATGTTCTTGATGTTCCATCTAGACATAAGGTTAAGTTGGCCACTTTCCAACACACGAAATAGGCTCAACGATGGTGGGCCACTCACCTTGCCAGTGTCACCGAGACCATGGAATGGGATAAGTTCATAACAGTATTCGTTGACCGGTATTTTCCCCAAGCGTATAACGACGCCAAGAAAGATGAATTCGCCGAGCCAATTCAGGAAACATTGGATAAAGAAGAGTTGAGACTGTAGAGACCACCTTTACTCGGATCGCTAAGGAGGGTATTCCGTGTTATGCAATCCTTGACATGAAAATAAGACGGGTGAAACTCAAAGAAAACATTATTGTCATGGGTAAATTGTTGAACAGATAATAAAGGCTTAGTAATTGTAGGAACATGAAGAACATTAGATAAGTAAAAATTTGAATTTGGAGTTGTAACAGTAGAAGACCCAATATGAGAAATTGGAAGCCCATTACCATTCACTACATGGAGCTGATCAGGGGCGGATCTGGGGGGGTGCCAGGAGGGGCGGTGGCCCGCCCTGAGATCTAAAAAAAATAAATTTTTAGGGGTATAAAATGTGTAATTTTTTTTTTAGGGGTGCAATTTTTAAGGGACGCCCTTCCTGAAATCTTGTCTACACTGTGTTTTGATAAAAAATTTGTATAAAACTTGAATTAACCCAAAAAAAATTTGCCTCGGGGGCTCCCGCCCCCGAACCCCCGGCACCACTCGAAACTTTCGCCCCTCCTGACAAAAAATCCTGGATCCGCCACTAGAGCTGATCTGGGTCGTGATATTCTTGCACGTGATGAAGACTAGCGAGATCAGGAGTGATGTGGCGAATAGCTCATGTATCGGGAAACCAGTTGTACTGTGGAGGAGTGATGGCGATGTGAGCAGTAGGTGTGTTGGGCTGAGTAGACTGTTGCAGAGTGATGGCCATGTGAACAGTAGGTGTGTTAGGCTGAGTATAACGCTGGTAGCATGTCGTAGCAATGTGATTGGTCCCCCGGCATATTTGACAATGAGGACGATAATCACACGAGAAGCGAAAATCACCGTTGTTATGAGATAGTTGCAAACACGACCACGTTGTTATGAGATAGTTGGCGGAGGAGCCGAATTAGATCCGTTAATGAAACCAAAGAGATCTTGTCCACGGATGTATGGGAGGACTTGAGTTTTCCAAAAAAGAAAATTGGTGAATGTTAGTTTTATGGAAATAAAGTGATGAGAGCTGGCGAGATAGGAAGATGAAATTGAAACGGTAGGTGAGGTGTTGGTGGTTTGAGATACAGTAGAAGATGATGCCATGGTGTTGATGATATGAGGAATAAACAAGAGATCAGATTAGCTCTAATGCCATGGTGTTAATTCAAATATACATCAGATAAGATCTGTTATTGACTTGGTCCAATAAAAAGAAATAGATAAACATTATATATGTCATTTGGAAATATAAATGACACTTTTAACCATATTTTACAAGAAATTTGTTTTTCAACTTTCTGAAAAATCACTTCATTTTAACTTTCTTACCAATATCATGTCATTTTTACAAATCCAAGGAAAACAAATCAAATTATTTTTAGTTATACGGGACAATATTACTTATACAACTTTCCTAAAAGAATACGATTCCTAAGAAAAAAGATCCACCTATTTTTTTTTTAAAACACCTTGTTTAATTTCAATAAAAATAATGGCAATTTAATAAAAGGAAAGCAGTTATTTTTTTTAAGTTTCTTCCTAATCGGTTTTTTCATAACAGTTAAAAAACATTGCCCAGAATTTGTCCGAAATAACGTCCAGAATTTTTTGTTACAAAAATGTCTTATAAAAATTAGGGACATATACCAAATAGTCCCTCGAACATTTTTTTAATACCCATTTAGTCCAAACTTTTTTATTTTGCCTCAAAAAGTCCTTTGCCACATATTTTGGAGAGGGAGTGCCGCTGGCGCGGACCTCTAAAAATAAGAGGATATTGAGTGCTTGAGGGACTAAATGGGTTAAACTAAAAATATGTGTCCTTTTTAAAAAATATATATTTATAGTAGGGACTATTTAATAATTGACCCTAAAAATTACTATTTTAAAAACAAAAGTTAAAATCCATCTAAAAAAACAAAAATCGATTTTTTGTTAACTTTCTTATAAATCAGTTTATTAAAAGGCAGTTTATTGTTATTGAAAATGCATATCACACCAAAAAATATTGTTTATTTCTACTGTACACCACATAATTCCACTTTTTTTTTTATATATCATCCATCATTTATCTGTTATTATTAATTCCAAACTTTATTACTTTTCTGCCATTATTCCATGATCAAATGTTCCCTTTTATTTTAAAATTAATCCATTTACCCATTTTATTTAAATAATCAATTCTTTTATAAAATACCCAAAACACCCTCAAACCCTCGTTGAGAAATGTTCACTGATAGGGAATATTCATAATGATGTCGTGCATGATATCATAGAAGTCTAGAATGTCGACCTATTAGTTAGAACTTTTATTTTTTAGTTAATTTAAAACATATACTCTGTGATAGACGTGAACTTTCATTTACCTACTGAATTTGCAAATGCTTCTTACGAACTTTATTTGTTCGTAGAAATTTTTTACGAACTTCTAAAGTTCGTTGGAACTCCTACGAACAAATGAAATTCGTAGAAAATATTTTTTCTGAGTTTTTATATATTCCTACGAACTTATATTGTTCATAAGAAATTTTTATCATTTCCTACGAACAATATAAGTTCGTAGGAACTTGGCCTACAAATTTCTCTTCATTCATCACTGTAGGGAATGAAAGCAAAACTGACTTTTCAATTTGCAATTATAGCGTTCGTTCATGTCCACCATTGGACATGCTCTTAGAGTTCCCGTCACAAAAATGTCATCGTAGGCACTAGGGGTGGTCATAGGCCCGAGGCCCGCCAAGCCCGCCCAGCGCGCCCAATAAAAAAATAGGGCTTGGGTAAGGTGAATAGGCCCGCAAAGCGAGCTTGGCAAAATTTTATAGGCCCGATTTTTTTCGGCGGGCTTGGGAATGAGTTCTTAAGCCCGATGAGGCCCAGCCCGAGGCCCGAAAATATATATATATATATATATATGGGGGGGGGGATTTTATAAATATAAAAATGTATACTAAGTCTTTTCATGTGGAGTGGGAAACTTTATATATGGACTTTGTAATATATGGAGTTTAAAACAAATTTTTAATTAAAAAAATTGGTCTTTAAATAAAAAAATAGGTATTTTAATTTAAAAAAAAAAACTTTTAATTAACATAATAAGCCCCATCGAGCGGGCCTGGGTAAAGAGCTTTCAAATCTGGGCGGGCTTGGGATTACATAATAAGGCCCGATCTGGGCCCGAGCGAACTTGGAATAGCACTTAATTTTTCAAGCCCGGCCCGAACCCGACCGGGCCTGCCCAGGCCCGGCCAACGGCCACCCCTAGTAGGCACTATCCTACCTCACATTTACAAACTCTCTATTTTTCAGGACCAATAACCATAAAATAGACTTGCGCTTTCTTTCTGACAAGTTCAAAAATTTATCCTCTCCACACATCCATGCAGGTACCTAATCATTGAGTTTTGGAAGATGAAAGATTGAAGATCAATTGAAAAAGAGGGAACTAATGGCTCGAAGAACTTCTGGGGGAAATTGAATATCTTCTGTTCTTTTTTTCGTTTGCGTAGTAAGCCACTTGAGTCACTAATAGATTGCTTAAATTTCTTATTAGAAAGCACAGTGGCATCATCAAATAAACGTTTTCGCTTCTAGAAAATCCTAGAAAGCTCTTTTGTAGTTGGAGTACGCATGGCCATAAGCTCTCGTGTAGCACCACCTGAAGCATATGGAACATTGGACTTGGGGGTGGCATAAACACTGATGAACATGGACTTTTGGGGAAATAGTTGTACACACACACACATAGAGTTTTTACAAAGGGTTTGTTTTTACAAACAGGTGTACACCAATATTCCCTTTATTCTAATAGAAAATAACATTCCATTTTTTATTTATATAATGTACAATCTATTTTTTTCATAAAACAATTGTTTTTATAAAATACCATCAAAACAATGTAGAATTTTCTTTCAATACACTAATATATACATATAGTATTGTGCAATAATGTCTTTAGGGGTAAAAGTGACACATTACAAAATATATTATTTTGTGAAATGCCGCTTTTAACCGGGGACATGTTCGTGTTAGGTAAAAAAATACTTCGTGCTGTATCGTGTCATTTTTATTACGTAAAAATAAGATTTCGTGTCATGTCGAGTCATTTTTATTTTCATCGCATTCATGTACATTTAACTTTCAACTTTACGGGCTCACATTGACAAAAAAAAATATTATTCTTTTTTTTTTTTTTATTTACATTATTATTCTCAATTTAATATTAGTAATCATTTTGGATTAAATATTAGTTTTATACTTGCGAGTTAACAAGTTTTCCTTTTATCCTATCTAATAGAGAGTATTAACACCACCTCACATTGAGAGTGTTATTAATGATTCAAGAAAGGCAAACTATAAAGCGATCAGTAAAGATTTTTTATTAGGGACATTTGGTTGCCCACATTTGCCTTGAAAATTGTCAAATAATTGGCAATGGAGGATTTGCTAACATTTTAGTCCGTTTGATTGCATAATTTGCCATGACAAAATTTTTCATGAATACCCATATTTTACCATCATTTGTCCACTTTTTGTGGGCAAATTTCACTTATCTCTTCGGTTAAGAAAAAAATTTCAACAAATTTGTCAACTTTGAATGAATATTTTCTCTCCCTTTTTTTTATGTTATTCTCAAAAGTTTTCTAATGTTTTAATAACTATATTATAAGAGTGTTCTAAATAACATAAGAAATTTTTTTAAGTATATTAATGAACTGTTTTAAAAAATAATTTTCTAAATTTTTTTAAGCTATTTTAAATATTTCAAAAATACCTTTTAAAAACATGTTAAAGATTGTTTTGAAAACTGTTTTTAAAAATTATTTTGAAAAACTATTTTTTACGAATTGTTTAGAAACTATTTTTCGAAAACTATTTCTAAAAAATTGTTTTTAAAATTGTTTCAAAACACTGTTTTAAACACTTAAACCCTATTTTAAAAAATGCTTTCTATTTTTTTTATAACCATTAAAATTATTTAAATGTTTCAAAAAATATTTTAATTTTCTTTTTCAAAAAAATCTATTTATTTTAGTCAAATATATTTTATGTTAATCAATTTTTATTTGTTTTTTTAAATAATTATTTTACTTTTTAGCTCATTGGGTTGACTTTAATTTTTAACTCATTAGGTTATTTCATAGTCCAAAGTAAACAAACTTAACATTTACCTATGAAAATTTTCCCATAAAAATTTATGCCTGCTTAACCATTTGTCACAACCAAATGAACCTTTAGAGGTAGTAAAAAGGGAATTATGAGATTTGCTTGTAATGATGAATTGAAATGGAGTGTCCGAGGAATTCTTAGGAGTGCTAGCAGTACCCTTATTTTTTTTTTTTTAGTCTTCAAAGTTCAATCCCTGAGTAGTATAGCATGTGATATAATAATTTCTATTTTTAGATTAGGCATAACCTTTTCTGACAAGAGCAGAATAGATCGACAGATGAAAATATGTCTCACCAAAAAACATTGGTCGGAGCAAGAAAATTGGACCATCATTTTTCTAAGGGGTTTGCATGGCCAACGAAATCAAAAGAAAACATATTTTGCATTTCTGGAAAAATTACTTGTCTTTTTGCACCAAACATTGACCATAATTTGGGTGGAAAGCATGACTTTTTGCAGCAAACATTGACTGTAATTTGGGCGGAAAACAATCCACCACAAAAAGATAAAAATACTCCATGTTAGCTTATCTTCTAAAAAGTTGTCGCTATTAAAAAATGAGTATAGGTAATAGTTGTCGCTATTATCCTTTATCCTATAACAAGTTATTATATACATGCCTACACAAGACTACATATATATATATATACAATAGTTTAGGAAATTCTAGAAAAGCTTTTGGCTAAGAAAACTTCTAGAGCGATTTGGACTTCCAACTTAATCTCCCTACTTAATGATGTGGCACATGCCACATCATTAACATCCTGACTTTTTTGTTTTATACCCTTAATGATGTGGCACAAGTCTATATAAATTCACTTTTTTTAAATTAAAAAACAAATAATTCAATTAAAAAATAAGTGTTAAAATATAATAAGACAAGATACAAAATCATATTTTTTTACTTATCACAAACTAATTAAAAAATTACGCAATGCGATTATAAATCTTTTTATTTTGTAACTAACAGGATCACGATTCAAAAAAATGCGCCGTGACATGGAGTCGTATTTTTTTAATACCGCAGGCACGGACCATTTTTTACTATTTTAAAAATAATCTTTTTACGATTTAAAAAAATGGTATGCGCTAGCAGTATGTATAGACGGTCCGACCACCTATGCATACCGCTGGCGCAGACCAACATATTAGAAAAAATGGTCCGCACCAGCGGTATGTATGAGGGTCGAACCGCGTATACATACCACGATTTTTTTTATACTGCAGTCGCGGACCTTTTTTTACTATTTTAAAAAAAATATTTTTACAATTTAAAAAAAATGGTCCGCCCCAGAGGTATGTATAGGGGGTCCGACTACCTATACATACCGCTAGAGCGGACCAACATATTAGAAAAATGGTCCGCGCCAGCGGTATGTATAGGCGGTTGGACCGCCTATACATATCGCTGGCACAGACCATTTTTTTAAAATCCTAAAAAGATTGTTTTTAAAATAGTTAAATATTGCCCGCGTCTGCGATATTAAAAAAACTACAACTCCATGCCACGTCGAGTTTTTTTGTATCGTGATCTTGTTAATTAAAAAATAAAAAATCAATAATCGCGTTGTGTAATTTTTTAATTGGTTTGTAATAATTAAAAAAATATGATTTCGTGTCTTGTCTTGTTATATTTAAACACATATAATTTTAACATATATTTTTTTTAATTGAATTACTATTTTTTTAACTTAAAAATTATATTTTAAAAAAATGAATATAAGGTGGCAAAACAAAAAAAGTGAGGATCTTAATGATGTGGCATGTGCCACATCATTAAGTAGGGATATTAAGTTGGGAGTGCAAGTCGTTGTAGTCTTACTCTTCGGCTAAAGAAACCAACAAAACTCACATGCTGCCAAGACTTACAACAAAGCACCCCTATGTAATAACCCGAATTTTTAAATGAGTATTTGAAAACTAATTTTGGAAAATTTTAGAAAAATAAAATTTTGGATTTAATTATTTTTATAATTAAATATGTTGGTTTTTATATTCGAAATTCGAAAAGCTAGTTTAGAAGACTCATAATATGAGCATATATAAGTCTTGGGGCGTTTAGAAGAGGTCTCAAAACATAAAACTCTCTAAGAGTCCTCGAAACATAAAACTCTCTAGAAAAAAATATATAAAAATATTAAACCGTCAGATCGAGCAGAATTTTTTTGTGCAGCTTCCTCTCATCTTCAGCCACTATGCCCTTACATTTCAACCAATTCCAACGGTCCGATCGTTCGAAATGTTTTTTTTAGTGTTTGTATCCGATTAGAATTCTTTTCTTAATCAAACTCTTAATCCTTTATATATCACAACAAATTCGTGGCTTGGCTTTTCAAATCACTTTTTCATCAACTTTTCAATCAGAAGACCTCTCCAAAATTATCCACTTTTAACTATAAACTTTAACCCCAAACTTTTTTTTCGATAAAGAAATGATTGCATTCAAAACCAAACGCTAAGGGAGCGAACCTGTATGCAGGAAGTATACAAAAAAACAAGCTAGATGAAGAAAAAAAAATCCCCAAACTTAATCTAGTGTTTGACTCAATATTTGAAGGCTTATTTGGTGTTTTCTCGAGTTTCGATTAGAACGAGTGATTCGTATCAAATATTGCATATTTTCGCCCGTTATCTTTATGCATTCTAGTTCTTTTACGGTCCTAATGCCTATATTTATGCTCATTAAGCAGATAACCTTGTATTTGGAGATATACATGTTTTGCAGTGGTTTATTGTGCTTTTGTAGGTATTGGAACGCTAAAAGTGAGGATTTGTTGCATTTCAGAGAAGTTCCGTCGTTGGATGCTACTTCAAGGGCATTTTAGTCAATTCACATTTCTTATCAGGCTCATGGAAATTCTACGGATGCGTAGTTCATTGAGTTAGCATCGTGTGGCTGCAAACTGTGCATCATTTGGAGTTCAGACGAAAAAGTTATGCCCTTTTTCGTTATTGAACTTTTCTCCCATGTGATGAACAAGGATTGTTGAGAAACAGAGTACCGGTCAACCGGGTCCCTGGGACCGGTCGACTTCGGTTTTCTATTTTGTCGTGGGAAGGAGACAGTGTGCTTTTGCCTAAGGAACCGGTCGACCGGTCCCCTGGACGCGGTCGACCGCGGTTGCCAGATATTTTGCTCTTATTTATTTTTCTTTTCACTACACCAAATCTGCCCATTTGTCAAGGCCATTGACCTTGACAAATCCAACTTGTCAAGGTCAATGACCGTGACATTTCGAGGCGAGACAACCTTTTTTTGTCACGGTCGTGTCACGGTCATTGACCTTGACACAAAACTCGCGTTGTGTCACGGTCGTGTCGCGGTCAATGATCGTGACACGTTTGTCACGGTTTATAACCGTGACAAAGCCGTGACCCTTTTTAAAAAAATTGTCACCGTCATTGACCGTGACAATTCTGGGCAGAATTTAAAAAAAATCTGCTGGGCAGTATGGCCACTGCCACTGCCCAGCAGTATATTTGTACCTGTTATAGCAACGTCGTACCCGTTCCAAACATCATATATCCAAACAAACTAAAGATAATGCAAATATATATTCATGAAGATATAATCCAAATATTCAAAATAGAAATAATATACATGACGATATAATCCAAATATAATTAAAATGGACAAACTTAAAAATAATGTTACTACATGTCTTGGGTAAATGTGAAGAGGTGAGTAGGCCACACGACATACGAATTGACGCACCCACTAATATACGTCGTGCCGCATTGTTCGCGCAACCACAGTAGGGAGTTCTCCTTCCCGGGTATGACATGCGTGACGAGCACCCTGGACTCCATCTGTTGAAGCGCACGTCCATGAACTATTCCACCCTCGACGATATTCGGGTCCCTCAACCCCCGCCCTATCCGCTGGCCATCAAATACGTCCAATATGAACACGCTCGGCCAACCAAGTGTCGACAATGGTCTGTAGTTATAGAAAAATTAAATCCTACATGCATACTATGCTCCACCTCGGCGTAAGAGGTCCGGCCGGAGTAGTGCACGTCCGTCTTTTTTGCCCGATTTTTCCTCCCCGATTGGCGAGATGCCAATTGTCGATCCTCGATCTCATTGTTAATAAACTTCTGCCATTGTGCCAATGAGATCGGCTCCTTGGGGGGACGGATTCACGCCATTGGATAATCGACTCTCTTATTTTTCCAAAGTACCGTGCCCGCATATTTTTTTTTCACGACTTGAGTTGCTCCCTAATCTGCTCCAAGACGGGATCGCGTAGCTTTGGATTCAAGTTGAATATCTTACCTGCATCCTATGCTCCACCTCGGCGTAAGAGGTCCGGCCGGAGTAGTGCACGTCCGTCTTTTTTGCCCAATTTTCCCTCCCCGATTGGCGAGATGCCAATTGTCGATCCTCGATCTCATTGTTAATAAACTTCTGCCATTGTGCCAATGAGATCGGCTCCTTGGGAGGACGGATTCACGCCATTGGATAATCGACTCTCTTGTTTTTCCAAAGTACCGTGCCCGCATATTTTTTTTCCACGACTTGAGTTGCTCCCTAATCTGCTCCAAGACGGGATCGCGTAGCTTTGGATCCAAGTTGAATTGTTCCTGTCCAACAAATACAATGTTAGTTGCGAATAAATATAAATATAAATATAAATATAAATATAAATATAAATATAAATATAAATATGAAATTGAAATTGAAATTGAAATTGAAATTGAAATATTCATATAAATATAAATATAAATATATTACCTGTAGTGCCGCCCAAACAGCTAACTTGAGCTTATATGGCACCTCCTTCCAACTCATAAATCCCGGGCCAATGACCGTCTTTAGCAGCTCGAGGGATCTCGCTAATAGCTCCGACTTGTTCTCGACGGTAATCCCAAATTTTCCATATTTGGGGAGCCTAGGGGCGGAGGAGCCCTCGTCGCCTCCGCTACCACCGAGCCCAGACGACATCATCATAAACAGCATCATCATCTTCGCCTTAATATCTGAATGAGACATTTTTGCTGTAAAAAAATGTTATTAGTACAGATAAAAAAAGATGTTAATAGTACACATACACACACCCCTACCCCACCCCCACCACACACACGCACACGTCATGCCACTTTTAAAACTAACCAACCCAACATTTCATCAATTAAACTAAAAATTAAAATATACAATTATTAATTTACTAATTTACAATGAGGGACAATCCTACTTTCATATGAAATTGGCACTAATTATTAATTTACTTTCATCTAAAACTATACAATTAAAGCTATACAATTTCTTAAAGATATACAATTGTTAAAATTTCCCCTCCACACCCCCACACCCCACCCCCACCCCCACCACACCCCTTTCCCCCCTCCCCTCCCCCCGCCACGCACACACGCACACACCTACGCACACACACACACACCCCACCCCCACCACCCCACCCCCACCCCCTTCCCCCACCACACCCCACCCCCACTACCCCCCTCCCCCACCACACACCACCATACACACACCTACGCACACACACACACCCCACCCCCACCACCCCACCCCCACCCCCTCCCCCCACCACGACCGTGACAACTACATTTATTATTTATCAATAAAATTATGACATGAGATAATTATAATTGGAGCATAAATTTCATTATCATAAAGGGACAAATCCAACCAAGTAGAGAGATTCTACAAATTAAAGTGAGAATTAAATTTAAAACTTTCTAACAACATGCATGTGTATGGATTCTACATAGTTGGGCACGAAAGTAACTAATGATATTCCTAAAAACATACAATTGGCAACATTTTGTGAATTTACTAAACTTTATATAATATTATCAAATTCTGTTAAAAAATTATCTAGGGTTTTACCTAATTGAATTAATTTCATGAATAAAATTATTATCAATTTAAATATTTATATAATTAAATTTAACATATGAATTCTAGAACTTTTCTAACATTTACACAATTTTAACTATCACTAACATTTACACCATTCTAACTATCACTAACATTTACACATATATATACACACATACACATATACATATACACACATATATATACACACATACACATACACATACACATACATATAGAAATGAAAGAGAAAGAGAGGAAAAAAAAATATACCTTACAGAGAGAGAGAAAGCAGAAATCGCGGATGAGAGAGAGAGAGAGGGGGAAAACCAAAAGAGGTGGGAAAAAAGAATCCTAGGGCTTTTTTTGCTGCAAAAGTTATCACGGTCGTGTCAAGGTCATTGACCGTGACACAAATCTCGCATTTTGTGTCACGGTTATTGACCTTGACACGACTGTGACACAGAATTGCCACGGTCGTGTCAAGGTCAATGACCGTGACACAAAACGCGAGATTTGTGTCACGGTCAATGACCTTGACAAGGGTGGCCGGCTGAAAGGTGACAATTTGGCCATTTTGGTGTAGTGTTTATTTCCTTTGCAACTTACTATATAAAGGAGTTTTGTTTCTATTTTCTGATATAGTTAGATATTATTAGAGGGTAGATAGTTTAGGATAGGGTTTGGAGGTGGAGAGCTCATGCTTCTTCCTCTCTTGGTTTGACACCCATTTGGGTTTGTAAGTGTGCACTATTCATCTTCCCTACCATTTAGTATATTATGTATTCCTTAATTTCTTGCTCTCTAGATAATTTACAATCTTTCTAATTTAGTTTACATGGTTTGATTTAATCGTTTTTAGGTAGATTTACCGCATTTATTTACTCCCTTTATTTACCGTGTTTTTAATATGCTTTCTAGGTAATTTAAATTAGGTTGTGTTTGAATTGAACTCACTCGATTTGACGCATTGCTTGGCTTTGGTGATGGTGTTCAGGGGTTTATTTCGGGTGCATTGTCCTAGTTATTGCGCTTAAGAGATTTGACGGCGTATATCATGTATGTCCCATGCTTACGACCTTTCGTGTGCAATTTTCGGGATATTTGTCGACGTCAAAATCATATTAGGCTTTTATGCGGATTTAGGGGCGTGACAAACCTTGGTTCAATTAACTTTCGAAACGAGATGCATTCTAAATAACTCTTCGACCCATGTATCCATTTTATACAAATTAACTCGGGTGAGGGATATTCGACGCAACCTATAGTTTTACTCGCTTTGTTAGTCTAGTTTCAATACACTTGCCTAGATTAATCATTTTCCTTTATGCATCTTTTCCTTTTTAGTCTGTAGTCACCTTTTACACTTTTATTTCGAAATATTAGATTGTATAAATTCTAGCATCTCGTCCCTGTGGATTTTCGATACCCGACTTACCGCTGTGCTTGCCTCGCAAGTGTAGTAGTAATTTAGGTTTGTTTGTATAGTCGCGGAGAGACAAAAAACAACGACTGTGCACTTACACGCGCACACCTCTCGCGGGCTATCAAAATGGCACCATTGCCGGAGATGAGTTTGTTTTAGAATTTATTTGATTTAGTATTTCATAGTATTTTCTTTCTATTTGTATTATTTGCTAATCTTTTTGCAGGACTTCCACATTTGAGCACTTAGAAACGCTCGAATTGTTCCTCCGCGCACCTACTTTGTGGAATTCGCCACTTGAGCCATTTTTGGGGTAAGCATGTCATATTCCAATTCTTTCGGTAATCATTGTTATAATTCTCAAAATTCTCGCAATCCTATGACTTTCGGTGAATACTTAGAATCCCAAAGTATAACAAATTCAAATATGACTTTGGGCGAGTCGAACAAAGTCAAAATTTGGGTTATTAGAATTTTGATGATGATGACAATGATTTTTAGCCTTTACCTCCTTATAATAGGAATTTTGAAACGAATTCGAATAGTTTTCAAAATTCCTATATTAATGAGTTTTCGTTTAAGTCTGATAGTAACTTTCAAAGTTTCCATTTTCATGGATCCGCACTTCGACCTATGACATTCGGCGAGGGCTTGTATATGTATGAGAATGAGAAAATTGAAAATCGTTATCGAAAAGAAAATTGTTGTTGGTAACATGAGTTGGATTTATTATTTGAGTCCGACGACGATTTTGCTTTCGATACCTTTGAAGTCGAGGAATGTTTTGAACCAAATGAGGTACTTGTGCCTACTTTGGAACAAAGCATTGTCGACTTTGCCCATTGCATAATAGATATTGAAAGTGAGGATCAAAATGACATAATATCTATTTGCAATGAAATGATTTCTTCTTTCGCTCCCAAAGAAGAACATTTCATTGAAAATGATATTATTTCCTTCGAAACTCAATCTTCATGCGATGATGATTCATCTCATGAGTTTGAATTTCCTTCATCCCCATTTCATTCTCTATTATCACACCGTCACAAGTACCCGATGAGTTGGTTTCAAACTTTAATGTTTTAAACCTTTTCGCCGATGAGGAGTACTTACTCGAGTCTCCTTCCACGATCGCATTCGTGCCTTTATTTGTGCCTCCTCCTATTCCAATTTCAAAATCCTTGGGAGGATATTCGGCTTTTCTCGATCCCCACATGTTTTTATCACCCGTGCAATCCAAATCCATATTTTTTGGAAGGCATGCTTGTATGTTAGGGTACACCAGTTATCCTCCAAAGTCAAATCGTTTTTATGGTGGACCCTCAGTTATTTAGACTTCTAGTGTATAGTTAGTGTGAAGCCTAAATAGTAGGTTGTATATACTTAGCTTTTTATTCTTTCTTTCTTTTAATTTTTTCTTTCCTTTTTAATTTAGTCTAGTGTAATTAGTTAACTTTTTGTTATTTGTTTTTTCTATGCTCGGCACTAACCTATTTTGTAAATTCTTTGGACTTATTCTTATGGGGATCGCTCCAATTTTGGGTAATATCACTATTTTCCTCTCTTTGACTTGGTTCTTAATTTACATTGAGGACAATGTTAAGTTTTAAGTTAGGGGGTGTGGGATATTCGGTCCGTTTCTTTATTTAGTCCATATTTTTTCTCACATGTTAGTTACTTAGTATGCTTTTCTTAGAAAATTCAAAAATTTCAAAAATAGTTTGTTTCTTTTTTCTCATTTTTTGTGCATTTTGCCTTTGTTTCCGATGATAAATTTCAATAATTGCCCGATCCAATTAACAATTCAACGATGCATGTTCTCGATTTTAGAAGTTATTAGACTTTAGTCCTCAAATCATTAATATTATGAGTAACTTCATGAATTAAACTTTAACCCTTGAGCACATGCATTTTTCTTGTTATATTGATTTGGTTTAAGATTTTTATAACCCGGTGAGCTTTTTTTGCATTGTATATACTTACACCGAGTGATATTAGAGACTTATCTTCATTTGTGAGTGTATACACTATTCTTTTCTCTTTGAAAACGTTACAGTCGTTGGTAATCTCTTTATTATTTCATTGACCGTTCATTAATTGAGTTCATATATGAAATGTATTACTTGAGCATGATTTTCATATATTGTTTTAACTCGCGAATTGCGTAAACTTTGTGAAATAATCATAGGCCCTCTTTGTTATATCACCCATATTGGCCTTGACCTCACCCTTTTATGTTTACCCTCGTTAACCCCTTTGAGCCTAAATATATCCTTTCATTTCATAACCCCAAATCCCATAACCATCTCTACATTTGAGTTTTAAACCATACATACACCTTACATACCTTTGTTTGGTTTTTTACTTGGGATTGAATGATGTTGTTATGATGTCAGTTGCAATTTAGGCATATGAGAGTTTGAAAAGTAAAAAGAAAGAAAGTAGTGAAAAAAGAGAAGACAAAGAGAAAGCAAAAAGCAAAAGAAAACAAAGAGAAAATGAGAAAAAGAAGAAAAGAAAAAGAAAGAGAAGTTTGTAAATGTTGTATATAGTTCAATAAGCTTTGATTACTTTCCCCAATGATATATGTAATGCCGTTTTAGAACTCGTTTTCCAATTTTGTTATTGCCCGCATTTTCCCATTATCCCATTATCCCGAGTTTTCATCCCGAACACCTTGAATCCGTACACACATTCCTTCATTTCGTACCCTAGCCTAGCCTACATTATAACCCTATTAAAGTCCTATGTGATCTTAGGTGCATGTAATTTAAAAGTTATAATAGTTTTGATAATTTATGAAAATGCATTTCGCCTCTTTTAGTGTGTGGTATCTTTCATTGAGATTATAATTTTTCTGTTTATATATAGGGTTCTTCATTTGTGACATGTGTGCGGCCTAGTTTCCATTTACATTTACTCTTTTTGCCCGTATGTTTCGTGTTTTACCTCCCTATTTTGAGTGAATTCGCTTTATGAGTGCAATACCCGTGAGGATTGAATGTATGCTTGCCTTTAGTATCCGATTTATTTAAGTTTTTTGCCAAATCACACTTTGCATGTGCTCGCTCCCCTCCCACATTTTAAGGTTTCAATTCTGTGAGGTGCATTCTATAATGTTAATGATTTGAACTTTAGTTTGAATTCGTTCAATGTGCTAATAATGCGTATGAAATCCTTTTTGTTATTATTGGGCTTGTCGCATGTTGGTTTGGGCATGTTTTGAGGAAACTAATTGATGTTTGTGGGTATCATCCCTAAAAAACCCTCACGAGATGACACTCGTCCACTAGGGTGACCTAAGGGTTTAACGGCTTATTGCATATGCTAAATGCAATCGTGTTCCCTACGAAAGTGGCATGTATATTTTCGATGCATATATACGTCTTGTACCTCCCTCTGTGGTCTGGTTTTGTTTGTTTCATTACTAGGGACTAGCAATGTTTAAGTTAGGGGGTGCGATTCATATCAAATATTGCATATTTCCCCCCTTTATCTTTATGCATTCTAGCGCTTTTACAGTCCTAATGCCTATATTTATGCTCATTAACTAGATAACCTTGGATTTGGAGATATACATGTTTTGCAGGGGTTTATTGTGCTTTTGTAGGTATTGGAACGCTAAAAGTGAGGATCTGTTGCATTTCGGATAAGTTTCGTCGTCGGATGCTACTTTAAGGGCATTTTATTCAATTCACATTTCTTATCCGGCTCATGGAAATTCCACGGATATGTAGTTCGTTGAGTTAGCAATGGTGGCTGCAAACGGTGCATCATTTGGAGTTCGGACGAAGAAGCAATGCCATTTTTCATTATTGAACTTTTCTCCCATGTGATGAACAAGGATTGTTGAGAAACAGAGTACCGGTCGACTGCGTCCCTGGGACCGGTCGATCGCGGTTTGCTATTTTACTGTGGGAAGGAGACAGTGGGATTTTGCCTAAGGGACCGACCGATCGGTCCCCTGGATGCGGTCGACCACGGTTTCCATATACTTTGCTCTTCTTTCTTTTTCTTTTATTTCCTTTGCAACTTACTGTATGAAGGAATTTTGTTTCTATTTTCTGATATAGTTAGATATTATTAGAGGGTAGATAGTTTAGGATAGGGTTTGGAGGTGGAGAGCTCATGCTTCTTCCTCTCTTGGTTTGACACCCATTTGTATTTGTAAGTGTGCACTATTCACCTTCCCAACCATTTAATATATTGTGTATTCCTTAATTTCTTGCTTTCTAGATAATTTACAATCTTTCTAATTTAGTTTACATGATTTGATTTAATCTCTTTTTAGGAAAATTTACCGCATTTATTTACTCGCTTTATTTACCGCGTTTTTAATATGCTTTCTAGGTAATTTAAATTAGGTTGAATTGATCTCACTCGAGTTGACGCGTTGCTTGGCTTTGGTGATGGTGTTCAGGGGTTTATTTCGGGTGCGTTGTCCTAGTTATTGCGCCTAGGAGATTTGATGGGGCATATCATGTGTGCCCCGTGCTTAGGACCTTTCGTGTGCAATTTTTGGGATATTTGTTGATGTCAAAATCATATTACGCTTTTATGCAGATTTAGGGGCGTGACAAACCTTGGTTCAATTAACTGTCGAAACGAGACGCATTCTAAATAACTCGTCGACCCATGTATCCATTTTATACAAATTAACTCGGGTGAGGGATATTCGACGCAACCTATAGTTTTACTCGCTTTGTTAGTCTAGTTTCAATACACTTGCCTAGATTAATCATTTTCTTTTATGCATCTTTTCATTTTTAGTCTGTAGTCACCTTTTACACTTTTATTTCGGAATATTAGATTGTATAAATTCTAGCATCTCGTCCCTGTGGATTTTCGATACCCGACTTACCGCTGTGCTTGCCTCGCAAGTGTAGTAGTAATTTAGGTTTTTTGTATAGTCACGACGAGACAGAAAACAACGACTGTGCACTTACACACGCACACCACTCGCGGGCAATCAACGAGTTTTGATTATTTTCGTCCATATGTTTTCAAAAAATAATCATAGGACGCAATCTATTGATCCAAATCGTGCACGGGGCCTACTGTTAGAAAGTTATTTTAGATAACTTCAAGAGTCCTTTGGACCACTTCCGGATCCTGGAATTGACTTTGGGTGAAACGGGGCTCGGAAGCGCTCATCGGTCCTTTGGACGGGAGATTTTCGGATGGTAATGGTTCGATCGTCCGAACCGTAAGTTCGAATCATGCACGGGGTAGACCGTTGCAAAGTTAAGAGATGTACTTTGAAATTCCAAATATATTCTCTTAGTTTAGAGAGTTGACTTTTGTCAAACGGGGCACGTAAATGCCTGGTGACCTGTCAGAATAAATCGGGTCGTTAGTCCCGTACCGTAAGGCTGATTCACGTTCGGGACGGACCGTTGGAAAGGTTTATCAATACCTTGAGAAGACTCATTCAATCTAGTTTGAGATAAAGAGTGGACTTTGGTTAAACGAAGCCCGGGAGCGCCTGATGGCCCCCGAATCAATTTTTTAGGGGAAACAGGTCGTTGTTCCAAACAATTATGCTGTTTCACGCGCGGGGTACATCATTGGAAAAGGATATTCAGAGACCTTTAAAGATTCATTGAGCTTTTGCTCTGATTATGAAGAGGATTGTCGTCAAATCGGAGCTCGAGAGTGCTCGGTGGCCTCCAAAGCAATTTTCGATAGTAAAATGGTTCGTTCGTCCAAACGGCTATGCCGTTTTGTGCACAGTGCGGACCGTTGAAAACGGGATTCAGAGCCCTTTGAAAATTCATCGATCTTTCACTCTGATGATTTAGTTGATCGGAGTTAAATGGGGCCGGGAGTGCCCGATGGCCTGTAGATCGGTTTTTGTACTACCTAGTGTTTGTGTTGAATGGAGCGATGTTAGGGACCTATGTAAGGACTTGGGGGTCGGGGGGTCTTCGAATGTGGTGTCTATAGAGACATGGAAAACTTTTTTCACAAGATATAATCCGAATTTTAATCCCACAAATATAAACATCTATACAAAAGCATCACCATGATAGCTCCAAAATGAAACTAAACTCCAAAAGATAAATTAATAATTAAATGAAATCATCCAACTATAACCCTAACTGAAAAGAAATCATAAACAACTATGAATCCGAATGGCCCATAAAATCCATAAGTAGTCATCTCATAAATAAAATGAGAAAATCAAATTAACCTAAACTACATAGGCAATAAAATAAATTAAGTTGCGCTCGATGAATCTCAATTCTAAGGAACTCGAACAACTATACATGAAATGTTTTCAAACTAAATGGATGAGAGACCATCGCATGAATATGAGCTACTCCTCCCAATTACGATCCGTGAATCCAGATATAAGCATCATACAGAATAAAATGAAATAACACTGACTTCCCACGCAAACTAAGTCATCCCATTACTTAAATCCAAATATGTTTTTTCAACGTCAAATTAAAAATTACATCTTTATCTTACTGAATTTAATTATTCAGTTTTTCTCATTTGCACGACACCACTAAAGCTAGCCAGCTTTTTCTATTAGTCCTGCATATACCCCTGACGTGCTTAAGTTGCAACACAGCATTCTAATTTCCCTTACTATATCCAATCAACCCACTTTCATTAGCTTTACATATACTCGTGAGGTTTTACACACGACACATCGCTATTGCCAGTCAACGCAATTATCCTTAGCCCTTCACATACTCGTGATGCCAACACACACCCACATCACTATAGCCAGGCAACCCAATTATCGTTGGTCATGCATATAACCACGACCAAAATTCATTTTAATACATGTTTCTCATCTTGTGAATTAATTATTAGCTCTTAACCAAGTTGTATTATTCTCTATTATCCCCACCCTTAATTCGGGTATCATAAAAAAATCATCCGTAGTCCTATACTTAGTGATTACCATATCGCAAGTATTACATAGTATACCACCAAGTAAGAATACCTACCAAAAATCATTACCAAGCCCCACCAAATAAATACCCAACTGTCCAAGCGTACACTCACTAGTACCATACCTAGAAAGTATCAACAACGACAAAGTCTAACTACTAGTCCCATACCTAGCAAGCAACATTAAAAATAGGGGTAAAAGTATAAATACCTCGAAAACCTAACCTTCCCTCGGTGTCCACATATTAATACAAATTTTATCCACATAAACCATATATTAATTAATCGCTTTAATTCTACCAATTTATCATACGATTTCAATTTCATTCAAATCATGCCCATTTAGTCATATAATTAAATGAGTTCTTAAAAATAGTTAAACAAGTTGTCGAATTTTTAGAAGGAGCTGGAAAAGTTATCTGACAATGCCTCAAAAAGAAAAGAGAACATTAAGATATGACAGTAGAACTTACCCCAAATGTAACCAGTTTAATCCACTAAGCATATTATTACACAAAAACTATGCAGTCCCAAACTGTCCAAACAGGACAATTCGAGAGATCTCATTACTGGGGTAATGTCTCTCGAACGGGTATAAGGTCTATTGAATGCGTACGCATAAGAAATTAGAAGGATAGTATCTATGTGCACTATATGTAATTGAAATTATGTTTCATTTAATTATGTCCTATCACAATTTGAGAGATTTCATTTAATTATGTAATTTAAAGTATGTTTCATTAAATTTAAAGTATGCATAAGAACTAACACTTACACCAATTTATACCAATATCAATACCAATTCAAATTCATACCATTTTATATCAGTATCAATACCAATTAGAATTTAAATTCAATCTATAGAAATGGGTTATATAGAGTTACAATGTTTAGAGAATTTCGTATGTTTCAGTCCATTTCATAAGGAGCTAAGGGGATGGTAACACTATTTGGGCAAAGTATAAAGTCCACAAACAACATTTACACTATTTTCAAAATCATACACGCACATGTGACATTCAATAAATTGATCCCCACATTGAAAACAACACACTAAATTCTCTTACCCCAAAACCAAACACAAATTGATTCTCTCACCAAATTGATTCTCTCACCTACCCATATTGATCCCCAAATTCATTCTCTCACGTCCCCCAACCACTCCCCCTGCCCCCAACTCACCCCCTGTCCCACCACTTCCACCCACTCCCACACACCTATACACACACACGCGCACCAACCTCCACCCCCACTACCACTCCACCCCACTGAAAAACTGCCACTTAAGACGTTTAATTCAAAGTTAAACTGTTAAAATGGATCTGAACTGTTTGCTGAGGAAACTCTTTTGATCAAAACAAAACTTAACACAAGATGTGTTTAAAAAACTTATCAAAATAGTTTGAATGAGTTTGAACAAGTTATTTCAGATCTAGAATGAACCAGTTTTGAAAAACAAACTTAAACTATTAAATCAGCATAGCTAGGAAAAGGGTGATGAGAAAATGAGGAATAACACAAGTAATTTTTAACGTGATAAAACCCCACCCAACTGGGGAAACATCCACAGTGACCTCTACGTCACAAAATGAAAATCCACTAAAATAAGAGTAACAAATTACAAGCTATTTAACAATCAAACCACACAAACACACCTAAACTAAGTTCAGAATCGTTACCAACTCCTCTGGATTAGATCTGACTTATCTGAAGGTTGTTGATGTTAATGTTCTCTCGAGCTTCGTAACTTTACTTGATTCCAGTCTTTACATCGACTCAAACAAGTTCAAGATCATACAATCAACACTTTAAGTGTGGTAGAGTGAGAGTGTAGTGGTGATGTGCTCTCTAACATATGCATGCAACACACTCACACTTAATACATACAAAATGCTTTAACAAATTACAAAATCACTAGATATGCAAGAAATTCTAAAATCTGTTTAGTCAAACCCAAAATAGACTTTTAGATCTTTCAAAATATTCACAGATCAAGAGGGAATCTTGTTGAGAAATATCCAAGATCGTAACACTTTCAGGTTTTGAAAATATTATATAGAAAGTGCGATCCCCAATCAAGATCTCAAAACTAGATCTTAGTCTGATAGTTTTGAATAAAATGAAATCAGAGTGAATATTGTTGGCTTAGGGTTTGAAACATAAAATCAGTTTTAAAAATAACCGACAAACAAGATTTCTCGAAATAAGAAATCAAGATAGTGAACTATCTATGGGATTTGTATCACAGAGACGAGATCTCAAGTTTCTATGTGGAGAAACTGATAACTCTACCAACGTGATTAAGTTGGAAGGATGATCAAGAACAAGAGAGGATAACTTCTCAAAAAATGATCTAAACACTCAAGTTTGAAATCTCTGAAAAGTATTTCTGGATTAGGGTTTGACGAATTTAGGGTTAGTGTTTCCTTTATCTCTCTTTTCTCTCCACTCTCTCTTTTTTTCTCTCAAATGAGGAAATCTCAAAAGTCTCTAAATGCCTCACCCAATGCATCTATTTATACTGGAGTTCGAAGGATCTAGAACGATGCCATAAGCCAAGGGGTGAGATTAAAGGAATTTAAATCAATGCAAATCTACGGGTTCACAAAAAGTGGTGCAAAGCCCCTCTCTGATAGGTTAAAACCATCGCACTTGGATTAGTTCTAAACACACACAGAACGTAGATTAAGACGATCTAAGGGTATAGAATAAGTCATATGTATGTGAGTGAGTAAAAACACAAATCGAACTGTTGTCTGTGTAACACGTGTAGGCTCACGATCAACTCTCAAACGCGTATTTTTTAGTTCCATAAAATTCTAGTTTCACCCACATAAGTTTCTGCCGCTTTTGGATTCTACCCAAGTCAATTTTAAGGAATAAACAATATTTACAAATAAACCCAAAAACTTTGTTAAGTTTCAATTTTAATTTCCAAAAATTATTTAAAATTCTTAGAAAATACTAATTAAATCCCAAAAATTATTTAAAAATCATATTAAGGGATTTAACTCACATAAGGTCATAATGTGAATGAAACACTATATGTATGCAATCATAGTGTGTGGTGTATGTGAAATACCATCAAGAGCTTGTAGAGGAATATCAATGTAGCTATGAAGGTTCTGAGGCTTTTTGGTTCATCTAGGGATAGACACAATTTTGTCATTATTTCCAAACTAGATGAGCTCCTATATAATAAAGAATCAAATAAGTCAAAGATATAGGGTGCTTCACCAAAATCCACCCATCACTCCCCCCCCCCCCTGCCCCTACCCCACCACTGCTCCCACTCCCCATTCACCCACACACACCTGCACACTCACACACCAGCACACACACACACACATACACAAGCACACACACACACACATAAACACACACACACACACACACACACACACAATTCTACACACAAACACACACACACACATATATAAACATATACACACATACATAGGAAAGAGAGATAGAGAAAAAAACTCACTTGAAAATGTAAAAAGAGAGAGAGAGAGAGAGAGAGAGAGGAATGCAAACGGTGGAAAAAAAGAGGCGGTAGGGTTTTTTCCTGAGAAAGTTGTCACGAACCTATCAAGGACTTTGACCGTGACAAACTGTTATCATAGACTTGTCATGATCATTGATCATGACAAAAATGCGTGTTTTATTATCACGGTCAATGAATGTGACAAGTTTGGACGACTCAAAGGTTATAATTTTGCCTTTTTGGTGTAGTGTGCAATAACAACAAGGGGAACTAATTACAATAACCAAACCATCTATACAGTAAATGAATCTTAACCAAACACCAGATAAATAACTGAGATAAAATAATACCGAACCAATAATCAGTTTTTAATACAAGAATCCAACTAAACATCTAATGAAGTCAAACTGATTCCACAAATAAAAAGTTTAATAAACTGAATAAAAGAAATAGATGAAGGAGAAAAATGCCCAAAAGAAATAAATGAACTTCACCCTACTCTAGGAATGAAGTAATCGAAGTGACTTAGTCCAAATCCTGTAAGGATCCACACGTGTTGCATCTACACATCATTGAAACAGATCATCAAGCTGAGCATCAATGTGGTTGGACATCTAAAAGGTTTTTGAAATATTTTGCATACGGGTCAGAGCCCAAGAATACCTTTTGAAAATATTTAGGAAGTATATATCATAACTTTAAAAACAGTTATTGATTACACATGTAAGTTCAACGTTCACTCCCTTGAGTTCCTCACCTCTTAACTAATGTTCACGCCTAACATATCCTACCTAGCTATGCTACCAAACCCGACTAGGACCCATCAATAACTAACTAATCACTAATATGTTTATCTCCCTCATACCGCCCATATAGTACACCACAATACACCCTTAATTGTCCTTAAGTCTTTAGTTAAGTTTGTCTTTCACTTACCAGTACCGCCCATACAGTACTCCATCAAACTAATTAATAATTAACATCTCTCTAATGTTATTATAAAATCCAAGTTAACATTTCACATATGTTATCTTTTAAAACTTTTTATTAAGTTTCTCTACTTAAATTTTATTTTAGATATACTTTATCTGTCTTTCCTTCTATTTACACATTAGTAGGTTTAGCATTGTTTAGATATACATTATCTAGTCTTCTTACTATCACGCATCAGTAAGATAATCACCCATGTACATATATAACTCACTATATATATATATATATATATATATATATATATATATACACACACACACACACTTGTGTACTCTGCTATCAAGTCCATGTACCTCTCGTACCAAATCAAGGACTATCGGTTCGGATATCACCCTCGAACGATAAATCAAATCAACACATATTGGACATGAACATAATTCTAAGCCTTTGGGCTACGTACATACCTAACGTACCCAACTGACTTGTTAGTCCTACTAATACACACACATAGTGAGCCACCCTAAGTTATATGTTCTAGGGAACACATCCAGACCTCACTGGAATCGTCAAGGTGGGATCGCCTTCTGCGCGGAACCTTCGTGATAGTGGGTACGGTAGGTATGTTCACACATAAGAAAGAACAAAATAGGAATACGCACAACTTATCCACATGTATATTTAATAGAGGCATACACACAACCTATAATAATAATCCATATAGATATACACTCAACCTATAAATATAATCCGTATAGATATACACTCAATCGATAAATATAATCCGTATGTAGTATTTATCCATTGAATACTTACCGCGTCTTTAATTCACAATATTAGCTCACCATCATATATTCCCGAGTATTAACCTCTACCCGAAAGGCCAATATTTACCCCTTAAGTTAATTCAGTAGCTAATTAACACATACCCTACTGGTATACATCATAGTTTCACTTACCCTCTCCAAAATCCATTCTCATTCTCTCGAATTTATTAAGTTAATAATTAAGCCCAACTAATCTTAGCCTTAAACTCTCTCATATATGACTAAGTCTTAAACCTACCAAGGTCAACTATCATTCATAATGTCCCCATAATAATTTAAGGATGTCCCAAAAGTCCCCCTTTTAATTATTCACAATTTATATGTTTAAATAGGGAAAATTGGCAACTGTGGGCACACCAAATGGATTCGCCTATGGGCTGAATCGATTCGAAAAGTAGCACGTCTCTTCTTCCTCTACGTAGTCACGTTTTTCACCATTAAAGCTTTAACCCAACTTCATGAAATTCCATAAAACTCTCATCCAACATTACTAAACATCATTTAAGTATATAGGGGTGATTTCCAACGTACATAATACATCAAAACTATATGAAATTCATCCAAGAACAAATCAATCCATTAATTCATCAAAATTGTAGATTTTATGTTCTTCATGTATTCTCATCAAAAAACCTAGAATTCTTTCATTTTCTTCATCACCTAACATTTGATTTCATACTACTCACATTAAGGATTAATTTTGCATGAAAATCCTACCCCACAACATGTCTTTAAATCATCAAAACCTCAAGATTCAATTTAAATCATCAATTATAGGACCATACACTACATGGTTATTATAACTCTTCAAAAATAATCAAGATAACACTTGGAAACTAGTCCTTCTGTAACTTGTCTGCCAAACCCCGAGCAGTGTCAGCAGCTTTTTTAGTAGCTTTAATCTTCTCCTCTCATTTCTTTTGTTCATTATCCAATGCTTGTTGGGAATCAAGCAATGACTTTTTCAACTCGTTGAAATTTTCATCAACTTCACCAGAGGAAGAAGCTCTCAAAGCCTTATATTTCTCGAACATATTATTGAAGTCAATAAGGAACTGCACAAGAACAACAAGGAAAGTCAGTATTATGAAGAACAAATCAAAAGATAGAAAATTAAAGAAGGCAAAAAGAATATAACAGAGAAAGGCATTGAGAAACCCTATCAGAACTCTTAGAGCGAGGTAATGTAGCAGCAGCACTCCTGTGGTTTGGCAAAGTCTCAGACTTTATTAGTTGTCTTGTGAATCCAGGGCCAAGGACCAATGGAGAGGCAGAAGAAGATATGCCGACCAACTCACGCTGGTCGGGAAGAGCAGAAGAACCTTATGCTAATTTAGAAGGTGACCCTTTATTTATTCTCTTCAGAGGGCTCTTTTCAAGTTTCTTGGCTGGGGGCTTCTTCACAGTCTCATTTTTATTATTCACCCATGTATCATCTTATTTGGAAGGGGGATTGGCAGCTATATCTCCCAAAATATTGGGAATCTTCCTCTTCCCCATGGATACAGCAAGGGGAAAATTTGAATCTAATGAGGAAGGGGAAAGGGCAATAAGATCACCACTGCCAGATGCAGTGGCTGAAGAAGTAGAATGAGATCCTTGCTCAAGGTCAATCACTAAGGAAAGATAAGGACGATCAATAAAGGAAGAGATTGTGTTCTTGTACTGCAGCAAATAAGATGCAAACCTAACGTGCTCCTAGACAATCCTTTGATAAAGTCCCCGAAAATACTTCAACTCCCTCAGATTCACTTCACTTTCCTTTGGGCACCTTCTCTTATGATCAAGTGCAATAAAAAATTACAGAGCAATAATTAGTGTAAAATTTAAACAGATATGTACAAGGTAAAACAGTGAAATGAGGAATAACCTATCCCATTGCTAAAGGGAGGGCACTTAGGCCCCTAGTACTTAGCATTTTCGGTCGATGAGGCGTATTGCAATTTTTTTACAACAACTTCAAGTTCAAATAATCCCTATTGGAGTTTGGAAGATTAACTACTAACGCTTTATTTATAGCCCTGGTCTTTAAATAAAAAATGGTGTCACTAGTCACCCACTTATAACAAAACATTATTTATAGAATCCCCAGATGGGTTACACGGATTTGATTTAACCTATACACTCCATTTACAACCCTCCAAGTATTGGGGTCAACCCTAGCTGGGACAACGTCAAAGTATTGACAAAATTCAAGGCAAAGTGGGTTGGGAGGAAAAGTGAACCCACACTCAGCTATAAAAATAAAGGGAAACCAGTGACCCTCAGCAAGTGAGAAAAAATCAGCAGATAAAATAGCGTGTTCCAAAACAACCCAAGAGGGAATCTTAAATTTATTTCTAAATTCGTCAAGAGAATCAACAGAGTAAACCATGATGAAGAATACAAGAGAAAAGAAAGAATTCTTACAAGAATTAAGGATTCAGTAAGAACTGAAGAATAGAAAATGATCGCTCAAGAGAGGAAAAGAAAGCTTAAAGACACTGTAGCCAAAAACACTAAGAGGATTTGAGGTAGTAAAAGTTCGTGAATTTTCCCTCTCTTTATAGGTTGCCTTAAAAACTGGAAAAGTAATGATTAAAAGGCAGCATCGATTGAACTGGTGGCGACTTAAAGACAGAAAAGACGGATTTTGCCCAAAAAGGATTCGTTAAAGTTGTGGATAATTTCAAACGCGCATTATATTTCCATAATTAAACCATAAATTTTTACAAGTAGGGGAAGTCGACAACCGACCAGGCCTAAAATTGTTTCCCAAGTAATTTTAAGAGTCAAAATGATCCATACTCTTATAAAAACTTCATGCATGTAACATTGGGGGCTTCTGTTGATACCAAAAATTATCCATCTACGTGGAACATTAAGTACCTTACACTTGTTGTATATAGGTAGATTATTCCTAGACATTAAGAATTGAATACCGACCAATGCCAGGATTACTGACCAACATCAGGGATGCCAACCAACGATGACATGGAAACACCAACAGTTGTATACATTAATGATTGTACGTATGTAAATGTCTATGATATAAAGACATTTCATCCTTTAATATTCCATCTCTGGTATACCCTCAGGGGCTATAAATACAATGTAAACCCTACATCCAGGGGACATGAAAAGAGAGGCAATTGAACTATCCCAAAGCGATATACAATAGTGGACGTAGGCTATTCCTTTTAGCCGAACAACTTTTCAAATCTCTTGTCTCTTATTTGTATTTATCTGTGATCAGGTAATTAGACCGGTCTTATTTTTTGCATCAACAAGGGATAAGAACATAAGGTTTATATGTTGAAAAAGGCTCTATATGGACTGAAACAAGCACCTCGAGCATGGTATAGTCGTATAGAGGCTTACTTCTCAAAGGTTGGATTTCAAAAGTGTCCTAATGAGCATACATTATTCATCAAATCTGGGACATCAAGATAAACTTTTGATTGTTTGTCTATATGTAGATGATTTTATATTCATAGGAAATGATGAAGCCATGTTTATTGACTTTAAAAAATCTATGATAAATGAGTTTGACATGACAGATATAGGAAAGATGCGGAATTTTCTTAGTATTGAGGTAGTACAATCATCTACTGGGATTTTTCTTGGACAAAAGAAATATGTTGAGGAAGTTCTGAAAAGATTTCGATTGTCTAATTGAAACCCAGCTCAAAATCCAATTGTTCTAGCTTTTAAACATACAAGATGCTGAAGGAGTGAGAGCTAATAATACTTATTACAAAAAAATAGTTGGAAACTTGATGTATTTATCAGCTACTCGACCAGATATGATGTATGTGGTTAGGACTATCAGCGGGTAGGATCTAGACCCTTACCCAATCCGAAATCGAGACTTATAATAGTGTCTGAGTATATTTCTTTTGACCCAATCCCCGAAGACTCGTTTATTAAACGGGTAGGGTCTGGATCCTATACAAAACACGAATTTGAAGACCCGACCCGACTTATACATTATTGTTATTATATATATAAATTTTAAGCATAATATCAACATTAGACGTTTCTTTTCTCACTTAAAAGGTGCATCATTTTACCAAATAATGAGGGATTTTTTTAGAGTGAAGCCCTTAATGAAAAAGAGCCCAGACTCTCTAATACTACTCCTTCCTTATAGTTTTGATTTCATTTTTAGTCCTTCCCAAATTAAAGTTCGTGTTTCCAAAAATAGTAGTCCCTTCGTCCCAAATTAAGAGCTCATGTTTTAGTTTGTACAAATTAAAGATACACCCGATCAATGACCGAGATTAACTCTAGTTCACAATTGTAGAACTTGATAATTTGATAATGGGTGCGACAACTCGAAAATGAATAGTGGAGTCTTATTTGGGGACTGAGGGATTAGTGATTAATAATGGAATTACGAATTTAAATATATGTAAAAAAGATTTGATACCTGGCCATAAGCAAGGACGGTACTATTGTATCCTACGAATAGAGCATCAACGAGTGGAGCAACACAAATATTAAAGATCTGTGAATGAGGAGAGCTATTTCCGCCGAATACATGGTCAAAACTATAAGTATGAGTCCCAATTTTAACCTGTTTAAATTATTTTTTTAAGGTCAATTTATGAACAAAGTTTAAACGATAAAGAGTGAATTAAAATAACTCATTTCCTAATCCTAAACAGTACCTCAGGTTCTCCAGGGGTGATAGAAATACAATCCTTACATTGCGCTTTAAGTTCACGAGTTATTAATGGTCTAATGACCAATGCAATCTTAACCATCTTTACACTTTCTGAGACCAAATCGTAACCTAAAATAAAAAATGTAGTTTCATTTCAAGCTCAAATAGGTAATACGAAATTTGTTAAAATTTTTGTTACTAGTTTTTGCTAAAATCTAGGTTTCCATGACTACATTTGCATATTAAAACATGTTATCAATATGCATATTCACATATGCAAACATACAGGGCCGGCTCTAAAATTTTAGGGGCCCTAGGCGAGCAATTAATTTGGGGCCCTTTACATAATTTTTTTAAAGAAAATGTGTTCTTCTCGCATTTTTCGATGCAAAACTATCAATTAAATCATCAAATTTAATTATTGTTAACAAATCTTCTTCAATTGATAACATGGCTAATCCATTTAATCTTTCTTACGACATGGTAGAACAAAGTTAAGATTTATTAATTTTAATTTTGAAAAACTTCTCTCGTGAAAATTATCTATAGGTAATCCAAGTGTTTGGAAAAATACAATCTAGTCTTTTAATATATTCTAACACCTCAATTGATTATCTGATTGTTCATTATCTAATTCTTCTAAATATCCAATGGTAAAGCTTCTACACGTTCATTTTCTAATTGTTCAATATCGAAATCTTCTATATTTTGATGTTCAACAACATTTTCATTATCTAAATCTTCTATATTTTGATGTTCAACATCTATTTTTTTTGTTTATTAAAATATTTATTTAGTGAACCCGCTAGTATTAATGTTTCTTCTTCAATTAGTTTTTATTTTTTTCTTTTTTCGTGGTCAGGGGGATATTTTCTAGTAGATATATTCACACAACAACAAGTGTAATTTGTAAAAACAAAAATTAATCACAAAATCACAAGATTCTCAACGACATTGACAAATAATATTAAAGAAAAATGCTAAAGAGGAACAATAGAACCTAATTTGTAACCAATTTGAGATCAATCTCAAATTTTAATTTGTAAATGCCCAAATAAAAAATTAGTATCTACAAAAAAAACACAACACAAATATTAGTAGTAAAAAAAAAATTTGTATAGTGGGATATAACAATGCAAATGAATAATATATACTTACACAAACAAGCTCCAATCAAGCCCTAACTTTCTGAAATTGAAGAAATTGTAATCCTAGATTTTTAACCCTTATTTTGATGAGGTTAGTTCAAGAAAGGGGGGGGGGGGGTGCCAAAAATTGTTTTTTAGGGGAGGGGGGGGGGGCAGCGGCGGCTATGGTTTTGGGGGTGTGGGGTAGGGGTAAGGGAGGGGTTTATTCTTGATTTTTTTAGTAGATAAAGATAGTATAGTGTGAGTGAGAGAGAAGAAGAAGGGAAGAGAAGAAGATTGAGAGAAGAAAGTGGGGGAAAGAAATGAGAGAGTTAGGGTTAAAATAGAATAAGTAAATGGGACTGGGGTTGGGTTTGGGATAAGATCGGGAAGACAGTGGAAGTCTATGTGGATGACATGTTAATCAAGAGTCTGAGGGGTGAGGATCATGTGACCGGTCTTGAGCACACTTTTGACATAATGGATAAATACAAGAGGAATTTAAATCCTGCCTAGTGCGTGTTTGGTATCAGTGCTGAAAAGTTCCTAGGATTTATTGTAAATCAAAGGGGAATAGAGTCCAACCCCACAAAAATAAAAGAACTTATTGACATGTAGAACCCAAAACTATCAAATACGTTCAGAGACTAACAAGACGGGTCACAACCCTCAATCGTTCCGTTTCTCGGGAAATAAATAAGTGTCTACTATTTTTCAATATACTGAGAAAAGCCTTCGTATGGGACGAAGAATGTGAGAGAGATATTCGAGAGATGAAAACCTATCTAGTGTCTCCTATGTTTCTATGTCATCCCATTCAAGGAGAGATTGTTTTTCTACCTAGTAGTGTCAGAATCGGCTATCAATGCGACAATTGTTTGGGATGATGCTTTAATAGCAAGGCCTTGCAGGGAGCGAAGCTAAAATATCCGAAGATGGAAAAATTGGTCTATGCACTGTTAAATTCTTCTAGGAAGATGAAGTCATACTTTCAAGCCCATACGATGGTGGTGATCATCGATACTCTTTTAAGGATCATCCATAAACCAGAAAAGTCGGGTAGATTGATGGTTTGCTCAATTGATCTAGGTGAGTTTTACATCGTATATCATCCCTGACACGCATTTTAAGGGCATGCTTTAGTAGACTCCGTGGTCAATTTTACATGGGTCGAAGCCAGTAATTAAGTTATTGAAGAAGCTGAGACATCAATAGGAATACGAAAGAAAGTTGTGATAGACCCTACACCAACCGATGCTGCAGAGAAAGATTTCTTGTTCAGAGATGGAATTTCGTGTGAAGTTCCTTTCTTGAGGGAAGATCCAACCTTGAGAGTGAGGTTTCTCTAAACTATAAGCTCTAATACCACTTGTGAAGGGGCGATTTCCTTAAAATAACAAGTAATGCCTTGATACTCCAATTTCAAAATTCTAAATGAGATAGTTCACAAAATATTCCAACTTTTAATTTTCTTATAGAAATAACCAAATTTTAAATTCTTCACAATTAAAATTAAACAAATCTAAAACAAATATATGAATTTCTACTTAAACAAAATTAATTCAATTAAAGTTAAAATTATGCCAAACAACCATAAGCATGCATTTTTCTAAATTAATTATGCTAACTTGAATTAAATTAAATTAAAATTATCCAACCTAAAATAACACCAAATTTATGATTAAACTAATTTTTATCTTTTTAAACCTACACATGCATCTAAATAATTTTTGCAAGATAAAAATAAAACACAACACACAATGTCACGATGTACTAAGAAAACCCACAACGGGAAAAACCTCGGACGACCCAACCAAAAAATATACTAGGTATGGTTTTACAAAAACAAGACAAAAGGCTTACTTCCTCGACTCAACTCCCTCTCAAGCCTTGACGCTTCTTCTTTCTTCCACCTCTACCTAGTTGATAAGTCTAGAATCCACTGCAGTCTCAGAATCCACCGATGGGGCCCAGCTACTGTCAATTGCACATGAAGCATTTATTCCTATGCACGCTGAAAAACAACAAACGAACTCCTCTATGGGAAACTTTTTCTTTTGACACATATTTCTTTACTTTCACGTTATACGCGAGAAGAACAAGGGGAACAGTAAAAAGAGGGGTATGCCAGTTTAATACCTCTCTGTTAGCCACCCCACCAGCAGGCTCCACAGTTACCAGAGCAACCTCACTCACCTGGAAACAATGAAACAAGGGTAAATATGAGAACACTTGCACAATATACGCAAGAAGAAGATTAGGAACAGTAAAAAGAGGGGGTATGCCAGTTTAATACCTCTATCTCAGCCACCCCACCATCAGGCTCCACAGTTATCGGAGCAACCTCACTTATCTGGAAACAATGAAATAAGGGTGAATATGAGAACACTTGTAGAGTATACTCAAAAACAAAAAGAGGAAACAGTAAAAAGAGAGGGTGTGCCAGTATAATAGCTCTCTCACATCAACCCCACCAGAAGGTTCCACAGTTATCGGAGCAACCTCACTCACCTCGAAACAATGAAATAAGGGCGAAGATGAGAACACTTGCACAATGTACGCAAGAAGAAAAAAGAGAAATAGTATAAAGAGAGGGTATGCCAGTATAATACTTATCTCATAGCCACCTTGCCAGCAGGCTCCATAGTTACCGGAGCAGCCTAACTCACCTGGAAACAATGAAATAAGGGTGGATATGAGAACACTTGAACAATAAATGCAAGAAGGAAAATGAGAAACAGAAAAGGAGAGAAGGTATGCCAATATAATACTTCTCTCACAGCCATCTCTCCGATATGCTCCATAATTACAGAAGTAGCTACCTCGCTAGTTTGGAAATAATGAAATAAGGTCAGGGGTAAGCATACTTTCACAGTAAAAACAAGAAAAAAAATGGTAAGTAGAAAATAGGTAAAGGTATGACAGTCTAATACCTCTCCTGTAGTTATACCTCCAATGCGTTCTGCAGTCACTGGAAAAATTGCAGCACTAACCTGAGAACAGAAGAAACATGTAAGTGTTAACAAACATTTGTACAACATATGTATACAAGAGTGGTGGAGAAATAACTACTCTCATATACGATACTTGAGTAATTACCTCCACAGCAGTCGAGGGAGGAGCTGCAGGTGCTATCGAAGGGGCTACCTCAGCAACATTGGTTGCAAACGCGGTGGATAAGGAAACCTCTGCGAAGATAGTCTGTAAATGAAAAGAAAGAGTTAGGAGTAAGCAAGTCACTTACCTTAAGAAGACAAGTATGTATAAGAAAACTCAAAGACTTGTAATACCCCGTAATTTTCTAATATTTAAAATATGGGATTAATTTAATTAAATGGAATTATCTGAGAAATATATCCGGGTTAAATATAGATTTAAATTAGTGAGATGAGGATTAATTTTTATTTATGTTGAATATTACTTAGTGAAAGAATAATAACAATAATGAGAATATAATAAAATTATCGGGTGTGAAATACAGTAAACTTAGTTGGGACCTGCGTATGAGATGTGTTGGGACTTAAATGAGGAATAATAATGTAATTTCATTTTTGATAATTCAGATGTGAAAGACCCCGAATTATAATAATGTCACAATTAAAATAGTAATTTCCTTTTACATAAATGCGATGCGGAAGCGTATAATAAGATGATGGTTCAACAAAACAACAAGGCCGAGTTTTAATATCTTCAAAAAACGAATTAAAACATAATTCAAGTCCTAGAAATTTGCCTAAGTCATGATTAACAATTATATCCAAAGTTAGGCGAAACCAAATTAATGCAAGTGACTTGAATAAACCAATTTTACCCAATATTTAATTTAAGTCCCAAATTAAATGAGTGTGAAAATTAAACCCAATTTTATCTTGAAATTATCCTAAGCATACGTTCTAAATTTTGTGCAAGATAAAATAAACATTGTCACACTACACCGCGATGTACGAGGAAAAACCCACTAACGGAAAAAAACCTCGGGACGGCCCTAGCCTCAAATCCACTAAAAACGGTATTACAAAATACAAGACAAAAGACTTACTTCCTAAACTCGAACCCTCTCAAGCCGTGATGCTCCTTCTTGTATCAACCTCCAATTAGCGGATAACCAACGGAGCTCCACCGTGGTCTCGGAATTCCTCGATGGGACTTTATATGGTCACCGTCACCCAAGCATGGAGCCTTTCTCCTTTTGGGTAGAATCTCAACACAAGTCTTCTTTGTGATGGGGTGTAGAAGCAAACCCGAAACGTCTCTTGAATTCGGTAGAGAAAATCGGTGCCAAAAACTCCAAGCAATTGATATAAATATAGAAACTTGGAATAAACAATTATTGGGTGTAAACTAGAGTGTGTATGAATTTTCCATTAAAAATTGACACTCAAAACTTGAACATTTTCCTAAAATAATTTTGCTCTCAAACTCTCTCTAAGAGATGGATATGGAATGGAAAAGTTGTCTTGGAAAATGTGTTTCCCGCACATAATAATGCATGAAAAATGTTGGTTGAAAACCAAGTGGAGGAGTGGGGAAAAACTACAAAAAACTACCAAATAACTGTTCCCGCTGGAAGTTCGTTCGAACGAACGTGATTCTCGTTCGAACGAGACTTCTAACGAGTGACCAGCCTGGGCTAGTTATAGGTTCGTTAGATACCTCGTTAGAACGAACCTTCGTTCGAACGACATATCGAACGACTGTCCAGTTAGGGTCGTTGGCAAAACTCGTTCGAACGAACCTGGTTCGAACGAAAAAACTCGTTCGAACGAAATCTGGTTCGAACGAAAAAAACTCGTTCGAACGACATTTGAAACGAACAAACAGAAAGATTGAAAAATTCGATTTTGGCCCAGAAACTTTTATATACTTATTTTAAAGTTCTTAATTGATTCTTTCTGAAAATAAAATGCAGTTTTTTATTTCACCTAACACCCAATACAAATTGTTCCAAGCTCCTATATACATATAATTACATTCATACCTTGGGAGCATGGAACTTTAGTTGATGACATAGAAACGAGGCACGCAAACCGGCACTTTGATGCGGCTTTAAATTCTTTGCCGCTACGTCTTCAATACATAATTCATAGGCTTGAGAATATTACAAATAAATACTATCCTATGAAAAAAATGTTTTTGTCCGGAATTGAGACAAAACTATATATGGACTCAATTGGAAATTTGTGTCCTTACAAATCTCCCCCTTTGGCTATTCCGGGACAAAAACCAAATAAAAATCCTAAAGGGCCGTCAAGCTCTACTAGACTCAAAACATAACCCACCCAATCTTGACTCAACCCAAGGATCAAACGCTTTGCCATAGAAAGATGCTGCTTTAGAATAATTCCTGCACACTTAAGCAAACTCATCAAATGCATAGGGAATATCAAAATATTAAATGCAATTAATTAATTACTCCCCCTAAATTAATTCTCCCTTTAAACATATGACCTACTTAGAAAGACGTCTCCCCCTAAGATAAATCTCCCCCAAACGAAGATACGATAATAATAGGATTAGATACCATTTCTCCCCCTATCATCATTCTCCCCCTTTTTGTTCGGGAATAGGCAAAGGATAAAGAACTAACAAACAGCATGTGAAAGCTTAAGGTGATACGACGTGAAAGCATATGGGCAATAAAAGCAAGGCAAAGACAAACAAATATCATATATATATATATATATATATATATATATATATATATATATATATATATATATATATACTATAAATATATCAATGAAGCACTTGCATATATATATAGATATGAACACACACATGACACAAAATACAATAAGTTTGGACACTCGTATGGCAAAAATGTGTCATATGGAAACGGAAGTGTAGGGGCGTGAACTAGCAACAATTAAATTTAGACCCAAACACTTAAGAAACGTTCACGGAGTTCTCATTTGATTGCAAACTTCAGCACAGTTAAATATAACCTCATGTGACAATATAAATATTGAACTCAATGAACAAACATACACAATGCATACAAGCCTAGCATGATGATGATTCTACAAACCAAATAGAGTCATGACATTAAAGACAACTAGGATAAACGGACATTGTGCAAACCGTTGATATACCATCCAATTCTCCCTCAATGAGCATATATATTCTTTTGTTTTTGAATGAATATATCAAACAAACATAGGCCGTGGCAATTGCTTTCTATTTATGCCAAATATTTTGTTTTTAGGCCTTTGGATCACGTATTTCTTTTAGATCCAATCAACGGTGGCTTACTATCGCAAAGGATTTGATTCATCCTTTCGGAGCCTTTCCCCGTGCATATATTAATTTATCATGTTTTCATTTTTCACACAAATCGCACATGCAACGGATTTTGACATGCACTAGTCCTCCTAGGTCATAGATATGTAGATGACTAGATTGATAGGAGAACACCTCAAAAGGCTCAAATATAACATGTGACATTAAGATTTCAAAAGAGCTCGTGCATGTGTGAATAGAGGCATATAGAAATAGAATCCATTTAAACAATACAAAATTCAACTACTCCATATAAAACATGGTAAAGAACATTTTAAGGATTGAAAATCTAAACCAAAAGTTCTAGCCACATGGGAGCGTAAACGATAGGATTCAAATTAAGCTTAAATGAAATAAATAAAACACTAATGATAAACAAAAAAAAATCTTTTTATATTATGCAGTCAATTCAAACACAGAATATAATACAAAAAGATAAACAAGTCATAGTTTCTAGCATGTGATATGAAATAAGGCAATGACTAGAAAATGACTAAACAAGCATACATTTAGCATATGAATACAGCATGAAGTACAAACGCTAAAGTATGCAAACACTAACACATTTATCCTTTAGATTTAGCAAGGGAGGAAGGATGTGAAAGTAAATGAGAATCAAAATCCCTATTTTGTAAGGCAACCAAGTCGGATTTCCTAACCCAAATTAATGAAGAATTACTATCTTGGGGTGTAGAAACATTAGCTATCGTGGTTACTTTACTATGGGATTTTCTAGGAATTCGTTTAAGATCTAAACAAAATTTTCTAAGATGACCTTGTCGACCACAATGTGTACACGTAAGAATATGTCGAAAAGATTTATCTAAGGAGTGATCATTAAATGCATTCCTAGAAGATTCTCCTAAAACATTGGTTTTGACTTTAGGGTTAAAATCATTACAAGAATTGAAGCCTAAACCAAAAGTGTCATTTTTAATTTGGACCGTTCCTAACATTTTATCTAGTTTTTCCGAACGACACTCCAAATCAAATTTGACATTACTAGAATCTTTTAATTTATTTTCCAAATCTAAAATTTTAGATTCTAGTAAAACATTTCGCTCTTCAAAAGCAAGAAGCTCCTTTTTCAAGGATTCCATTAAACCCCTAAGGGTATCTCTCTCGCCTTCTACATAGTTAAGATTCTCTTGAAGAGTCCTCTCATGTGTCCTAAGGTCTTCTATTAAGGCACTTTCATCAATGACCTTGACACTCTCTCTTAAACTCGCTTCTAACTTCAAATTTGCTCTTTTCAATTTAATAGATTCTTTATATAATTCATAAAAAGCATTTTGAAGTTCACTCTCATCAACCTCTTCTTCATTTTCACTTTCTCTTTCTTCTTCACTCTCACTATCATCAAAAATAAGAGAATCATGTACAATGACCTTGGAAGTGGCATGTGCTATAATTTCATCATTCGATGAGTTCTCATCATCACTCACATGTCTAGCCATAAAAGCCACAAAATTTTTCTTAGTGGGGGATTCGGGCTTCTCTTCCTTATCACTATCACTAAGGGTCGCATTATATGAAATGGGTCATTTACCCTCTTTCCTTAGTTTAGTGGGGCACTCAAAAGCCCTATGGCCATAACCTTCACAACCAAAACATTTATTAGACTCGTCCCTATCAACATTTTCATTACTAGGTTTAGGGGTCTTATCGGCTTTAGAAATCTTCTCGTTTTTATCATGTTTAGAAGATTCAAATTTCTTAAAATCATTTTTAACTTTATCTTTGTTAAATTTAAGAAATTTTCTAAATTTACGAGCAAACAAAGCCATGTCTTCCGAGTCACTATCACTATCGCTCTCTACTACTTGTTTGACCTCTTTACGGGCTTTTAAAGCAACACCCTTTTCAATTTTCTTTTCAGTTTTAGAGGGAAACATATCCAGTTCATAGGTTTGTAAATCACCTACAAGTTCTTCTAATTTCGTAGAGGCTAAAGTGGGTAAAGAATTTAAAACGGTCACTTTAGGAATAAATCTATCGGGTAGGGACCTTAAAATTTTCTTTACAACACGGTCGTCAGGTATTTTCTCTCCCAAGTTAAAGGATGAATTAACAACATCAGAAAGTCTAGCATAAAATTTATCAAAAGTTTCTTTTTCATCCATTTTGATAGTTTCAAATTGAGTGGTGAGGTTTTGGAGTTTTGAAGCTTTAACGACACTAGTTCCTTCATGAGTTAATTGTAAAATATCCCAAGCTTCTTTAGCGGTTTCACACGTCATAATACGTCGGAATTCATCCGGTGCGACAGCGCTAAATAATGCATTTAAACCTCGGGAATTAAAGTTTGCTAGCTTAAACTCATTTTCAGTCCATCTATCAACGGGTTTGGGAACATGTTCATTTTCAATTAAATGTGTTGGTGGGATCCAACCGTTAACAACAGACATCCAAACACGTTCATCGATAGATTTAAGTGCCGATTTCATTCGCGCTTTCCAATACGCGTAGTTAGAACCATCAAAAATAGGAAATTTTGAAAATGGGGAAAAATCCATTTTAGCCAAAAATTAAAGAATCTTAACGAAATAATTTATCGTTTTTGGCTCTGACACCAATTTGAAAGACCCCGAATTATAATAATGTCACAATTAAAATAGTAATTTCCTTTTACATAAATGCGATGCGGAAGCGTATAATAAGATGATGGTTCAACAAAACAACAAGGCCGAGTTTTAATATCTTCAAAAAACGAATTAAAACATAATTCAAGTCCTAGAAATTTGCCTAAGTCATGATTAACAATTATATTTAAAGTTAGGCGAAACCAAATTAATGCAAGTGACTTGAATAAACCAATTTTACCCAATATTTAATTTAAGTCCCAAATTAAATGAGTGTGAGAATTAAACCCAATTTTATCTTGAAATTATCCTAAGCATACGTTCTAAATTTTGTGCAAGATAAAATAAACATTGTCACACTACACCGCGATGTACGAGGAAAAACCCACTAACGGGAAAAAACCTCGGGATGGCCCTAGCCTCAAATCCACTAAAAACGGTATTACAAAATACAAGACAAAAGACTTACTTCCTAAACTCGAACCCTCTCAAGCCGTGATGCTCCTTCTTGTATCAACCTCCAATTAGCGGATAACCAACGGAGCTCCACCGTGGTCTCGAAATTCACCGATGGGACTTTATATGGTCACCGTCACCCAAGCATGGAGCCTTTCTCCTATTGGGTAGAATCTCAACACAAGTCTTCTTTGTGATGGGGTGTAGAAGCAAACCCGAAACGTCTCTTGAATTCGGTAGAGAAAACCGGTGCCAAAAACTCCAAGAAATTGATATAAATATAGAAACTTGGAATAAACAATTATTGGGTGTAAACTAGAGTGTGTATGAATTTTCCATTAAAAATTGACACTCAAAACTTGAACATTTTCCTAAAATAATTTTGCTCTCAAACTCTCTCTAAGAGATGGATATGGAATGGAAAAGTTGTCTTGGAAAATGTGTTTCCCGCACATAATAATGGATGAAAAATGTTGGTTGAAAACCAAGTGGAGGAGTGGGGAAAAACTGCAAAAAACTTCCAAATAACTGTTCCCGCTGGAAGTTCGTTCGAACGAACGTGATTCTCGTTCGAACGAGACTTCTAACGAGTGACCAGCCTGGGCTCGTTAGAGGTTCGTTAGATACCTCGTTAGAACGAACCTTCATTCGAACGACATATCGAACGACTATCCAGTTAGGGTCGTTGGCAAAACTCGTTCGAACGAACCTGGTTCGAACGACAAAACTCGTTCGAACGAAATCTGGTTCGAACGAAAAAAACTCGTTCGAACGACATTTCAAACGAACAAACAGAAAGATTGAAAAATTCGATTTTGGCCCAGAAACTTTTATATACTTATTTTAAACTTCTTAATTGATTCTTTCTGAAAATAAAATGCAATTTTTTATTTCACCTAACACCCAATACAAATTGTTCCAAGCTCCTATATACATATAATTACATTCATACCTTGGGAGCATGGAACTTTAGTTGATGACGTAGAAACGAGGCACGCAAACCGGCACTTTGATGAAGCTTTAAATTCTTTGCCGCTACGTCTTCAATACATAATTCATAGGCTTGAGAATATTACAAATAAATACTATCCTTTGAAAAAAATGTTTTTGTCCGGAATTGAGCCAAAACTATATATGGACTCAATTGGAAATTTGTGTCCTTACAAAATGGCCCTTTCAAGTGTGTCAGTGTGTCTAGAAGGGTCAGAATAGTAAAAAAGTCTAACCGAAGGTTTAGTTTGGGATCCGGCGCAGTTTTAGGCCAACCGGACACCCCGGAGGGGAATTTTTGTCTTTTGAAAAATTGGGATTAATTAATGGACAAAAGTTGGAGAAATATATCTGTATGTATGTGGGTGAGTTAGGGTAAATAACTGGTAAGCCCAAGAGAGAGTGGAAGACAAAGGAGGAGCAGAGGTTCCTAGGAGTTCTAAAGCCAAACCTAGTCACCTTTCACCAAAAACATCATCAATGTGTAGATCGGGAAGAGAGGAACGCATCTATACCAATTTTGTTTGACGATTCAAACCTTCACGATAAGGTAAGTGTTTATCTTGCTTCATTTAGAGTATATAATGTCCATGTTAGACTAATTAATGGTTTATTCATGATATTTTGAAATTCGAAACTGAAATTGGGTATTAATATATGATTGTGGCATAGGTTTTGCATGTAGTTGAATAACCATATTTTGGGGATAAGAAATCTGGGTTTTATATGTTGAATTTATGAAATCAAATCCGAGTTTAATTGTTCATAAAGGGTGATTATGGGGACTTGGGTATTTTGAGGATTTAAGAAATAAATCTCAATCTATGATGAAATTGTATGGATTTAATTTTAAAAGTGCGTTAAAAAGATTTAAATTACTATTGGTTATAATTTAGAATCATTGGATCTGAGTTTGATAAATTTTTGGATGATTTGGGTGATGAAAAAGTTAGAAAAACGCAGGTCTTGGAGGTCAGAGATGAAGTTCGGTAATCTCGTTCGAATGAGAATTCCAATTACCTATCCAACGAGAATTCAGAGAGTAGTTAGTTTGAAGTTGTTGACCTCGTTCGAACGAGATTCTAAAGAAAATTAAGTTCCTAGTTCATTCGAAGTTTCGTTCATACGAGAATTTCCCAGCTTCTAACAAGATTTCGAAATTTTGAATTTTTCCCCGGACAAATAAGATTGATTCGAGTGAGAGAGAATGACATGTGTTATTCTTGAGTGACTTCATTACATAGTCTAGTGGTGAGATGATTGTGTAACTACTAAGGAAATATGTTAGAATAAGATGGCCTTATGGAATATATACGATAGAGGGACTAATCGTACGGATAGAGTAACGTGAGTATTAGAGATGATAATACTACGTATAAATTTGGATATTTGGGTTGCGTGAACACCTAATGATTATTATAAGTGGTGTGTATAACATACCTACGCTACTTGCTATGGGGTGGAGGTTGCACGTTGTAGACGATCATATCTTGAGGAGACTTTAGGGGGATTTTGATTCTTATCACTAGAACATAGAACCTTGGCACGGGCTATTAGTGAGAACGATAGTGTTGACGATCACATGGGTACGTAGGTATGTGTTAAACCCATATGCTTGGAACTATGTTCGCCTCCAATATGTGTGTTTGTTTTGATGGTTCGCAAGAGATTGAACCTTTAGTCCTTAATGCAATGAGCGATGCACCGGGACATGATATCAGAGTATGCATTGCACCAAGGGGTCCTAACCCAAGGGTGCATAATTAGTGTGTGTGTGTGTGTGTGTGTATATATATATATACTGGTGATTTATACTACTGTGCATTCTTAGTAGATATGGAAATAACGATATATAAAAATATTCTTAGTCAGAAAAAGAATACCTAAGAGAATAACGGTTGTGTATGTGAATAACTATCCTTAAACATATGGTAATACGTGATACGGGTGATAGGAGTAAACATTTGAGATTATTGGTGCGATAATAATTATCTTAGGGCTAGTTAGGCGAGGTAGCATAACTAGGATGAGATAAATATACACGTTAGGTGTGCACATTAGATGAGAGGTGAGAGTCTCAAGTGAGAGTACAAGAATCTAACATGTACACTATTTGTGCTATTGTTTTGATTTAAGCACTTGCTGATTTTTAAACTATTTTCAACTCGGGCTCTGACCTGTTTATTGCAAATCTCTAATCTTTTGTCAAATTATTTAAGGTGCACAACCACAAGGACACTGAGGATAAGAGTTCCATTCATTTGACGAACTGTAGCTACTGTGGAAGTTACAAGACTTTGTAGTAGACGCCTCTATGATTATCGTTCCTTCATCTTGAGTTATTTACTTCAGCTAGAGCATGTTCCCCTTTTCTACTTAGACAGTAAGAGATTGTGGATTTATTTATTTACTCCTTTAAGATGTTGGTTTATTTTGTTCGATTACTGTATTTGGTATTTAGGCTAGAAGTGTTTTCTCCAATCACATTTATTATTTCATATGAGATTATATTGAATGGTGTATGTTTAGTAATTTGTTAATTTTATTTTACATTAATTAAAAGATAAAATTTTGACATCAACCTTTTTAAATATTAGGTGGTTAGTGTTAATAATAAAGTTTTCGACAATGATGCAAATTCTGAACCAACTAGATATTCTGATTTAATTTAATAATGGAGTAATCACTCAATATTTAATTAGGTGGGGTGTCACAGGTGGTATCAGAGCATCAGATTCGAGAGTCCTTAGGATCTGTATGGCTTGTTATGCTTACAGCCTAGCTTTCTTTGATATAGACCCCTATATTTAGGACTGTTGTATTCATTAATTGCGCATTTTACGTCTTCAGCTATTTGAGATATGTACTATGGACTTATAAAGCTTCTCTCTCATTTCAAATGCCTCCCAAACATGCACAACGGGCTCCTAAGGATGCCTAGCTAGCTTCGGCACAGGGCACGATGAATGCTACAAAGGTTGTCGCTATTGTAGTGCAGACACTAAATGCAGCTTTGGCCGTGGTACAGTAGGCCCCACCACAGGCACAGACGGTGGCCCCAGCACCAGCTCACGAATTCCCTTCTTTTTGGGAGTGAGTCAGAGATTGCTTCCAAAAGGCACATCTTACGGAGTTCGTAGGGAGTTCAGATGTTGTAATAGAAAGCTAGTGGAAGAAGGACATTCAATGACACTTGAGGATGTATGAGTGCACTGAAGTTCAGAGGCAGATACTAGCTACTTTTAAGCTAATGGTAGCAACACTTTAGTGCTGGGAGTCTATTACCACTGTTGGGGAGTGAGACAACTTGACTGTTCAGGACTTCTGGGTGCGGTTCGACAACAAATATTTCCCTTTCGCTATTCAGACTCAGATTAGGCGAAAATTAATGGATCTCACCCAGGAGGGGAAGGCTGTTACATAGTACGAGGAAGAGTTTACGAGATTGATTAATCTAGTGCCAGATAAGGTACCCATTGAGGGGAAGAAAATTCAGATGTTTATGGACGGTTAAACTTGGAGGATTCGTTAGCACCTTATGGGTAATCTTTCATTGGGTACGTATAATGATGTTCTTAACACTTCCCTACTAAACTTCTAGGATCACCTCTTCCATCTAAAGGGAAGCAAACAAGTGGGGAAGTCCAGCCAGTAGGGAAGGAGAGGAGGTAATGGTGCCACTGGGGCACAACCAACTCAGGGTAAGCAGAGAAAAGGCGATCAGAGTTCCCATCAAGGGGACCCTGCTAAGAGGTTCAGATCAGGTGACCACAGACAGGGACATGGAGGTGTTAGAAAGGGACTATAACGCCCCGACCCAGATTAAAGTTACCGTTAGAATAACCCGTATCCGAACCAAGGTGTTAAAAGGGGAGGGGGTAAAACATTTTATTAAATTGAAAAACCGTTGCTGTAATATATTTTAATAAAATCTTGATTTCTTTTATTGTAAAAAGGTGAGGCCCATATCATGCAGGTTAGAGTCCAATTAACAATTTAACAGGTAAACCTTTAACAAGATTTAATCCATAAATAAAGAACAGATCCCTGTATTATTCCAATTTCCAAATAGTTCCAATTCAAACCAAATTGTCTTAACAAAACATAAGGGATTACAATTCAAAATAAGTCTATGGATTAAAATCGGTTGCAAAGCCTCTAATGACGACTAGCACTTTTCGCAGCCTTTCCAACGTCCTTACCTGATGGACCACCTATTGTACCTAGGGTTTTGGAAAATAGGGTATGATAGAAATGCCCAGTAGGGTGGGAAATACTAAGCATTAATTTTCATAGAAAAATACTATACATATACAATGCATTTTAGTAATTCTGAAAACCATCATTGTCCCATATTCATTAATTATCATTAATGATTATCTTAGTCAACATTTAACTGTGTTAACAATATTCAAGAAGCCTTCATTATATTCAACTAAGTTATCATTATAATCAACTAAGTTATCATGTATGTATACTAACAAGATTCTTTAACTTAGTCATAAATGCACAAATATGCAATGCCATAGGCTACGTGCCCACTCACACTTAGCATTTTCGATGTCCCACGCAAGGGACGTAATTAATTCCAATTATGTCATCCACATAATTATTAATAAATTCTTATTCACCCATTAATTTAAGTTTCATGAATTTTTCTCATTCATTACTTAGAATTATTTCTTTGGGATTTTTCCAACAAACGCTCACGGACTTCATGGCTTCACACCACCGATCTCCGCCGCCATATACTACTGCAGTTTGTTTGGGGTCTTTCACCACTAAGGACGTCATTCCCTCCTTAATTATTTTCTCTCGGCGTCATCCGAATATCATAAATTTCATGTGTTTAACATTATTCTCAATGTTCACATTCAACTTATTCGGTTTTATTATTAAACCAATTATTAGTCCTTGCATCTTACGAGCCGAGGAGGCATTCTAGTGTCAACACCGAACACTAAAATATACTAAGTCACCATTACTACACATTTATTTAGCAAAATGCTATCTTACACTTTTGTTATCTAAATAATATTTCCTTAGCATTTTTCAAGTATTTTTCTTGTAAAAACACCATTTAAGTGACTTTTCTCATATTTACCAAATCTACTACTAAGGCATTTTTAACCAAAAATCACATTTTTAAGTGGGTTTCATGTCAAAAATCATTCTTTAATGTACTACATGTTTCCACTAATATTTAAACGTTTATTAGTGATGTACAACCCATTTTAGCACACTTTTACATATAAATCCATCTATATAATTATAAGCCTTATTTAACATATTCAAGAGGTTTAAACTAATATTTCAACATATTAGATTTTGGGGCTATTTTTATGAGATTACCAATCACATATTTAAACCACTATATTTCAACATTCGTCATCTTCATGTCAATATTAACACATACTACATACACTATTTCATGCAAATGGGTTTTCTTCCATAGAAAACCCAACAATGCATTAACTAGTCATTTTCTTGTAGTATTCCATTTTCTATGTTTATTTCATGAGGTTATTACATTTATAGCATGATTTCAACATATATAATAATCTGAAAATTAATCTAACATCATCCTCTCCATTTATCATTTTTCCCAAAATGGTTTTTTCATAGAATATAAAAATAAAGGAGAAGAGCTAAAAAGTCACATTTTTTCATCATCTTGTTCATATTAGCATTTGAAATAAAAGAGTTTAAAAGTGAGGAAAATCCTACTTGAATGAAGGAGAGTGAGTGTAGATGTGAAAAAGATGAAGTGGAGCTCCCAAAAGTTCCACCAAAAACTCGAACCAAGACTCCCTTTTGTAACACCCCGCCCGCCCGGGGGGAGCGAGCGGAGCGCTACTATCGATAAATCTAACCAATTCCACAATTCACAAGGTATAGAGCATATAAATCCCAATATAGAAAAGAAACTACTAAACTCATCTTCAAATCAATACAACAAATCTCTGGAATTAAAACAACTATCTATCTCAGTACAAAACAAATATTCAATGCCCTATACATAAAAAAATACAATCTTCCAACTTGTATTCTCGAATAATCTTTCTAAAATAATCCACGCTAAAATCCTTCTCTGAAAATCATAAGCACCCAAAATCCGCGCTAACCTGCCACTAAAAGAAAATATGGGGAAGTACACAATACGACAGGAAAGATGCTCAACAATAATATGTTAGCGATGAATAAAGCGCAACAATACGAATACGAATATTCAAATCAAATGTGAATCTCAATAGCATTTTATCAATAAATTTCGCAACAACACATTAATCGAGTCACCAGGCCTCACCCCATCCGCGTATGATTTATCAAGTCATAGCCCTTGGAAGCAGGAATTTTGGCGGGTGCCCAACGTTCGTGCCATATTAAAATCTCATGACAACGTGCTCAATGACAATATGAATAATACCACATGAATAAAAATAATTCCAACAATTATTTTTCCAGATTTCAAAGAAATTAACAATTCAAATATGAGTTCAATTAAACATGAAATCAACAGAATAACTCTCGAGAGATTTAAAGAGCATATTGCGTAAAACCCCATACCTTAAAATCATCATATAATTTCAGCCTCAAAATCTAAACACACCATCACGTTCCTCTCGCAAAAATAATCAAATCTCGTTCTAGCCCAAACTCGAGAAAACACCAAATAAGCCTTCTAATCTAAGGTTGAAATCTTGAATAAGTTTGGGGTTATGGTTTGTATATGAAAGGGAGTAATTTTGGAGAGGTCTTCTGGTTGAAAAGTTTGAGAAAAAGTGATTCGAAAAGCCAAGCCACGAATTAGTTGATATATAAAGGATTAAGAGTTTGATTAAGAAAAGAGTTCTAATCAGATACAAACACTAAAAATTTTATCCCGGACGATCGAACAATTGGAATTGGATGAAATTTTACAGAAAATTAGCTGAAGACGAGAGAAAGCTGCAGAAAAAAATTCAGCTCGATCGGACCGTTCAATATTTTTAAATATTTTTGTTTTGCTAGAGATTTTTATGTTTTGAGAACTCTTAGAGAGTTTTATGTTTTGAGGACTCTTCTATATAATAAAAATTCAATTAAAACTCCATTTTAATTCCAATTCCGAAACCGTTTGAAATACTCATCTTTAAAAATAAAATCCAACATATTTGAGCAATAAAAATAATTTTACCAAAAACTTTATTTTTCCTCTTTATTTCGAAAATACCCCCAAAATTACGCGGGTTGTTACACCTTTGAGCTTCAAAAAGCTCTCTGAAACTTCCCCACAAGCTGCCTCAACCTTGAGGTTAGCTTTAATGGTGTTTGGAGACCTTTAGAGTGGTGTTTGGATGGTGGTAAAAGGGATGGGAGATGGAGCTACGAAAATATGGGTGTTTACTCTTGCTAGAGCTTGAGGGTTTTAGGAGAAAATGTTAGCAGCTATGTGCCTAATTTCACCCATGGTTTCCTCTCCCTCTCTCTCTTTTAAAAGTCATTTTAAGGGACCTTCAACTCTTGACCCATAGCCTCAGAAGTTGCATTACCTAAACCGTGTATAACTCCTCCCAAAGTCTGATTTCTAGAGTTGAAAGAGACTACACTCAACCACCCTAAACCAAGGTTAATGTCCTGTCAATAGTGCCAACGTCACTTTCTCTCTCTAATTTTTTTCTTTGAAACTTTTAACCTAAGGGTTTTATTCCTTGTATTTTTTGAGTGAAAAATCATGTTTAAACTAATTTTCTGGCCTCCCGAAATGTCCTATACATGACGCGCAAAATGGAATCTCCGAGCAAAAGTATTTTTTTTCGATTTTTCTTTTCATAATAATATTCCTTATATATTTTTGTGAGTCAAAAAATATATTCACAATATTTTTTTGACCTTCCGAGGCATCCTAAATAATACACGCAAGAAATGGGACCTCCGCGCAAAACATATTTTTTTTCTTCGATTTTTCTTCGCTTGGTAATATACTTCTTATATTTTTATGAGCCTCAATATGTGGTCGGAATATTTTTTTGACCTTCCGAGGCATCCTAAACAATACGCGCAAGAAACGGGACCTCCGCGCAAAACATATTTTTTTTTATTTTTCTTCACGTGATAATATTCCTTATATTTTTATGAGCCTAAATATATGGTCGGAATATTTTTTTGACCTTCCGAGGCATCCTAAACAATATGCGCAAAACTAGACTTTCGCGGTGTCGCGCGTCGTAAGCCAATTAGTACCCAATTTCGCGTAGCGTTCGTTACTTTTCCGAATCGCGTGAAACTTAAACAAAATACTTAAAATAATTATACGAACATAAATTATAACTCATGCGGGAACATGCAACATAAAAATTTCATTAACGGAGCGTTGCTAAATAAAGGATAATCATGCAAGTACAATTTAAAGGTGCAGGTATTACTAGGCCATCAGGGCTAGCCTGGCCAGCAGTGCTTTTAGCAAGGCTAGAAGGGCCAAGGGAGGGGTGGTAATGGCCATTAGGGTCGAGGGAAGCATAGGCAGAGAGGAGGACACTTTTTAGGGAGATGCTTTAATTATGGAAACATTGGCCACAAATGTCAGGATTATCCTCAGAAGGGTAGAGCCCCAAATCAGCAGCAGCAGCAACAGGCCGCTCGCCAGGAGCCCAGCGACCGATATTTCCATCCGCCATCCTAGCACCATCGTAGATGCCAACTTTGCCAATTGTTCGAGTAGTTCCGATCCAGTAGGGACAACTACAGTATGAGTGTGTCTACAATGTCCACCAGGTCGTAGCTCGCCAGGCTCCACTCGTGGTTGAGGGTATATGTTCTATTCAGGGGCTTTGGGGCGCATATTATTTAACAATGGGGCTTCACATAATTTCATTACTGCTAGTTTTGCACGTTCCATGGGGCTATTAGACACGGTAGAGAGCACACTCACTAGAAATTTTTAAATGTATGTTGGAAATTATATGTATGATATCGTATGACATTATATGTACGATATTGTATGTTGAAAATTATATGTATGATTTTTTTTTATATGGGAGTTAGACTTGTAAAAAAAGAATAACTCTGATTTGTGATGATTGCACCGAATGCTCACACATGTAGTTGGTATCATAACGATGAATAAATATTTAAAAAATTTGATTCGTGTTGCTTACGACAAAGGATCACACATATAGTCAGCATCCTCATGAAAAATAAATAATATAAAATTATAATTCGGTATCTTTACGCTGAATAAAGTGAATTATATTCGCTATGAAGATCGCAAATTATGATACAAATGAAATTTGAGTACCCTCCTGTTAAGGACTCTTACCCCGAATTAAAATGAAAAGTTTCGGTATTTTTTTCCCAAGATAAATAAAGCTTGTGGTATTTTGAAGAAAATGTATCTTGACTGTGGTATTATGTAGCAATCGGGTATTTTGTAACAAGTATGTATCTACTTTTCATAATTTGAATCCCAAATGACCTGTGTAATACTTACATTTCATGATTCCCATTTAATTTACACTTAAACTTTTATTTCAGTGATTCACAATTTCCATACCATTAGTAACAAAAAAGAAATAAAGTAAAATATCATTCATTCATAATGACATCATAACATCCACGTGCCATGCCATTGGCGACTATACAAACATATATAAAATTGACTTTGTCTGCATCATGCACTCCTAAACCTTAACTTGTCTACAAAAATCTATAACATTATAATATTGACTTGCCTACATCATTCACTCCCAAACATTGACTTGTCAATGTTACATAACATTATAAGATTGACTTTCTACATCATCCCAGCCCAATTATTGACTTGTCTACATCATCCACTCCCAAAAATTGAATAAACCTTTAGCACAAAAAATACATAGTTACTTAACTTCCATTATTTAAGAGCAACTGGAGCATTAGAAATATCTATATTTGATAGAAAAAATTTATCAAACTCTTCGATCCGTTCGGTGTATTTATTAATCCAAGCCTGAGCCTGGGTAAGGCTTGACTATGCCAATAACTTGCAACCAGTGGCATTGGGTACCCACGTTTTAACTTTAAAATTACAAAATGACTATTACAAACAAGATACATTTCAATAAACACCGAGAATTTTTTTGCCTTGTTTTTCAAAGGCAAGAACGTCAGACATTGATTTGGTTATATAAAAACATATACATGGTTATAAATTTTGCAAAGAGATAGCCATACTCGGGAATAAGCAACTAATGTTTTTGACGACATGGGCTACTAAAGTTATTCAATAGTGAAATAATGGTATAATGAAACGTTTCCCCGAACATAGCTTTATAATAAAATTTGTGTTGTATCAATTTATGGCCATTTGGGTCGAATTCCTCTGTCATCAACTAACCTCAAAATTGGTACGGGAGGGAAAATCGTAGAAATCCCTCTCTCCCATGCATGTGGTTGATTCGAGGATATGGAAGTCCTCTTTCACCACTCTTTCTAACCTCTTCATAGTTTACCTCGAATATAAATAGATCGTCATTAAAAGGGGATAAACACAAAAAATGGAGTCGCCATCCTATTTTGCTCAAAATGGATAAAAGAAATGTATCCGTCCTGAGAGAACGACATCAAAAGACATATTGATGCATACGAAACCAAATGAATCACGGGTTTCGGGACTAAGTTATGAAACGGGAAGGTATTAGACACACATCCTGCCCTTTTGGTCTCTCATGGGCTACGATAATATTATCATTTTCTCCAAAATATAATATTTGTGTACGTATGTGCGGTGTGAAAAATGGGAGAAAGAAATCATCTGACTCACGTTATGAGAGAGACGGGGCGAATTTATCCTCCTAAGGAGTGTACCGAAGAAATGACATAAAAATAAATATAATGTGAGTGTCCGTTGAATCACGACTCACTATGCTAAAATGATTGCATGTGTCGAGCATAAAACAAATATATAGGAGTACATGGACTCACAAATACTAATAAGTACAAGAAAACATAAAATGAGAAACTAGGACTCAAATCTCAGGATTGGCCCAAAACACCTAGATACCCTAAAGGTCATCAACGTACTCATAGTTTGATAACACACAAGAGTGGGGTTTAAACCATAAATCCTAATCTAGGACTTCTTTTAATTTTCCTTTTAGAAATGGAGCATATGTGTAGAAATTGTGGAAAATAAGGAAATCCTAATTTAGGGTTTATAAGAAAACCCTCTTTTTGGCTTATTTATATTTTATGAAAGTAAGATTTATGTGTACTGAATAGTAAATATGAGATTAGTTTTGATGTGTGAGAATGAAATAAAGATATATCAAAATTGAAAAGAAAAGTAAATAATAATCAAATAAGTTATAAATGAATAAGGGTAGACCTTCTAGAGAAATTTTAATTCTGATTTACAATGGTGGGAGGTTGATTTTGATGTGGTTAGATGGTGGTGATGTAAGGATGAAAGGTAGGGTGAAAAGTGGGGGATAATGATGCAACTAAAGGGAGGGAATGAATGCAAAAATGGAATTTTGACGCACTGATTATGAGAGGTATGTTCTGATTTCAGAAAGGGACCTCTTTGGAGTGAGGTCATGGCCTCCTTAAATAGTAAAAATTAAGGTCTTAGGGTGTGCCTATTTGCATGGCCCCTGGCTTGCCTATTAGCATAGCCCCTTCCTTGAGGGGTAGGGAGTCTGAGGTGCTTATAGGTAGTTCGAAACAGACATTTTTGGAAAAATGAGTATAAAATGCCAATTGTAAGCTTGAATTGTGCACAATTGGAACCATTAGAAATGGTATTCAGAGTCCTATAAGAAACCATTGAGCCACTCCTGGGTTCAGAGTTGACCGAAGTCAAACGGGGTTTGGAAACACCCGATGGTTATTGGTTGGGGGTTTCAAAGTAAAAGTTTTGTTTGTACGAACCGCGATGTCGATTCGCGCATGATATGGACAGTTGGAGAGGGAATTTAGAGCCCTACAAGATTTCATAAGCTTCACTGAGGTTGAAGAGTTAATTGAGGTCAAATGGGGACCATAAGGGTCCAATGGTCTCTTAGAGTAAAAAGGCATGTTCATGCTAACCATGAGTCCGGTTCGCACATGGTATGGATCGTTGGAATGGGGATTCATAGTTTTAAAAGATTTCATTAAGCTTATCTAGGGTTGGAGAGTTAACCGAGGTTAAAAGGGTTTCGAAAGTGCTTAGTGGACTCTCAAAGTAAAAAGCCACCTCCGTGCGAACCATGGGATGATTCGCGTATGGTATGGACCGTTGGAAATGATATTCAGAGCCTCAAAAGGTTTCATTTAACTTTACTCACGTTATAGAGTTGATTATGGTCAAACGGGGCCTAGAAGCACATGATGACCTCTAGATCAGGCCCCGAAGTGGAATCTACGGTCTATGGTTTGAGGATAAGTGTTAGAGATCTAAAGAGGTACTCGAGGGGGGGGGGGGGGCTACGGAGATGGGGTATTTATAATGCCCCTCGATGGGTGAGCTTGGAACAAGAGAAGGGTATTGAAAGATAGACATCTCATCGATGTTCAAGGATTGGGGACCCTGATGGGAGATATAAGGTTAATTGTTAAAGGGTTCAGGTTAATTATGAGGACCTAGAGGGTGGAGATGTTTGATTTAGAGGGTCGATGTCAATTTTTCAAACATAGGATATGGATACATCCAATTCAGGGGGTCGAGGTCAATTCTGCATAGCTGAAGAGTCAAGGTGATCGATTCAGAGGGTCGAGGTCCGTTTCACGGAGATAGGTCAATTTTGTAGACCTAAAGAGTTGAAGTGGTCGATTCAGGGGGTCAAGTTTAGTTCCGTGGACCTAAAGAGTTGAAGTGATTGATTCAGGGGTCGAGGTCAATTCTACAGACTTACAGAGCAAAGGTGATCGATTCAGAGAGTCAAGGTCGATTCTTCAGATCTTAGTAGTTGAAATGAGTGATTTAGTGGGTAAAGGTCAATTTAGTAGAATTAAGAATTAAAATGATCGATTTAGCGAGTCGAGGTCGATTCTGTAGACCTAAGGATTGAAATGACCAATTCAGCAGGTCAAGGTCAATTTTATGGACCTAAAGATTGGAATGATCAATTAAATGGGTCAAGGTAAATTATGTAGATATAAGGATTGAAATGACCGATTCAACGGGTTGGAGTCGGTTATATGGACCTAAAGATTAAAATGACTGATTCAGTGGGTGGATGTCAATTATGTGAACCTAAAGGTAAAATGATCGATTTAGAGGGTCAAGGTCGATTCTACGGAGCTAGGGTGTTGAAATGATCTATGCAATGGGTCAAGGTCAATTCAACGAACCTAAGAATTAAAATTATCAATTCAGCAGGTTGAGGTCAATTTATGGACCTAAGGATTAAAATGACCGATTCATCACATCGAGGTCGATTTTTTGGACCAAAAGAGTTGTGTATGGGGAGTGTTTTCTAATTATGGATCCACTTGAGAGGGCGTTGATTATTGCGAGTGTAGACGCACTTGATTATTCGTTCTACTAGGCAGCATGCTTGTAATGAGAGTTTTTTGTGTGCTGATGAATCTGCTTTTGATCCCGCTGGGGATTAGCAATAATTTTGTAAATGGTTTGGTGCTCCTAAATGGGTTTTCCACTGAGTAATGACGTTTTTGACTTTACGTGGATTTTTTGAGAATTTTTTGGAAACTTTTTTTCTATCATTTTTGCAACAAAATTTTGAGGGGGCTACCAATCAACAAGGATGGGTAGGTTCCTATCTTCATAGGGTAGGTCTAGGGGATTACCGATCGGCATACCCCTTAGCATACTATAAAAGGGGGCAACCCCCTTCATTTTTTAACACCTTCAAATGATTGAATCTCTCGCCTTCTCTCTCTATAATGTAATTGTGAACTTATTTTCTTCATAAGAACTCAGAAGGGTACTTTTGACAATAATAACTGGACAATCGTTGATGACTATAAGGGTTTAGAATGGTGGGTTGTCATTCCCTTAGCGTTGGCTAATGAGAATGCGTATGACAACTTTGATTCGTTATTGGATGAGAGGGTTCTGCTGAGAGAGCCAGCACATCATCATTATGTGAGGGTGAAGAACCCTAACGGTTATGTATGTGTTTGCCATTTGATTTCCAATTTTCTTCTTTTCTCTTTTTTATTTCCATTTCATCCTTGAGATGCTGAAGGTATTTTTCTTAATTTCTATGCAGATTAACATAGATTCTTCGAGTATTCAATCCGAGGGGTCAACTGGGATGAAGGAGGTCTAGGACCATCTTCCTGTGGCGGTTTGGTGGATGGTGGAGTCTACTAGGTTTGTCCCATTAGCGGGGGCATTAGATGAGACACCATGCTCTTCGGCAATATTGTGTGCTCGGGGTGAGAGGTGGTGTGATACAAACCACACATTTCATTTGGTTGTCGTGGACCCTTAGATGTTTATCAAGTGATGGGGCTAGAGTGTGTGGGTCAACAGATTGTGGTGGATCGCACTCTGCGAGTTATAGAGGTGGAAGTATAAACTATTTTAGGGGATATAGGGAGAATTGTATCAGGGGATTTTTTTTAATATCTGTCATGAAGGATATATTGTTATCTAGGAGGATTAACAATATTGATGGGAAAAAGGTGAGGTAGGCAACCCATTTATTCATTTTATTTTTGTTGGGGGATTTGTGGTGGCAATGGACAATGGCGTCGTCTATTTATGGTTTCTGCATTTTTAGGATCATTTCAAAGATCAATTTATATGAGTGGGGGATCTTCCAGATGAGCTTGAAAAGATGATCAATAATCCAAAATAAATTATTAATTGGACGATCATCAAGGCCAATCAGAAAAATAGGGCGAACAAGTAGTTGAGGTCTTGCAAGACACAATTGATGCAAAAACGAGGGTAATCACCCTTGGGGAGAAGGATAATCTCGAGCTAAAATAACATATAAAAAGGGAGAGATGTTCCAAACATGCCAAAAATAGTAGAACTGACAAGTCTTCCCCCACTACTCATTATCAACTCCTTTTGTTGATATCGAACCAACATGTGGTCATCCGTTCACAACCATAAATTCCTAAAAATATGCCTCCATCAACCATATCCATCGTATATCCCTGGATGATTGCCTTCAATAAGGGCAAAGACCCCATCACCTCTTTTTACACGACTCAACGCCATCCAAAAGTTGTGTACTTTGTTGCCCAAACAACTATGTTTCTTTTTTACATGGATGCTTTGAGGAATTTCTCCATGAATCCTTCAAAAAGAAGGGTTGCTCAATAATGTCCTGGTAAGTCTTGATCTTATTTAAAGATTTTTTACATATCTTTTCTCGTGCCTAACTCTTTCTTTCCTTTACATGTGCCACGCAGGTTATGCAGGAGGTCCTAACTGAAACAATCACAATGGAAAGCTAAACCACATTATTCATGAAAATAACAATGTCTTGAAGATCCTCTTAATCGAGGAGAACTAGGAGTGACTAACCTCCAAGCTAGAGTAAAATAGGAGATGACGATCAAAGATAAGGTTGTCAAAGAAACGGAATGAAGTTTAGATGATCAACAGTGAACTGGACGAACTTAGAAAATCCTTTTATTGGAAGACCTTATAGAAGCTAATTCGTCAATGACAAAAGTGAGTTATGGAGAAAAAGATGGAGGGATACCTAGAGAAGGCATATGAGAAAGTTTTAAAAATGGAAGTTCAAGACAAAATAGGAGGAAAGGAATGGATTTTAAAAGAAGTTCATTTGGTTGATTTTTAATTGAACTATCATGATTTCATTTAGGTCAACAAGTTGTTGCTGAGGTCGGTTAAAAGGGAAATGTCCTCGAAGGAGACCTTGTCGACGTCGAGAACCTCCCTGGAAAAACCCAACATAGGGGGGATAATGACCTCGTACCTCTTGCTATTGGTGACAATCAAGTTATTGTGGTTTGGAGAATTCCCCTAACCATTTTGTGAGAGTCCCCCCTAGAGACTTGTTTTTTTGACCAATTAGTCATTTTATTTAAAAAATTTATAGACCAATCGATCATTTTTTATAGGACTTGAGCCGTTTATTTTTTATATGGAAAATAATGCCTTGGACAACTCCCTCCATCCTAAACATTTGTTTTTGGTAGACCAATTAGTCATTTTATTTTCATTATTTGTAGACCGGTCGATCAATTTTTTTAGGCCTTGAATCGATTTTTTGTCTGAAATGAAAGTTATATATTTTCTTTTATGTCTTATTTTTTTCATTTTCTAACATGCATAATAATATTTTCCTTAGTATGGAAAAAGAAGTCGTTCAATATGATTTAGGTTCTTCAAGTCCATAATCAAATATTCAGTTAACTTTGCTCGGTTAAATTTTTAATAAATATAAGTTGATTCCAACTTTAGTTACTGTCGATTTTAATGGATTCATAGATTATAAGTTTGATAAGATTTAAATGTACACTGGTAAAAACAAAATAGGTCATGATTGTCCAAATGTTAAGGATTATCGAATCTGAAGAGCCCAAACTTGAAGGATGAGATGGGTAGTTGTTCGATGTAATCATCGATCTCATTTAACGACTCTCATTAACAATGCATCTACTACCATAGGGATTCCATCTTCTTTTTTGTGAGGGAGATCTATGAACTATTCAAAAAACTCTCGGAACGAGGAAATCGACCTTGGGGTCAATTTCTCAAACCACTTGATTATAATCTTCCCTAAAGTATAAGGGAAAACATGACACATAAGGAAATTTGGTGACACCACATAGATCGCCTGAGAGTAATGTCTGACATAATGTGAGGGGCGTGCCTTTCTATCATATGTGGTGATATTTAGGGCATAAAATGTATTTTGTTGTTATGAAGTTTCCTAATAAGATCCTTTGGAGATCATAAAAAAACGGGGTTTAGCCTTATTTTTAATCAGTTCCCTAATATCATTACTTTTTATTTTATTCAGTGGAAACTTAGATCTATTCCACCTACTACTTTGCTCCAATTTTATGGATGAGCATGTGCATGATGGTTATTGGATGAGTGATGAATCAATAAAGAATCTCATGTTGTCTTTTTCAATTGCACTGTATAAGGGATTTGTGACCTAGATGCTCTTCCACTGTAATTTGATTCGCAAGCTTAGGGGAAAAATCTTCCTTTTCCTGCACCTCTCCAAACCTTTGAAAAATGGGGTTCCATTGCTCTAACCGAATAGTGAACTGTCTCCTTAAACAAACAATCTCCTCATCACGACCATCTAACATTTCTTTATAAATACTGACAAGTATTAAAATCTCTCTCCCCACAAGTCACTCTGCAAAGGCGGTATAACGTCATATATTACGAGAGAGTCTTCTTAGTGCACCTCCATAGCCTTATTTCATTGAGAAGTGGATGGGCCATGAAGGAGTTCGTTCCCTCCTGACATTTCAAATCTCGTATTGGATAAGACTTCTAGCGTGCGAATAATGAGATTACTGATCACTCATATTGCCATTGAGATGATTTTCAAATTGGTGAAAATTATGATCTTCCCATAGATGATGTAAGATTATAGGGGATATCGAACCCATAATAAATGAAATATTATGAATTATCCCCAGAAAAATGAATGTGATAAAAATAATGATATTGTATGTATGTGATTTGATAAAGCTGTGACACCCCGACTAATTAAATACCGGGTAGCTACTCCTTTATTAAATCAATACAAAATGCCAAGTTGGTTCAGTTAATAGCATCACTGTCGAAAACATTTTAATAATTACTAACCACCTAGTATTTAAAAAGTGAGTTGCCAAATTTTAAGTTAACTCTGATTAACATGCAATAAGTGAAATGTAAAGGATAACATAACCATTCACAATAAAGTCCAATTATAGTAATCATCAAATAATAATAAGTCTGGAGGAAATACTCCTCACAACAATCCAAATACGGAACTGAAATAAGAACAATAGCATGTATCCTGAATTAATTACAAACCAAAGTCTGAATAACTGAAATGTAAAGTGTCTCTAAAAGAAATGGGCGACATGCCCTACAAATGATGAAACTGAATATGGAATCAAGACAAGAAAAGGAGGCGTCTACTGTCAAGGCCCTGTAGCTTCCACAACAGCTATAGCTCGTCACCTGAATAGAATTCCCATGCATGGTGTCCTTGTGGCTGGGCACCTAAAATGGTTTTTACAAAAAGTAGATTTGAAAGCAAACGGGTCAGAGCCCGAAAGTGGAGAGTATTTTAAAAACAGCAAGTGCTTTAATAACATTAAAACAATGAATGCAAAATACATGTTAGGACATGCCCTCACATGAAATACTCACCTCTCTACTAGTTGTGCACTCCTAACGTACCATACCCATCTAAGTGACATTCATATCTAACTAAACCGTCATCAGTTCTACCCCTTTTCTACTCGATTCACAATATGAATTCCCAATGTTATCACTTGAATAGATAGCTTTACTTAAACTCGGATTCTCAATTATTAGCATTTCCATTTACTGGAGGTTATCCCCTTATTTATCTTCTCAAGGAGTTACTATAAATTATTCTCATAATTAAACATAACAATTTTGTTCATTTAACGGTATATCATTCACATCATAAATATACAATACAAGCACCCCGAGGCTAAGCTGCGGTACACACATACTCTGCTATCCATCCCGGTAAATCACGTACATAAGGATTACAAATTTCAAATCTCTCAGGAATTGTTAGAATAAGCTCAACACACAAAAATGGAGGCGAACATAATTCAACATATCCATGGTCACATACATACCTACGCTCTATAGTCAGCTGACTTATTAACTCACAAATAAGTCATTCTCTTGAACTATGTCCTCTAGGCACCAATCTAAATCCGGGCACACAAGGATTAGATGGCCCTAAGCGAACGTAAACCTCCCGTGATAGCAAGTATGGTAGGTATGTCATACACATAAAATCATATACATATACTAAGCATGCACACATCTTAGTAATTACCATAATTTTTTAGTGGTATACTTCTCATTCTTATACCAATACACGTGTCCCCGGTTTATATATATACACATCATCCATTATCCCCACGTCGTAATTAGTTATTCGCGTCCTAACCCACCATTACCATTTGGTTCAAATCATTCTTCCATATTTTACTCCCCAATATATCCCAAATATCCCAACTATATCAATTATTCATCAAGGTAATGTTATCTCTACAATTAAACAAGGTTACGGGACACTAGAAATCAAACCAGGCCAAAAAGGCCAATCTGTCAACTCGTTAGAAGTCTCGTTCGAACGAGGTCGTTCGAACGAGAGGTCGTTCGAACGAGAGTTCGTTCGAACGGAATAGGCATCTAACGAGATCTTGTTCAAACTAAAGGCATCAAACGAACATCCCACTCATTAGAAGTCAAACTGTCAACTCGTTAGAAGCTCGTTCGAACGACCTGGGCAGGCCTTCTAACGAGGTGACAGTTTCGAGCCCAGAATTTTCCTATCTCGTTTTTCCCAATTTTCTTCACCCCTAATCTCATCTAAACATCATTCCAACAGTAGTTCAAGGTTTCTAATCATTCTTAAACATACTTAGGTCGTATATTAACATATACATGGGATCAAATCATCCTAAACCGCATCTAATCATCAAATCTCCCCAATTTTTCCCAAACCTTATGAACATGAACCCTAGAAATTTAAAATCTTCAATTTGCATAAATAAATCCGTTTTTGTAACATAAAAAGTAGTAATTCTTTTAGTTCAACCACCCAACAACAATTCTACATGCAAACCTATATCATAATCTAAATTTATAACTCCAAATTACATGGGTTTTTACAAGTCTCCCAATACAATGCAATTATATCAATTTCTAAGCATGGAATAAGCATTCGCTTGAAATTAACGTAATTAAACCACTTGCCTTAGATAGTTCTCTGAATTTGGTGTTGGTGAATGGGTTGATTCTCCCTTTTCTCTATTGATTTCCTCCTAAGGTTGAAGATGGTGGTTTTCTCTTTGGGAACCTCTTCTAACTTCTCTCCCACTTCTTCCTATAACTCCCGTAGCCCTTTAGTTGGTTAAGTGCTGGTAATGGCTTAGTGGGTTACAAAATAACCTAATATTAAGTCCCAAAATTCGTTGGTTATTATTCCCAAAATTTCAAATTTTCCAAAATACCCTTTTAAGTTGCCGGTATGGCCCAAAAATGCCCCGGGACCCAAACTAAACCCCCAGCTAGTGTTTTCTGACTATTTAGACCCTTCCCGACTCGTTGGCGCGCTCAAAATGACCATACGGTTGATAAAAATTAAATACACTTTTTAATTTAAATAATTATATTCCTGACACGACTATCACGCGCGTCCCAACAAAATTTCCCAAATTGTCGTATTTCTATCTCACGACAAATTCAATATTTTCCATATTCATATATTGCCATATATAAACATTATAATCAAATACCAACTCACATCTCGTTAGTATTTTATCCGGATTAATTCTCAATTAATTCACATTTAATTTAATTAATCCCATAAATAAATATCGATAAAAGTACGGGGTATTACAAAAGCATCCTGCCCATGCCAATGGGGAAGGAGGGAGAGTTATTTATTACTTGGTAGAACAAGAGACGATTGGAGTGATAGGGCTGGTAGGTGAAATTCCATGTCACCGTGAGATGAATGCAATCCAATACCCTAAAATGGGGTGAGGTCTCCCTCATTTATAAGCATAAGATCCCTAGAAATCTAGGTCTCTCTACTTTGATATTATCTTTGGGTTGTTAGAGTTAGGTAAGGATTAATCTTCGGTGATGTATTGTGATCTTCCTAAATTATGAGTTAACCCTTCCTTGGTATTCGATCGATTGCACCACCTTGAAATCTAGGTGTCACGTCTTTTCTCGCATGACATAATCGGCTAAGTCTCTCTTCAACAATCTCCTAACCGCAAATCCATCAAACCAACCCAAGTTTTTCTCGTACTCCTTATATCTCATCTATGCGATTATTGTATTATCTACAACAATAGAACCACCATTAAAGACTCGTAATTATTGCATAAAAGGAAACATGTAATTATAATTCTAAGGTTATAATTTATCATGAGAGTTTTATTCAAAATTCGAGAGTACCAACGTCATATAATTACAATAAAATGAGCTCCCATGTTTCCTACACCGTCAATAAATTCCACATTTTAAAATCTCATTATTTGGGTGATTATTACAAACAGTAATTCCATTAGAGATAAGATACAAACCAATTAATTATGTGAAAATTTCTTAAAAAGTTCTAAATATCACAAAATGTTATCAAGCCTTAGTAGGGAAAACACATACTCATGAATAAAAGTTTTAGTTAAAAAATATTTGAACAAAAAAATGAGTATATCATTTTTATACAATTTCTTCTCAAAGAGAAACATTAATGCCCTTTTAACTTAGCTTCTAATCTCAAGTTTGCCTTCTTTATCTTTAAAGATTCCTTGTACAAATTATTGTAGGCAACTTGCAACTCACTCAACTCTTCCTCTTCCTCCTCACTCTCATCAATAAACAAAGGGGTGGGAAGATCTCTCTTAGTAGCATAAAAAACTTCTTCTTCAGAATCACTTTCACTATGGGAAGAAACATGAGATGTCAGTTTATTAAAAATCTTCCTTATATTAGTGGGACACTCATCTATCAAATTACCAATTCCCTCATAACTAAGACACCTCTCAGAGTCATTTTTAACAGAAGATTTAAAACAAGAATTCAAGTGAATTTCCATCCAGCCATTTCAAAAAGTTGATATCTCAAATCATCAATACCACCAAAAGTCATACTTAAGAAAATATGGATCAAACACAACAACTTAGTGCAACCGGTCTAATACGAGCGTGTATATAATGTCCATCAGGCAGCGGTTCAGCAGCCACCGCCCGTCATTGAGGGTATATTTTCTATCTATGGGGATATGGGGCGCATTCTGTTTGACATGGGGGCCTCACATTCATTTGTAGACACTAGATTTGAACGGGCCACAGGATTAAGAGACTTGATCGACAACACTGTTACATATGTAGATTCATCGATGGGTAGTGGGATGCCTATTTTCTTTATATGTCGTAATGTGAGTATGGTGATTGGGAGTCTAATTTTACCAACCGATTTACATGTATTGGACATGTCCGAGTATGACGTGATTATCAGCATGGATTGACTTATTGCATATAGGGCCATTATTGACTATTATAGCTGGTGTATTATTTTTACTATTTCGGGACATGAGATTCTCCTTGTGGCGATGCTTGGTTCTAAGGGAGGGTCGTCTACTCATTTATATTATATAGAGGAGGAGACCTCCATGATTATAGTAATACCCCTTAATTCGATACCAATAGTTTGTGATTTTGGAGATGTATTCCAGGAGATATCGGGATTACCTCCTAGCAGGGAGATTGAGTTTGTGGTTGATTTAGCACTAGACACTCGACCTATTGCTCGTGCACCTTACCGTATGGCTCAAAGAGAGATAATGGAGCTAAGAGACCAAATAGAATAACTTTTGGGTCAGGGTTTTATCCGCAGGAGTACATCGCCTTGGGGTTCTCCGATGTTGTTTGTAAATAAGTGAGAAAGTTCTTTACGGCTGTGCGTGGATTATGGGGAGCTTAATAGAGTCATAATATGGAATAAGTATCCGTTTCCTAGAATCGATGACTTGTTTGATCAGCAGAGAAGACCAACCTACTTCTCAAAGATAGACTGAAGGTCTGGTTATTACTAGCTACGTATCAAAGAGCAGGACGTTTCAAAGGCTGCCTTCTTGACCAGATATGGAGCGTATGAGTTTCAAGTTATGTCGTTTGGGTTGACTAATGCGCCGACAGTATTCATGGACTTGATTAATAGGGTGTTCAGAGAGTTCTTAGACTAATTTGTCATTATTTTCATAGATGATGTACTGATTTATTCTCAGACTGAGGAGGATCATGCTGAGCATTTGCGCTAGGTCCTACAGACACTGTGTGAGCAGCAGCATCTATATGCGAGTATGAAAAGTGTGGGTTTTTGGCTTCGGGAAGTTCAGTTTTTGGGGCATATTGTGTCTGAAATGGGAATATCGGCAGATCTTAGTAAGGTATCAGCGGTGAGAGAGTGGGGATAGCTCACGACACCAACAGAAGTGAGAAATTTCTTGGGATTGGACAGTTATTACAGACATTTCATCTGGGGTTTCTCAAAGATTGCGGGTCCGATGATAAATCTAACTTGTAAGGGCATACCATTTGTTTGGGATGAAAGATAAGTTGACTTTAGCACCCGTACGAGCACTGCCCAAGCCAGGAGTAGAGTACTTAGTTTATACTAACGCATCATTATAGGGGCTTGGCGGAGTATTACAGCAGGAAGATAAGGCTATAGCTTGTAAGGGCATACCATTCGACGAGATGAAAGATAATTTGACTTTAGCACCCAAACTAGCACTGCCCAAGCCAGGAGTAGAGTACTTAGTTTATACTAACGCATCATTATAGGGGCTCGATGGAGTATTACAGCAGGAAGATAAGGCTATAGCTTATGCCTCTAGAAAGCTTAAGCCTCATGAGAAGAATTAGCCCACTCACGACTTGGACCTTGCAGCAGACGTGCTTTCTCTTTGAATATGGAGACATTATTTATTGGGGGAGAAATTTCACCTATTCATGGATCATAAGTCACTTAAGTATTTGTTCACTCAGCGATAGTTGAACATTCGTCAGCGCAGGTGGCTTGAGTTCGTGAAGGATTATTAGTTTGAGATACAGTACCACACGGGGAAGGCTAACGTGGTAGCAGACGTGTTTAGTCAAAGGCCGGTAGGTGAGTTGGCCACCGTGTGAAAGGCAAAATAGAAGGAACTAGGACATGAGGATGTAGTTACCTGATCAATTATGTCATTCATGACAGTTACACCTCAGATTGTGACAAGGGTAGTTCAGGCTCAGGCAACAGATCCATTTTGTCCGGAGAAAATTCGATAACTTTTAGTCGAGGGAGTAGAGTCTTATTCAGTGAGTTTAGATGGGGGATTGTACTTCAATGGTAGATTGATTATTCCAGAAGGTTTGGATTTGTGGCATACGTTGATGATAGAGTCACATGGATCAATATTTACGGTACATCCCGGTGGGTATAAGATGTACTAAGATATACGACTACAGTATTGGTGAAGTAGGATGAAAAGAGACATTGATGAGTTCGTATCTAAGTGTGCCACTTGTCAGTTAGTGAAAATGGACCATTAGAAGCCTGCTGGGTTTCTTCAACCATTAGAAATCCCGATGTGAAAATGGGAGAGAATTTCTATAGACTTCATCACAAGGTTACCTTCTTCTCAGAGGGCTCACAATTCCATATGGGTGATTGTGGATGGATTGACTAAAGTAGCTCACTTTTTCTAGTTTGGACTGATTACTCTATGGGATAGTATGCCCAACTTTTTATAGTCGAGATAGTGAGGTTACATGGGGTACCACTTGACATTGTGTCCGATCGGGACAAGATTTTTGTATCCCAATTTTGGAAGAGTTTTCATGAGGCCATGGGTATTGAGGTGCGATTGAGTACGGCCTGTCACCCACAGACAGATGGGCAGACGGATCGTACTAACCAGATGTTAGAGGATATGTTACGTATGTGTATCCTGGACTTTGGGGGAGGTTGGGAGCAGTACCTTCCTCTAGTGGAGTTTACGTATAATAACTCCTATCAGTTCACCATCGGTATGGCTCTATTTGAGGCACTTTATGGTAAACCTTATCGTTCACCTGCATATTAGTTAGAGGCGGGGGACAACAAGTTACTTGGGCCATAGGTAATTTAGGAAACGTCTGCCAGGATTGAGATGATTCGAAGTCGTATTCGGGTAGCCCAAGATAGACAGAAAAGTTACGTCGACGCGAAACGATTCTTTCGAGAATTAAGTATGGGGGACCAGGTGTTATTACGAGTATCTCCTATAAGGGGGATAATGAGATTTGGAAAGAAAAAGAAATTGGCGCCCAGATATATAGGACCATTTCCTATAATTGAGAGAGTTAGACCGGTTGCTTATAGATTGGGGTTGCTAGAGCACTTGCATAGGATACATGATGTGTTCCATATTTCATCGCTGAGGTGATATCTACGAGATGAGTTGGCCCATACTCAAGTTGCACTAGAGGAGATCGATTTTAATCTAGATAGTTCTTACGAGGAGAGACCGATAGCGACCTTGGACCATAGCGAGAGACGGTTGAGATCGAAAGCAGTTCCTTTGGTGCGTGTCCAGTGGGAGCACCATAATCTTGAGGAGTCTACTTGGGAGTGCGAGGATGAGATGCGCGATAAATACCCGAAGTTATTTTTACTAGTTATGCTTTTATTTTTTAAATTTTGGGACGAAATTCCGTTATAAGAGGGAAGTAGGTAATACCCCATAATTTTAATGACTTTTAATATGAGATTAATTAAAAGTTAATGGGCTAAATAAATGGGGATTAATTGGAATTAATTCTAAAAAATTAATTGGGATTAATCTGAATTTAATATTACTAGATATAAAGTAATATATGATTTTTAATATTACTTAGTGATATAAAAGTAATATGTTAATATAATAATTGTTGTCGGAAGCTACAAATACGACAATAATGGAAATTAAATCGGGACGCGCTTATGAGTCGTGTCAGGCCTAAAGTTGGGAAATAAAATGAGATTTATTTTTAAGTCATTCAGAGGATGATTTAGAGTGCATCGTTGAGTCCGGAAGGGCCGAAATAGGAAAAAAAGTCTACCCAGAGGTTTGATTTGGGTCTCGGGTCACTTGAAAGATGAAAGGACACCCCGAAGGGGCATTTTAGTCATTTGGCTTGGGAAATGAATAGTATAGACATTTTTTTGTCTTTTAGGTAGCCTTGGAGACTTGTTATATATGTGGGTTTAGACTCTACGTAATGTTCATTTTCATTATATCACTTGAGAGGACTTTTGAGAGAGTGAAAAGTCATCTAGAGAAAGTGAAACGGTTTTTGTGGAGAGGAAGCGTCATCTAGTGGAAACCAAGGGCCAACCACCATCTCTACAACACCACCGGGGAGTTGCCGAAAAGTCTTCGAAAAAAGGGAAGAGGAGGTTCTACACTAAGAGGCAAGTGTAATTCTTCCTCTATTTGGTGCTTATATGATCCATGTTAGATTAGGATTTAAAAACATCCATGAAACTTATGTAATTAGGTTTGAAAATTAATTGATAAATCAAATAAAGTGGATGAAATGAATAGGTATTGCATGTAGATGAGATATACACATGTTGAGGATATAGAAATGATGATTTGTATATTAAATCAAGAACTAAATTCTGGGTTCAATTTGAATATCAATGTAGAATTGAAAATTAGTGATATTAAGAGGGTTTAATTGAATCTTTGAGCTTCATTTCCTCGACAGATTTTTTGGGTGTACAAAATTCTTAAAGTCATGCGAGAAGAAGCATTATTATTGTGTAGAGTAGTATTTTATTCTATCTTCCCCGGATCCATCCGGAATTTGAAAAACATAAGAAAATTTGCCGAGTAGATAATCCCTATTTTATATAGTTCAAATATGATTTAAAAGAGTTAGTATAAGAGTTTCAATAAGATGAAGATTCAAATACTATGATATGAGAACATGTTCCTGGAAATTTGTAAGAACGTAAGGATAGAGTTGGTAATTGCTCGAGATGGTTTCCAAACAAATAACCCATAATTATTTTCTTAGAGGCTTAAGGGTAATAGAAAATACATACAATTAAATCAATCCAATTAAATTGGAGATAATCAATCCAAATAGCTGGAGATAATAGTAAGCGCGCTAAGTCATTTAAAGACACTCCATATGGTAGCAAAATCCAGGCCCTCAAACATCTGAGTCCTTGAGACCAAATAATACAGTCGTGGGTATAACATAAGATTATTCCCTGATTGTAATGTATGCTAATAATAAGAAATCGGGTTAAAAACATATAAAATATTCTATCATCGATATAAAATACTTACCAAATTGATTCGTAATTTGAGATCCTCTGGATAAGCTCACTCGTTCTCGGTCCTTAAGTATTTGTGCAAATATTTGCCTCGTGTATTCCTGAAAATCCTCAAATTTTTTATCTTGAGCATCTATCTTCTGGTGTTGAGCATCTATCTTCTGTTGTTGGGTAACATTTATTTCCTCGACGGAAGACAATTGCTCTCTGAGTTGTCTCACCTCGTCATCACGAGCCCTTAACTGTCCAATTGTACTTAAATCTTTAGAGGTGTTTGGTCCTACCCCCCATCCAACATTATGACCCGATCTTTTTCCAAAAGCTTCTATCGACATCTCCTTTTGTGACATAAATAGTGCATTTGGTTGCGAGGGTCTCTCTTTAAGCTCCATAAACTTCTCCTACCATATTTAAAATAGTATAAGCTCACAACATAATTAGTCAACGAATTTTAAAATAATAATATAAAGAAGTCAGCAATAAGGTATCTCTCGCAATATAATTAATTAATCAAAGATGTACATACATATTTTTCCCTGCATTTTGGATCCACCCAATCATTATTTTTCTCACTCCAATGATATGATTTAAAGAAGTCAGTAATATGTGGTCTCTCACCACCCTTTTCTTCAGCTTGTTCATAAATGGAACCAATTAGAATATGATTATACATTAATAAGTAATTAAATTCATAATTTACAAAACATAACATCTCAATTGACATGGCAGCTACAAATGATCGCGACCCACAAGTATGATTCCAAGGCAAACTAGCACGTGCTAATTGACCTTTTAGTGACCATGCATAATGAAAAACATAAAAAAAATACTAAATGGATCTCCAATAATGCAATTTTCAAGGAATGACTAAATTACAAGAATAATTAAATATGAATTAGTTACTGTAATACCCCGTATTTTTATGCTATATTAATTTGGGGATTTATTAAATTTAGTGAATTAATTATTTAATAAAAATCCGAAAATTAATTATGTTATAATTATTAACGTGATGAGAGTTAGTAATTATGGGAAAATTTGTTGAATATTACTAATGAGCAAAGTAATATATAATATTGGCTATATTGAATGTCACGAGTGAATAAAATGACAATTTTGGAAATCTGAGTCAGGACGCGCCCGTGTCGTGTCGGGACTAAATATTGATAAATAAAAGTGAATATTTTATAAGTCATTCGTATGGTCGTTTTGAGTGCGCCAACGCGTCCGGAAGGGTCGAGATAGTCAGAAAAGTGTACCCGGGGGTTTAGTTTGGGTCTCGGGGCGTTTTTAGGCCTAATTAGTACCCCAGGAGGGCGTTTTGGACATTTTGCAATCCTGGGTGATTAAACCCACGAAAATTCAGGGGATATATCAGATGTCTAAGGTTGTCTTCTAGGTTTATAACAACCAAAGACAAGTGACGGCCATAGGAGAGGGAAGGAGAGAGCTTCCAAGGAAATCCAAGGCTAAAAATCCATCCGTTTGCACCGCCACCACCACCAACGCGTAGATCGCACGACGGGGAACGCAACCACACCAAAATCATCCGCAAACCAGAACGTCGAAAACACCAGGCAAGTGCTTATCTTGCTTATTTCATTGGTGCATCTTTCATATTAGTTTAGGAGTAATGAGAATGAGTTTTTATGGAAGAAAACCAAAGATTTGAGATAGGAATCGCATGTAGTTATGGTTTAAATGATAATCCTGGAAACCCTTGCCATGTAGAGGAATTATCCACGAAATTATGATGTTTATAAGAAGAAATTTCTGGAATTACTTGTTAGAACCATGTTTAAGAGAATTCTAGGGTTCTTAATAATTATAATAATTTTTGGGCTGTTAATCCATGTATAATAATAGAAATCCACATGCTTTACATTGGAAATACCTAATATGGAGATATAATGTTAGTAGTATGAATCTTTGGACGTTTGGTAATGTAAAACTTATTTTTGGATGAAGATATCTGTTAGAACCCGTAACTGCAAAACTGCAGAAATCGCAATACCTGCTTGATCGATCGATCGAGCTCAGATCTTCGATCGATCGAAGGTTCGCTCGATCAAGCCCCAGACCTCGATCGATCGACCCCTCCTGGCAGACCCATGTTTTCCCTTCTTAATTAGTTAAAATTCACTTTAATGATGAATAATTCATGGTCACCCTTATAAATATGTTTTGGGAGATAAAGAGGACCAGTAGGGTATATGAATAAATTTTGGGACCTCTAATATATGACGATAATTGTATTTTTGGGATAATTATATAAGGAACGATGAAACTACGTATATAAAGTGAGAGATTACATCAAATAGTTACGATAGAGAATAGGTGAATACTTACTGAATTTTATAATTGGGAGGATAAAGCCATGAGAGTTATGTGGTAAGTTGGAATAATACCGAATCAAGGTTAGAAACGAACCGTTATATGTGTTTACTAAAAATGTGAAAATAAGGATAAGAGTCGTAACTATGGGATTTGAAATATACCTAATATTGATATGGTAATATTAGAATAGTTATATGATTGTGTATGCATATGCTATCTATGTGTGAAAAACATACCCACGCTACTTGCTATCCCTGAGGTTACCGCGCTGGGACAGTCTTATCTCGATGAGACCTTTATGGGGGATATTGACTTGTACCCTAGAAGATAGATATCCTTGGTACAGGCTATCAGAATGATAGTTCAGACGGTCCTAAGAGACGCGGGTATGTGCTTTCCTCTTAGATATTTGGAATCTATGCTTCGCCTCAATATTGTTTGTGTATGTGTTAATACAATTCGAGAGTGATTCCGAATGTATTCCCCTTAATACGAGTGATATGGGGTTTTGGATAGTAGAGTATGTCCGCACCATAGTTTTTATTTGGGGTGTTGTTATGATATATATATTTTACGAGTAGTTAATATATATATGAAATTCTGAAATCTGGAACTGCCTACTGTGATTTGATATGTAGGACATGGTTGATGACTCAAATTGTAAATACTTGTTTTGAGAAAGTATAATCTGACACTGGAAAACTTTTATGATTAATAAAGTTAAAATGAGAACTTTGGTTACTAATTGAAATATTCTTTTAAAACAATTGTATCGTTCAATTTTAAATCCTGCGAATAACCTAAGATAAGTTAATTCCTTGGGGAAAGATAGTGTGATATATGAAGAGATAAACCATTGGGAAGGTTAGTGCGATAGGAGTGCACATTAGAAGAGAGGTGAGAATTTCTCAAGAGAGTGTCGCACTAATATGTTGTTTCATTGGCCTGTATCAATTTAAATACTTGTTAAATAAATTTTTAAATCATATACACTATCAAGCTCTGACCCGTTCTCTCTCTCTCTCTCTCTCTCTCTCTCTCTCTCTCTCTCTCTCTCTCTCGTATATATATGTATGTACTACAGGTGCCCAGCCACAGGGGCGTCTTACTTAGGATCCCTTGGAAGAAACGTGCTGCAGCTTAGGTGGGAGTTGCAGGCCACTTGCTTAGACGATTTTATTTACTTGATTCCACTCCTATGATTCTTAGTTATTGGGGCATGTGTCTCCCTTTCCACTACTTATCTGTTCTGTTGGGACATTTGTATTTCAGTTATTTCTAGTACTGTTACTTTGGGATTTATTCAGCATGTATGTTTTACATTAAGTTTTAAATGTTGGGATTTTGGATGTTGAATGTTTAAATCAATTGGATTACGTTCCAGGATAATTGTGGTATGGTTATTACTAATTGAAAATGTGGTTAATAATTAAATAAATAAGTTTTTCTTTAAAAATATAATTTGGTTAGAAAGGTTAAAAATTATTTTGACACTTAGCTTAATTAATTAGGGTGTTAATTTGGAAAAAAGTTATTTTTATGACAGTGATGCTAAGAATGAACCAACTGTTCACCTTGATTTTAATTTAATAATGGAGTGATCGCCCGGTATTTAATTTGGCGGGGTGTCACAGTTACATTAAACTTCTTACCACTCCAAACATCATCTATCATGTACTTCCAATCGTTTGGTGTAACCCCTCCATATGGATTCTTTTTAGGGTCGACTCCATCCTTCAATAATTTATTATAATGCATGTACATTTTACTCTTCCAGCCACTGTACCTCCATGCACACTTCCTATGAATAGCATATCTGACAAACTCATCCTCGTCATAGTTAACAATTTCGAATTTAGCTTGCAAAATTTCTTTTTAATTAGAAATACACACAATAACATTCAAAGAATAATTAACTCAAAGAATCAAATATAACTACCCGAATCCTAGCGATTACTGCATCTTGTGTCCCAAAATTAATGTCACTCCAACGAGTCACCTATTGAAGTGGTTCCGTATTTCGAACCTCAACTCCGATTTGCGATGTTATTGCTTAGTTATTTTTGGATTATTTTCCCCCTATCATTCATAGACACTTCTTTGTAAATTTAATAGACCGCGATGGAATTTGGTGCAAATTGGTGACCGACTAGAGAAAAGCGAGAAAATGTAGATTTTTACGTCCGTTGGGAAAAGGGTTGTCTACACTTCTGAAACGGGAAAATAAGTTGGAAATTTTGAGTCTCTGAATTGGATGAAATTCAGCCAGTGGGCTCGACAAGTAAAAGTAAGTCCATGTGTGGGGGGAAATTTATAACCAATTTTCGATCCAAAGATCAAGCGAGGATGATTGTTATGTACCAACATTGCCATTTCGGTGATAGTATTACACTTCTGTTTCCAATGAATAAGAGTTTTATACAAACCCGACTAGATCGCGCCCTTGACCTATGAAAAGGACCCCTCCACTCACTTTTTCTTGAACAATTCTTGGGAGAACTTTTGCGAGGTTAGAGCTTTGTAATCATTGGGAGTAGTTTCCATAAAATTTTGAGACACTTTCATGTAAATTTTACGGGAGACTAAGGTATTTTGTGGATATTGATGACCACAAGGAGAAATGCACGGAAAAGATTATTTTTACGGCCATTGGTAAAAGAGTTGTTTATGCTTGAGAAATAAAAAAAAGGCAGGATTTTGTACATTTCGAATTAGAAGAAATTATGTAAGCACTCGACAAGTAAAATAAAATTCTCGGGTGGTGGTGGGGGGATTAAAGAACCGTCTTTCGATTTACTGATTAAGTGAGGTTCAGTGTTCATTCCCAAAATTTCAATTTGGGTGACTGCATAACACTTTTGTTGGCCATTGAGTAAGAGTTTGATACAAACATGATCTCCTCACCCCTTGACCTTTATAAAGGAACCATTGACTAAAATTTTCATGAATAATGTTATAGAGAACTTTTTACGATGTTATGCTTCGTTATTTTTGGGATTATTTTGCCCCTATCATTCCTAGACACTTCTTTGTAAATTTAATAGACCGCGATGGAATTTGGTGTAAATTGGCGACCAACTAGAGAAAAGAAAGAAAACGTAGACTTTTATCTTCGTTGGGAAAAGAGTCGTCTACAATTGTGAAATGGGAAAATAAGTCGGAAATTTTGAGTCTCTGAATTGGATGAAATTCCGCAAGCGGGATCGACAAGTAAAAATAAAAGTCTCCATATGGGGGGGAAACTTAGAACAAACTTTCGATCCAAAGATAAATCGAGGATTAGTGTTCGATACCAACACTGCTATGTCGGTGATTTCGTAACACTTATGTTGGCAATGAATAAGAGTTTTATACCAATACAACTACCTCGCCCCTTGACCTAAGAAAAGGACCCCTCCACTCACTTTTTCACGAACAATTCTTGGGAGCACTTTTGCGAGGTCAGAGCTTTGTAATCCTTGGGAATACTTTCCACAAAATTTTGACACTTTCATATAAATTTTACGGGCGGATATGGTATTTTGCGGATATTGATGACAATTCGGAGAAATGCACGAAAAAGATGATTTTTACGGCCATTGGGAAAAGAGTTGGTTATGCTCGAGAAAAAGAAAAACAAGGCAAACATTTGTAAGCTTCAAATTAGAAGAAATTTTGTAAGCACTCGACAAGTAAAAATAAGATTCTCGGGCGGGGGGGATTAAAGCACCGTCTTCCAATCCAAAGATCAAGTGAGGTTGAGTGTTCATTCCCAACATTTGAATTTGGGTGACTGAATAACAATTTTGTTGGCCATTGAGTAAGAGTTTGATACAAAAAAGATCGCCTCACCCCTTGGCCTTTGTAAAGGACCCATCGGCTAAGGTTGACAATGAAGATTTCATTCAACGTTTCTAGAAAATGAAGACCCAAAGAGTTTTATTGTAAAAATCTTAAGTAATTTGATCTTTGCAATGTAGTTGTTCAACACAATTTGACTATATATATATATGTCATGCCCCAGAATTTTAAATATATATTTTAAAGTTCACTCCTTAGTAAATTTTTATGTAATGTTAATTTGACAACGCCTATGTAACATTAGCTAGTAGATAAGAGTCCATAGAGTTGGTTTATAGAAATCGAAAACTTTCAATTCAATAAGAGGCCATAACTGGACGTGCAACATATTTAGCCACCTAACTTTGTGTATTTTAATAATTTAGATCAACAACAAGAACTTTATCATTTCACTCGTTATAATAATCGTCTCGAAGTAATTTACATAACGACCACATAAAGAACTAAAATACATCAAAATAAGGGTTCTCATTTTTGACACGTCTCAATCAAATGAATTCATCATTGTCTTATCTTGAAAAAAAATATTTTGTAAAGCATCGTGAGTAATGCAACCCAGCAAGATAACCCTTTTGCTTGAAATGTACCGATAACAATCAATAAAATCACCATGTCACTAAACTCATAATATGTTACTAATCATATGACCATGTGAATGACAACGCATTTTCTCATATAAATTTTTTTCTCATACTTGGACATTTAATATCATGTACCACTAGCAATCGATATAGCCATTATATCAGTGAACTCATAATATGCAACTTATCATGAGTAATCATCTAACTACATGATAACGGTATAATTTATCATGTAAATTTTTTACGATACCTTGGCCTCTAGTATCCTCCTGCAAGATTAATAAATACAATAGATACGTATACGAGACACTTCTAGTATACAATGCCCCTCGGCCACATCATATATGCTAACTTTCATATGCGTATAACTATACCTCCCAGATAACTTCGGGTAGTATAGACTATATTAGTGTTTGATATATAAGTATGGATATACTTGATATATATATATATATATATAACAACAACAATAATAATAACAATAATAATAATAATAATAATAATAATAATAATAATAATAATAATAATAATAATAATAATAATAATTGTTGATACCAAAATTAGTATGCTGATATAGACGAATAATAAGAAGACACGTGTCGATCTACGTGGCACAATAGCAACGAGGAAGTTTATTTCCCCGACCAAGTCATACTCACTCCGAGCAGCAAGTGTACTCCGAGGAACTCCAACACTCCGAGGAACTCTTGAACGACGAGCAAATAAGGCGGTCCGAGCTGCATCTCGGCCACAGCATTGATTGCCAGATAATCAACAGTTCAACTATTCATTGAATGCTTATCATACAGACGTATACTCTTAAAGGGCATTAATTGTTTACCCTTTCACATGTACAGCCTAAGGGCTATAAATACATTGTATCACCCTCATTCAAAGGGACCGGATTTTCTTGATAGAATTACATATCGAGAACTCCAAAACACTTGGCAATAACAAAAAACAGTGGACGTAGTCCATTCTTATAAGGCTGAACCACTTTAAAATTCTTTGTCTCATTCATATTTATCTGTGATTAAATAATTAGAAGCAATCTAATTATTTACATCAACAGATTGGCGTCGTCTGTGGGAAGCGTCTGTTGTTATCGTTTTTCACCAAAAATCATTCATCATCAATGGCAGATAATCCGGAATCCAGCAATCGAAACGCCGGAAATACTGGAAATATTCCAAATCCCTCTGCACCTCCAGATCTGGCAGGAATTATGACGAATCTGGCTCAAGGACAAACCGCCATGCAAGAAACAATGCGGCAACTCATACAAACCCTTCATGGCGGTGCACCTGCACATTCGGGACAACGAAGTGGTCAGAGGCAAACTTATTTACTTTCTTCACGATCCAGGCGTACAGATGCTTATTGTAATGAGGAATCTGATGATTTCTCTTATCAACCTGGGCGAACTTCGTCAATACGGGCTACAGATACTGAGCAACGTATCACTCTCTCTCCAGAGACACCCAGTGCCTTGGAAATATTGAGCAGGGTATCTCCTTTCAGCCGAATAGGCCCTAGGAGGAATAGGAGTCCACCTAAGACCATGTCGAGGAGTTTTCGACAACCATCAGATCTAAGAGAGGGATCAGCACAATCACGACCGGTTTCTCGTCAAGATAAATCTCAGGAGGCCACGTCAGAACAACCAATTGCTCGAACTAATAAGCCCGAGGAAGGAAATGATGCGTGGAAAGGTTCCATTCAGCGGTTGGAGGATAGATTGGGAGAAATGGCTAAGGCGAAGAATCCCCCACAATGAACTTTTGTTCAAGGGACACCTTTTGTCCAGGCCATTGTGGATTTTCCTACCCCGTCAAAGTTTAAAGCCCCTGTGGTAACCACCAAATATGATGGAAAGACAGATCCTATTCTTCACATAGAGCAATATCAAGCTGCTGCCGACATCTATGTTGTCCCCGACGAGATGAGATGCAGAGCCTTCTCAGGAACTCTTACTGGATCTGCCCAGATATGGTACAACAATCTTCCTCGGGGTAAGATTTCAACTTTCTTTCAATTGGCCGAGTTGTTCATCGGCAATTTATGTTTTAGAGCAAAACCGGTAAAACAGGTAGCACACTTGTTAAGTGTTAGACAAAAATCTGGTGAGAGTACTAGAGATTACATAACTCGTTTCAATAACGAGAAGCTGGAAGTCATAGATTATGAAGAAAAGATAGCAATCACCGCTTTGATGAGTGGGTTGTTGCCTAACAAATTGTATTACACTTTGGCCAAAGATCCACCTACAACTATGTCAGAGTTGATGGCAAAAGCGGCCAAAATCATGAATGCCGAGGAGGCTATGGCTGCGAAGAAGAATATGGATAAATAAACCAAGGTGGAAATCGACAAATCTAAGAAGAAAGAGCATAAGGGCAATGGCGGTGACAAGCATTCCCAGAATAATAAGTCGTGAAGTATGTTGATCGTAGAATAACGAAGAATAACGAAGAAGTCATGTCTTGGAAGAAATCAAGAAATCAATCATGTCTTGAAAATGGGTAATTATACTCCTTTGAAAATGGGTATTAATCATGTCTTGGAAGAAATCAAGAATAACGAAGAAGTAAGGTGGCCAAAGAAACTGAGGTCGGACCCTGACAAAAGAAATAGAGATAAATATTGCGAGTTTCATAAGGATCATGGTCATATGACTAAAAATTGCATAGCCCTCCAGAACGAGATTGAAACGTTCATTAGACGAGGAAAGTTGTCAAAGTATGTTGATCGTAGAAATGAAAGAGGAAATGAAGATCGAGTAAGAGAGAGATCCAGATCTCCTCGTCGGGCAGAAGAAAACATAAAAAGAAATCATGAAGATGATACAGAGGATGACCCCGATCTTCCTAAAAGGCCAAGGCAACCAGAATGCGAGGTATTTTCAATACGTTTTGGAATATTTGATTGTAATGTTATTACAGGTGGAGATGCAAGAGGAGGAGATCTTACTGCAGAAATAAAAGCTTACCTCGGTGAGGCTCAGGCTTGCTCATACATTCAACGGATAAATTTGGCTGAGGAGGATTGCCTGAGGAAGATAAACAAATAGAAGCTAGTCATTGGTTTTTTAAAAATGACCTTGCAGGTGTTCTTTACCCTCACGACGATCCTTTGGTGATCAAAATAAGGATGAAAGAAGTAGTGATTTCAAAGGTTTTGGTAGATAATGGTAGTTTGGCAAACATCATGTTCTACTCATGCTTTGACAGTTTAAATTTAAAATTATCTCAATTGGAACCTTATCACAGACCTCTCCTGGGTTTTGCTGGCGAGAAAGTTTTTCCACTTGGGACGATCAAGTTGGATATATTCATTGGAACTTGGCCTGCTTGTCGAACAGAAAGAATACTCTTCTTTGTGATGGATACGAATGTGCAATCAGATTACAATATCATCATAGGAAGAGTTGGTTTGAAGAAGTTCGAAGCAGTTCCATCTACAGTACATCAGTGCTTAAAATTCCCAACAAATTTTGGAGTAGGAGTTGTGAAAGGTGATCAAAAAATAGCTCGGGACTGCTATTATTCATCTGCCGAGCAAGAGGAGTTTGAAGAGTCAAGGAAAAAGACTACTACCTACCAGGTGGATGAAGGTACAGAAATTGAAACACTGGATCCTAGAGATGAATCCCAACTTGTAAAAGGACAGGTGGTTGAATCTACAGAAAATGTTATTCTGGACGACGAGCACCCTGAACGAATAACACAGATAGGTTCGTCGTTGGATGCTTCAATAAAACATGAGTTGATAACTTTCTTGAGAAACAGAAAGAAAACTTTTGCATGGAGTCATGAAGACATTCCAGGAATAGATCCAAACTTCTTATGTCATGAGCTCAATGTGAATAAGGAGATCAAGCCTGTAAAGAAGAGAAGAAGAGTATTTAGTCCCGAGAAGAATCAAGCTATACAAGAGGAGGTCGAGAAGCTCCAGAAAGCCCAATTCATTAAAGATGTGAAATATCCAGACTGGTTAGCAAATGTGGTGATGGTAAAGAAGAAAAACAATAAATGGAGAATGTGTGTTGATTTCACCGATCTCAACAAGGCATGCCCAAAGGATCACTTTCCATTGACCAGAATTGATCAACTAGTGGATGCTACCTCGGGACACGAGCTGCTCAGCTTCATGGATGCTTACTTCGGCTACAACCAGATCAAAATGAAACCTGAATACAGGGAAAGTACTTCTTTTATTACCCCTAGGGGAACTTATTGTTATAATGTTATGCCTTTTGGTTTGAAAAATGTAGGAGCGACGTACCAGCGGCTGAACAAGGTTTTTGCCGAACAAATCAGTTGCAATATGGAAGTCTATGTCGATGATATGCTGACAAAGAGAAAGAAAGTTATTGATCATCTAGTTGACTTAAGTCAGACCTTTGATCAACTGGATAAATACCAAATGAAGCTCAACCCGACGAAGTGTACATTTGGAGTACGAGAAGGAATGTTCCTCGGGTACATCGTCAACCAGCGAGGCATTGAGGCGAATCCAGAAAAGATCAAAGCTCTTTTAGGGTTGCGATATCTAACGAAAAAGAAAGAAGTGCAGAGTCTTACAGGACGTGTTGCAGCGCTCAACAGATTTGTATCCCGAGCAACTGATAGATGCCTCCCATTCTTCAAAACACTTCGAAAAACTTTTGAGTGGAATGATGAATGTGAGAAGGCCTTTCAAGACTTGAAGAAGTATTTGGGAGTACCTCCACTGTTGTCCAGGCCAATAATGGGAGAAAAGTTGTACTTGTACCTGGCAGTATCAGAGAATGCAGTCAGCTCGGCATTGATCAGAATGGAGAATGGATCCCAGAAGCCAATTTATTACACAAGTTAGGCTTTCTGAGGTGCAGATATCAGTTACCCAAAGCTGGAAAAATTGGCATTGGCATTAATTGAGGCAAGTAGAAGAATGAGGCTATATTTCCAGGCCCATACCATCGTCATGTATATCGACATGCCATTGAGACAAGCCCTTCATAAGCCAGAAAAATCAGGGAGACTGATGTACTGGGCAATAGAGCTCGGTGAATATGATATTGTGTATGAACCCAGATCATCACTAAAAGGGCAGGCTGTAGCAGACTTTATAGCAGAGTTTACATATCCTGATACCCCCGAGGAACAAAAGGTGCTCGCTGATCAACCTGTGGATGTTACAGGATCAACAGACATAAGCTCAGATCAATACCGGTTGGTAAAAGGGCTTGTGGATGTAGAAGGATCATCAAATTCGAGCTCAGACCAACTCCGGTTGGTAAAAGAGCGAGAAGATATGGTCGACGAGGAGATAAAAATACCAGGGGAGGATGAAGGGAAACAACAAATATTTCACCGAGGAACTCTATCAGATAAGAAATTTGAAGACGAGTTACCTACATGGAGATTATATGTAGATGGGTCATCTTGCACAACAGGTTGTGGAGCAGGGATTGTTTTGAATACCCCAGACGAGGTTGACATGGAATACGCCCTGTGATTCCAATTCAAAGCCTCCAATAATGAGGCTGAGTATGAGGCAATGATAGCAGGTCTTAATTTAGCAAAGATTATGGAAGCGCAATAAGTGATGGTATTCAGTGACTCTCAATTAATTGTGAATCAGATGATGGGAACATATGCAGTTAAAGGAGAATTAATGGTCAAGTATCATGCCAAGGTGATGGAGTTACTGGCAAAATTTGAGGCCATTCAATTGGTCAGAATACCAAGAATGGAGAATGCACGAGCAGACGCACTGGCCTGACTAGCTTCAGCTACTCGTACCGAGCTGCGAAGAATGATACCAATTGAAGTATTAGAAAGTCGGAGCATAGATGAAGACCTGACGATGAATATTATTACCCTTGATTTAGGACTATCTTGGATGGATCCCATTAGGGCATATATTGAGGAGGGAGAATTACCGGAGGATAAACTCGCTACAAAGAAATTGAAGTTTAAAGCTGCTCGGTATGTAGTAACTAATGGTGTTTTGTATAGACGAGAAATTATGGCAGGTTTGCAAAGATGTGTACATCCCTCCGAGATGAAATAATTGATTGAAGAGATCCATGAAGGGTCCTGTGGAGCCCATGTAGCAGGTCGGATACTTTTGCAAAGGGTGATGATGCAGGGATACTACTGGACGACGATGAGGGCTGATTGTATAGCCTATGCTAAGAGATGTGATAAATGCCAATGTTTTTCTTCCATCCGATGAACTCCACAAGCATTGTTGACACCCATAACTTCCCCTTGGCCATTTGCCATGTGGGGAATTGATTTGGTTGGACCACTGCCAACGACCCGAGGAAGATTCAAGTACCTCGTCGTCGCAGTGGACTATTTTACTAAGTGGGTAGAAGCTGAGGCTCTGATTGATATGACATACGAGAAGGTGTACCAATTCGTTTGGAAGAACATCATCTGCCGATATGGTCTCCCTCATGCCTTCATCACAGACCATGGAACACAATTTGATAATGAGGAGTTTGCCGCCTATTGTCATCAGTCAAACATTTTGAAGGTTCATTCAGCACCAGGCCATCCTCAAAGCAATGGACAGACCGAAGTGACGAACAGAACATTACTAAATGGTTTGAAGAAGAGGCTAAGTGAGGCTAAAGCTAATTGGATTAATGAGCTACAGTCAGTATTGTGGGCTTACCGAACAACTCCCCGAGCAGCAACTGGAGAATCACCCTATATGCTGGCATTTGGAAGTGAGGCCATGATACCTGCCGAGTTGGGTCTTCCAACACACAGAGTGCTGAAATTCAATTCCCCAGTCAGTGACTTAATGAGAAGATTAGATTTTGACATGCTCGAGGAGGTTAGAGAAGAGGCAACCATTAGGAATGCAGCTTACCAACAATGAACAACTCTGTTCTACAACAAGAGTGTGAAGAAATGCGACTTACAAGAAGGAGATTACGTGCTAAAGAAGGTCATTCAGAAGCACAATAAGTTGGAAGCAAACTGGCATGGACCTTACCGAGTTACAGAAGTTGTTCGACCGGGAACTTACCGAATAACAACTCTAGAAGGAGAGGAATTTAAGAATGCATGGAATGCTGAACACCTGCGCAAGTATTATCAATGATGTAAAATGTAAAGAAGTTCCATCAATATGAATAAAACGATGATATTTCACCATCTTCTCTCCTTTTATTAAAAGTTTTTCGGGGAATACTAGTGTTTAACACTACGCTGCTCGGCAGTAAAAAGAAGACGATAGTTCAAGTTCAGACCAACTCCGGTTGGTAAAAGGGCGAGAACAAACCATACTCCTTTGGTTAGGAGGCGTACACTAGCTCAGACCAACTCCGGTTGGTAAAAGGGAGAGTGGACATGATAGTTCGAACTCAGACCAACTCTGATTGGTAAAAGGGCGAGAACAAACCATACTCCTTTGGTTAGGAGGCGTACACTAGCTCAGATCAACTCCGGTTGGTAAAAGGGCGAGTGGACATGATAGTTCAAACTCAGACCAACTCCGGTTGGTAAAAGGGTGAGAACAAACCATACTCCTTTGGTTAGGAGGATGACGCTGGCTCAGACCAATTTTGGTAAAAGGGCAAGTGGACATGATAGTTCGAACTCAGACCAACTCCGGTTGGTAAAAGGGCAAGAACAACATTTCTAAAAAGGCCAACGTGTTTGGTTACGAAGTAAAATACTCCTAAAAATGCCAATCTCGGTTGGTTAGGAAACAAGATATGCTCTCAAATGCCAACTTATGTTGGTCGGGAGGTAAGATTATTCTAGAAAATACAAAAGTTCCTCGTAGAAAAAAATATTCCAAACTGTACCAAGTATGGTTGGTCGGGGATAAAAACCCACTAACTGTAGTTGGTCGACGAGGAGAAAATATTCCAAACAGTACCAAGTATAGCTGGTCGGGGATAAAAACCCATTAACTATAATTGGTCGGCGAGCACAATTTAACAACCTTGGTTGGTTGAAAAAATTTTAAACATTTTTATACTCATTACTTTATTATTAAGTGATCGAGCAACATTACTGATACTTGTAACTTTTTTATTACTAAGTTGGTCTATGAACCACATAATATTGTCATGCAAGCACAAATATAAAGTGTTTGACAAGTACAAGACAATAGCAATACAGATTTGCAAACAAAAATGAAAGTCTTTCATAAAATTCAAAATAAATTACAAGTTACATTGATAAATACATGGATATGTATACTAACTGTTACATAAAAAATTCCTATTCTATTGGTTTTTTCCCCTTAGCTTTCGATACAGGTTCCTCGCCAGCAGGCGGATCATTTAAAGACTGAGGAGAATTGATGAAGGTCAAATCCTTCAGCATCCTGACGTTCATCACAGAAGGTCGATCTAGAAGATGCTCGGGACGAGATACCTCGATCTGAGAATGAAGATTGTAGTCACCGAGGTATTTTGCAATTAAACTCCAAGGAATGGCACGAGCTGGGATCCATTCCATGTCCAGATTGTACGGTGGCACAGGCAAGTCGAGTACCCCGGGATCATAATAGTCCCACAGATAGTGTCCTTATTCGAGATTCAGCACGCCCAAGGCATTCAGCCAGCCTTGTTTGTAGCCCTCATTATTGGCATTCTGGATACGATCATCCAAATGAAATAGTGCTTCGTTGTATCCAGCCATCCAGAACTCCCTGGGCTGTTTGTGGAATTGATACGTTAACCTTTCAAGCTTCTCGTGGAGACTATTGACAAAAAGCTCATTAGTCTCCAACACTGATATCTTTGCAGAGAGTTGTTTTTCCAGGTCTCGAATCTTCTTTGACATATCAGATAACGCCTGGTTCTTCGCCTTTAGTTGGAAGGCCTGGTTCTCTAAGGCAGATGCTGTCCTCTGTTCCTCGATAAGAACCCGACCTGCTCTTCCTCGACCCCGAGAATCTCTTGCTCGTCCTCGAGGAGATGTGTAACTGCCCGACCTCCTCAATGTGTCCAACTCTTGCCTCAATTTGGCATTCTCAACCTCTAAAAATGAAAATCCCTCGTCAGTCATTGGGATTACAACTGTTGAAGAAGAGGCTGCAGACTTTAACTGTGCTAGCTCTTTCTACAAATTGTTATTCTTTTGCTCCAGCAGCTCGGCAATCTGTCTACATGATTCAACTTCACCCTTTAGGGTTCTCTCCCTGACATCGTACCCAGCAAGGAGCTTCTCGTAGCCCTTCTCGACAGAAAGCTGCTGATACCTGTTCTCATACCCCTCATGCAACAAGGCAGTTGATTCCTTGTACTGATTCTAAAGCTCTTCTAGGGTACATTGAAGATCTTCAATCATTTCGTAATAAGCCACATTGTTGGCTACAACATGATCAAGAAGACATTTCAAGTATTGATATGCTTCCACTGCTTGATCTGAAGCATCTCGACCAAGAATATCTACAATCTGGGATTTGTCCAAGTCAGTGTGGCCAGCCTTAAAATATTCATTACACTGTCAAAGCAGAGTTATGTCATGGGCAGACAGCAATTCCATTCTAGCCATAAACTAGTAAAGAAGAGAAGGCAAGAGTTAATAAAAAAGCAGACAGAACATCAACAACATAGAGAAACAAAAAAGGTGATTTTTATTACATCATAGAAAGGAGTAGAGTGTTCAGAGTACAGAGTACAAGTGACAAAATAAAAATAAATACCGAACAACTTCACACCTTTTCCTTGTCTCCCAAGACTTTCTCGGGAGGCTGGGATGAGGAGCTCGGTTGCTCGGTGGAAATAATGGGTTGGTCGGCTAGGTTTGGAACTTGTTCAGGAGGAGCAGGCAGAGATGAAAGTTCCCCATCGGCAGGCTGAGTAAGGATTGGATCACACACTACCATTGAAGATTCTTCATAGGCAGCTTCGTCCTCTTCTTCAACTTCAATATTTGGGGGAGGACCAGGGAGATGCTGTTGAAACAATTCCGAGTCCTCATTAACCTTTAATTCTTGCAGGGCAGCCACCCAACCATCTCGGAAGTATTTCAAACTCACATACTACACCTGGGACATCATTGCTACTACCCCCTATTCCACCCTTTGTCCCAACCAGTGCGGAAAGATTTTTTCACCACCAACTTTCTTTTCATTTTCTCCGAGGAGGGATTCTCGGATAGAAGATCCTCGGTGGCTTTCAACTTAGCTTCCACCTCCTCCTTCTGACGATTCACTTCTCACAGAAGGGACAATTCTTCTTCTACCATTTTCATCTTGTTTTCAAGCTCCCCAAATCTCTTGAGCTTCTCGTCATACTTCTTTTTATCTCCCTCCAAATCTTTCACCTTATTTTCCAAATCCTTGGAAACTTCAACGAGCTGCACCTTCTCTGCCTCAACTGCAGCCAACTTCTTCTCCCATTCAGCCTTATCCTCGTCATACTTTTGACGGGACTCCTTCAAAGATTTGGTCAAACCTAGTCAAGCATCTTCCACTCCGGACGAGGAGCTAGAAGCCTTGATCGCTTCATCCTTTTTCACAATGGTGTTAAAGCAACTCACCAGCTGAAAAAAGGAGATAATAATAAGTCAGCACAGAGATACATGTATTGAAGGAAAGAAAGAAAATTCAGAAAATGAGAAACTTACTGAAGCAATGTGACGAGTATCCAGGGATGTAAGCACATCCCTAGGCATATTCTCCTCAATTCCTTAAACTTCAGGAATGGTCCAAGTCTTTACCGAGCTCATTGCAGAGCTCGGGGGAATAATAGTTGGAACACCAGCTCCACTAACTTGGAGCTGGGGAATGGTCTCAGCCAAATTGACCGAGGAGGATTTCTTCAGTCTCCTCGGTGGCATTTCAATAGTTTCAACCAAAGAAGAGATTTTGGTTGAGGAGATGGTTACCACTTCCACAGGTGCATCCTTCTTGTTAGGAGCCACTGGGGGCTTCTCGACAGCTTTTTGGGGTGCAACATTTGTCTTCTTTGTCCCCTTTTGGACATCAGTCTTGTTCTTTTTCCATCTCCAGCAGAGGTAGTCTCCTCAAAGATAGAAGGAACTCTTCTTTTGCCCATTTTCTGACTCAAAGGAATATGAGAGTCTGGTGAAGAATCCTCAGGAGCTGGCGCTGGTTCACCAGTGCTGATTACAGGGCGAGCAGTGAAAGAGGTTTATAACTCCTATACTGCAACAAATATGAAGCAGACCTGATGTGCTCGTCTGCAACTTTCTGATGCAAACTCCAGATAAGTTTTAAATGCTTAATATTTACTTCTGATTCTTTTGGAGTCTTTCTTTTGCTGTCAACTGCAAACAAATACATAGTGAAATATCAATCACACATTTTATCAAACATAATGAAATCATAATTTCAGAAATAAAATAAAATGAAAATAACCTATCACATTGCCATATGGAGGGCATCTGGGACCTTGATATACTTCATCTCCAATCAAAGGGGCATGTTGCCAGTTTTTGGTAACTACCCCATGTTCAAAATAATCCCTATTGGCATCAGGGAGGTTGACTACTAAAGCCCTATTCAAAAATCTAGTTTTTAAATAAAAAATATTATCTAGAACAGCCCATCTATAATAATACATAATCTCAGGAATTCCTATACGGGTTCCGTGAGTTTGATTTAACCTATACACCCCATTAACTATTCTCCATGTGTTGGGGGATATTTTTGCAGGAACAACATCGAAATAATGACAGAACTCTAAGCACAAAGGGTTTGGTGGAAAAGAAAATCCACATTCAGCAATAAAGAGGCTGGGGAACCAATGTCCCTCAGCCAAACGAAAATAATTTGAAGGCTCAGAAAGATCCTCCAGAGTTACCCAAGATGGAATAGAAAAATCAGAACGGAATTTCTCAAGAGATTCAATAACATAAACCTTGGCGAAATAAAGAAGAAAGAAGAAGATCTTACAGGAAAAAAGGAGATCTGTTGACAACGAACGAAGAAAAGGATGAATGCACAAGAGAGAAAGACTATGGAAAACTCGAAAGCATAAATTGGAAAAGGTAGAAGACGATGGGATTGCCTATGAAGCTTAAATACTTTGCCTTGGGAAACGGCGAAAGAAATGATTACAAAAAAGAAACTATTACGCTACCGGCGGCTAAAAGGAAAAAAAGTGCGTGAAGATCGAAGCGCTTATAAAAATTCAAAAAGGCGGATTCTACGAATTTGGAAGGACATTCGAATACGGAGAAAATGCTCCTAAAAACAGGAAGGTCATTTAATATCGCCATATACCGAGAAAGAATGTTCCATATTCCTCAAAGTTCAAAATATGAAACATTGGGGGCTTCTGTTGATACCAAAATTAGTATGCTGATATAGACGAATAATAAGAAGACACATGTCGATCTACGTGGCACAATAGAAACGAGGAAGTTTATTTCCCTGACCAAGTCATACTCACTCCGAGCAGCAAGTGTACTCCGAGGAACTCCAACACTCTGAGGAACTCTTGAACGACGACCAAATAAGGCGGTCCGAGCTGCATCTCGGCCACAGCATTGATTGCCAAATAATCAACAGTTCAACTATTCATTGAATGCTTATCATACAGACGTATACTCTTAAAGGGAATTAATTGTTTACCCTTTCACATGTACAGCCTAAGGGATATAAATACATTGTATCACCCTCATTCAAAGGGACCGGATTTTCTTGATAGAATTACATATCGAGAACTCCAAAACACTTGGCAATAACAGAAAACAGTGGACGTAGGACATTCTTATAAGGCTGAACCACTTTAAAATTCTTTGTCTCATTCATATTTATCTGTGATTAAATAATTAGAAGCAATCTAATTTTTTACATCAATAATAATAATAATAATAATAATAATAATAATAATAATAATAATAATAATAATAATAATAATAATAATAATAATAATAATGCTCTTGCGCTGACTAGTCCGCATTTTAAGAATGCGTACCGGACATGTGTCACCTAACAGTGCGCCTAGATATTATCGCCTAAATTATAGGCACTCTTTCTCTCTCTTCTGGGCTCACCGCCCGCTCACCGCCAGGTGACACATGTCCGATCCGCATTCTTAAAATGCGCACTAGTTCGTACAAGAGCAGGACTGTATATATATGTATATATATATATATATATATATATATATATATATATATATATCAAGATGAGAATATTATATAAGAGGCTAATAACACTAAAACGTGATTAGTTTATTATAACTAGTGAAAGTTATGAATTATGAGTGGATTAACTGCAAGTGAAAGATTATAATGCATAAGCTTGGGCGAATGATTAGAATACTTTTTCGTTGTCTAGACACAGGGATGCCTGGATGGCTATTCTTTCGAGTCAGACGTTGCTACTGCAGTTGTGGATGTTGGTAGGAAATTGTTTAGACGCTTCTATCGTTGTGATCTAGATTGGAGGTAATGTTGTAATATTCAGGCATATTGTCCAATTGTTGTCATTTAGTTTATTTTCGGCATTTTTCATTTACACCTATTCGATTTGGTTGTATAAATGTTTTACCAAGAGTTATCGGTTATTATTTATTCATTTTAGTTGTTGTTTATATCATTGGGTGGATGGATTTTATTGTGCGGTTAAGTTAAAAATATTAGGAAGTTTAAAATTTGACGTCAGGCCTAATAGACCATTAATAATTAAATGGTTTTCGATAGTGATGCTGATAATGAAACCATATGAGATTCTTGTTTAATTTGATATAGGACTGATCATCCGCTATTTTGATAGGCATGGCTTCACAGAGCCTCCACGTAGTACCTATATGGCCTACACAACATCAAACCCACCCGTGCCGACGTGTGGTACGCAACCTGAACGTGCGAACTCCCGAGCGATAGGACGGTCCACTGGTATGTCCACAAACAAATATATAATAGTACATATTATTATTATGCCAAATAATATGTAAAGGTAATTACTCTATAATTTCCCTAAATCAAACCAAAGTTCCATAATAATAAATATTATTATCCAATGTAATTTGTAGGGGTAAGTACTCCATAATTACCATGGAAAGTTCCAACCATAATTCTCCACAGTCCCATTTATTAATAATTTATTATCGAATAAATTATTAATTCCCATCCCGTAAAAATTTACTTAACTATCTTGTTATTTGTAATTAATTTAAAAGTGGCTGTGATATTATCGCATAACTGTTAAATTCCATCCCAAAAAAATACTAAATCCCCTAGTTATTTCTAATCACTTTTAATGAAATGAGGGTATATAAATTTTAACCATATTTCAAGTAAACATCTCTTTTTCAGTAACTCAAAGAAACCAAAAACAATCCCCAGTAAGGCTGCACATTCCCAAGCGTGTGGAACCCGAAACACAATGGCGTTTCTCGAACGAGGGCCCCACTCATTCAGGAGACCAGTCGTTGTTTTCCTTCTCTTCTTCCCCACCCTGTTAATCTCAATAGTAAACTCTAAACCCAGAATTCTGTTCCTACGAAATCCGGAATTTACATGTATGTATACTCGCTTTTCACGTTCCAAAATAACCCACAATTTCATGTTCGTTCAAGATTTCATCGAGACATATGTTTTCCAAACTTCTAACTACGATTTAATTCACAGAAAAGGATCTATACATCAAAAAATCTTCATAAATTTTTAGTCTATAAATTTACCAAGCATATCCTCTACATTTAAAATTTGATTATTCCCAAACAACTGTCAAGAGCTTATGGAAATCTAACATCAATGTTCAGATTTTTTATACCTAATTTCTGGGATAATCTCTACATATAAATCAACTACATGTGTTATTCATAATCAAATCAAGACATCAATCCCTAAATCACTGAAATTTAAAGGGAACAATTTATAATGCGCCAAGAAATAAATTGGAAACAAAAATTAAGCAAGAGAATTCTTGCCTTAAAATTGTAGAAGATGAACCCCTTGAAAACCCTAGATTTCTTCTTTGTGCTTGCCCTTTTTCCCTCTTTTGGTGTTTCTCCTTTCTTTCTCCCGTGGCTGTTAATCTAGGTTTTGTGGAATGATAGTGGGAGAGTGGTTTACCCCGACTTAAACACTAATCAAAGGGATAATCCCGAGTTCGACCAAAAACCCAACTTTTGGGCCTCCAAATAAGCCCGAAACCATACCCCAACTAGCCCAAAGGTTCCCCAATACATATACCTATGACCCGGGACCAATTTTAAATATTCAAAATACTAAACCGAGTATCCAACCCTTCCCAAAACACGCTCCAATTATTTTTTATTTCACCTAGACATTTTTATATGTTCTAATGACACACGCTCATAAATGTTTATTTAATTTAAAATTTACTCGTTTAATTTAAATCTTTCCACTTTAAATTTATTCTCAATGTAAATAAAAAATTATTAATTTATTTATTTCGTACTATTTTATTCTGAAATTATGGGGTATTATCCTCCTCCCCTTATAACGAAATTCCGTCCTCGGAATTTGTTAAAGTCCAACCTTATGTTTTTAATCTGCATTATTAATCCAAGTTTTCCACTCAATTAGTCCATACTCATATCCCATGAGATAAAAGAAAAGGCTCACTCATGCCTATCATAATATCACTGGGGTGTTCATATATTCCTCATTATATTTACACCCGCATAATATTAACGAAGATGAATGATACATATACATATAATTTGTACCATTTATACCAAGCATATCCATATATCCAGTGTACCACCACATATGAAAAAGAAAAAAAAATGATCTCAGTATTCAACTTCTATCAACTCCCCACCTTTGCTAATTTCGTGCGTGAGATATCTGACAAGCGAAATCCAAACAAGGAACCCTCTCGATACACTACTGTACAACTTAGTCAGTTATTGAAATCCATAGGGACAAGATTAAAAGAAAAATGGACATACAATAAATGCATACGGTAATAATGTAAAATTTGGCTGAAATTTGGAGGTGTAGTAGCTGAAGGCGAGAGTAAGCTGCATAAAAAAATTCAACTCGATCGGACAGTCGAATATATATTTTTTTCTCCTTAGGTCGGAACCTCCCTCGATTTTTGTAGAAAGACTTATAATTTCCAAATTTGAATCCCAATTTTAATCCCATTAAAAACCTTCTTTTTATATATAAAAAACAACATTTTTACATACCAAAATTAAATAGATCCCGAAATTTTATTTTTTTGAAATCCAAGTTAATTTAATTAAAACCAGTTTAAAGATCACAGGTTGTTACATACGAGAGAAGATTGAGCAGTTATTAGGGAAGAGGTTCATCAGGAGGAGTACTTCGCCCTGGGGTGCTCCAGTGTTGTTCATCAAGAAGGGGGACGGATCCTTACGTCTTTGTGTTGACTATAGAGAGTTGGACAAAGTCACGATTCGAAATAAATACTTGTTATCACACATAGATAATTTTTTCAATCAGTTGAGGGTTGCTGTATATTTTTCGAAGATTGACTTGAGGTTGGGATACCATCAGTTGAGAGTCCGGGCGCAAGATGTCTCAAAGACAGCTTTTCTTACTCATTATGGGTTGTACAAGTTTTTAGTGATACCATTCGGGCTAACCAATGCACCAGTGGTTTTTATGCTGAACCGACTTTTTAGGGACTTTTTGGACCAGTTCGTCATAGTATTTATAGACGATATTCTGATATATTCTATAATTGAGGAGGAGCATGCAAAGCATCTACGGGTGGTCTTACAGACACTTCGATATCACTAGTTGTATGCGAAGTTCGAGAAATGCAAATTTTGGCTGAGGAAAGTACAGTTCATCGGTCACATTGTGTATAAGCAGGGATATTCGTGGACTTAGGGAAAGATTCCTCATTGATGGAGTGGACCCATTACAACCACCTAGGTGTGAAACTTCTTGGGCTTGGCCAGGTACTACAATCGATTCTTTAAGGGGTTCTCCAAGATAGCCGGGCCCTTAACGAATTTGACGAGGGATGGAGTACCTTTTATCTGGGATAATATGTGCCAACAGGCATTTGATGGGATGGAGATGAGGTTGACTACATCACCAGTTTTAGCATTACCTCGGGCAGTAGTTGACTACAGAGTTTACACTGATGCGTCCCTGAGGGGACTTGGCGGGGTTCTGATGCAGGAGGAGAGGCCGATAGCTTATGCTTTTCGAATGCTTAAGACTCACGAGGGACATTACCCCACCCAATACTTAGAGTTAGCAGTCGTGGTTTTTGCCTTACAAGTGTGGATACATTGCCTAATGGGGCCGAAGTTTTAGCTTTTCACAGACCATAAGAGGTTGCAGTATTTTTTCACACAGCGGGAGCTAAACATCCGACAAAGGAAGTGGCTCGAGTTTGTGAAGGACTATCAATTTGACATTCAATTTCACCCTGGGAAAGGGAATGTTGTAGTGGATGCAATGAGCCATAAATCATTTTGGAGTTGGTAGAGGTGTGGAAGGCGAAGTGGAAGTCACTTTGTGGAGATGATAAGTTGACCCGATCATTTATATCTATTCTCACCATCATGCCCGAGATCATTATTTCGGTGGTGAAGGCATAGGCAGAGGATCCTTTTTGTCAGGAGCGGGTGAGACAGTTGCTAGCTAGGGATGGAATATTTTTATAACGGGTGTGATGGAAGTTTGAGGTTCCGAGGGAGACTGGTTATTCCGGATGATGCGGAGTTGAGGTGAGTCGTTATGTCAGAGGCTCACGGTTCATTATATACGGCGCATTCTGGTGGGGATAAGACGTACCACGATATGCATTGTCAGTATTGGTGGGCCTGTATGAAGAAAGATATAGCTAAGTTTGTTTCCAGGTGTGCTACTTGTCAACTGGTGAAGGTGGATTATTAGTGTCCCGCAGGTACTCTACAACCATTGGAGATCCCGATGTGGAAATAGTAAAGCATATATATGGAGTTTATTACTGGGCTACCTACTTCACAGAGGGGGAATGATTCGATATGGGTGATTATCAACAGACTGACAAAGGTGTCTCATTTCTTACCGATGAAGACAGATTATATCTCTGAGAAGTAGTCCAGACTCTTCATTGCAGAGATTGTTAAGCTGCATTGGGTGCTGCTCAATATAGTGTTAGATGCCGACCGAACGTTTGTGTCCCACTTTTGGTGGAGCTTCTAGTAGGCTTTGGGGGCAGAGTTGAGATTAAGCACTTTGTATCATCCTCAGACCGATGGGCAGACGGAGTGGGTGAACCTGATGGTGGAGGATATGTTGCGTATGTGTATTTTGGATTTTAAGGGAAGCTGGGAACAATATTTTCCATTGGTGGACTTTGCCTACAATGACAGTTACCAGTTCACGATAGGGATGACACCATATTAGGTACTCTACGGGAGACCTTGTCGTAAACCCTCATGTTGGTTAGAGGTGGGGGAAAACAAATTTCTTGGGACAGACTTCATTCAGGACACCTCAGAGAAGGTAGAGATGATTTGGGTGAGGATACGGATTGCCCAAGATAGGCAGAAGAGCTATGTGGATGCGAGTCGAAGACACTTAGACTTCGACGTTGGAGACCAACTGTTGATTAAAGTGTCTCCCATGAAGGGGGTGATGACATTTGGGAAGTAAAGGAAGTTGTCTCCTCGATACGTGGGATCTTTCCCTATTTTGGAGAGGATTGGGCCCGTAGCATACAAATTGGGATTACCGGAACACTTACAGTGGATGCATGATATTTTTCACATATCTTCACTACAGAGATTCCTTAGAGATGAGGTGTCATACCAGCATATCGATATCGATGAGATTGAACTCCATCCAGATGCTACTTACGAGGAGAAATCGATAGCCATTTTGGATAAACACGAGCGCCGACTGTGTTCCAAAATTGTTCCTTTAGTTCGAGTGCAGTGGGGGGAACCACCGGAAGGATGAGTCGACTTGGGAGAGAGATGAATACATGCGCACAAAGTATCCCGAACTCTTATAGCTAGGTATGTACTTTCTTGATTTCGAGGACGAAATTCCATTATTAGGGGGGAAGAATGTAATACCCCGTATTTTTCTCATAAATAATTACAGATGAAATATTATTTTGAAATAAATAATTAATTCTAAAAATTTGACCTATATTAATATTTTCATTCAAAAATGTCAAGTGAAACTTATTATTTAGTATGCTTGTATGTGAATCCTTTTATGTGCATGATTTTGATATTTGCATAAAATAAACAAAGAAAATACAGAATCTATGTGAGACACAAACTAAAAGTGACTATTACCGACATAAATTATTCAAAATATATTTTGGGACTCATATGGATTCGTTTAGATGAATTAAGCCTGTAAAAATGGTCACCAGTCAATAGTATATGGGTTGGGTAATGTTTGGGCTCATTGGGTTACGAATTTTGGTTCGTTTGGGGCTCCAAAGTTGGGCTTTAGACCCAACTCGAGATTAGCACTAATTGAATGGTTAAGTAGGGATCAACCACTCCCCCATTATCACAAAACAAAACCTAAAGTAGCAACCACGGGAGAGAGAAGGAAGAAATATCAAGAGAAGGAAAAGAGGAAGAACAAAGGGGAGAATCATGTCGCATTATTTGGGTAATCTTAGTTTTAGGAAAAAATAAAAGGATTTCAAGCCGTGTAACTATGCTGCGTTCATGTTCGGTAAAAAAAAATAAGTTTTCGTGTTGCGTGCATATCGCTTTTATTTGGGTCGTCTTCACGTTAGCTAAAAAATAAGATTTTGTATTGTTAAGTGTCGTGTCATGTTTTCACTTACTTGTGGTGGTGTTTAGTAAAAAAAATCGTGTCGTGTCGCTTTTATTTGAGTCGTTCAAGCTAGGTAAAAATATCATATATTGTGTCCTATTGTATCTTAATTGTTATGTGTTTGTGTTTGGTAAAAAAAATTATTCGTGTCGTGTCCTTTTTGTTTGAGTCGTGTTCGTTTTATATAAAGAAAAAAATGTGTCGTGTTATTTTTTAATTGAGATGTGTTCGTGTTTTGTAAAATAAAAAAATTGTGTCAATTGATCGTTAGGTTGTTCACTTTGAGACTAAAATTTTCCAAAATTCCCCTCATTCATTACCAAACACCTACTATTTATGAAAAAAATATTTTTTTATTTTAAAAATAGTTCCTTATTTTTTTTCTAAGTTAGTATTTTTATGGAATATTTAAAAGTTTTTTTTAATTTTTATTATTTAATTATTTTAATCAGTTACAAAAGTTAAAAAGTGTTTTTTATGTAATATATATTTTTTAAATTACTATAAAAACGTTTTTTTAATTAAACAGTTTAAATATATATTTTTTTATTGTAAGAGAGAAGATTGTTGAAGGAAACAAATTTTTTATTTCAAATGAGATAGTCTTTTTATGTGATTTGAGAATGGAGAAAAGTACATCTTTTATTTTAATTTGAAACAAATATTTTATTTTAAAATTTTCTCCCATTCTTTTTCATTCGACTTTAGTGCCTCTTATTTTTTTTGTCCATTTGTGCGCCACATTATTTAGTCCACTTGCCTTCAAACGCACACTCATTACCTACATACAAACTATCAGACTATTCAAAAACCAAATAATAATACCCTAATACCTACATAAGAATAATACCTAAACGTCAGGGACAAACTATAGTGCATCAATTTGGTAAAACAAAATACTATAGTGCATCCTTTATCTTCTAGTTTTTTACATAATAATACCGTAGTACCTAAATGTCACGACAAACTATAATGCATCATTTTCATAAGTGTAGTGTTCCATTTGCAGAGGTGTATTGGTTAGTGGGTCGGTGGAGGATAGTTGTCACTTGTTGTACGTGGTTTGTCTACCCTTTCTCTTTGATGATTTTTTTTCCTGTGGTCGTTTTGAGATGGTATCATATAATTGAGGCTGGGTTGTATTAGTTTTTAGGTTTGGTTGTTTTTTCTATTGGGTTAGGTTGTTTGTTTTGTTTGTTGAGTTTCTATGTCTAGCGTGCCTTTGGTTGTTCGGCTTGTGTGCAGTTGGTTTGGGCCTGTGCGTAGGCTGTGTTTGTTTGGGATGTATTGGTGTGTCTTTTCTTAGGATTTTTGTCTTTGGCGTTAATATATTAACATTTCACCCAAGAAAAACTATAGTCCATCTTTTATATTTTACCATTTTACTTGGGTGCATCTTCTACCATTTCGTCCCATTTTTCCATAAAAGAAACCTGTCCAAAAACCAAATAATAATACCCTAGTACCGACATGCAAACTATCAGAGGCGAGCCTAAACGTAAGGGACCCACGCCATCATGGCAAAACAAAAGTACACATGAGGAAACTCTCAATATGGGACAAGAAACAATAGACAAGGAGTAAAGGCAAAAGAACTAAAAATAAACACCCACAATGTGGTCCCCAAGCAGATGGAGACAGATTGTGAAAATGATTTGTCTAGACTCATGGAGCACTGCTATAACCAATCGGAATAAGAGGACAAGGGAAGTGGGGAAAGCCACCAATTACAGGGGACAACATGCCACCCACGACTGAAAGTGGCAAGGAGCATAATTACTCCATTGGGACGGAAGTGGCAAGGAACATAATTACTCCCACTAGACAAAAAAACAAGGGAATAACCAACAACTTTAATTACTACATATGAAAGACAAACATAGTACAAAAGAACGTCTTGGCATTTTAAAAAAAATATATTTTTATAAAACATCATCTTCTATAAAAACACGTATATAATATTTAGGGGGAACCCTATAAAACCCTGTAGTTTTATATCATATTTAATTTGACTAATTCGAATTTTTTGGAGTAAAATAAAAAAAATTTAATTTAATTATTTTTGGGAACTTAAAATGTGAGTTTTAATATTGAAAGGTTGGATTTTAATCGAAATTCAAATCGGAGTCAAATTATAAAAAAAAACATTTGTCACGGTCTTGGACCATGACTAACGGGGCGATTTTTTTTTTAGTGTAAATAGAATTCTATTAGCATTAGGACTCCTAATTATTATAAATTAAAACTAATCCGTGGCTGGGTCTTTCAAATCACTTTGTCCCCAATTCTTCCTCAAGAAGACTTCTCCTAAATATTTCTCTGGCATCTACAAACCTTTCCCCCAATTTTCTTCGAAGTTTCAACTCAAGATTTGTCAAGATTAACTGGGTTTTCTCAAGACGCGTCAGGAACAGATCTTTATCAACTTTTTTAGAAGAATACACCTTCAAGATCAAATTTCTTAATTAAATTTTATTCATGCATGAATACTCTATTCCTTTCCTTTAGTATTATGCGTTTTAAGTGTCGCTTAAACCCTTAATTACATATTTTTTATTAAAATCAATTAGCAACTTATTTAGAGAAAGCGGACACTGATTTTAGGGTTGTTTTGATAAAACTTTTTAATGTGATTTAGTTCTTGAAACCCTTGGGTGCGTAAGTTAGTTTATTGGGTTTTTTTGGTTTTGGGGGTGTAGGTTCACATGTAGATTTTATGGAATTATTTATATGTCGTGTGGGACGCGAACACACTTATAAAAATTAGAATATTTATAAAGGAGAATGATTATGTCATATTGAATATCATCACTATATTATTGAATATAATGAATTATGTTGAAAACAACGACAGTGCTATTAATTGAATTAAATTAAATTTGGGACTTGTATGATTATATTGTCATGTTGTGTTTATGATTTATGATATGTGTGGATTATTATTATTCACTTTTGTCATTGTGGGGACGAGGGTATTTTGCGTGGTATATTTCTTACCTTGATTATAGGATGCTTATTAGGTATGTGACTAGTGGATAGGCCTTGGTTATAATTTATGCTTGCTAGTTATGGGACTAGTTAGTGTAAATTCGTGGGGAATTTATATTTCGGGGGTGGGCTGATTTTTATGTTTTATTTGTCATCGCATTAGCCTAGGCATGAGACTAAGACGTGTTTTATATTGGTGATTCATCCTATATGTAGGATATGACGTATGTGTACTTGGGGGCCCTTAGGTATGGGACTAAGGGGTATTTTGAGGATCTCACATCGATTAAAAGGGTAGGATAATTTATAAATTGTGAAATGGAGAAAATGAGAATTAATGCGTAAGATAATAAAATGGGTATTAAAATATATTGCCAACATAACTAGCGAGGGTTGACAGTTTAAATGGGCTAGCCGGCGTTTTATGTCGTGTCATGTGTGGAACCTCATCATGTAGTAGGGGTCGACAGTTTAAACGGACCAGTTGGAGTTTTGGCTAGGGGATGTGTATTTTGGTGGAGAAATCACCAGTGATAGGGGGACCGCTATAATAATATATTTTGGTGGGAGAACCACCTGAGGCAGGAGGACCGTCATACCTAATAATAAAGTGAGAAGAATAATACATGTGATTAATTTAATTAAATTAACAATTTGGGGCTGTGGAATAATTAAAATGATATTGGTGTGTTTTTATCAGAATCTTTGGGGTTGGTTAGTGATTTATCTTTCTCGCGTTTAATTATATTCGTAATTAAAATATTCTATTGTGATATTTATTGCGTATAATGCTACTGTCTGGGGCGTAGTGTGTATTCATGCTCAGAGCTCTGACCTTGTGCGTTGACTAACTTTTTCAGGATAAGTTTTGGAGAAGCTGCATAGGATTATCGGAGTTTATCGTTTGGAGGTGGAGCTGCAGTTTATTCATTTTATTGCTTTATTTAGTTAGACTTTCTTTTTCAGTCGTATTTCATTATAAGACTTCATTTGGGTTTTGTTGGGCCTTTTGGTTCCAAAGTTGTATGGATTTTATTAAGATATTTCATTATGGATTCAATTGGAGTTTATTCAGTTATATACTATTGGAGATTAGTTTATTATTTGGAGTTTAGTAGGGTGATGGATCTTTTACAGCATAGTTGGTTATTATCATTTGGGATTGATTAAATTATTTATCTTGAGGATTGATTTTTTTAAATGTCTCATATCTGTCACATGCTAAGAATGGTATTTTATTTACTCGCACCCGACTTAGTTTTGGTGACAGTCGACGCCAGAATTATAAGGGTTTGACAAACCCCTAGTCCCACCCTAAATATTTTCCTCCCACTCCACTTTCAATATAAACACCAAAATGACTAACGTACCCTTCTATACATATAACTTATGTTGAACAAATTATTAATACATTTATTTATAAAAAAAAATAATTTGAACAAATATAATATTTTGTCAAAAATCTATTCTTTATTTGAACATACATAATATACTGAAAATAAAAAAGCATAATATTTTGAATATAAACAAATATAATATTCTGGAAAAATAATTTTGAATATTCTAAAAATACATAATATTCTAGAAAAAACATATTATTATTTTTTATAGAAGTGGAAGTTAATCAAAAAACTGTGATATTATTTATTTAAAAAAATGAACATTCTTTTTATAAAAAAAAATGTTGACGATAATTATATAAAACAAAAATACTGGACAACATGTTTTTTAAAGAAAAAATGGTCGGACCTTTTATTATAAACTATATTTTTTTAAACTTTATTTTTTACAATTTCTTATAAAACATCACTTTTTTTATAAAGCTGTATTTTTTTTTGTAAAAAATTAAGTTATCACTTTGATACATTACTAATTATGTATTTTATACTTTAACTCACGACAAGACATAAATAGAGAAATTTATAATTTTCACACTATATTAAATGCAACATGACACGAATAACATGAGTAAAGTTATGAATTTAATATTGTGTCACAGATACAAAAAATTTCGTGTCATATTGTATTCAATTTTTGTGAAAATTATATATCATGCTATTCGCGTCGTGTCTTGTGTTGAAGTATAAAATGGAAAAATTTGTAATTTATTAAAATCATTGTTTAGTTTTTTACAAAAAAAAATACAGTTTTATAAAAAAGTTATGTTTTATAAAACTTTGTAAAAAATAAAGGTTTCAAGAAATTTAAGTTTATAATAAAGTTTCGTCCAGTTTTTCTTTATAAAAATGATGTCTAGTTTTTTTATTTGATGTAATTATCGTCAACTTTTTTTTTATAAAAAGAATGTCCATTTCTTTATATAAATAATAAAACAGTTTTTTTATTAATGCTCGTTTCAATAAAAATATAATTACATTTTTTTATAAATAACCGACGATTTTATAAATAAAAACTGACTTTTATGATTTTTATATTTTTATAATATTAAAAAAATTATTTTACTGAATATAGGATTTTTATATTCAAAACATTATGTTTTTTATTTTCAAAATATTACAAATTTAAAAATAAATAATAGACCGTTAAGAAAATATTATATTTTGCTCAAACTAAAGTATACATGTATAGAAGGATAATTTAGTTATTTACGTGTTTTAAGTTGAAAGTGAAGTGGGGGAACAATGTTTTGGAGCGGGAATAGTGGTTTCTTTTTTTAATTTCTCACTAACTGGCCTAATCATGCCCCAACGTGTCGAGTCGGGTGTAATCGTGTCCAATTGAAACGTACTACTTATCTTGTTATCATGTCGTGTTCTGGTTAAGGGAAAAAAATACATTATCGTGTCGTATCAAATTCAAGTTCACTAAATTCTTATTGTGTTGTGTTGGATTGTGTGAAAATACGATCCGTGGACCTGTTTTTCCACTCCACTCGAAGACCCACAACACACTCCTCTAAAATCTTGAAAAAGACAAATCTTTTTATTACAAACAAAAAGCTCCCATGTGATCAGCTAGTAAAAAATAAGAAAAGTTAAAAGTAAGAAAAGTAGCCGTCATGCTCCCATGTGAATGTGCCCGGCTGTAAAAAACAACTCCATCAACAATCAATTTATAAGTAAAAAAACCATCCATTTTTCTCATATACCCCCTCGAGCCTTATTCCTTTGTCTTTTAGAACTCATGTAGCCCTTTGAATAAATGCAGATCATACATGGTTAAAAGGCACCACCACCAACAATTCAACAGCCTTAGGGCTCGTTTGGTTGCATAAATTATTTAATTTTATAAATTGATCAATTTGAAAAGAATAGATTGTCGATGTACTAATTTTAAATGGGTTTAAATATAATTTGTAGTGTGTTTGGAAAAGAAAAATTGAGTTATTTACTTTTGATGTGTGTGTGTGTGTAGAGAGAGAGAGAGAGAGAGAGAGAGAGAGAGAGAGAGAAGTATGGTGATAGTACTCTATGAGAACGGTGCATTCAAGATTTATGTTGTAATTATAAATTGTGCAATTTCAAGCTTTTGATGAAATGAACTAATTTAAGTTTTTGTGAATCAACATGAATTGGTTCATTTTTCAATTTGTTCATTCTTGTAACCAAACACTAATAATAAGGCAATTCATGAATGAGTTAATTTTAAATGGGCGAATTTATAATTTTGTGGACAACCAAACAGGCCCTTAATAACGAAATCTAATACAAATTTAACATTCACAATTTGTAGACAAAAAAAACATTTAAAACAACTGACGACAACAACAACAAAAAGTATTTTCTTATACGATTTAAGATCCACAAAAAGAATAATCAATATAATTAACAACATAAGCCCAAAACGTAATGTATTCAGCAATATACGCAACAATCGTTCAATCTCTATTTTTTTAAAATAAAGTTGGATCTATTTTTTTTAAAAAACAAATGTATTATTGAAAATATCTAAAATGAAATTAACCAATTTCATTTGAAATTGTATTACGAAAATAACTAATGGCAATAACCAATTGCATTATTGAAAAAACTGAAATGAAAATTTATAAAAAATGTATTTGTGGACACTAAAATTTTAGATTGATATAAATTAAAAAAATTAAATTAATGAAGAATAAAAGGGTAATTTAAGAATTAAGAGAGGCCTAACTTTTTCATTTAACACGAATACGACCCAAATAAAATGGCATGTCACGACACGACACAATTTAAACGCGATGCGTCATAACACAATTTTACTTTTTACCTAATGCAAACACGTCCCCCAAAAAATGCGACACTACGTGAAATCTATTGTTTTTTACTGAAATGCATACGAACCAATTAAAGCATGACACAACATGAAACCTAATATTATTTTCTGCAACACACTATTAAAACACAACACGGTACGACACAACTACCAATCTTATTTTTTCCCTAGTTCCACGAACAAAGTTGAAATAAAATGTTGCGTGGCATGAAATTGTATTTTTTTAATCAAATATACGAACGTTAATCAATTTATAAAAATAAATTTTATGTAAATCGTGATTCTAATTAAATATCAAACTAAAATATTTGAAGATGGGATCTTACACCAAGTTAACAATAATTAATACACTTTTTGCTGATTTGTCATGACAAAATTTCTTCTGAAGTCGAGTAAGAAAAAAAATTCAAATATGCATCCACTACATCGATTAAACAAGTGCACATAGATAAGTCATTATTGCTAGCCTAATGTCACTATAAGGCTAATATCTAAAAAAATATTCGGCTAAAAAGATTCCATCATACTACAACAAATAAATTCTTGATAAAAATAACAGTCTTAAGTTAAATATTAATTTAAAGGGTTTGTTTAATTAATTTTGTGGAGATAATCTTTATTATATATTATTTAAATTTAAAGTAAATCATAATTCTAATTGTGTATCAATCTAAAATAATATTAAGAAAATAGCCTTGAGCACAATTATGAGTTTGCACTTCCTTGCAGAATGAAAAGATATAAAGGGTTTCATTTTGAAAAGAGATTAACGGTCCGACTAATTTTCAGTATTTGATGGGCAAGTGTAGTTCAGTTCGTATATCATTATTCGTAGTTTAAGGGTTGCTTGCTTAGTTTTTTACAAGACATGACATGATTATTTTTTTACGTAGCACTAACACAATCCAACTAAAACACGACACAAAATCTTATTTTTTTACGAGACGTGGTAAGGAAGGTTGTGAAATATTATTTTATTACCTGACATGAAACCACTCAAATAAATGTAACAAATTATAAAACGACATAAATTTTTTTAACAAGGCAAGAACAAGAAAAGACATGACCGCACATGACATAAAGTAATATTTTCGCCTTCTTTTTCCTTGAATGCGTTCCTAAAAAAACACAAAAATAATTGCACCAAATGTAAAGTGCGATATAAAAATATTAAATACAGATATAATAACACATGCACTTATGGAGTATTTGACACGAGATAGAGAAAAAGAACAAATAAAAAAAACACTAGAAGAATAAACATTTTTTATATAATGAAAAGAATAAAATTTATGCTACTTGAATGACTAGATTTTTTAATTCTTATTTTTATTTTTTTTAAATAATATTTTTTTCAAATTACGGAAACTCTTAAATCTGAAAATTTCCAGAAAACAAAATTAATATTTCCAAAATTTTCAAAATTGTATGTCATTTTGCGAGATAACTCGTGTAAAAGACAACTATTTACTCACAAATACTCAAATATGACATTAAACACATTTTTTTATTTTGAAAATAATAAAAAAATGCTACTGCAAATTTTGAATTTTTGGATTCTTTTTAAAATTAAACTAGTCCAAAAATCAAAGTTTTTAAAATCGACCGTAATCCCCGACAAAGGTGTAATCCCCCAACATTTTTAGAATAAATATTTCGATTAATTTAAATTTAATAATTTAATATTACTTTGGAGAATAAATTAAATCGCATGAATTTAAATTTAGATGAGTAAAATTTAAATTTAAAATAAACATCTATTCATTGTTATATAATTAGAAAAACCAATTTGACATTATGGGCTTGTTAGTGAAAATAAATCACACATTAAATAAATTTGTGGGCACGTATCGTTGGAGCATAATATGATGTCTAAGTGAAATAAAAATAATTGAGACGCATTTTGGGGAGCGTTAGAGATTCGGTTTAGTGTTTTAAATATTTAGAAATGGTCCCGGGTCATAGGTATATGAGTTGAGGAGCTTTTGGGCTAGTTGAGTTATGGATTCGGGTCCATTGGGGGGCTGAAAGTTGGGTTTTAGGCTCAACTACAGATTAGCCTTTTATTTAGTGTTTAAGCGGGGGTAAACCACTCCCCCACTCTCTTTTCACAAAATCTAAAGCAGCAGTTAGCGGGACAAAACAGGAGAAGGTCCAAAAGAGAGGAGAAGGGGCAAGAACAAATGGGAAATGAAGGGGTTTTCAAGGAGCTTTTCTTGTCAAGAGCGGATCCACTATATGTCCAAGTGGGGCGGCCGCACCAGTTGAGATTTGAAGAAAAATTAGGGTTAGTCCAATTGATCATCTCCAAAGTTCAAGGTATGTTTTGGATATGTGGTCTTCATCAAGCTGTTTCTATTTCATCATGTGTGCTTGGATTGAGCCTTAATGATGTTAGGCGAGTTAACTCATTTTTGTACTTCATATTAAGAAAAATTTAATTGTTATCACTACTAAAATTTGGGTATTGTGAATATTTATTAAGCGTTGTTTATTTTTTAAAATTAATTAGGTATTATTAATAGTGATTGAGAGTAGTTGTTTGGACATTATAAAGCTATACTTTGTATAAAACTCGAAATAACCCAAAAAAATTTGCCTTGGGGGCTCCCACCCCCGAACCCCCGGTAGCAGTCGAAACTTTTGTCCCACTTCACCTAAATTCCTCGATTCGCCACTATTTCTTGTACAAATTATTAAGGCAAGAATTCTCTTGCTTAACTTACGTTTCCAATTTATTTCTTGATGCATGTAATGACCCCTTTAATTTTTGGGATTTAGGTTTGAATATGATTGATGTTATGATGAACAACACATGTAGAAGACTGATTTTTTGTGTAGAATTTTTGTCAGAAATTAGGTATCATAATTCTGAAAAACTGGTGATATATTGCTTTAGGGTTTTCATAGTTAAATTGGGGATAATTTGGCTTATTGATGTAGAGATGTTACTGCAAATTTATGGACTGAATTTTTTAAGAAATATCACGGTGATTGCCTCATGAACTAAATTAATTATATTTAGAATTTAAGGATACTTCCCTCGTTAAAAGTCCTGACAAATGAGAGATTTTGGATTTAGATATACATTGCCCCATGTTGATTTTTTGGGTTCTCGCACATTGTTTTCTGGGTTGGAGATGTTGAACATGAAGAACTATAAATGGAGAAGGCGTAGTGTGGAGGACGAAGGGATGTTCGAATGATATTGAAAGCATTAGAACGAGCATGGCTTCATATATAGAGATATATCTTTTCGTTACGAACATGTGGCCACCAGTTTCGTATTCTTTTTATTGTTTATGGATTAGTTATGATTTTATTACTTAGGGTTATCCGAAACTAAAATTCTTTGTGAGAAATCAAATCTGGATTACTTAAGGATATCCGTGGATGAGTGTAGGACTCGAAAAAATATTAAGGAACATTATTTTTACTTTGAAATTGGATGGGAATGAATTCGGGGTATGGAATTAGAGTCTTTAGGGTGATCAACACTCGAAAATATATGAACAGATTCAAATGGAAAATTCAGACATTACACCAAATCTGCCGAATTGTCACGGTCATTGACCTTGACAACTTCAGCTTGTCAAGGTCAATGACCGTGACAGTTTTGGGCGAGAGAACTTTTATTGTCACGGTCATTAACCGTGACAAGTTCGTTAGAATTGTCACGATCGTGTCATGGTCCTTGACCGTGACAAGTTTTGTCACAGTTAAGGACCGTGACAAACCCGTGACAATGTTAAAAAAATTATCACGGTCAATGATCGTGACAAGTTCGTTACAACTCTTTTGTTCAAGGACTTGTCACGGTCAATGACCGTGATAATTCTGGACAGAATTGAAAAAAATTCTGCCAGGCAGTATGGCCACTGCCACTGCCCAGCAGTATATTTGTACCTATTATAGCAACGTTGTACCTGTTCAAACATCATATATCCAAATAAAATAAAGATAATGCAAATATACATTCAAAATAGAGAGAATATGCATCACCATATAATCCAAATATAATTCAAATGTAATAATTTAAAATAATTCAATTCAAACTTAAATCAATGTCACTAAATGTCTGGGGTATGGTTAACGCTGAGGTGGTGAGTAAGACACGCGATATACGAATTAACACATCCACTAATATACGTCGTGATGCATTGTTAGCGCAACCACAATTGGGAGTTATCCTTCCCGGGCATCACATGCGTGACGAGCACCCTGGACTCGATGTCTTGAAGCTCACGTTCATGAACTAGTTCACCCTGGATGATATTCGGGTCCCTCAACCCCCGCTCTATCCGCTGGCCATCAAATATGTCCATTATAAACACGCTCGGCCAACCAAGTCTCTACGTCGGTCTGTTGAAGGGAACCAAATAGGGAAGTGGATCATCAAAGTCCCCACGTCTTGGTGATGAAGCAGTGAGGTCCACATCCTCGTCTTCGTCCGCCCACACCTCCTCCTCCCACACCTCCTCCCGCACCGCATTCTCCTTCCCTTTACCCTTACGGTTTTCGCCCAAAAAATGCTTCACGAATGAGTACATATCCTGGATCGTCGCCTCCAAACGGGACAGCTTCGCGTCATATAAATCCACCGTTCGAGCCAACCCGGTGTCGCTCGTCTCCAATCCGATCATCCTAGATTTGGCCACCCGCGAGCTCACCCCCTTGTCCTCCCCTTGAGATCAGAGTTAAGCAGTTGGCTAAGTGCATCTGTGGATAAAGATGTCTTATCGGAATCAGACTGCGACTCATGCACTTTCTTAAGCTTTTCCTGAAATGACAAAAAGCACATGATTAGTAAAATAAGTAAATTAAAAAATTATAACGTAATTAACAAAAAGTAAACTGTCGGATTGCTTACAATCGTGGCCGCAACACTTGGGGACACCTCCTTGTCCTTCCCCTTCTTCGTCCGAAGAGTCACATAAGTATCGAGCCTATGTGGCCTACCCCCAGGGCCACTCCCTGTCCCCTGAAATAAAATAAAGTAAAATTAGTATCGTCCCCGCAAAGTAAAATAATGCAGAATAATATATTTTATGTAGTTATAGAAAAATTAAATCTTACCATCATCCTATGCTCCACCTCGGTGTAAGACGTTCGGTCGGAGTAGTGCACATCCATCTTTTTTTCCGGGTTTTTCCTTCCCGATTGGCGAGATGCCAATTGCCACTCCCCGATCTCATTGTCAATGAACCTTTGCCATTATGCCAATGAGATCGGCTCCTTCGGCGGGACGGATTCACGCCTTTGGATAATGGACTCTCGTGTCTTCCCAAAGTACCGGGTCTGCATATTTTTCTTCCACGTCCTGTGTTGCTCCCTCAACTGTTCCAAGACAAAATCACGTAGCTTTGGATCCAGGTTGAATTGTTCTTGTCCAACAAATACAATATTAGTTACAAATAAATATAAACATAAAATAAAATTGAAATCGAAATTGAAATTGAAATTGAAATTGAAATTGAAATTGAAATTGAAATTGAAATTGAAATTGAAATATAAATATAAATATAAATATAAATATAAATATAAATATATTACCTGTAGTGCCACCCAAACAGCTAACTTGAGATCATATGGCACCTCCTTCCAACTAATGTACCCCGGGCCGATGATCGTCTTTACCAGCTCGAGGGATCTCACTAATAGCCTCGACTTGTTCTCGATGGGCATCCCCAATTTTCCCATATTTGGGGAGACCAGGGGCTGAGGAGACCTCATCACCTCCGCTACCACCGAGCCCAGACGGCATCATCATAACCAGCATCATCATCCTCGCCTTAATACCTGAAGGAGACATTTTCTGTAAAAAAAATGTTATTAGTACATATCAAAATGAATTAAAAGAAGACATGCAAATATGTACAATTACTACAAATAAAAATGAATTGTTACTGTTAAACACCTCAATTCTGAATTCCAAAACAACAACATCTAGATCATAATATGTACAAGAGTGAAACATCCCCACCCCCACACACGCACACTACACAAGAATGAAAATGATAAAGTTCAAATCAATTAAAAGCGTTAAAAATGGATGTTTCGGTACAAAATGAAATATTTATTACAAATTGAAAAATTGTTTGAAATTCGGGTTATCATAAAAAATGGATTGATAATTAAATGAAACATACTTGAAATTACATGTAGTGCGCATAGATACTAGCCCCTTAGACCCGTTCGAGAGTCATTACCCCTGTAATGAAATTCGGGTTATCATAAAAAATGGATTGATATGCAGTCCCAAACTGTCCAAACGGGACAATTCGAGAGATGTCATTAATCTATTTTTAAACTGCATATCAATCCATTTTTTATGATACCCGAATTTCATTACAGGGGTAATGACTCTCGAACGGGTCTAAGGGGCTAGTCTCTATGCGCACTATATGTAATTTCAAGTATGTTTCATTTAATTATCATACTATATATATATTGTTCGATATACAAAGTAATTTTCAAAAAAAGTTGAAAAATCCCACCCCCATATGGACAATAATCCAGTGCTCATGCCACTTTTAAAATTAACCAACCCAACATCGATCCACTATAATCCAACAGCAATGTCAACAACAAATGTGTATCCCGTACTCCTTCTAATTCATCTACTCAATTAATTATTTTCATCAATTAAACTAACAATTAAAGTATACAATTATTAATTTACTAATCTACAATGAGGGGCAATCCTACTTTCATAATTAATCATATATTAATTTACCAATTTACAATGAGGGACAATCAATCAATTCGTTACAAGGGACATTATGTACAAACACGCCCACTACACACATATACACACACGCACACACACACACACACACACACACACACACACAGCCCCCCACCCCCACCCACCCATCCTTGCCCCCTCCCCCCACCCTGCCCCACCCCCTCCCCGCCCTGCCCCACCCCCTACCCCCACCCTGCCCCACCCCCTCCCCATCCACCCCCCCCACACACACGCACATATACACACACACACACACACACACACATATATATAAATGTAAGAGAAAGAGAGAGAGAGAGAGAGAGAGAGAGAGAAAGTAACCTGAAAGTATAAAGAGAGAGATAACACAGCGTAGAGAGAGAGAAAAAAGGAGGGAAGAAACGGCGGGGGAAAAAGAAGGGGAAAGAATTTTATTACTGCGACATTTGTCACGGTCGTGTCACGGTTAATGACCGTGACAATACTTTGTCACGGCCTTGTCACGGTCAATGATCGTGACACAAAACGCGTGTTTGTTGTCATGACCATTGATCGTGACAAGGCTAAGCGCTGTAAGGATGCCAATTTACCCATTTTGGTGTAGTGAGATGAAATTAGGATACGACTGGATTGAGATGTGCTTAGTGTCTTGAATAAAAATATGAATAGAAGTTAATACTTATGGAATTAAGAGTCAGGATTTTGACTCGGATATTTTTAGGCGGAGTGCTACGGGAGTTAGGCACGAGGTAGCCGATTTAATTTATTATAGAGACATATAATAAATTATCGAATATTAAAATTAATGAGGAGTGTTAAACTTGATAGTGGGACCTTGTGTAACATATTCTAAGAGATGAAGTTACGAAATGAATGAGTGAGTCTAGGTATTGTAGTTGGGTGACACTACTTAAATAACAAAATAATTAATGAGAGATTAATTAAATTACAAGTCGCGATATAGACTTGGGTATTCTTGGACTAGTGATACGGGTGTTAGAGCGCGAACGACACCAGATGTCGTTTGGGCGACGTTAAGGGGTGTTTAGAAATTCGTCCTTTGTTTGATTTGGCCTGTGATTTTGGCTAAGGATTTTTATTAGGCGTCCATGCGAGTTAAAGGAACTGTGTCTGAAATAATGGGGAATTCATTAAATATACGAATACGCCACATTTAATTTGGGAAAATTACATTTAATTAAATGGCAAGAAATTATTCTATGAAATGGCATTAATAATTCGCTAGATGGTAAATTATTAATGAATAAAAGTATGGTGGACTTTATGTGGGATTTATATGATAATTATGGAGTAATTACCTATACATATCATATGACATAATAATATGTACTATTATGCATTTGTGTGGACATACCAGTGGACCGTCCTATCGGCTCGGGGGTTCGCGCGTTTGGACAGTGTACCACACGTCGGCACAAGTGGGCTTGATGATGTGTAGGTCATATAGGTACTACGTGGAGGCATCACATACGAGAGGTAGATTTTGGCACTGACCGTTCCTGTGTCACTTCTGGGTATGGGTCGTGTATAAGTGTCCTGCGTAGGGATCACCCCCAATTTATGTGTGTTTGTGTTGTCCGCTTAGGATAAGGGATTCCTCTGAACTTGTCGATAGAGAACGAATTAGACACCAACGGTAGATGCCCTTGTGTCTCATATATATATATATATATAAAGGAAATGTATAAATAACCCAACTTTATATAAGATCAACTTAAATGTCTAGGAATGTGGACATAAGTTACAATTGTGATTTTAAGGCATAATAAATGTTTATGCTTCTGATGTGAAAATTATTAGAATGGGATATTAAGGGTATCGACAATTAAATGTAGTCAGTACACTTAAACCATTTAGCTATTTTTTTTAATTAATATGACACGTGGTCATAGTTATTATTTGAAACTTTTGGGGATGCGAATAATATCACACTAAGATGAGGGGTGATGTGTTAAATGATTGTGAGTGACGAAGGGGGAATATTTATTTTTCATTGAATATATTATTACATCATAAATTAATTAAGTTAATTCTTGTACACCTCAGGCTCTGACCCAAATTTCAATGTTTTATCGCCAAGTTAATTCTAGACAGGGATAGCGGGACTGTTGCTATACCATCCTCGTGAGCACTCGTGCTTAGAAGCTTTCCAGATTATTGGCTCTAGTTTAGGTGCTTTTCCAGTCTTAGTTGTTTTATTTGAAAATATTTTTAAGGGCTTAAGATCGAGATTTATTAATTAACTTAATTATGCTGGAACTGTGATTTTATTTACTGTTGGATTTATTATTTATATTTGTTTTGGTCTAATTTTAAATTATTTTCAGTGGAGTATTCATTTAGTCTAAAGTATTGGTCTTTTTATATAACAATATTTTATTACGTTATGCTGAGAATGGTAATAGATGATCGACAGGTCCTATCTTCTGCGTATCATGCCTGACCAGTCTTTGCGTGAGAAAATGGGGGTTGTTACAATTGGTACCAGAGCAAGGTTCTAGTGTCCTTAGGATTAGTGTTTGAGCTTGTTACATTCTGCATTGCGTTATTTGATGTAAATCCCTTTGATTAGGAATCATTGTATTCGTTGCAAGTCATTATTACCCGTTCGGGAAAGGAGTCAGTTTTGGAGAGAGGACCATAGAGCCCTTAGTGTGCGTCACTCTCTAGAATTTCGAGGAGTTTGAGAAATTTAGCGTCTAATAATTCTATGAAATACATTAAGAGAATTTGAGGTAGTGGTAAGGTACAATAATTCACCATCAGAGATTAGTTCGTGCAAACTAGGACCCACAGTGAGATGGGCATCATGTTACAGATGAAGTTAATTACGAAGATAGGGACTAGTGATAGTATTAGGAATAAAGGATGTGTTTTCCCCCTACTTTGGAGTACATAGGATATGTGGACTTATTGTTCATTGGGGCTTTATTGGTACATTGGAGAAGTTGGCCTTCATATTTGGGATAATGTTTTACATTTGTTCACCGTGGGTGAGAAGAGGCAATCTTAGGTTGGTAAGTAGATGTATAGAAATTCTTATGGCGAGGCCTATGCTTATTCTCGGAGTCATTATCAAGAGTACTCTCAAAAGGAAGTTGCAAGTAGAGGACGGTCATATCAATTTAGCCACACATAACTCACCATCCAAGGTGGTGGAAAAATCTAACGAGGCACTCAAATTCGAGATATAAGTAGAAACATCAAAATCAAACTCAAAGTGAGCCAAGCATGTTTGGATAGGATCCATATGCAGAGAGGTAGGAACCATCTCGGAGGTAATTGTAGAACATTGGTGAGAAATCATAGCCGAAGCTAACCTATAATGAATTAGTTCCTTGAGGACACACTCGGGGGTATCAAAAGGTGTAAAGTCGGGCGTAGTTTCCCAATCACCAGGATGAGACATAATAGAGGATGGAGAAAACTTCTAGCACCATTGGATAGGATTAAATAAATAAATTTCAATTCTTAAAGTACCAAATGATGAGTGTTAACATCGTAAGTGACTTTAGATCCATATGTGTTCCCCACTGGACCTCAAACTGAGAATGTTGTGTGATACCGATTAAATATCGGTTTGCAAATTTCCAATTTTAAACTTATTTAATTAAAGTCAATCTTTAATCCAAATTAATTAGACCCTAAAACATGCATTTATGTCGATAAATTAAATAATGGAAATCCAATAAATAGAGATTCAGGAAAAAAACCTTTCGGGTAAAACCTTTATTTCACTATGAACAGTAAATTGCAACTTACAAGATACACAATGAAATCTTCAATGAATCTATCTCATAAAATCCACATAGACACGTGACCTAGACCAGAAATGGACTCCATCAAGAACCCATAAGAATTGAATCTCCTTCAGCAAGAAACACCCATAAGTATTCCCAAAGGCCGCAGTCGTCTTCAGCATGAAACTCCCTCGAGAATCACTAAGTCAGCAGTAGAGATGTCACTCCATAAAGATAAACTTGAACAGGGTTGAATCTTGGGTTCCAAAATAATTCACTGAAGTATATGAGATGATTTGTTAATTGAAAAAAATGTTTTTAAACCCTAAAAGTGAAGACTGAAAATTCTGTAGTTTGTAGTTTCGTTTTCGTCAAAGTCTTAAAAAAATTCCTCACAAAAGAGATATTTATAAAAAATTGAGTCGGCGGGTTAGTTTGAATGACAATGACAGGTCGTTTGAACAACTTGTGCATCTCGTTTGAACAATAACACATGTCGCTTGATCACTTATCGCGCGACATAAAAAATCCAAACCAGTACGGGTTTAGTTGATGAAAAGATTCTCACGACCTTCGTGCGACATGCAATGTCTCTTGAAGCTCTCATTCGAGCGATTTCTCAATGTCGTTTGAACGACCAGAGACTTTTTTTTAAAATTAAAAATCCACCTACGGGTCTTAGAAAAATTATTTTGACTCAATAAAATGCCTCACATTGATAAAAACATTTTAGAAAAAATATCCCAACACTGTAAATGAAACATTAAGGAACTAAAATATCAACCTTACCAAAATCAATCTTGTACGGTCTTGTTCTTCAACGATGTAATAGTATACGACATACACAATGTAAAATGGATTATGTAAAATATGTCCTTACACAAACGAATAATAGGAGAGGAATGTTAAAGTAAGAAAAAATGATTTAAAATTGTTTGAACCTCAAATGAGGGTCCTACGTCCATTATCAAAGGTGTTTTACTCGTTTATTTTATTATAAATGTGTTATTAAAGTCTATGAGGTCTATTGAGCTTTGGAAAAGAGAGTCTGAGGTCTAGTGGCCTTTGTTAATAATATAGAGGACCTCAGTAAATAACTGAATGATTTCTCTAAGGGTGCCTAAGTACTTATTTAAGGATAGACAAGATATAAAATTTTCATAAATTAGAACATGGTGTTGTCCGTGACACCCAAATGGGGTAATTATAACCTTATATATAAAATCATGATTTTGGTCAAACGTAAATGGGGTATTTTAAGCCTATTTATCTTTTCAGTAAGTTTGAATAAACATAATTACCTTAAAATTGTGAAAAGTTTTAGTTTTATTGATTCATGTTAATAACTAAAAAAGGATGCTCATGTTTATGGTTTTGTTAAGGTAATTATGATTTAACTCACTTTGACTTTCAAACCTAATTATAAGTAACTGGGTTGGGGTGTGTCACCATTGGTATCAGAGCTTAGGTTTTAGAGGTTCTGGGGTGAGGATCGCCTAGACTTGGCAGTGAACCATCCAAATCACAACGAGATTTTTAGTGCATAAACATGCTAGTGACTCATTGAAATCACTATGATGTTTTTAGTTCATGGGAATTGTGACTCGTCTAAATCACAATGAAGTTTTAAGTGCATACACATGCTAGTGGCTGGACCAAATCACGACGAGATTTTTAGTGCATACACACGTTAGTGACTCATCTAAATCATGACAATATTTTAATGAATACACTTGCTAGTGATTCGTACAAATCACGATGAGATTTTTTTATTGCATACACTAACTAGTGACTTGTCCCAATCATAAGGAGACAGAGAATGCTATGTGATATTAATTTAAATAAAGTTAACAAATTTTAAATTTCTTCAAACTTATTTAATCAGATTCAATATTTGATCCATATTAATTTAACCCTAATCATTCATCTATGCCATCATAAATAATCATAAATTGTTGGATACGCAGATTTCAGGAAAATGACCTTTCGGGTAAAACCTTTATTTCACTATAAAGATTAAATCTAAACTTACAATAATTGTAATGAAATTCACAATGAATCTACCACATCAAACTCACATAGACACCCAACCTAGAACCAACAATGGACTCCCTCAGAAAATCCCCAAGAACCGCAGATCCTTCAGCAAAGAACACCCTTGAGCATCCTCAATGACCGCAGTCTTCTTCAATAAGCAACTCCCTTAAGAATCACCAAGTCACTAGTAGAGATCTTCTCTACAAGAGAAACGTTGACAAAATTGTATCTTGGGTTAAAAAACAATTCACGTAAAGTAATTGGGATGTTTGTGAAGTGAAAACAAAGTTAAAAAGACCTAAAAGGAGAAGACAAAAGTTCTACAAGATGTAGTTTTTGTGTATTGGAAATCTCAGGTATCTCTAAAATAAAATGGACTCGGAAATTAACTATTTATAAAACAAATCAGTCGGCGGGGTCGTTCAAAAGATATGTCAATGTCACTCAAACGAAGCTCTAATGTCGTTTGAACGACATTACATCTTGTTTGAACGAAATAACATGTCGTTTGAAGACTCAACATGCGACCTGATCAAATGAAGAATAAAAGAAAATAGTAAGGTGCCGTTTGATGAAACCCTCCTCGCGACCTTCAAGCGAGCTTCGTGCGACATAGCTTCTCGCTTGAAGATGTCGTTTGAACGACATATGCAGGTCATTTGAATGACAAAAATTAAAATTAATTTTCTTTTCAAAGTCCATCTATAGCACTTGGAAACTTTTTGAAATTAATTTTAGGGTTATTTCGAATTGGCTTTCTAGTTATAAAAATAGGGTGTTAAAATATACCATTTTGACCAGAAAAATAAAATATTTTTTTTGGATATTTTTTCAAAATTTCTTGATTGGTCACGCAGTCTCAAATGCGGAGTCAAAACTCACACGCGCTGCCTTTGACCCTACTCACGTATGGGGCATGCACTTCATCTTCAACCTCTCGAATTTTGACTTTCAAGTTTAAAACTTTCACCCTCAATTAAATCCATTACAAACAACCATTTGAGATGATTAAAAATCCATTCTTCCTAATTTTTCACAAGGATTCCAAAAATATAGCTTTTAAGGGTTTAGGTTAAATGTATTGTAACACCCCGTATTTTTGGTACATTTAAAATTTAATTAATTCGGAACTTCTAAATTACTAGTGTGTTGTAATTAAATGAATTAATTATGGTAGAATAATATATAAATATTAATCTGGGATTGAATGGTTAATATTTAGGGAAAAACTTATTTACTAAGTGAATAGTAATAATGCAATTACGTCGTTTCGAGTATTAATGACGAGGTATGTACTTATCACATCCGGAAGTCGGTATAGACTATATTGGGTGGGGGATAAGTATTTTTATAAATTAATTCGGATGCAAATTCTGAGTGTACAGTTGAGTCCGGATGGGCCGAGATAGTCGGAAAAGTGTACCCGGGGGTAGTAAACGGGTCACGGGACGTTTTTAGACATAGTCGGGCCCACTCGGGGGCATTTAGGTCACTTGGGCTTGGCCCATTAGTCAAAAAACGGGATTTGGGAAATTAACCTAATAAAAAGAAATAAGGGCATGGCTGAGCTTAATTAGAGAAAAGAATTAAAGGGTTAGGAAACCCTAGCAGCAGCCAAAGCCATTTGGGGATCTCAAAAGAGCCAACAAGGTCATCTTCAACCTTGGAATCCATCGCAAATTCAGACACTACGAAACCTAAGGCAAGTGAATAACTTGCAATAGCATTAAATTTGTCTTTCAATTCATATTTACGTGATGTAATGAATTAAAATTCGTTTTGGGGTTTCATGGCATAAACATGGGGTTTTGATAATACAAAAGAAAACATTAATCTGATTTGCCAGAATTTATGAGGATTTCTGTAAAATCTGATATTGGAATATTGATGTGTATCTGTTAGAATGATATCCGAATAAATTAGAACGAGTTTGATGAAGAAATTTGGAGTGTAAATGTGTTTAAGGATAAAGATAGATTTTTCCCCAAAATTTTGAATCAGTAGTTTATGGACGAATTGATGTTTGTTGTGGACTTTCTGGGGAATCCTAATAAGGTTTCTAATATGTACTGGTCTTAAGAAGGCTTAAAATTCATGTTAGAAGAGATTAGGGTTTAAGAAAATCCATCCATGGCTGCCCTGTCTTCGCGAAGAAGACGAAGACCTGTTCGATCGATCGATCGACGGTCTGGGGTCGATCGATCGACGGTCGCCAGATTTTGGCAGTTTCGCCAGTTAGTTATATAAGAGGGGAAATTCATATAAAAATCTTATGTAATTAATTATTGAGAAATTAAATACATGAGTTTAAATCTAATTAATGGTAGATACATTAATTAAAGTTTGAGGCTAATAAATTAGAGTCGGGAATTTTGACTCGGGTAAATTTATTTTGGGCTACGAGAATAAGTCCAAATTTATGGTGGGGGCGACACCAAAAATAACTTAATTAATTAAGGTGCAATTTAATTAATATTTAGAGTTGGACCATAAACTCTTAATAATTTTAATAGGCTTATGTTACGGATTTAGCGAACGGTATAGCCGAGACATTTATATTTATATATACGGAGGCGATAATATATATATATGTGGTGTGCACAATTAATATCAGTGATTAGATATTTTATACTATAGTGCTATAGGGGGAGGTTGCGCGTAGTGGATGAATCCCCTAGCTTGAGGAGTAGGGTGAGTATATTCCCGAGGTCATAGCGTCCATTATATGGGTGAGGGACATCTCACTTTCAGGGAAGGAATATGACCGCCTCCAATTATTTATTTTTATCAAGTTGGTGTGAAAATTCTGACTTGGGATAACTAGGCTATGTGATTTTACATAGTGGGATAGCAGTTTATATAATTTACATTCCGGGAGTATTTTGCTCGGGAGAATGCAAGTTGTTATATATATATTACGGTATGATTGTGAATACTGAAATATGATTATAAGTATATAATTGGATAATTAATTATATACGGGTTATTAATGAAAAATATGAGTTATTTCACATGTATAACAAGTGTAGAAGTTATATGAATTTAAAAAGGGAAATGATTTAGTTGGGTTGATGTTACTAATAACTTAAAAATCATAATCACTACATACTCAGTTAGAGTAGGGTGTGTATAAATGAACTTTGTTAATTATCTAGTCATGAGATGAATAACTAGGTAATTTAATTAAAGCGTTAATAGTGTACAATAGAGGAAGGGTAAGGAAGTCCTCAAGAGAGTGCGATACTAACTAAAAATATGAAGAGCATGCATATTTATTTATTACTGCAAGTTAATCAATTGTTAAATGTTTTTCAAATGTTTTGGGTACTAACCCTTGCTATAAAAACTTTTAAAAACCCTTTTAGGTGTCCAACCACAAGAACGCCAGCCTTGACTATATTCCAGGGATCCGTTGCTGCAGCATATGTGGATGTTGCGGGGTTTTGATAGATGCCTCATTCTTCATTCTTAATGTAGAAGTTCGTGATTAGTATTCGAGCATGTTGCTCACTTTCCATTTATTTGTATTAGACTTGTTGGGATTTATTCTTGTCTTTATGGGATTTATTATTTCGACCGTTGGTTTATTCGATCAATTATCTTTACTTGTGGATGATTATTTCAGTTATCGGATTGTTACATAATTTTATTTTCCGCATGGGTTTTTATTTAATTAATGAAAGATAAAAATATGGCACCAGTCTATTTTTCTCACTTAGGTGGTTAGTAATTTAATAAGACGACAGTGATGCTAAGAATGGACGAAATGAGAATCCTGTTCTAACTTGATTTAGGACTGATCACCCGGGATTAATTAGGCGGGGTGTCACAGATGGTATCGGAGCATCAGGTTCTTGTGTCCTTAGGATCTGTGCGGCTTTCTATGTTTCAGCGTAGCGTTCGGTTGTTATAGAGCCCTATTATTAGGACTATTGATTATATTTTCCGCTTGTGAGATATCGTATTCCTGCTATTAGTTTTTGTATAAATTGTGTACTTATACAATTCAATCTATTTCAGATGCCACCAAAGAGACAGAGAGCGGAGAGGGCTGAGGCTAGGGATGAGGTGAGGGAGGCTCGCCAGGAGCCACAGATACCGCCACCACCACCCCCACCCGAGTTGATTTCTACCACTCAGGTGGCAGTGATAGTGGCCCAAGCGGTCGAGACAGCGATGCGAGCTATGGCAGCTCATTTTCCACAGCCCCAGGCACCGCCTCCATTGGCTCCAGCAGTTCAGGCTCCAGTGGGGCCACCATCTTGGCAGCGAGTGAGGGAGACCTTTCAGAAGGGTCACCCACCTGAGTTTAGAGGTAGCACCAATGTGGTCGAGGCTTGTGACTGGAAGAAGAACATTCAGCGCCATCTGCGCATGTTAGAGGGTACAGAGGTGTAGAAACAGATGCTGGATACCTTTCGTCCGTCGGGGGCAGCCTTACAGTGGTGGGAGTCCGTAACCACCGCTGAGGAGCGGGATTTGATGCCGATTTCTGAATTCTGGGTGTGGTTTGACCGCAAGTACTTCCCTCCAGCAGTAGAGTCTGAGATGAGAAAGAAATTCAGCGAGTTGGTACAGGGTGACAGGTCAGTAGCAGAATATGAGGAGGAGTTCACCCGTTTGGCAAACTTTGTGCCAAATGAGGTGAGCGATGAGGAGTAGAAGAAGTCAAAGTTCATGGATGGCCTAGCCTGGAGAATCAGGCAGCACTTGATTGGAAATCCGGCGTTAGTGACTTATACAGATGTCGTTAATGCCACACTTGTACATTGCCAGGATCATCGTTTCCATGCTAAGGGGAACAAGAAGGCAGGTGAGCCGAGCCATCCGGGCAAGGCAGTAACTAGTAGTGAGACGAGTGGCACACTGCAGCAGGTCATCATTCAGCAAGGGAATCAGGCTAAGAAGTTTAAGCCTGGTGGGTTCCGACCGGGAGGACAGGGGTTCAGGCAGGGCCAACCAGGCCCTAATCAGCAACAGCAGGTTCCTCAGGGCCGTCAGGGCCAAGGGAACAACGAGGGAGGCCAACCGGGCCAGCAACACCAGGGCCAGCAGGGCCAACGGCAGGGTGACGACCAGAAACGCTGTTTCGCCTGTGGCCAGCCGGGACACTTCAAGAGGGAGTGCCCGCAGAGGGGCAGAGGCCATTAGCAGGGTGCCCAGCAGGGGCAACAGGGTCAGATGCCGCCAGCAGCACCAGCTCCACCCGCCCCACAGCAGCAGGGGAAGATGCACTACGGACGTGTGTATAACGTTCGGGATGTTCCCAATCCTCCAGCACAGCAGGCGCCGCCAGCGGTTGAGGGTATGTTTTTCATTCATGGGCATGAGGGTAGCATTCTTTTTGACACGGGAGCATCACATTCATTCATTAAATCTAATTTTGCTAAACGGGCTGGGTTATTAGAGACAGCGGGTAGCCTCTGTATGAGTGTAGAGTCGCCAGTAGGCAGCGGGGCTTTGATTCGCTCGATTTGTCGAGGAGTAGACATTTTGATTGGGAGGCTTAGTTTAGCAGAAGACCTCTTAGTGTTAGATATGGAGGGGTATGATGTCATCTTGGGCATGGATTGGTTGGCAGGTTACCGGGCTGCGGTGGATTGTTATGAGAGGACAATCGTGGTCTCCATTCCGGGACAGGAGATGTTCCTGATAGCAATGCCGCTTCCTGAGGGAGGGTCGCGCACTCACTTATATTACATTGAGGAGGAAACCTCACAGGAGGTGGTAGTCCCGTTAGACTCTATTCCTGTAGTGAGGGACTTTGAGGATGTATTCCAGGAGATACCAGGATTACCACCCAGTAGAGAAATCGAATTTGTTATTGATTTGGCACCGGGGATGAGGCCGATTGCTCGGGCACCTTGCCGCATGGCCCCTTCAGAGATGCGGGAGTTGAGGGAACAGATTCAGCAACTACTGGGTCAGGGTTTTATTCGGCGGAGTACATCGCCGTGGGGTGCGCCGGTGTTGTTTGTAAAGAAGCGAGATGGTTCACTCCACTTGTGCGTGGATTATAGGGAGCTGAACAAGGTGACGATACGGAATAAATATCCGTTACCTCGGATTGATGATTTATTTGACCAATTGAGAGGGGCGTCTTACTTCTCCAAGGTCGACTTGAGGTCAGGGTATCACCAACTGCGTATCCGAGAGGGAGATGTTCCTAAGACCACCTTCTTATCGCGGTATGGATCATATGAGTTCAGGGTGATGCCCTTCGGGCTCACCAATGCACCAACAGTGTTCATGGATTTAATGAATAGGGTTTTCAGGGAGTACCTAGATCAGTTTGTCACCGTGTTCATTGATGACATCTTAATCTACTCGCGCACCGAGGAGGAGCACGCAGAGCATTTGCGCATGGTTTTACAGACACTGAGGGATCATCAGTTCTATGCCAAATTAGGGAAGTGTGGATTCTGGCTACGGGAGGTACAGTTCCTTGGTCATGTCGTGTCAGATCAGGGTATTGCAGTAGATCCAAATAAAGTGTCGGCGGTGAGGGAGTGGGGACAGCCCACGACACCGATCGAAGTGCTCAGTTTTCTGGGTTTGGACGGTTACTACAGGCGATTCATTAAGGGATTCTCTAAGGTTGCAGGACCTTTGACGAATCTGACTCAGAAAGGGGTACCTTTCAAGTGGGATGATAGTTGTCAATTAGCGTTCGACGAGCTAAAGGACAAGTTTACATCTGCACCCGTGTTTGCATTGCCAAAGGGAGGGCTAGAGTATCGGGTTTACACAGACGCATCCTTACGGGGTCTTGGGGGTGTGCTCCAGCAGGAGGAAAGGGCTATAGCTTATGCTTCCAGGATGCTAAAGCCCCACGAGAGGAATTACCCCACTCACGACCTAGAGTTGGCAGCGGTCGTTTTTGCTTTGAGGATATGGAGGCATTATCTTCTAGGAGAGCAGTTTACTCTATTCACGGATCACAAGTCACTTCAGTATCTCTTCACACAGAAGGATCTGAATATGAGACAGAGGCGGTGGCTAGAATTCGTGAAGGACTACCAGTTTGATATTCAGTATCATCCTAGTAAGGCCAATGTAGTAGCAGACGCATTGAGCCGAAAGTCGACTGGGGAGATATCGGAGGTATGGAAAGCGAAGTGGAGAGAGCTTCGATATGAGGACGACGTAGCCAAGGCTTGCATGTCAGCATTATCCATCACACCCGAGATCATTATGCGAGTTGTGAAGGCTCAGGCAGAGGATCAAATTTGTCAGGATAGGGTGGGCCAGTTGTTAGCTGAGGGAGCAGAGGGTTACTCAATTAGCTCAAAAGGAGGCCTACGCTTTAATGGGAGGTTAATGGTGCCAGAGGATGAGGATTTGAGGCACGCTGTTATGACAGAATCCCATGGTTTGAAATTTGCGGTACATCCCGGTGGGGATAAAATGTACCAAGATATGAGGAGGCAGTATTGGTGGGCAGGGATGAAACGGGACATAGCAGAGTTTGTTTCGAAATGTGCCATGTGTCAGCTTGTGAAAGTTGACCACCAGAGACCATCAGGGATGCTACAGCCGTTAGAAATTCCTGTGTGGAAGTGGGAGAGCATCTCCATGGACTTCATCACAGGGTTACCTGTATTGCAGAGGGGTCACGACTCCATATGGGTTATTGTGGATCGGTTGACTAAGGTGGCCCACTTTTTGTCGGTACGCACAGACTTTAAGACGATGCGTTATGCACAGCTATTCATAGCAGAGATTGTTAAACTGCATGGGGTACCAATAAATATTGTATCCTACCGAGACAAAATCTTTGTCGCCCACTTTTGGTAGAGCTTTCAGGAGGCAATGGGCACGGAGTTGCGCTTGAGTACAGCGTATCACCCACAGATGGACGGACAGACTGAGAGAGTTAATCAGATGCTGGAAGACATGCTCAGAATGTGCATTTTGGACTTCGGGGGAGGATGGGAGAAATATCTTCCTTTGGTAGAGTTTGTGTATAAAAACTCTTACCAATTCACAATTGGCATGGCACCGTTTGAGGCACTATACGGAAGACCTTGTCGTTCGCCCGCTTGTTGGTTAGAGGTGGGGGACAACAAACTCTTGGGGCCAGAGATTGTTCAGGAGACATCTGCCAAGATAGAGTTAATTCGAGGAAGAATTTGGATAGCTCGGGATAGGTAAAAGAGTTATGCTGATGCTTCTCGAAGACATGTGGAGCTAGAAGTTGGGGACCATGTTTTAGTCCGGGTATCCCCAATGAAAGGGGTGATGAGGTTCAGCAAGAAGGGTAAGTTAGCACCGCGGTACGTAGGACCTTTCCCTATTATTGAGAGGGTGGGACCGGTGGCGTATAAGCTTGGGTTACCAGAACATCTTCAGCGGATACACGATGTATTCCATGTAGCATCCCTGAAGAAATATCGAAGGAGCGAGAGAGCCTTTTGGCACATTCCACTCGAGGAGATCGACTTACAGCCAGACATCTCGTATGAGGAGAGGCCGGTAGCTATTCTGGATCATAGTGAGCGGAAATTACGATCCAAGGTTGTTCCATTGGTTAGAGTACAGTGGGGTCATGACAATGTTGACGAGTCTACCTGGGAGCAGGAGGAGGATATGCGAGAACAATATCCAGAGCTTTTCACAGCAGGTACGATCTAATTTCGGGGATGAAATTCCTTTATAAGGGGGGGAGTATGTAACACCCCGTATTTTTGGTACATTTAAAATTTAATTAATTCGGAACTTCTAAATTACTAGTCTGTTGTAATTAAATGAATTAATTATGGTAGAATAATATATAAATATTAATCTGGGATTGAATGGTTAATATTTAGGGAAAAACTTATTTACTAAGTGAATAGTAATAATGCAATTACGTCGTTTCGAGTATTAATGACGAGGTATGTACTTATCACATCCGGAAGTCGGTATAGACTATATTGGGTGGGGGATAAGTATTTTTATAAATTAATTCGGATGCAAATTCTGAGTGTACAGTTGAGTTCGGATGGGCCGAGATAGTCGTAAAAGTGTACCCGGGGGTAGTAAACGGGTCACGGGACGTTTTTAGACATAGTCGGGCCCACTCGGGGGCATTTAGGTCACTTGGGCTTGGCCCATTAGTCAAAAAACGGGATTTGGGAAATTAACCTAATAAAAAGAAATAAGGGCATGGCTGAGCTTAATTAGAGAAAAGAATTAAAGGGTTAGGAAACCCTAGCAGCAGCCAAAGCCATTTGGGGATCTCAAAAGAGCCAACAAGGTCATCTTCAACCTTGGAATCCATCGCAAATTCAGACACTACGAAACCTAAGGCAAGTGAATAACTTGCAATAGCATTAAATCTGTCTTTCAATTCATATTTGCGTGATGTAATGAATTAAAATTCGTTTTGGGGTTTCATGGCATAAACATGGGGTTTTGATAATACAAAAGAAAACATTAATCTGATTTTGCCAGAATTTATGAGGATTTCTGTAAAATCTGATATTGGAATATTGATGTGTATCTGCTAGAATGATATCCGGATAAATTAGAACGAGTTTGATGAAGAAATTTGGAGTGTAAATGTGTTTAAGGATAAAGATAGATTTTTCCCCAAAATTTTGAATCAGTAGTTTATGGACGAATTGATGTTTGTTGTGGACTTTCTGGGGAATCCTAATAAGGTTTCTAATATGTACTGGTCTTAAGAAGGCTTAAAATTCATGTTAGAAGAGATTAGGGTTTAAGAAAATCCGTCCATGGCTGCCCTGTCTTCGCGAAGAAGACGAAGACCTGTTCGATCGATCGATCGACGGTCTGGGGTCAATCGATCGACGGTCGCCAGATTTTGGCAGTTTCGCCAGTTAGTTATATAAGAGGGGAAATTCATATAAAAATCTTATGTAATTAATTATTGAGAAATTAAATACATGAGTTTAAATCTAATTAATGGTAGATACATTAATTAAGGTTTGAGGCTAATAAATTAGAGGCGGGAATTTTGACTCGGGTAAATTTATTTTGGGCTACGAGAATAAGTCCAAATTTATGGTGGGGGCGACACCAAAAATAACTTAATTAATTAAGGTGCAATTTAATTAATATTTAGAGTTGGACCATAAACTCTTAATAATTTTAATAGGCTTATGTTACGGATTTAGCGAACGGTATAGCCGAGACTTTTATATTTATATATACGGAGGCGATAGTATATATATATATATATGTGGTGTGCACAATTAATATCAGTGATTAGATATTTTATACTATAGTGCTATAGGGGGAGGTTGCGCGTAGTGGATGAATCCCCTAGCTTGAGGAGTAGGGTGAGTATATTCCCGAGGTCATAGCGTCCATTATATGGGTGAGGGACATCTCACTTTCGGGGAAGGAATATGACCGCCTCCAATTATTTATTTTTATCAAGTTGGTGTGAAAATTCTGACTTGGGATAACTAGGCTATGTGATTTTACCTAGTGGGATAGCAGTTTATATAATTTACATTCCGGGAGTATTTTGCTCGGGAGAATGAAAGTTGTTATATATATTACGGTATGATTGTGAATACTGAAATATGATTATAAGTATATAATTGGATAATTAATTATATACGGGTTATTAATGAAAAATATGAGTTATTTCACATGTATAACAAGTGTAGAAGTTATATGAATTTAAAAAGGGAAATGATTTAGTTGGGTTGATGTTACTAATAACTTAAAAATCATAATCACTACATACTCAGTTAGAGTAGGGTGTGTATAAATGAACTTTGTTAATTATCTAGTCATGAGATGAATAACTAGGTAATTTAATTAAAGCGTTAATAGTGTACAATAGAGGAAGGGTAAGGAAGTCCTCAAGAGAGTGCGATACTAACTAAAAATATGAAGAGCATGCATATTTATTTATTACTGCAAGTTAATCATTTGTTAAATGTTTTTCAAATGTTTTGGGTACTAACCCTTGCTATAAAAACTTTTAAAAACCCTTTTAGGTGTCCAACCACAGGGACGCCAGCCTTGACTATATTCCAGGGATCCGTTGCTGCAGCATATGTGGATGTTGCGGGGTTTTGATAGACGCCTCATTCTTCATTCTTAATGTAGAAGTTCGTGATTAGTATTCGAGCATGTTGCTCACTTTCCATTTATTTGTATTAGACTTGTTGGGAGTTTATTCTTGTCTTTATGGGATTTATTATTTGGACCGTTGGTTTATTCGGTCAATTATCTTTACTTGTGGATGATTATTTCAGTTATCGGATTGTTACATAATTTTATTTTTCGCATGGGTTTTTATTTAATTAATGAAAGATAAAAATATGGCACCAGTCTATTTTTCTCACTTAGGTGGTTAGTAATTTAATAAGACGACAGTGATGCTAAGAATGGACCAAATGAGAATCCTGTTCTAACTTGATTTAGAACTGATCACCCGGGATGAATTAGGCGGGGTGTCACAGATGGTATCGGAGCATCAGGTTCTAGTGTCCTTAGGATCTGTGCGGCTTTCTACGTTTCAGCGTAGCGTTCGGTTGTTATAGAGCCCTATTATTGGGACTGTTGATTATATTTTCCGCTTGTGAGATATCGTATTCCTGCTATTAGTTTTTGTATAAATTGTGTACTTATACAATTCAATCTATTTCAGATTCCACCAAAGACACAGAGAGCGGATAGGGCTGAGGCTAGAGATGAGGTGAGGGAGGCTCGCCAGGAGCCACAGATACCGCCACCACCACCCCCACCCGAGTTGATTTCTACCACTCAGGTGGCAGTGATAGTGGCCAAAGTGGTCGAGACAGTGATGCGAGCTATGGCAGCTCATTTTCCATAGCCCCAGGCACCGCCTCCATTGGCACCAGCAGTTCAGGCTCCAGTGGGGCCACCATCTTAGCAGCGAGTGAGGGAGACCTTTCAGAAGGGTCACCCACCTGAGTTTCGAGGTAGCACCAATGTGATCGAGGCTTGTGACTGGAAGAAGAACATTCAGCTCCATCTGCGCATGTTAGAGGGTACAGAGGTGCAGAAACAGATGCTGGCTACCTTTCGTTCGTCGGGGGCAGCCTTACAGTGGTGGGAGTCCGTAACCACCGCTGAGGAGCGGGATTTGATGCCGATTTCTGAATTCTGGGTGCGGTTTGACCGCAAGTACTTCCCTCCAGTAGTAGAGTCTGAGATGAGAAAGAAATTCAGTGAGTTGGTACAGGGTGACAGGTCAGTAGCAGAATAAGAGGAGGAGTTCACCCGTTTGGCAAACTTTGTGCCAAATGAGGTGAGTGATGAGGAGCGGAAGAAGTCAAAGTTCATGGATGGCCTAGCCTGGAGAATCAGGCAGCACTTGATTGGAAATCCGGCGTTAGTGACTTATACAGATGTCGTTAATGCCGCACTTGTACATTGCCAGGATCATCGTTTCCATGCTAAGGGGAACAAGAAGGCAGGTGAGCCGAGCCAGCCGGGCAAGGTGGTTACTAGTAGTGAGACGAGTGGCACACAGAAGCAGGTCATCATTCAGCAAGGGAATCAGGCTAAGAAGTTTAAGCCTGGTGGGTTCCGACCGGGAGGACAGGGGTTCAGGCAGGGGCAACCAGGCCCTAATCAGCAACAGCAGGTTCCTCAGGGCCGTCAGGGCCAAGGGAACAACGGGGGAGGCCAACCGGGCCAGCAACGCCAGGGCCAGCAGGGCCAACGACAGGGTGATGACCAGAAACGCTGTTTCGCCTGTGGCCAGCCGGGACACTTCAAGAGGGAGTGCCCGCAGAGGGGCAGAGGCCATCAGCAGGGTGCCCAGTAGGGGCAACAGGGTCAGATGCCTCCAGCAGCACCAGCTCCACCCGCCCCACAGCAGCAGAGGCAGATGCACTACGGACGTGAGTGTAACGTTCGGGATGTTCCCAATCCTCCAGCACAGCAGGCGTCGCCAGCTCCACGTGTGTTTTCTGAATTTTGCACCTTAGCTTGATATTTCTACGTTATAGTTTACGTGTAAGAGCATAATTGAATCCTAAACTAGTGCAGAAACTACTTGGAATTAAAGGAACTAAGTTTTAAACATAAAATGTAAGTATACCCAAAAATGTCAAAATTGTGGTTTTGGTTTTGAGCTATAGTTGTACTGGTTTCTTCTGCACTAAGAGTTTTTTTTATAGGAGAGGTAATGGGGGTGTTATTAGTCAAAATAGGGGTGAGTTTTGGCTGGTCTAATGAGGGTAATTGTTGGAGTAAGTTGTGACACCCCGCCTAATTAAATATCGGGCGATCACTCCTTTATTAAATTAAATCAAGGTAAACAGTTGGTTCATTCTCAGCATCACTGTCGATAAAAATAAATTTTCCAATTTAACACCCTAAATAATTAAACTAAGTGTCAAAACCATTTTCATACATAACTTTCCAAATTTTATTTAAAGAAAAAGATTTATTTATTTATTAACATCATTCCAACAATTAAGAATCACACCACAATAAACCTGGAACACAAAGTCCAATAAATAAAATACATTCGTCAATCGAACGTCAACATACGAAATCTAAAGTCACAAATCCAATCTGAATAAAACCCATAGTAACAATACTGGAAATAACTGAAATACAAATGTCCCAACAATAATGATATAATGGAAAGGGCGACACATGCCCAATAAATGAGAATGCTAAAAGTGGAGTCAATAAAGGAAGCCGTCTACGCAAGTGACCTGCAACTCCCACCTAAGCTGCAGCACGTTCCTTTCAAGGGATCCTAAGCAAGACGCCCCTGTGGCTGGGCACCTGAAATATATACATATATATATATATATACAAGAGAGAGAGAGAGAAATAAACGGGTCAGAGCCCGAAAGTGTTTTTGATTTAAAATACGTTTAGCAAGTATTTAAATTGATACAGGCCAATGCAACAACATATTAGAGTGACACTCTCTTGAGAAATTCTCACCTCTCTTCTAATGTGCACACCTATCGTACTAACCTTCCCAACGGTTTATCTTAACATTTTATCATACTAACCTTCCCAATATTTTAGCTTATCATAACTTACTCATAAGATTTCAAAACCGAACAATGTCATGGTTTAAAAAGATACTTCCAATTAGTAGCACAACTCTCGTTTTAGTTTTATTAATTTATAAAGTTTCCCAGTGTCATATTATACTCACAAAACAAATATTTACTATTTGAGTCATAAACCACGTCCTACTTATCAAATCACAGTAGGCAGTTCCAAATTTCCAAATCTCATATATATATATATATATATATATATATATATATATATATATATATATATATATATATATATATATATATATATATTAACTACTCGTATAATATATATAAAATAAAGGCACCCCACATAAAACTATGGTGCATGCATACTTCTACTATCCAAACCCCATACCACTCATATCAAGGGGAATACAAATTCGGAATCACTCTCGAACTGTATTAACACATACACAAATAATATCGAGGCGAAGCATAGATTCCAAGTCTCTAAGAGGATGGCACATACTCGCGTATCTTAGGACCATCTGAACTATCAATTCGATAGCCTGTACCAAGGTCCAAGGATATCTATCTTCTAGGGTACAAGTCAAAATCCCCCATAAAGGTCCCATCGAGATAAGACTGTCCCTGCGCGGTAACCTCAAGGATAGCAAGTAGCGCGGTATGTTTTTCACATGTATATAGTATATGTACACACAATCATATAAATATACCCCCTTTATCATATTACTATAGGTTTCTCACGTCACCCATAATTACAACATTTATCCTTAATTTCACATTATTAGTATTACGTATAAGGTTTCATCTCTAACCTTAACTCGAAGGGATTCCTCACTCGTTACGTGACACTCGTGGACTCTATCCTTCCAAGTAGAAAATTTCAGTAGGTATACCTCTATTCACTATCGTAGCTATTCGCCGTCATCTCTCACTTGAAATACGTAGTTTCATCGTTCATTATATAATTATCCCAAAAACAAGATTCTCGTCTTATAATAAAGTTCCCAACACTTATTCATATGTCCTACTGGCCTTTCCTATCTCCCAAAACATTTCATTAAGAATACCCAAGAATTATTTCACGATAAATTTAGTTTACCTAATTAAACAAGGGAAATAGAAGTCTGCCAGGAGGGGTCGATCGATCGAGGTCTGGGGCTCGATCTATCGAACCTTCGATCGATCGAAGCTCTAGGCTCGATCGATCGATCAAGCAGGTCTACAAAAATCTGCCAAAATGCAGTTACGGGTTTCGTCTCCAAATTTACACCAAAACCATATTTTCAAGTTCCAATCGTCCCAGAATTCTACTACTAACATTATAACAATATACCAGATGATTCTAACGTAAGGCATGTACATATTCATCATTTAATCATGGATTTTCAACCCAAAATTATATCTAATTATCAAGAACCCTAGAATTTTCGTAAACAGTTTTCTAACAAATCTTTCTCTAGAATTTCTTTCTTATGATCATCAAAATTTCGTGGTTAATTTCCTCTACATGGCAAGGGTTTCCAGAATCATCATATAAATCAATACTACATGGATTCTCCTATCATAAATTGGGTTTTCTTCCATAGTTTTCATCACAAATCATTTCTAAACTAATATAAAGATTGCACCAACGAAAATACGCAAGAAATACTTGCCTGGGATTTTTGGTATTCTGATTCACGGCTGATTTTGGTATGGATGCGTTCCTCGTCTCGCGATCTACGCGGTGGTGGTGGTTGTGGTGCAAACGAATGACTTTTGGGGCCTTGGATTGCCTTGGAGCTTTCTCCTTCCCTCTCCTATGGCCGTCACTTGTGTTGTTGTTTTCTAACCCTAGCTGACTAAACTAAATGGCTAATATAGGTTGCTGAATTTCGTGGGTTTAATTACCCAAAACGGTGAAATGACTAAATTGCCCTCCGGGAGTACCAATTAGGCCTAAAAAAGCCCCGAGACCCAAACTAAACCCCCGGGTACGCTTTTCTGACTATCTCGACCCTTACGGACGCATTGGCGCACTCAAAATGACCATACGAACAACTTATAAAATATTCACTTTTTATTTAACAAAATTAGTCCCGACGTGACACGGGCACGTCCCGACTTAAATTTCCGAAATTGTCATTTAATTCACTCGTGACATTCAATATAATCAATATCATATATTACTTTGCTCATTAGTAATATTCAACAATTTTCCATAATTACTAACTCTCGTCACGTTAATAATTATAACATAATTAATTTCCGGATTTTTATTAAATAAATCACTTACATCAAATTTAATAAATCCCCAAATTAATATAGCGTAAAAATACGGGGTATTACATACTTCCCCCCTAATAACGGAATTTCGTCCCAAAATTCAGAAAATAAGGCATACCTGGTAAAAACAACTCTGGATATCTCTTGAGCATATCTGTCTCGTGCTCCCAAGTGGATTCCTCCACATTATGATGCTCCCACTGAACCCGCACAAGTGGAACTATCTTCGACCTCAATCTCCTCTCACTATAGTCTAGGATAGCCACCGGTCTCTCCTCATAAAAGCTATCAGGCTGTAAGTCGATCTCATCTATCGCAATGTGAGTATGGGCCATATCATCCCGAAGATATCGTCTCAACGACGAGATGTGGAATACATCGTGGATGCGATGTAAATGTTCTGGCAGTCCCAATCTGTAAGCAACTGGCCCAATCCTCTCGATGATGGGAAATAATCCCACATACCTCGGAGCCAACTTCCCCTTCTTCCCGAACCTCATCACCCCCTTCATAGGAGACACATGCAATAACACTTGGTCCCCCACACTAAACTCCCGGAAGAACCGTTTCGCATCGGCGTAGCTCTTTTGCCTGTCCTGGGCTACCCGAATACGACTCTTGATTATCTCAATCCTCGCGGAGGTCTCCTGAATCACTTCTCGTCCTAGAAACTTGTTATCCCCCACCTCGAGCCAACAAGTTGGAGAACGACAAGGCCTGCCGTACAAAGCCTCAAATGGAGCCATGCCAATCGTGAACTGATAAGAGTTATTATAAGCAAACTCTACCAGTGGAAGATGTGGCTCCCAACCTCCTCCAAAATCGAGAACACACATGCGTAGCATATCCTCTAACATCTGATTAGTACGCTCTGTATGTCCATATATCTGTGGGTGGTAAGCTGAACTCAGCCTCAACTCAGTACCCATAGCCACCTGAAAGCTTTCCCAAAAACGTGACACGAAAATCTTGTCTCTATCTAACACAATATTCAGGGGCACCCCGTGTAATCTGACAATCTCAGCGATGAACAACTGAGCATACTGACCCGTGGTGTAATTTGTCCGCACCGGCAGAAAATGAGCCACCTTGGTCAAACGGTCTACAATAACCCAAATGGAATCGTGGCCCCGATGTGATGTAGGCAACCCTGTAATAAAATCCATCGAAATGCTCTCCCACTTCCACGTGGGTACTTCCAATGGCTGAAGCAATCCTGACGGTTTCTGGTGGTCCACCTTCACAAGATGGCAGGTAGGACACTTGGACACGAACTCGGCGATGTCCTTCTTCATCCTACTCCACCAGTATTGTCGCCTCATATCCTGGTACATCTTATCGCCTCCCGGATGTACTGCAAATCGGGACCCATGAGAATGAGTCATCACTGCATGACGTAATTCTGCTCCTTCGAGAACCACCAATCTCCCATTAAACCTCAAACCCCCATCAGAACTAACAGAATAAGACTCAGCACCCTCGGCTAAAAGTCGTACAATCTGCTCCTGGAAAAACGGGTCTGTGGTCTATGCCTGTATCACCCTCATAACAATCTCGGGTGTGACTGACATCACGGATATGAAAGAACGTGCTACTGCGTCCTGGTGACCCAACTCCTTCCACTTCTCTTTCCAGACATCCGCTACCTCGTCTACTGGTCTACGACTCAACGCATCAGCAACTACGTTGGCCTTTCCCGGATGATACCGTATATCAAACTGGTAGTCCTTCACAAACTCTAGCCATCTGCGCTGACGCATATTCAGGTCTCGCTGAGTGAACAGGTACTGCAATGACTTGTGGTCTGTGAACAAATGGAATTTCTCACCCAATAAGTAGTGCCTTCATATCCTCAATGCAAAGACGACCGCTGCTAACTCCAGGTCGTGGGTGGGGTAATTCTTCTCATGTGGCTTAAGCTTGCGGGAGGCAAAAGCTATAGCCTTCTCTTCCTGCTGAAGTATTCCCCCAAAGTCCACGTAAGGACGCATCGGTGTAAACCAGGTACTCCACACCCGGCTTCGGTAATGCAAGGACTGGCGTTGAAGTAAGCTTGTCTTTCAGCTCATCGAAAGCCAATTGACAAGCGTCATCCCAAACATATGGTACTCCCTTGCGAGTCAGATTCGTCAATGGACCCGCTATTTTGGAGAATCCCCGAATGAATCTCCTGTAGTATCCGGCTAACCTCAAGAAACAACGCACTTTCATCGGTGTCGTGGGCTGTCCCCACTCCCTCACCGCTAACACTTTGCTCGGGTCAACTACAATCCCCTGCTCAGAAACAACATGCCCCAATAACTGTACCTCTCGCAACCAGAATCCACACTTCTCGTACTTAGCATACAGCTGATGCTCTCGTAGATTCTGAAGAACCTGCCTCAAGTGCTCGGCATGCTCCTCCTCGGAGTGTGAATATATCATGATGTCATCTATGAAGACGATGACAAACTGATCCAAGAACTCTCTGAATACTCGGTTCATCAAGTCCATGAAAATGGCTGGAGAATTTGTGAGTCCGAACGGCATCACTCGGAACTCATAAGACCCATATCTCGTCAAGAAAGCAGTCTTCGAAACATCATGTTCCCTAATACGTAGCTGATGGTACCCCGACCTCAGATCTATCTTCGAAAAGAAAGTTGCTCCTCTCAGCTGGTCGAACAGATCATCGATTCGAGGCAACGGATATTTATTCCGTATCGTGACCTTGTTCAACTCCCGGTAGTCCACACACAATCTCAGTGAACCATCTATCTTCTTCACAAACAAGACTGGAGCGCCCCAAGGTGAAGTACTCCTACGAATGAAGCCCTGATCTAACAGCTGCTCTATCTGATCTCATAACTCTCGCATCTCTGTCGGAGCCATACGGTACGGTGCGCGTGCTATAGGTCTCGTATCTGGCAATAAATCAATGACAAAGTCTATCTCACGACTGGGGGGTAGGCCTGCTATCTCCTGAAACACATCGGAATACTCCCTAACAACTGGGATCGAATCCAAGGGAATCACAACCTCCTTAGAGGTATCCTCCTCTATGTAATACAAATGAGTGGTCGAACCTCCCTCTGGACGAGGCATCGCCACTACAAACATCTCTTGCCTTGGAATGGCAAAAATAATGCTGCCACCGAAGCAATCAATCATGGCTCTATAAGCTGCGAGCCAATCCATACCAAAAATCACATCATGCTCGTGCATGTCTAAGACTAACATGTCTGTAGGTATTACCAAGTTTCCAATCTCTACCCCCACTCCCCGACATATAAAGAAAATAAGTGACCCACTCCCCAGTGGTGAGTCCACGCACGTCACTGTGCTCTCTGCAGTGGCTAACAACCCTAAGGCGTTCGCAAAATGCGTAGCTATAAAACAATGCGTTGCCCCCGTATCAAACAAAACCCGACCCATAGTACCATGGATAGGAAATATACCCTCAATCGCGAGTGGTGCCTGTGGAGCTGCTGCCTGGTGGACATTATAGACACGTCCATACTGTAATATCCCCTGCTGCACTAGAGCTGCTGGAATGGCTGGTAGGGCTGGCACCTGGGCTGGAGCTGGGAGGGCAGGTGGAAAAAGTGGTCTTTGTGGCTCATTACGGCCTCCCTGCTGCTGTGGGGCCCTATCGCCCTCTGGGCAATCCTGACGCCTATGGCCATGTTTACCGCACCCAAAACATTGGCCTTTGAAGTTACCTCCCCTCTGACCCTGCTGTCCACGGCCCTGTTGGCCGTTACCTCCACGCCACTGGCCCTGTTGGCCCTGATGTGCACGCTGTTGGCCCTGCTGCTGGCTCTGCGGTCGGTGTTGGCCTTGCTGGCCCTGTTGATTAGGCTGGCCCTGCTGACCCTGCCTACAGCCCCCATATCCCTGCCTAGAATCACCTGAATGGAATCGCTTAGCAGGGTCCCCCTGATGGGAACTCTGCTCGTGCTGACGAGTCTGTCCATGAGATGGTGCCCCACTGGCACTATTACCCCCGGTCCTGCCCTGCTGGCTGGACTCTCCTGCTCTCTTGCTTCCCTGCAGATGGAAGCGGTGATCCTGGCAATGTAGCGACGCGGCATTGAGTACATCAGTGAACGTACTCAGGGATAGATTCCCAATAGGGTGCTGACGGATCCTCCAAGCTAACCTGTCGACAAACAGCATAATCTTCTTGCTCTCAGTAGGTGCCTCATCTGGCACAATGGTGAGAAGTCTCGTGAACTCCTCCTCATACTCTGCTACGGTAAGACTCTCCTGCTTCAGATTCAGTAATCTCCGCCTCATCTCAGTCTGCACTGCGGGTGGAAAATACTTGCGGTCAAACCGCTCCTAGAACAACTGAATAGGGATTGTGTCCCTCTCCTCTAGAGTGGTAGTGGATTCCCACCACTGTAATGCGGCTCCCACTAGCTTAAAGGAAGTCAATAACTGCTTTTGCACGTCAGTGCACTCATACATACGGAGGTGCCGCTGGATGTCTTTCTTCCATTGGCTAACTGTGACTATATCGGAGCTACCAGAGAACTCAGGGGGATGCACTTTCTGAAAAGCATCCCGAACCCTCTCCCATGCAGATGGAAGCTGTGCTGGTACTGGCGCCACTGCCTGAACCTGGGGTGGAGCCTGCTGAACCACCGCTAGTGCGGCATTCACCGCCTGAGCAACAATGGCGGTTACTTCGTTTGCATTCATTGTGCCTGGTGCCGGAGCTGCTGGCTGCTCGGCTTGGTCACGCCTATCTTTCGGAGCACGTCTCGGAGGCATCTGAAACGTGAACAAGTTTATTAGTCTACAGTTATTATCAAATCCCAAATAGCTGAAGACTTAAACGTAAAAGTAAGAATACAACAATCTTAAAAATAGGGCTCTATAGCAATAACGTTAAGCTGAAAGCGAAATAAGCCGTACAGATCCTATGGACACTAGAACCTGATGCTCTGATACCACCTGTGACACCCCGCCTAATTAAATATCGGGCGATCACTCCTTTATTAAATTAAATCAAGGTAAACAGTTGGTTCATTCTCAGCATCACTGTCGATAAAAATAAATTTTCCAATTTAACACCCTGAATAATTAAGTTAAGTGTCAAAACCATTTTCATACATAACTTTCCAAATTTTATTTAAAGAAAAAGATTTATTTATTTATTAACATCATTCCAACAATTAAGAATCACACCACAATAAACCTGGAACACAAAGTCCAATAAATATAATACAGTCGTCAATCGAATGTCAACATACGAAATCTAAAGTCACAAATCCAATCTGAATAAAGCCCATAGTAACAATAGTGGAAATAACTGAAATACAAATGTCCCAACAATAATGATATAATGGAAAGGGCGACACATGCCCAATAAATGAGAATGCTAAAAGTGGAGTCAATAAAGGAAGCCGTCTACGCAAGTGACCTGCAACTCCCACCTAAGCTGCAGCACGTTCCTTTCAAGGGATCCTAAGCAAGACGCCCCTGTGGCTGGGCACCTGAAATATATACATATATATACAAGAGAGAGAGAAAAAGAAATGGGTCAGAGCCCGAAAGTGTTTTTGATTTAAAATACGTTTAGCAAGTATTTAAATTGATACAGGCCAATGCAGCAACATATTAGAGCGACACTCTCTTGAGAAATTCTCACCTCTCTTCTAATGTGCACGCCTATCGTACTAACCTTTCCAACGGTTTATCTTAACATTTTATCATACTAACCTTCCCAATAATTTAGCTTATCTTAACTTACTCATAAGATTTCAAAACCGAACAATGTCATGGTTTAAAAAGATACTTCCAATTAGTAGCACAACTCTCGTTTTAGCTTTATTAATTTATAAAGTTTCCCAGTGTCATATTATACTCACAAAACAAGTATTTACTATTTGAGTCATCAACCACGTCTTACTTATCAAATCACAGTAGGCAGTTCTAAATTTCCAAATCTCATATATATATATATATATATTAACTACTCGTATAATATATATAAAATAATGGCACCCCACATAAAACTATGGTGCGTGTATACTTCTATTGTCCAAACCCCATACCACTCATATCAAGGGGAATACAAATTCGGAATCACTCTCGAACTGTATTAACACATACACAAATAATATCGAGGCGAAGCATAGATTCCAAGTCTCTAAGAGGATGGGACATACTCGCGTCTCTTAGGACCGTCTGAACTATCAATTCGATAGCCTGCACCAAGGATATCTATCTTATAGGGTACAAGTCAATATCCCCCATAAAGGTCCCATCGAGATAAGACTGTCCCAGCACGATAACCTCAAGGATAGCAAGTAGCGCGGTATGTTTTTCACATGTATATAGTATATGTACACACAATCATATAAATATACCCCTTTTATCATATTACTATAGGTTTCTCACGTCACCCATAATTACAACATTTATCCTTAATTTCACATTATTAGTATTACGTATAAGGTTTCATCTCTAACCTTAACTCGAAGGGTTTCCTCACCCGTTACGTGACACTCGTGGACTCTATCCTTCCAAGTATAAAATTTCAGTAGGTATACCTCTATTCACTATTGTAGCTATTCGCCGTCATCTCTCACTTGAAATACGTAGTTTCATCGTTCATTATATAATTATCACCAAAACAAGATTCTCGTCTTATAATAAAGTTCCCAGCACTTATTCATATGTCCTACTGGCCTTTCATATCTCCCAAAACATTTCATTAAGAATACCCAAGAATTATTTCACGATAAATTTGGTTTAACTAATTAAACAAGGAAAATAGAAGTCTTCCAGGAGGGGTCGATCGATCGAGGTCTGGGGCTCGATCGATCGATCAAGCAGGTCTACGAAAATCTGCAGAAATGCAGTTACGGGTTTCATCTCCAAATTTACACCAAAACCATATTTTCAAGTTCCAATCGTCCCATAATTCTACTACTAACATTATAACAATATACCAAATGATTCTAACGTGAGGCATGTACATATTCATCATTTAATCATGGATTTTCAACCCAAAATTATATCTAATTATCAAGAACCCTAGAATTTTCGTAAACAGTTTTCTAACAAATCTTTCTCCAGAATTTCTTTCTTATGATCATCAAAATTTCGTGGTTAATTTCCTCTACATGGCAAGGGTTTCCAGAATCATCATATAAATCAATACTACATGGATTCTCCTATCATAAATTGGGTTTTCTTCCATAGTTTTCATCACAAATCATTTCTAAACTAATATGAAGATTGCACCAACGAAAATACGTAAGAAATACTTGCCTGGGATTTTTGGTATTCTGATTCACGACTGATTTTGGTATGGCTGCGTTCCTCGTCTCGCGATCTACGCGGTGGTGGTGGTTGTGGTGCAAACGGATGACTTTTAGGGCCTTGGATTGCCTTGGAGCTTTCTCCTTCCCTCTCTTATGGCCGTCACTTGTGTGTTTTTTTTCTAACTCTAGATGACTAACCTAAATGGCTAATATAGGTTGCTGAATTTCGTGGGTTTAACTACCCAAAAAGGTGAAATGACTAAATTGCCCTCCCGGGGTACCAATTAGGCCTAAAAACGCCCCGAGACCCAAACTAAACCCCCGGGTACGCTTTTATGACTATCTCGACCCTTCTGGACGCATTGGCACACTCAAAATGACCATACGAACAACTTATAAAATATTCACTTTTTATTTAACAAAATTAGTCCCGACGTGACACGGGCACGTCCCGACTTAAATTTTCGAAATTGTCATTTAATTCACTCGTGACATTCAATATAATCAATATCATATATTACTTTGCTCATTAGTAATATTCAACAATTTTTCATAATTACTAACTCTCGTCACGTTAATAATTATAACATAATTAATTTCCGAATTTTTATTAAATAAATCAGTCACATCAAATTAATAAATCCCCAAATTAATATAGCATAAAAATACGGGGTATTACAGAAGTTTAGGGTGTAAAAATGGGTAAGTTTACCATTGGTTGCCATTAGTTCCCATGGTGTTTAGCTGGCATTGTTATCAGTCCAGCTGATAAGGGAGGTGATAGGTAATTAAGGTGTGGTACCTAAAGGTTTTTGGTTAAGTTGAAGGTCCTTTTTTCTTTATTTTCAAACTTTTGGAGGTCGATGTCGATTCTAAGGACCTATGGTTATGCTAAGGATGACCGATTGTACGGTTTGAGGTCAATTATAAGGACCTAAAGTTGTAGAGACCGATTTTGTAGGTAGAGGTCAATTCTGAGGACCTAAAATGGTGATGACCAATTCTAAGGACCTAAAATTGTATGGACCAATCTCCATTTCGTATTTAATTATCTGATAAAAAATCTATAGCTGAACAAATACGCACTTGCTAGTTAAATATTTAAATAAAAACCTTATAAATTTTGTTATAAACCCGAATTAATTCCCAATTGAAAAATTTACTAATAAAATTGGGAAGGTGCCCCCACCCCTACTACACCCCCACCCCCTCCACATACCCACACACCCACATAACACACACATGCAACACACACACACACGCGCGCGCTGCACACACACACACATTCATATACACACAAATGAAAGAAAGAGAGAGAAATGCACCTGAAAATAGAGAAAGAGAGAGTTGTCGTGGAGAGAGAGAAAATAGGAGGGAAACCAAAACGTTGGGAAAAAAGGAGGGGGAGGTTTTTTTTACTTAAAAGTCATCACGGTCATGTCACGGTCATTGATCGTGATAAATTTGATCCAATTGTCACGGTCAAGAACCGGGACAAGCCCGTGACAATTGTTATTGTGACGGGCTTGTCACAGTCAGAAATCGTGACAATGACTTGTCACGGCCTTGTCACGATCATTGACTGTGACAAGGCTTGCCGGCTGAAAAATGACAATTTGGCCTTTTTGGTGTAGTGCTTAGAACCAAGGTTGCAAGATGGAGGTACCTCGAGGAGGTTCCGCTCGAACAAGTAAGTGTTGAGGTGGCTTGACCGTAGTGGCTCGAGAAACCATATGTGCTAAGTGAAGTTTTGTCCAAGTGTGTCAAGAGGGTTGGTAATTGTATTTCCAACGTTGCCTTGCTCTCAACCCTCCAAACCATATCCCTGCGAGATTCCCAAGAGGAGGTTGTTCGATAGAGCATGTTAGCTCTCCCGTGCCTTGCCAGGCATGGTTCTCGTGGGTACCAAATAACCTCGTTCAACATATATAATATGAGATAAAGTACATGATACATATCATTCTATTGCTTATTACAAACTATTGTCATCTAAGTGACTTTGATTTACAAGTTGGATCCTTCAAACCAGGTTTGTTGGACAATCTTCAAGGTAGGTCCTTCGAGTAACCTCTATGGAGAATATTCGAGGTGGGTCCTTCGAGCAACCTCTATCGAGAATCTTCGAGGTGACTTGCTCGGGCGGCCTTCCTTCTTCTTCTTCGTAAGTCAAATAATCTGTTCGACTAAGTTAATCATTCTTTAGTGGGAACTCCCCCTACACTTAGTTATTATATATATATATATATATATATATATATATATACACACACACACACTATATATATATATATATATATACACACACTATATATATATACACACACACACACACACACACACACAATTATAACTGTGGGTAAATAGTTGTATCACGATTTGAGTTCGGAAAAACAGTATAGGGTGGATGAGAGAAACATTGCAGAACGCTTACACCATGAATAGATTGGTGGGTCAATCTAGAGAATAATTATGTTGCAATTAGTAGGGTAACTGAGTATAACCCTTTTCGTATCGTCATTCCTAGTAGACAAGGCCTAATTTAAAACAAGTATATTACATTCGGTTGATTTGTGTAGAAATGCACGGGACATAGGGTGTATGGGCGCCCTAGCTAATTGAGATTTCCAATGTCATTCACGATGAGTAGACGTGCGAAAAGTATTAAATAAACGTAGATGCATTGGTAAATTAGGAATTGAATTAGAATGGGACAGATGGGAAGCGTAGTTGTAATGTGAGCAAAGTGTGTCACCAATAACCGAAACCTAGTGAGATGTCAGCAATACATTTGGTGGTGTTTTTTATAGACCCCATGTGAACCTTGAACACCACCTAATGTGTTGTTGTCCCAATTTTGGGTTTGATTTTTAGGTCCATTTTCTAGGTAAACCTTGTATTACCCAGAGTGATATAGTCGACGCCCATTTTTTCACCAACTATATGTCGAGAAGTACAACCCAAGTCAAAGGTGATACAAATGCAAATTCCATGCTTTTCATATTCCTAATTAGATTCATAGATTAAACACTAATCTATAACTCTTAAGTTTGGGATGCCAATCTTAGGAGCCATGCTGACTTCTACACACTTAAGCTTGTCAAACCTCTATTCTCCTCCTTTCTGTATAACTACCAATGCACACAGCTATATGGAATGTAGTACCGATACGTGTATACAGTGCTTTTCTTTAGAATATGAGTGGTACGGTAGGCTAATTGAGTCATTTTTTCATATCATGTGACACTTAAGAATTTTTGTTGCAATCGTTTCAAGTAGTGTACAATATAGGCCTGTCAATGGATCGAATTTTATCCGAATTCGAATCCGATTAAGTAGATATGGATCATGCCTAAAATCCAATTATCCGATTACCCGATTATCCGTTTATTAAATGGAGAGGATTAGGATTCATATACTCAGATCCGTTAATAATTCGATCCGATTAATATTTTTAATATATATATATATATATATATATATATAAAATTTAAATTAATATATATTGTATTTAATAATATTTTAAATATTTATTATAATAGTTATTTATTTCATTATCTGTTTTTTTGGAACATTTGCAAAATAAATTTAGGAAATAAGAGTTGGAAATAAAATGTTGCAAATAAAGTTTAACATAAACGGATAATCGGGTAATCGGATTGGATTTGAATCAGTTTAACATAAACGGATATTGATTTGAATTTGCCTGATCTGATCCAATTAATAAACGTTTCGGATCCGAATCCGTTTAACATAAACAAATATGGATTTGGATTTTCTTAATTCGGTCCGAATTCGATCCAATACAGGCCAAGTACAATATATATATATATATATATATATATAGACCATTTTAAGAATGCGGACCGGACATGTGTCACCTAACGGTGCGCCTAGAATTTATCGTCTAAATTATCGCCACACTCTCTCTCTTTTCTGGGCTTACTGCGAGATGACACATGTCCGGTCCGCACTCTTAAAATGTGAATTGGTTGGCACAAGAGCAGGACTGTATATATATATATATATATATATATATATATATATATATAGGCAGACTCCTGTGCACACTAAGTTTGCACATTACCTTTTAAAAGTAGTAAAAAAAATATTTTTGAGTTGATTTTTTTTGTGTGATATTTAAACATTTCAAGGAACCCATATAAAAAAAATCAGCTCAAAAAAACATTTTTGCTATTTTTAAAAAATCGGTCAAACTTTCGCAGTTTTTAAGTCCTTTAAAAACTGCGAAAGTTTGACCGATTTTTTAAAAATAGCAAAAAAAGTTTTTTTGAGCTGATTTTTTTTATATGGGTTCCTTGAAATGTTTAAATATCACATAAAAAAATTGGTGTGCGCCAGCACTAAGTTTGCCTACTTTTAAAAGGTAATGTGCAAACTTAGTGTGCACAGGAGCCTGCCTCTATATATATATAGACAATGATATTATGAATAGTAACTCATGTATGATAAACACAAATGACATTTTATGTGTTGGCATACATACATACATACATTATTATTTTATTATTTTTTTTATTAAAATTTTTAAATTTTTTTTTTTTTTAAGTTTTTCAAAAAAATATATATATTTTTTTAAATGAGGGTTATTATGCGCTGAGTTTTATCACGGGAGAAAATTTATCGTCGTACCCTCGGGAACTGACATCTGTTAGTGTATATATCTACGTTGAGACAATTGTAGGGAGACTCATTGTGTACATTTATATTTTGGGTCGGGGAATGTTCTTTTTATTCCCATTTTTTCCTTTGTTGAAATCAAAAGTTGCTTTATTAGTAACAATAGCCAAAATAGCCAATGCTTAACTGATGACTGAACCCTGGATGCAATTGGAATTGATTCGTTTCTTAGCTTCTCAAAAACCTTGTAGCTGTCACTAAGGTTTTTTTTAGAGAATCACTATGGTCATCAAGGGCTTGTCACTTCTTCCAATGCCTTGTCACGTTTGATTGTAAACACTCCATCTTTAATTTCCTTAGTATCTGCCAGCATTTCAGCTAAGATTTTTTTATTTTTTTATTGTTGTTGTGCTTTGTCATTTTAAACCTTAGGAGTTGGCTATAATGGAAAGCATGCAATTGGGTCTAGAGAATATTCTGAGTGCAATTTTTGATGGATCAAATGAATACAGGGGCAATAATCCTGTAATTCAACCTGCATTATGCAGAATATTTAAAGGTTTTCTAGCGACTTCTCATAATTATTAGAGCTTCTAACAATTTTCATCTTGGGCTGAATACTCTGATTACTGTATACTGAAGGTCTACTTCAACAACTTCTTTCTTTGAAATGGACTGAACCGACACTTGTGCAAGTACTTGGGCACTATTTAGTCGCACTTAGTCTTTTTCTGAAGTATTACGCAGATGCTGTTAACAGTGTAATCAACAAAATATTCGAGCTCCTAAACTCATTGCCCTTTCTTGTGAAGGTTTGTTTAGATACTAATTTCATTCCATGCAAAATATGAAATATTTTATAGGGTAAATCGCAAGAATCACCTTTGAATGATCACACTAGTTTTAATATACCTCCCCAAACTATTAATTTCCCCCCTCCCCCCTCCCCCCTTCATTCTTTGTAATTTCTCCTTGTTTTACTAAAAAAGGTCTTTAGTGACACATGCTATCCATGGTCAAAGGTATATTTGCAACCTTTTCATATTTTAGGTGGTTATCTACAACACTAGGGGGTATTTGTAATTGAAGCTATAGTTTAGGGATTTCCTTGTGTCTTACCCAATAAGGAAAGTTTCTTAGACACTCAATTAAAACCAAACCAATGATTGTCAGGACCCTTCAACAAGTACTACTCAACATGCAAGATTGCAGATTTGTACTTCATTTATTGGGATAGCTAAAGCTGCTGACAAAAGCCTTTTCCCTCACATGAATGTGACTTTTTTTTCTGTACTAACTACTAAGTGATTTGGAAAATAAAAAGTACTTTGTTTAAATGTGAAACGATTTAATAGAATGATGTTGTAGACAAGTAAAGGGTTAGACATCTTACCTCCTTGACCGGAAAATATGTCAAATATGCAAAATTCTATTCACATAGTTTCTCTCTTTTGTGAATTCTTCTTTGATCTTCTTCTCAACATCCAAACTTGTATCTCAGTTTGATGTCAAACGTGAACTTGGAACATGACATTTATGGTTTTCTTCTTGAAGTATAATTTAAATAATTGACTGCGATCAAGGAGAACCACCAGTTTATATACTTAGAAGTTTGTTCTAGAATTCTGTTTGAACATCCAACTTCAGGGGGTCAATTTATTCCTTTTTGGGATAAAAATTATTTAGAACACCAAAAACTCTTTCATGGAATTCTATTTGTGTGTAAAATTGGTTCCTTGATTTCTTAGACCGGGCTTCTGGGCAAATAACTGTGTGTCTAGACAAAGTAATGTGTCTGTTTGGACAAACTAATCTGTCCATTTAATTTGTCTCTTTGTCTTACCCATTAATCCATCCATTTGTTCCGCATATGTAAAAATACTCTTTAAACGATCCCACAAGTTTTTAGAAAAAAGAAGTAATGACATGCATTTTTATCAATGTAAGGCAATGTCCATGTACAAAATATAAACACCAACAAAGGAAAAAGTTATAATCTGAGGGAATTTCAAGATAAGTAAGGCATTTGGTCATTATTTGTAGTATAATCCAGATCAGCTCATGAAATAACATAAGGAAAGGTACAACCAAAGATGAGCACAAAAAATCCAATGAAGTTTCATGACAAAATATTATTTAAATTTTATTATTCTTGAAGTTTGAGATACAAATTAACTATTTAAAAAAATATATAAAATTACCAGGAATAAAATAAAAATGTTAGCCACACGAGATGTACAAAAGATAATGTGCAAGTGATTCGATTGATCAGGTAATGACTAATGAGGAAAGATCCATTACATTGATACAGGGCCCACGGTCAAATTATTTTGTATATGACTGTGTACCTCTTGTGTCTAGCATGGATGCATATAGAAGTTCTAGAGTAAATTGTAATAAAAAATTTCCTCGTCCCCATAGGTTTGTTTATATTGAGCTTTTGGGTGTGTGTGTATTTGTCCTAAGGTAGTAAAGTTGTTTTGGGACATGCTGGGCTAGAGTCAGGGCCAGTCTTGGTCAAAGTTTACCTTGAAGGGGTGGGGGTGGGGGTGGGGGAGGGGGGTTGAATATCATTTGAATTAACATTGTGAATTAGTGTAGAGCCAGTGCGTGTCCAATCACTACCTAGAGAGGCCGTTGGTGGGTAGTATTGTTCAATTCAAGCACTTTGTGGAAGACTTGATTCCAATTAACCAAAACCTCTTGAACGTGTAGTTCGTTAACCAATTATGATCTGAACTCACTAATAGTAATATATCAAAAGAGAAGACAACGAATGGGGTTGGGGAAGAATTAAATGTACTACATCACTATGGTCAGCGTCTTCTAAACCTTTCAAGATTTTTTTTGTTTACCTTATTACTTAACGGGAAAATGCTATTTTGTGTTTTAAAGCAATTTTCGGGTTTGTTGATGTTTGATATACATTCTTTTCCTTTTTATACTTCACTGTTTCTATTGTAAGTGGATTGTCGATCCGCATAGATATAGCTTCTTGTCACATACGTTTATGCTATGAATAATTTTTTTTTTGTTTCACCATAGTGAGTTTTGAACGGTGAAATAACAAAGAAATAAGAAAAATAATACTACTAAATGCACTCAATCAAATGAAAAATTAAAAGATCTACAACTCATATCTAGCTTAATTCCTCAAGGCCAAAACAATCTCTTTCGCTCCAATTTAATGCCCCATGAACACCCTCAACTGCAACACTCCAATTCCATGAAGCATATCGTCAATTAACGTGTATCACCCATTGGAAACTTGCGAGAGCATAAATCCTATATTTTCTCTTCTCACCACAAGGTTGAAGAATCAACCAGAAAATTCCAATGAAGAAGATGAAATTGTCTGTTAATTAAACAAATCTAGCTTTTTCTCTCTTATTCCACGTAACCCTTGGTCAAAATAATTTGCAAGTGTTCTTATCAGATCAAACACTTTAGAACAACAAATCCAACTAAAAGAATAGCCCCAATACTGTCTAGAGACCGTGTTTATCTTCACTAAAGAGAAGTTTCAGAATTAGCAAAACTATTCAAATTCTCACTCATTGGAAAATTTTGTCATGGAAGGCCCCCCATTGGAGGATTTAAGAAAGGTATTTCTAACCTTTTCTCTAAAATCTGCATTTCATATTGGATTTTTCGACCACAAACATATTCTCGAACCTCATTATGCTTCACTGCGAGGAAGATTACCACTGGCTGTGCTTAAGGGAACAATTGTATATTTACAAATCATCTATACACATTAAAATGGACCCCAGACTTCGATGTTCATTCTGAATGTTCTATTGTCCCAGTATATTTCCCCGACTTACTAATCTTTTAATTTGCTAAAAATTCCCTATTATCTATTCTGCAACTAATAGGAAAGACAATCAAAATGGATTTCTCCACCGCTGCCTTGGCAAGACGAGGCGTAGCTAGAATTAAGATTTGATAATAGACAGACCTAGTAAGTTTGGGTAGGATATGGAGATAGTGGATTTTGGCAGCCAGTGATTTTTGAGGATATGACCAAATATTGTGTTAATTGCAGGACACAGGGTCATGATAGGTTTGAGTGTTTAACAAAATCACCAGTTGCATCACTAATTGTTAAACCACCATATATGCTTCCTCTTACTGTTTGGAAAGGGAAAGTGAAAGTGAGCGAATTAGGGAAAGGACTAGGAAAAGACAACTTCGAAAAATTCTTAGAAGATAATAAATTTCAACAATATATAACAAACACAGAAAAAGTTTGGGAAAATGCAGCTAAGGAGGTAGAAACTTTTGTCAATAAAAAATGGGAAGATTCATCCATCTTTAAACTAACACAACTGCTAACAAATATCATGGATCCTCAAATTCCAGGTGTTAGTGTATCTGGCACTGATAAAGGGCTTGAGGAAAGTTCAAAGTCCAGTTAATTAATCAGGGGAGTCCAAAGAGGGGTGAAAAGAAGGGTGTAGAGTTTGTTGTGGAGGAAGTTAACCTTATTGATGTTAATTAAGGGGATGAACACAATAGTGGAAAACAAAATAGTGAAGAACACTTCCTTAGGTGTTCGTCAAAGTGTCTCAATTAAAATATACCCATTTCCATACCTTTTTGGATCGGTAAATTGTCACTCCAATTGTAATCAAAACCAGCATTGTTCAGAAAGATATTTTAGAGACTAGAGTGATGGTTACTTAGTCGAATGGTGTTAGCAGTAAAAACGATTATTCCTTTTTAGCTCTTAGCATAGAGGAGAAAGTCACTCTTAAATATATTCTTATACCTCCTACAAGTAGATCGAGGTCTTGTAGATTTAGACAGTCTAGTTCGTTTTCTTTTACATGTTAGCCCCCGGGGATAGGCTCTTTGTCTCCTCGTGCTCTTAATAAATTTTTATAGTTTGGTTTCGAAAACAAAGAGATCGATGGGATGCTATAAATACGGGATATAATATCTTCAATTCAGTACTTTTGTAAGCATTCAACAAAAAAAAAAATTCAAGACTGTTAGTTTTTGTTTGTGCAACCTTTTTCCATATTTTTGAAAATGCATGTGGCATCATAAGATTCAATTGCGGGGAAATTTATATTGAGTAGGTAATTCTCGTCAGGAAATATATTGTTACCCTTACCATTAGTTACTCAAGAGTTCTCAGCATCTATTTGAGTCTATGGTCCCCATGTATTTGTTTTCCTAATAAAATAGAATATCTATCAATAAATAATTAGGTTCTACTTCTTCCTACTTTCCATATAGTATGTCTCAATGTGTACAATCAGGTAGGCAAACTACATATCAAGTAGGAATGTTGTTGGTGACTATATTTAAACGCTGACCTTGACTTATTCAATCTAATGGTAACAACAATTTTTTAATTTTCTTAAAAGATAAATGTCTGCACAAAGATGATCCATGTTTAACAAGGGAACGTCCCCAAATCAATTTTTAGTTCTCAAACATTCGATTTCTGTATCTGTTTCGGGGAGAGAATACTTGGCTTATTTACTTTCTAATGCTGTTGTTTTGTAGGGGATAACTGACACAACGTCATATATGCAAAAGGAAGGCTGTTTGCTTCTCGGGGAGCATAATCTTTTAGGTGAAACATTTCTCATTATGGCATCCATAGCTGGATAAATTCTTGCTTCAAGTAGGATTTAGAATAATGCTTGACGCACAAAAGTTCGTTACAAAATGACAGTCATTAGATAGTGGACCCCACCAACTTCCTAACTAATCATAATTACTGCCACTTTATTTTTTGTACGTTTGTGTTCCTTGCATTACTTTGTGTATGCTTTGTTTCTAGTATGTTGGTTTAATAGCCGAGTTCCTAAACTTGGTTCAGGGTTCAACATCAGCAAGAAGTTTTGGCCTGGTTGCTTGAACCTTTAAGCAAACAGTGGACACAGATAAAGTGGCAAATTGCATATTTATCTGACCCGACAGGATTGGTTCGCTTGTGTGCTGAGACACAATTTATATGGTCACTTTTTCACAAAATCACCTCCTTTGAGAAGGCACTTAAGAGGAGTGGTTTCTGAAAAGACAATCAAACATTACAAAATTATTTTCCCTGGCATCCGATGGCTTCACATTTGTTGTGGATGTTTCCTCCTCTTTTAAATGTAAGTATGTTGCTCTTAAGATTCCCATTGATTTCGAGTGATTGTTTTTTTTTTCCATCTGGGTGAAAGCACATTAATGAGAATTAATTTCACCTGTTATGAGTAAGAATTTTTTTTTGTAGAAAAATGTATTTTCACCTATTCGAAGTTAAATTTTTTATTAGTATAACATTGTAAATGTGGGATTTTTTCTAATGTTAACGTAAGAAATTAACTCTGAATAGGTTATAATGCTTTTCCAACAGTTTATTATTCACCACTTAATTTTTTTGTTGTTGTTGATATGGATTTTGGGCCCCATTAGTTTTTTTGTCTTCACTTTTAGATGCCAAGTTCGTAGCAATATGCTCTTGATCATAAGGGTCCGTTTGATAGCACAAAAATTCCAAGGCAAATTCTCAAAAGTTGAAAAATTCTGGTATTTTTCAGCTTTTAGGCTGTTTGATAGCGTTAATTTGCCCTAGAATTTGTTTTCTATGTACAACACCCCTTAAGCACAATTTGTCACCCTAGGGTGGAATTCAATTCTTTTTTTTTTGGGGGGGGGGGGGGGAGGGGCAGGTTTTATTTGCCACCTTTGGGTGGCAAATCACTTAAAACCAATTTTTTTTATAACTCTATATATTTCATAAATATATAAATATATATTGTTAATAAATATATAAATATATATATATTTCGTATATTTTAATATATATTCGTATATTTTATTTATTTTAGCACATATATGTATATTGCGTATATTTCGTATATTTATATATATTTCATATATTTATATATTTCGTACATTTATATAATTTATATAATTCATATATTTTAATATATATTTATATTTCGTAAATTTTGTATAGTTCATATATTCCTTATATTTATATATTTTTTATATTTCATATATTTAATATATTCCTTATATTTAATATATATTATTTACAAAATATATATATATATATATATATATATATATATATATATATATATATATATATATAGTACTGCTCTTGTGCGGACTAGTTCGCATTTTAAGAATGCGGACCGGATATGTGTCACCTGGCGGTGAGCCCAGAAAAGAGAGAGAGTGTGCCAATAATTTAGGCGATAATTTCTAAGCGCACCGTTAGGTGACACATGTCCGGTCCGCATTCTTAAAATGCGGACTAGTCCGCACAGGAGCATTATATATATATATAATATAATATAATATATATTCATATATTCCGTAAATAATATATTATATTTTCATAGATTTTGTACATTTAATATATTCATATATATTTAGTATGTATAATAATATAGATTTTGTACATTTATTATTATATATATATCGAATATATATATACCGAATTATATATAATAATAAATGTACAAAATCTATATTATTATACATACTAAATATATATGAATATATTAAATGTAAAAAATCTATGAAAATATAATATATTATTTACGGAATATATGAATATATATTATATTATTTTCGAAATATATATATTCCGTAAATAATATAATATATATTCATATATTAAATATAAAAAATATATGAATATATATTATATTATTTGCGGAATATATATATTCCGTAAATTATTATTACGGAATATATATATTTCGCAAATAATATTTCGCAAATAATATATATATATATATATATATATATTCCGTAAACAAATTTTTCACATTTATATCTATTTTCCAACTTTTGCGTTTGATAGAAACTATGGAAAATTGATGATTTTTCAACTTGTATCAAACAGACACAAGTTGGAAAAAATTCATTTGCCTTAGAATTGTTTGCCCTGGAATCAAATGTCCTGGAATCATTTGCATTTTCCGAGTTTACTATCAAACGGACCCTAAGAGTTTCTAGAATCTTTGAGGCACCTTTGTCGTATTTATGAAATTATAACACTTACATGGGTCCAATATCACTTGGATCGTGGGTTGGTACATGGTGCATTTCCCGAGATGGTGTGTGGTACGGTGGGGGTAAATGACTAGCTGGTTCACAATTTAAAATCGTAGAGGAAATTTAGAAATATTTTTGGGTTAGTTTAGTATTATAATCACATATGATTTCAATTTTCTCGTACTTCACCATATTGAAAGTTTCTTAATAATGTTTGCAAATGATAATCTCGATATTCAATAATATATTAATAATTATATAAATAATTATGCGTATATATTCGTTGAGAAGTCTTTTCTCTTCCCATCTATTATATTATTGAAGTCAAAAGTTGCCTTGTAACTAATGAGAACTATAGTAGTCAATGTTAAATTTGGGGGCGCTAATTTTAGAGATCCGGATCGAGAGCCCACCATATTTCGGGTCGTGTTATCTTAGATCGCGGTACGTAAGGGGATGCATTGATCCCCATAACTATGCGCGTGTCAAAAAGGTATATAATTGACAATTATGGCACCCAAAGTGAGATATTTTTTTGGGATAGTCCATATTTGAAGATTTGTTAACATAATTTCTTGTACGGCCAAACATATTGGGGACAATAGTTTATCATTTTTTCTTGTACGACTAAATATATTTTGATTATTTTCCTATGGTTTGTCAGTTTTTTCTCTTTCTTCAGTTATCTAATGTACTGTTTGAATTTTACTTCAGCTGATATGCTACAAGTTGTCTTCTATTTATTATTTGTGGATATCTTTGAAGGGATTTTGTTTTTCTTCACATTTTTTTTTAATTTTAATTGATCTTTTCTCAGTTCATGATCTAAGTACCTATATGTACTACACTGTTTGGTTATATTTCAAAATTACTCGCAAGGTGATTGAATTTATAGGTTCTTATTTTTCAAAATATTTGAATTATTTACGGAACAAGTAAATTACTATCAACTCCGTGTTACAATTTTATTTTGTAGTAACAATAAATTTTCAAAAAGATATCTAGAACAATTTGAAAAGACGTTTCTCACCGACGAAAGAATTTGGGTTTAGTTTACTGGTAGGAAGGACATTACACCTTCTGTTAGAGTTTGTGAATTATTATAAGGGTGTCTGATAACCCAAGATTCTACTCCCTCCATACCAAATTACTAGTCGTTTTAAAGTTTAACGTTTTAAGAGAAATTTTAACTTTCCAAATTTATCCTCCAATAAATGATCAATACATTGGAATATAAGAAATGCACTTGGATATTTATCCTCTCATGGGTATTTTTTGGATGGGTAACTTTTTAGTCACACATTTATAAATTTTGGATAGGTGGCTATATGTTTTCAACTCGGGAAAGTGTTTGATAGCGCAGACTTCTCTGAGTAAAATTGTCTCACTTCCCCGAAAGTTTCCCTCCCCCACCCCCAACCCAACCCACCCACCAAAAATAAAAAAGAAAAAGAAAAAGAAAAAAAAAGCCTTTTATTTTTTTGACTTTTGGCTGACTATAAATAAACATATCCTTTTCAACACTACAATCTGACGAACAAAAGATGAATTTTTTTAATAAAATGTATTTTTCCATGTAAATCAATCAAATGCACTTCAAATGTTATTATTTTTTTATACGCTATTTTGATTACTACGTACTGGGTATAATTGATATAGTCCAAATAAGTGAAACAAGGGTTTATTGAGTTGAGTTGAGTCCAATTGGTACTGCTAATGCATATTCCTCGACATTAGGTACAACGTGTTGAGCTTATCAACGACCATAGGGGATTTATTTTACAGGTGTTTTTGATATACACTCTGTTGATTTGGCACTAGTGGAGAATATACAGTCGATGGAATTTAGGCACACAAGGCAGCTTGTTCATTAGTTTTAGTCCCACTGGTTAAATGTTGCCCTTCAGATTTGTAGGGCGTGTGGCTCAAAAACCTGCTGCAACCATTACTTGTTTACACCCAGCAGACACTTAGCTTCTCATGGTCCATTTTTTTGCAAGAAGGTAAAGCAAAGGTTCAAGATCTTCACGGTGTACCTGCTAGGCTAGACTTAAAAGTGGAATTAATAGAGGAAAAGCTACTTCGATATTGAACTCAAAACATTTGTTCACTCCTCTCCGTTTTAGTTTATTCTAGATTGAATATCGCGCTCCCGTCACTCGAGCAATCTGGGCATGTTAACTTGTCTACTCTCAAAGATTCGGATGTGTTTGCCTCTGGCTTTATGGTTGGGTATGACGAAAGAACAATGTTTGTTAGATCCTATTTGGTTCGATGAAATATTCTGAGTAAAATGTAAACTGGCAAAAAGTATTTTCACTTATCGCTTAAAAATACTCTTTAGTTTTGCAAACAAAATAAATATTTTTTGGGGGTTTAGCCCCATTTGAAAATTTTTGTGGGCTCCAATCCAATGTATTTACATTTTATTTTCAATAAGTCCAATAACTGCTGCAGTTGGTAGTTATCTCTGATGATAATATATTTATTTAGAATGATTAATGTCACATATAGGACCAAAAAGAAATGATAAAAATATGTGGGATCATAAACAATTATGTTTATATTGGATTAAATGATTACGCTCCCCAAAAATTGTACAAGCTTACTTCTATTGATTTTGTCATTTTGAACATATGGATTATAATCTTTTTTACTCGAAACATTTCAGTCAAGATTTTGAAGTAGAATATCTTGATCTCCTCACTCATCATATTCTTCTTCTCCTCAATAGTGTTGGTTGTAACTGAAGGAGGATATTCTTTGACCAGTCGAGTTATTCTTAAGGTTTGCAATAATTGAAAATTTTGATTCCTCTATAACAAGAAATTTTCAGGTTAGAGTTTAACTCCACATGAAGTAATTAATTAACGTAGAGAGTTAATCGAAAGAGATATATTAGAGGATGATGAAGATTGTAGATGGTAAAATCCAGAACTAAAGCTCTAATGCCAATTTAAGAAGGGGTATGATATCAATTATTTAAGATTCGCAAATTTCCAATATTAAAGCTTATTTAATTGGAGTTAATCTTTAAACCAATTTTATTAAACCCCGATCATGAATCTAAATGAACAGATCAAATATGCAATCATAACTCAAGAGCAAAAATCCCCCGAAAGGGCAAAAACCTTTCTTTCACTATATAACGTAAATCGCAACTTACAATTACATAATGAAAACTGCAATGAATCTTCCGCAGACAACTCACATAGATCGCAGCCTAAACGAGAAAAGATTCCTACAAGAACCTCGAGAATCACAACTCATCCTCAACAGTGAATACCCTCGAGTATCCCTAATGACCGTAATTGTCAGCAAATAGTTCTCGCAAGATCTATCAATCCAGCAGTAGAGAAATCTTCTCTACAAGATAAACTTCAACAAAGTTGTATCTTGGGTTCCAAAATGATTCATTAAAGTATATTGGATAATTTGTGAATCACAAAACAAAGTTTTGTGGCCTGAAAGTGAAGACCAAAATTATGCAGATTTGTAGTTTTCTTGTATGAGAAGTCTTAATGAAAAAGTCCCGTAAAATAGGTTTTTATAAAAAACTTGAACCTATTAATAAGTTAATGAGAGAATAACTTAATAATCAAAGTAAGAATACTCGGGTTAGAGAAGTGTGGTAGAAAGAGGTGCGATACGGCTAGTTAGGTGGGGTAGCTTAACTAGGAAGGTTAACATGCAAGCGTTTTGTGCGTTATACCTTAAGTGAGTGTGACACTAGCTTAAATATGGAGAATGTGCATGTATATTTAATTATTTCAATTTAACTGCTTGCTAAATAATTTCAAAATGATTAGCTTGGGATCGGACCCATCTTGCAAAAATATTTTTTCAAAACCTTTTAGGTGTCCAGCCATATGGATGCCTAGTTTAAAGATTCTATCAAGGGATGCGCAGCTGCAGCTCATGTGGAAGTTGCAAAACTTTTCTATAGACGTTTCATTCATTCAATCCTAGTGTAGGAACTTTATTTCGTAACTCATTTGCAAAAGTCTCCCTCAGATTTAGTATTCAGTTTATTAATTCGACCTTGTGTATCCAGGTTATTGTTTCAGTACTGTTAGATTTCATTGTTGAACCGATAGTTTATTCAGTCATCTTTATTAACATTATTCATTTGTGTTGGATTCAGTTACCAGGTCGTGTGGATGGCTTTACCATTATTTTTTTCCGCATGCTGCTATTATTAAAAGATAAAATTTGGCACAAGTCTAATTAAAATACTATGTGGTTAGTAACTTTAAAAAGTTTTCAACAATAATGTTGAGAATGAGCCATATGAGATCAATGTTTTATTTTGATCATGGACTGGTAACTCGGTATTTTATTACACAGGGTGTCACAAAAGCATCCTAAAAACTGACTTAATGGAGGAGGAATCCCAAGAAGTTTTCAATATAAAGAATCTAATCAGATTATAACACACCATTATTTAACTTCTGATAAATACTCTGGCTCATCAATGCAAACCTTCCCACTATATAAAAGAATCGCTGTCAGTCTCAATTTCTAAGCTCAGTTATTAAATGACTCTAGTCAAAACAAAGGCAAGGTCATTATGTTTGCTGCCCGAGGTACCTATAACAATTCCCTGTGTAACAAGACTGACATAGCTATTTTGTTGCTTATACTGATCAAATTATTTGACTATAGTGTGAAAGTGTCCATAGACTCTAAACAACTCTTAACATAAAATTTCTCTCCTATAAATGTCATTCTGTTTATAATTTTTGCCCAATATTACAATGTCAATAATAGATTTCTTTGTATACGTAAAATTTATCTTCTATAAATGTCCATCTATTTATAATTTTATCCTAATATTACACACTAAATTGTAGATTCCTATGTATATGTAAAGAATTACTTACAAATAATATGTTAGGATTAAAATTAGGGACCACTGCATATATGTCCCAGTGTACTCTTTTTACACCATTTATTAGTCCTATTAAGTGTATGTTTGCATTTATTTTTGGAATAAATCACGTATATTTGTTAAAAATATGCATATATGCCAATAATTAACATATATATTTCACCAAACTAATGTATTTGTTTTACTCACATTCAATCAACAAGTTACTTATGTATATACTAATTTATTTTGTGCTTAACTTATTATTACGTATTTATTATATGCAACTTAGTTGGAGTACGCATCTATATGTGTTAGTTGTTTTTCTCATGACTACTGAATACATGTTTATATTTTCATTTTTTGCACATTATGTGTACTAAACTCATGTAATATAGCTTATGTCATGAATTAGATGGATAAAGGTTGTATGCACGAAACAAATCAATTTTGTGAGAATTATGTGATGGGAGTTAGATCATTCATTCTATTCGCAAAGAAGCATATGGGACAAAATAATTAAATCGGGTGTTGTTGTTGCAATTGCTTGAATATCAATGTTAAAAATATTGACGAAGTAGAGGATCACTTGTTTTTAAAAGGTTTATGTTTAACCTACTCTCGATGGATATATCACGGGGAGCATTTTGAACACGTGGTGTATGTTAGTGCATACGGGAATGTAAATAATATTGTTAATGTAAACGATGATGCTGATGAAGGAATGACAAAAACTAAAGAGGATAATGGTGATGAAATGTACGATATTTTAGAAGACGTGCATATGGGTACCTTCACAGCTACTGATCCAGGTGATTATGAACATTATCTTACAGATGTTGGTGATGGGGGGAAGAGAATATTTGACAAATTTTGTTAACGATCGTTTAAAATTTTGTTGAATGTATCTCAATGGAATAGAAACAAAATGTAATCTTGTGGAGAGAAATTACGATGAGATGTGATAATCTCTCCTCCAACGGTTCAGAGGTTTTGAAAATGAACAAAAAGTGAGGAAATAAAAGGAACATTTATTTTGTGGTGAGAAAAGCCCTCACAGTTCCCCAAAATTATAATGATCACATGAGCATGTGATGACTATCAGAGCGTTGGCTCACCTATAAGAAAAAAGGTTTTATTTACTTGCGAGCCCCTGGGGAATTTAACAAATAAAAAGTTTCTAGGTTTGGGGGAATTTACTAAATTTCCCTCCCACCAACAAATGAATATTCCAGGAAACAATTGACTTCCAATAAAGGAATAATGCTATTCCCTTAAGTGTGAAGACATGTTAGAATTAACAACCGACCTAGATACAACAAAGCCCATCGCCTCAAAGCGACCTTGAGATTTAGTGGAAATTGTGGGGACCATAATTGCATATCCACATGCTCATAATGAGCATCTAGGATGTCTGCGCCCAGAGTTAATAAATATTCCAAGTCACAGAAGACTCTTATTGATCCACCACTTGGAACGAGTGAAGTTTATAAAGGATAGGTCCGAACTCTTAGGGAGAGTTATTTATGGATCTTAGGACTCTTCGAAGCTTCTCTATAAATGTAAACCCTCTCCCCACTGAGGGGGCATGTGATATTATAATGGCAAGCAGTATTACAACTCAACCGACCTGTCCACTTACATAATAGAAAAATAATCCAAACACCCCATGGACGTAGGCGCATTGTTGAACAAGATACATCCCATATTGTGTGTATATAATACTTTAACTTGTAGAAAATTACCACCAACACTACTGTATAATGTTAATTTTTTCACAATCTTAACATATAACAGTTCTAACATTAAGTGAAAAATTGATTTCGAATCAGATTCAACACAAAAATGACTTCGTGAACTTTTTTTTTATTTTGCAAACAAATAACAAACAAAGTACTCAGTAATTGTATTGTTTGTTATTTTTGTTTTTCAGTTGAAATTACGTCAAAATATATGATTGCAAATGTAATTGTGATATAATACTGCCCAAAATTAAAATTATTTATTCTATTTTTATCATTTTTGTGCAAAATTACACAATTAATATATTTGTATACTTTTGTTCTAATAGTCCTTGTTATCATTTATTTATTTTGTAATATTTTTTGTGAACTGAAAGCATTAATATATCTATTTCATTTGGTGCTCATAGTCCTCGCTACAAGAATTCATATTGTAAAAGAACAAAAAAATTCAATATTTTATAAAATATTGCACTACATTATTTTAAAATTTTGCATTGAAAAATTTGTATTTCAGAGTGCAAATTATAACTATTTAGCACCGTGAGATGAATATTGCTTCTATTTATATTCAATCTAATAATGCACCATTTTTGGAAAACAAAATATAACATAGGTTAATCAAGCATCATAATTTCAATCTTTCATTTAAAAAAATTGGTCCTTATAAGGATGGCATCAATTTTGCAGTTAGTACGATCTAACTATTCATACGTTCCCTTAAAGAATATCCTCCTAAATTATAATCTATCATATAAACGGACTGATACCAAGCATAACAATCATAGAACCTTGAATTTCTTACTACCATTTCAAAACGCCCGAATGATTCCTTCCAAAAATCCCAATCCCTCTCAAAAACCTTTTTACTCAACAATTTTATTACAATTCCCTGTCCTCTAGTAAACCAGTGCAGATAAAAAATATTACTAAAGCATGTAAAGAATATACATCTCCACTAGAACCCAAATCTTTAAGTAAAGATTCTCCCGACCCATTAACTCTTGTTTCTGTGATTCCATAAACCTGAACATATCATATATCTATTTGATGCCATTTAAAGGCTTGTTAGAGCTATTATGGTACCATTTTTGAAGAATCTGAGTTGATGGTTGTGTTCCTCTTGAGAAAACAATAACAACACGTTCTTTGAATTAATTCAGAATTTTTGGGTAAAAATAATGTTTTGGAATTTGTTAATTTTTTTGTAATTTAAAATGTTGAGTTTTAAAATTGAAAAGTTGGAGTTTAACTGAAATTAAAATTAGAGGCCAAATGGGAATTTTAAAAAAATGCGTGTCACGGTTCTGGACCGTGACTAACGAGTAAACCTTTTTTTAGTTTAAATATAATTCTATTAGCATTAGAACTCCTAATCATTATAAATTTAAAACTAATCCATCGTTGGGTTCTTCAAATCACTTTTTCCAGAATTCTTCCTCAAGAAGGCTTCTTCAAAATTATTCCCTTTCAACCTCTAAACCCTAACCCCATTCTTCATAATTTTCAACCCAAGATTTGTCAAGATTAATTGAGTTTTCTCAAGATTGTTCAAGAATGAGTTTTGATTGTTTTTCTGAGAGGAAAGCAGTGTTGTGATTAGAGTTTTGGGACATAATATTTATGGCTTTCATGTTATGATTTTAAGGGACATGACTTACACAATATGCTCCTAAATTCTCTCGAGAGTATTACGTTTGTTCCAAGTGTTATTTGCACTCATGTTGAATTGTGGTCTTCATTGAAATCCTATGAGAATTTATTGGAATCTATAATATTGATTCGCTGAGATATTTTATTTGTTGATGGGCCTGGTGTCATGAGATTTTTATATGGCACAAAGAGTGGGCACCCACCAATAGTCCAAAAGTCCAATAGCCACGATGAGGTGAGGTATGGTGACCCATTGATGTGTTATTAAAAAATTAAAATTTATACAATGCTTGAGTATTGCATTTGATTGGTATATGCAGATTCGTATTGTTGCATTTTATTCACCCTTATTATTTTTGAGCATCTATTCTTATTATATTGTGTACTTCCCCGTATTTTTCTTTTAGTGGGAGGTTAGCATGGTTTTGGACGCTACGGATTGTTTGGAGGATTTTAGAGCATGAAGATTGGATTATTTTTATTATTTTTGGTGTAGCTTACTAGTGTAATTTTTGGAGAGTTTAGTTTATTTTTGCGAGGAATTTAATTGTATTTATTTTGGAAGTGTAACATTTTGGATTCATTATATTTATTTTGTGGAATATAGATGATCTATACTAATTGTTGGGGATTTAATTAAGTTTTAATCGTAATAGCGCCTCGTGTTTTTGCGTGGGTTGTTACAATAGATTCCAAAAATTATTTTTCCAAATTTCTTAAATTCCTAACAGTTTTTATGTTTTAAAAGCATGGGGTGTTACAACTTATAGTTTCTGATTGTATTGATGATTTCCTAAAGTTGCTTAAAGGTTAATCTATGCTAGATCTCATTGTCATGCCAAACTTTAAATTTTTCAAAAAATAGATATTGTCTTGTTTCTATTTCTTTTTTGCCAATTTGTAATGGAATTATTTATAAAGGGTGGTGCTAAAGGCACCCCCCCCCCCCCACAAAAACAAATTACTATTGGGAATCACTCCATGCTTTAAAATGATTGTACATTGTGTTTAACAATGTTATGCAGTGAGGCTGGTGGTGCCTTTAGCACCGCCCATTTATTAAATCCCAATTTATTGCTTTTCATTCAATCGCTTTATTGGGCTCAATAATCGATTGTTTCTATATTGGAGTAAGTTCCACTCTAGAGCTTGTATAAACATCTTGAAGAGGGATTTTGTCCTAATTTTAATTAATTAATATGTGTCAGGTACTATCCCTCTTCTTTCTAAAAAAAACTATCATAAGGGAAGATCTTATCATTTTCTTAATCTAATAACTAAATATAATTTTGGTGTCTCCTCTTTGAGGATTGACACGTGGACTTAAACATCAACTCATCATATTGCTTTAATATCTACAAATGAACCTCCAAATTGGACTATCCAAACGTCTCGAAACTGAACTATCCCTACATCTTTTCTTCTCTTTTCTCGTACCTTCTCTATTCATTCCATTCTTTTCATCTTCCTCATTCCTAACCCTCCATTTTCCATTCTCAATTTATTCCATTCTTTTCAATTTCCTTATTCGTAACCCTCCATTTTCAACAGAAGTTTCATGAGATAAGCTATTTGTCTTTATAAAAACCCATTTGAGACTCTTATAATCTAATCTTATTCGGTCTTAACTTCGTAGCTATTTTTCATTTGGTTTTGTTATATGACAGATCTCGATATATATTTTGTTTCCTTTTTTTATGGTTCTCTTCTCTCTGTATATAGAGGGAAAGAGAGGGATCAATGTGCATTTTTGTCTTGTGTTGTAAAGGAAGGTTTGTTTTATGGGGTTATGGGGTGTTTGAGAGAGGGGGGGGGGGTTGGTTCTGGGTTTTGTTGTATTGGAGGGCATGCACCATGTGGATATAAAGAAGAGAATAAGAGAAACATTAAAGAAATGATGTGGAGGGGCAAACAAAGAGAGATTGGTGGGTTTGTTTCTTATTTCTTTTTGCACTACGACTTAACAGTGATGCAAGTAGGATTGAAAGCAGATTCAAGCCTTTAATTAAGGATTCTTCATACCTAATGGTAAAATGACTTTACTAGTTATGCTTAAGGTTATTTATTGAATCTAAAACATGAGCTAAACTAAGCCAGTCCAATAGAGTACTCTGTGTGTTCACATAGAGGGGAGTTTGTACGATTTTTTTCATACCCCTTTTTATTTAGGCTCTATTGGTTTACCATATTTAGACTAATATTCTTTTACCACGACAAAAACTAATATTCACCAATTTACTAAGAGTAATAACTACAATTATAGTAAACTTCATAAACAAAATTTAATTTCGCTCCAAAACATTTGCCCACTTTAAGCTTGCTATATTGTCAAATTTTTACCATTGGTAACTAAATATAAATTGTTTAACTTAGACTTTTATTTTCATCGTGTCATTGGCACAACTTTATTATTTAAAAAGTTATGTAACTTTTATCATTACTATTTGGGTGGACATTGCTATTTAAAAAAATTAACTCTTTTTATATGCTTTATTGGTTTAACAAGAGCTATATTTATGAACTAACAATCACTAACTTTTTAACAACTAATAGAAAAAAATGTCGATTAAAAATATTTGGATACGTATTTCTATAATATTGGAATAACATGTCTCTTTTCATCTTTCTACACGAGATTTTTAAAATGCCAGCGCATCGCGCGGGGTTAAAATCTAATTAGTATTTGATTTTAAGAACTATCTGTTAGAATTAGGATTGGAAACAAAGGTGTTAGTGTTGAGTATGCCATAGTTTCCACCAATCAGAGTTTGTCTACTATATGTTTTTGTATCACAAGATGTTGCCATTTCTAGTTGATCCAAATACCTATTTGAATCAGCATAAAAAGATATCATTCCTTTATAAAATATCTCAAAAGAGAAAATTAAGTAATTACGTTTGGGGGTAAATTGCCCCTACCCCCCTACATTTTTACAAATATAAGATTGTGGCCTTGTATTCCATGAAATACAATTGAAATCCCCTAGGTTTTGATAATTTGTCCACGAACCTCCATTATTTGATAGTATGTTTACCAGTAAATAAACCATTATTTTGATTTATTGTTATAAAAGTGACTAACGCTTTATCCAGAATAAAATATATTTGTGGATAATTTATTATAATTTAAAAGAGGTTTGTGAACTTTTTACACAACACAAAGGTATCATCTTTATTTCATTACAACATGGGATGGTGGGGGGGGACTAGGTGGAATTTATAGAGTTCTTTTATTTGATACATATTTAGTGGCAAGTTACCAAGATTTGGTCTAACTTAGCAAAATTCAATATTTTTAAAATTTAATGTAGAGCTTCACGTTTCTAAATTTTTATTGCACGGTACCCTATAAATATGCACTAATAAAACTTAAATGTTTTAGGCTTGGGTATGGGCATAATACTCCGGTAGCCTGGATTTCTATATATATATATATATATATATATATATATATATATGTGTGTGTGTGTGTGTGTGTGTGTGTGTGTGTGTGAATAGTATATATAGTAAAGCCATACCAATATTAATGCTATCATAGGAGGTTGCACGATGTGGGTGAGTTCCCTGACTAGCGAATGTAGGGTGAATATATTCCCCATTCCATAGCGTTTGTTATTAGGGGTGGGACCGTTGCGGTATCGAGCGAACACTTTCGGAGGGAACTATGGTTGCCTCCTATGCATTCGGTGATAGCATTTATATCCGACGTGTGTGTGAATGTTGAGATATGATACGTATATATAGTGCATAATTATATACGGGAATTTATATATATACATGGTGTGAAATGTATTGATAATATAACTTGTGGTAATGATATATGATTTAAAGTGAGAAATGATGCTTCATGAAAGTTAATATGAATAATAACTCATAAAAATGTACTATATTCACTTGGGGTATAATAGTGGGGCCATTAGTATAATATTTGGGCTTAGGCTAGTTACGGGGAGAGTGGCTAGGTGTGTAATGTATAATTCATTAGGCGTGCACATTAGTTGAGGGGTGACGTAAACTCAAGGGAGTGCGCGACACTAATTTAAATATGGAGAGCATTTGTATTTTAATTTTTTGCATTTAAATACACTTGCTAAATATTTTCAAATGTTTTGGGTTCTAAACCTTGCTATAAAATATTTTCAAAAACCCTTTAGGTGTCCTACAAAAGGGGCACCAGTCTTGATCCTTCCTACAGGATGCGCAACTGCAGCTCATGTGGAAGTTGTAGGACTTTGTTATAGATATTTTGTTAATTTATTCCTAGTGTAGGATATTTATTTTAGTACTCATTTGGGCATGTCGTCCTCAGATTTAGTATTCTGATATTTACTTAACCTTGTGCATCCAGGTTGTTGTTTCAGTTACTGTTGTATTATATTGTTGAACCAAAAGTTGATTTGGTCATATATATTCATATTACTCATTTGTGCTGGATTCAGTTATCAGTTTGTGTAGATGATTTTATTATTATTTTATTTCCACATGTTATTAATTAATGAAAGATTAAATTTGATACCAGTCTATTTAAATTACTAGGTGGTTAGTACTTTAAAATGTTTTCGATAGTGATGCTAAGAATGAGCCATATAATTGTTAAATAGTTTTTAATCGGTTACTCTATTTAGTGGATTTTTGTTTTGATATGTAGAGACCTCCGTGGATGTTTCCCCAATTGGGTGGGGTTTTACCACGCTAAAATCTTGTGCGCTTGCGTACTTAATCTTCCTCTCATTACCTTATATTGGCGTGCTGATTTAAAACTGCTTTAGTTTTGGTTTTCAAAACTTGGATACATAATATCTTAAATATCTTGTTCATAATTATTTATAAACACATCTTGTGTTAGCTGTTTGTTTTAAGAAAAAGGTTTCTTCAAAAAATTCTTCAGATCCATTTAGACTGTTTAATTTTGAATTAAACAACTTAAGTGGTATTTTTTCAATTGGTATCAGAGCTTTGGTTTTACTAATTCTTTTAGATCTTGAGTTTCTAAAATTGTTTTCTCAAAACAAACCATGGAAGAGAAGTTTGAGAGATTAGGTAACATGTCCAGGCCCCCTCTCCACTACACAAAAAATAGGAATCTAGCACGGTTTATAATTGTGCCAGATCAAATCTGGCACGGTTTTGAACTGTGCCAGAATCAGGTGTTCCAAAATGGCATTTTTTTCAGGCACGACTCAAAAGTGTGCCAAATTTGGCCAAACAGGAACACGTCTGGCACACTTTTAAACCGTGCTAGAATTTGATATTTCTGGCACAGTTTTTAACTGTGCCAGATTCAACACAGTTTAAAAAAATTTGGTACACTTTTAAACCGTGCCAGAACTTGATATTTCTGGCACACTTTTGGCACAGTTTTTAACTGTGCCAAATTCAGCATAGTTTAAAAAAAATTGGCACAGTTCAAAACCGTGCCAAAATATGATACACTTTTGCCACGGTTTTGAACTGTGCCAAATTTTTTATAAAAATAAAAAAAAAATTAATTATTTGAAAGCACAAAATTCACAAATTAATAATATTGCACGTTGTTAATAAAGTAATGTGCATACAAACTTCAAAATATTACAAGTCTTTAACAGTTCACAGGCCCAAAAAAATTGGAAAGAGTTTCCTCTATTTTCTTGACATTCCAAAACCTGCTAATACAAAACCTGCCTAACATAAAGCCCGCACGGCCACAAAATATAACAATTAACTTACGAAAGCCTGCACGGCCATAAAAGTCAACAATAAAACAACAAAAGGCCGCACGGCCATGATACAAAAAAATGGAGTCATGAATAAACCCCTTATTGTAAACCATTGAGTTCTCGGTGTGTTCCACGTGAATAAATGCCAACGATAAACTGTTATCCTGCAAAAAAAAAATAGGATACGAAAAAGATACAATATTAGTAACCCACTAATTTACAAAAACAAAATTTATTCAAATTAAAAAATTACATATAGGAGTGGATATTATTGTCATATTCTGAAACCGAGAGACTCGAGACTATGCGGCCAGTTCCTACAAGTTACATTGGTCCCGTGCGAGGTGTTCGTGCCTCCTACGGGGTCGTTTGGGAGCTGGTTTTGTTTTCACCCTTTAACGGCATGTTTTTAAGTCTAAGTGTGATTTTTGCAAATTATTGTCATATTCTCAAATCGGGAGACCCGGGACAACGCGATCAATTCCTACAAGTTACATTGGTCCCGTACGAGGTGTTCGTGCCTCCTACAGGGTTGTTTGCGGACGGGTTTGGGTTTTCACCCTTTAATGCCTCATTTTTAAGTCTAAGTGTGAGTTTTGCAAATTATCATCATATTCTCAAATTGGGAGACCCGGGACTACGCGGCCAGTTCCTACAAGTTACATTGGTCCCGTGCGAGGTGTTCATGCCTCCTACAAGGTCGTTTGCTGGCTGGTTTGGGTTTTCACCCTTTAACGGCCTATTTTTAAGTCTAAGTGTGAGTTTTACAAATTATCGTCATATTCTCAAACTGGGAGACCCGGGACTACGCGATCAGTTCCTACAAGTTACATTGGTCCCGTGCCAGGTGTTCGTGCCTCCTACGGGGTCGTTTGGGGGATGGTTTGGGTTTTCACCCTTTAACGGCTTGTTTTTAAGTCTAAGTATGATTTTTACAAATTATCATCATATTCTCAAATCGGGAGACTCGGGACACGCGACCAGTTCCTACAAGTTACATTGGTCCCGTGCGAGGTGTTCTTGCCTCCTACGGGGCCGTTTGGGGACTGGCTTGGGTTTTTACCCTCAAACGGCTTGTTTATAAGTCTAAATGTGATTTTTGCAAATTATCGTCATATTCTCAAACCGGGAGACCCGGGACTACGCGGTCAGTTCCTACAAGTTACATTAGTCCCGTGCGAGGTGTTCGTGCCTCCGACGGGGTCGTTTGGGGGCTGGTTTGAGTTTTAACCCTTTAACGGCTTATTTTTAAGTCTAAGTGTGATTTTTGCAAATTATCGTCATATTCTCAAACCGGGAGACCCGGGACTACGCAGCGAGTTCCTACAAGTTACATTGGTCCTGTGCGAGGTGTTCGTGCCTCCTACGGGGTCGTTTGCGGGCTGGTTTGGGTTTTCACCCTTTAATGGTTTGTTTTTAAGTCTAAGTGTATTTTTGTAAATTATCGTCATATTCTCAAATCGGGAGACCCGGGACTATGCGGTCAGTTCCTACAAGTTACATTGGTCCCGTACGAGGTGTTCGTGCCTCCTACGGGGTCGTTTGGGGGCTGGTTTGGGTTTTCACCCTTTAATGGCTTATTTTTAAATCTAAGTGTGATTTTTGCAAATTATCATCATATTCTCAAACCGGGAGACCCGGGACTACGCGGCAAGTTCCTACAAGCTACATTGGTCCCGTGCGAGGTGTTCGTTCCTCCTACGGGGTCGTTTGCGAACGGGTTTGGGTTTTCACCCTTTAACGGCTTGTTTTTAAGTCTAAGTGTGATTTTTGCAAATTATCATCATATTCTCAAACTAGGAGACCCGGGACTACGCGACCAGTTCCTACGAGTTACAATGGTCCCGTGCGAGGTGTACGTGCCTCCTACGGGGTCGTTTTGGAGCTGGTTTGGGTTTTCACCCTTTAACGGCTTGTTTTTAAGTCTAAGTGTGATTTTTACGAATTATCGTCATATTCTCAAATCGGGAGACCCGGGACTACGTGGTCAGTTCCTATAAGTTACATTGGTCCCGTACAAGGTGTTTGCGCCTCCTACGGGGTCATTTGGGAACTAGTTTGGGTTTTCACCCTTTAACGGCTTATTTTTAAGTCTAAGTGTGATTTTTGCAAATTATCGTCATATTCTCATACCGGGAGACTCGGGACTACGCGACCAGTTTCTACAAGTTACATGGGTCCGTGCGAGGTGTTCGTGCCTCCTACGGGGCCGTTTGGGGGCTGGTTTGGGTTTTCACCCTCAAACGGCTTGTTTTTAAGTCTAAGTGTGATTTTTGCAAATTATCATCATATTCTCAAACCGAGAGACCCGGGACTACGCGACCAGTTCCTACAAGTTACATTGGTCCCGTGCGAGGTATGCCTTCTTCACTCTTTCTCAGATTGAGATTTTTTTAGGGATTTTTTTGTTCATTTAAAGTTTTTTTGGACTTTGAACCATTTATTTTAAAGTTTAGATGCATTTTTTTTCACTTAATCCTACACATGATTTTTGTTTCTGTTCTTTTTGTTATGTACATAACTCACACGTGTATTTTAAGGGGTAATCACACGTGTTTTTATTACATATATACATAATTAAATTTTTTAGATCTATACATTATATATATTATAATCTTTTAGACTTGTACCTAAGAATATTAATGTGAATAAGGGTTTTGTTTTTGGTATATAGGCTTGACCATGGTTGTAATTTGCAACTGTGTACTGGATTTTGTTTTGCCCCTGATTCTTATCTTTGATTTCCTTTTGGTTTAATGAGAGTGGGAGTGGGGTGTGTAATTATTTTGTGAATGGGAGGTATGAAGGGGATGGATGAATGCCATGTCCAGGCCCCCATGTAAGCCCAATCATTAACGAATGCCGAGCTGGAGTTAGTTCGGCGGTAGGTTCATCAATGATTGGGCTTGTGGGTCCTTTAGGGGTGGTGGAGAATAACCATAGGATGGAGATTCTTAAAGAATAAAGAAAAAAAATAACAAAATATCAGAGATAGCACATCAACATAAATAAATTTGTAAAAACTAAGCAAAGAGTTACCTCAGGAGTAGGAGAAATGTGTAGCATTGGGACAACCTGCATTGAAGCAGCTAAAACATCTTCATCCAAAGGGATATTATCTAAAAAAAATAGGTTTAGAGGAACCTAGTGGTGTTAGAGTTGGACTTGAACTGGTGGGATCATAACAAGCTCTTGAGTTTCACATTTCCTCAGCGTTTTGGTGCCCAAATGTTTTTTACGTTGAGATAGGACACCAGAGGAAGTCCCTCTTTAAATTGATCAAGGTTTGAGCTTTGCCTTCGTGAAACCTCGAAAGTAACAACACAATAAATAGGGGCTGCTTAGGGGGAGTAACTAGAAAATGATTGAAACCACAAAGGACCTCAGTAGCTACTAAATGCACCTTTTCCACCAAGTCTAGATTTAGTGGTCGAATGGATTCTATAGGGACCCCGACCGATTTGTTGGCACTCTTATTTGATTTTTATTTCTTGGGAGCTTAGAGGGAAGCTTCCTCCATTAACGAACCTACTGCAGAGGAAGCTTTTCGTTTTACAATAGTAGGGGTAGGGACGATAACTCTCTTCTTCAACTTTTGAGGCACATCGTTCAATAGGGCTAAAGGAGGTAACTCCTGTAGTGAACTCTTCTGCGTGGTGCTCAATTCAAATTCAACTCTTATTACTGAGTTATTATTTAAGTCCAAACTCATTGGGGTGATACCGATTAACCAATAGATAGCAGGGGGAGTCTTGAGCCACTCCCTTATTTAATTGTGTTGAGTTGGCCAAAAGTGCATGAGCTAACTAAAAGGATACATCATATTTTCTTTTATTGCTTGGAATGATGAGCTTGTCTTTTAACTCCCCACAAAGAGCTATAATGTCATCGATTGTAAAGTCCGAGCAAGTTATGGAGAATGTTTCATCTACGTTACTGCTTTCGCTGACCTTGGGGGGGGGGGGGGGGGGGGACCTTGGTCATACCCAAACTGCCTGGTAGAATGATAAGCCTCACTTTCAACACACCACTCAGTTAATGAGGGAAGACAGCCAGGAGTAAGAGCGAGAACAACGACTAAAATAGTTTTATCGGTAACCATTTATGTTGTTACCATTTCAACTGGAAGATTAGCCTTAGTAAAGAACGACTATGTTTGTACTTGAGTTTCTCCACCCTAAGGCTTGACAACAAAGGTAGGTTACTTGTCAACAAAGGGAAGTAAGTCCTTCCTACTTTGCTTATTATTCTACTGGAGCAACCTTTGACATTTTACAGCAAATGGAATGATGCAGATATTCGAGGGGCAACAACGGGGAACCTCGTGTAAAGGAACTTCATTAAGATAATAATGTTGGGGAAGTTAGAGACATCATACCTCCCCAGATAACATGCCATGTCAATATGAGTCTTGTCTAGCCAAGTGTAAAGGGACCCCAAGATTGATAGAAGTAAGTGGAAGAATAACCCCACAAGACAACCTCACAAATATATTGACCAAATCTCTCCAAGGTTGATCATTGTGCTTTCTAGGTAGAAGGAAATGAAAAGCATACACATAATGTAAGAAACGAACTAATGCAAGGAATCTTAACCTTCACTAAATCTGTGTCATGAATATTACCTCTCGCCTTCTCATCCTAGATGGATTTTGGGGGAGCCTTGTAGTAAAACTTGATAAGTTGGGTGAAGGTTGCTTTATTAGAATCCCCAACACATTCATGATATATCCTATCAAAGTTTTCCCGCGATGTAGCTTCAGTATCATCAAGAGTCTTATTTCTGTAAGAAGAAGCACCATGGGGCTCAAGGCCCATCAACTCATAGATGTCTTCAAGAGTGATCATAATTTCACCCAAGATGTAACGAAAGTATGGGACGCTAGGTTTCATAAAGAGACCAATACTTGTGTGACACTCACCTAATTAAATACCGGGTGATCAGTGCTTTATGAAATTAAATCTCAATATCTAGTTAGTTCATTCTCAGCATCACCGTCGAAAGACAATTTCTTTATTAATTCACCTAATAAATAATTAAGCTAGTGTAAAAAAATTTCCATTTTTAATTTAATTAAAACCATTCCATAATACGGAATAATAATTTAGTAACATCACATCACAACTGAACTACATATAACAAGAATAAATGTGATTGGAATAACTCTCCAGTTAAAATATCTCATCACCAACAAACCAAAACTGATATCGACAATACTAACATAAGTAATTACAATATCTGGAATATAAATGAAATAAGTAGAATCCTGAGCGACATGCCCTAAATGAAAATAGAAACTACAGATATGTGAATCAACAGAATGGAAGCATCTAACAAAGTCTGCATCAACATTAGCAGCTATAACCCATCGAGACATCCATTTCTATGTTGGCTTCCCTGATACTGGACACCTGATGTACAAGATACAATAAAGAAGAGAATATGCAAGGAAACGGGTTAGAACCCGATTGTAAAAGATTTTTAAAATAGCAAGTGAATAAATGCTACAATTAGCAATTATTATATACGTGTTAAATTCTCGATCTCTCTCTTGAGATTCTCACCTCTCATCTAGTGTGCACGCCTAACATATCTCCAAATTATTCTAGTTACTATTCCCACTTTTACTTGATTATAACATTGTGTGAACTAACCATTGACCTCATCTTTCCCACGTATATCCTTCACAATACATGTAATAAATATGTATTAATTCATTTCTTAATATAATTAAGTGTTCTAAAACTTAATTAATTCCAGATTCCACTATCCCTCATGTCTACTTAAATCACACAGTAAGTAATATCACAAGTACATATATACATTCACTCTATTATATATAAATAATACTGCACCCGAGACACAACTGCAGTGCATGCATACTCTGTTATCTAGTCCCAGTACATCTCGACACCGTATAAAGGATTGTTGGTTCGGTATACCCCTCGAACCACAAATATCAAAAAACAAGTATTGGAGGCGAACATATAACTAAGCCTTTGGGCTACGCACATACCTACGCACCCAAATTAACTTTCAATACCATTATTTTCACTAATGACAATCCAGCCTAAGACCTATGTTCTGAGGCAACAAGATAAAAATCCCCCATAAGGCTCATAAGGGATATAACTTCCCTCAACACGCAAACCTCCCGTCAATAGCAAGTAGGATAGGTATGTCATACACATAAATCATTATATAGGTATTCTTTTCACCTATTTACATATCGTTAGGGAAAATGCACAACCCATATAATAAATCACATACGTAAAATATTTTATCTCTCGATTATCCTACATATTTAAATTATGACTTTACTTCTTAAGGTATCTTCTCGAGCTTTTCTCACCACTCGAAGCATATCGTTTTATTTCTCATATAAATTCAGTAGGTAAACGTCTACCCCCTACTGGTCCATGTCCATATCATCCCCAAATTTTCACGAATTTAATAATTCTCCAAATAAGATTTATTCACCGACTATCCCTAAATTAATTTAACCCCATAATTAATTTCTTAGGGTCAAGTCCAAAAATATAATATGGCCTAATGGTGTCCCAAATATTCCGTTTGTTATTAAAATTAAGTCCCATAATGAAATAAAGAATAATCTCATCGAAATAATCACAAAAGGAAAAAAATATCAAATTTTGTGTAGCCGAATCGATTCCCTTCCATAGAAAAATCATACCTAATTAAAAAAATCAGAAAAATACGAAATCGGCGCCCACGCGATCGTAACGAAAAGATCAATCTTCATGTCCAAAGACATGGCCGTTTGAGCGAGATAACCATCTTGTTCGAACGAGATATAATCTCATTTGAACGAGTTGTACTATCGTTCAAACGACCTTTGTATTTTCCAACCTCTGCCTTTCTGGAATTTTGTGCTTCACAGACCCCATTTTAACCCAGAAACGGTATGCAAATCCCAACTCCAAAGGATCCCAACCTCCCAAGAATCAATCCCAATTGATATAACCAAGTATATACATGATTTACAATATCAAAACATATCAAAATCATCATGGAGTTTCGATGAATCATGCTAATCTTATTTTCAATTCAGAAAATCTGCATTATATAATTCTTTCTCAAGAACACATATAAACCCCAAATTTCCTCATCAATTAAATCCAAAATTTTGTGGTGTTAAGTCTAAATTCATCAAAAGAATAATCCTAAATGATTTCCATTTCAAGAATTTCATCAAAATCATCAAATTTTCGTCTTTGATTCATAGTTTTCATGGATGTTTATCTCTTCTAATTTAACATGGATATTATACTCACTAATTGGAACACGAATTACACTTGCCTTAATGTGTAGGTATGATCCTTTGGAGAAGATATGTTTAGGATGTCCCCTCATCTTTTTCGGTCACTTTTTCCGTAGTGGTGTAAGGTGGTTGTCCATTAGGTTGCTCTCAAAACCTCTTCCTCTCCTTGGAAAAACCTCTCACCCTCCTCAAAGACCCTTTTTTTTTAGGTGAATGAACCTAAGTTCTCTAATCTATTCACTTATATAATAAAACCCATTTTCGTAGTTACTATTCACCTCCCAAATAAAATGACCAAAATACCCCTCCGGGATGTCCTTTTGGTTCCCAATTGACTCGAGAACTAAATCAAACCCCCGGGTAGAATTTTTTGCCTATTTTGACCTTTTCGGACTCAACGGTGCACTCGAAATGATCATTTGGATGAAATTAAATAATATACTTTTCATTCCATTTAAATATAGTCCCGACACGACTCACACGTGCGTCCCAACTTAATTATCGTAATTATTATATTCACAATTCGCGATAATTTATAAAACCATAATCATATGTAAAGTCATAATCATATATATTACTTTTAATCACTAAGTAATATTCAACATTAATCAGATATTACTTTATTCTCAAGTAATATTTAAATCCGGATTAATTTTCAATTATCCCACAATTAAGTCTAATTAATCCCATTTAAAAGTCATTAAAAATACGGGGTGTTACATACTTCCCCCCTTACAACGGAATTTCATCCCGAAATTTGTAAAAAGTATACCAGATAAGAACAACTCTGGGTACATGTTGCGCATCGCATCCTCTCGCTTACAAGTAAAGTACTCTATACTACCCATACAGTATGCTATCAAATACCCTTAATAATGAACACCTCACGTATGTTCATTATAAACTCCAGGTTACCCTATCACATAGGTTCTTGACTTCTACTATTTAGTAGATTAATTGTTCTTTAGATACATAAGACATCGTCTCGCGACGATCGTACACAAGTAGGTTATTTGTGCATTATATATTTTACACACATTATATACTAAGTATCATTAGAATAACAAGGCTTACCCTGCCATACCTCAACTGGAATCACGCCCAAAAGTGAAATTATATGAATTATTATACACAAACTCCACTAGTGGAAGGGACTACTCTCGTCCTCCCCTAAGATCCAAGGGTACACATATAATTTATTCCCTAACATCTTATTAGTCCATTTGTTTTGCCCATTCATCTGTGGATGATAGGTCGTACTTAATCATAACTCGCTACCTATAGCCTTGCGAACACTCTTCCAAAATCAAAAGACAAAGATATTTTCCCAATCGGACATGAGATCAAGCGGTACCCCATATAACATCACTATCTTGGTTATAAAGATCTGCTCATACTGCCTCGTAGTATGATCAATCCTAACTGCCATGAGGTGAGCTACTTTGGTCAATCGATCTACTATCACCCATAAAGGATCTTAACCCCTCTAGGAAATAGTTATCTTCACCATAAAATTCTTGGAATGCTTTCCCATTCTACTGGTTGAGAAATCCCTACCGGGTTCGGATGGTCCACTCTTTATCAATAGACAGGTGACCCATTGTAAAAAATTTTTAGCAATATTTCTCTTCATTGTATCCCATCATCACTGTCATTTATAACATGATACATCTTATATTCTCTCAAATGTACCTCTAACCGTGATTCATGTGACTTTGCCTCACTGCATGTCATAAGTCCTTTCCCCGCTCTAAAAATCAGTTTCTTGTGAAACGTAAGCTTCTGACAAATCTTACAGAATAATCTTCGACTTCCGTGGGTAAATGTTGTCTAATTCACACGAAAATCATAATCCACTGCCTAATTCAATCACCTAGGGCGCCTATACACCCTATGTCTCGCACATTATTTCACCAATGATATGTACCACTCTTAAATCAATTCTCGCGCACTTGGCATGCTGGTAAGGTAGGAGTACACTCAACTACCCCACAAGTCATAACTTAATAACTGTTTCATTGGCATCATTGTTCTATTCATAATAATTTTAGGACTAGGCGACTCTGCCGGCCTTAAGTCATAATAGAATTATCAGCTCTCAATTATATTCTTATATATGTATAATGACCGAAGTATGAAATCCATGTACTTTCAACTAAACTTCTCTCCAACTCTCGACGTTTGCTAGTTTCATGCGTGGGATGTCTCGCAAAGTAAAATCCAAATAAGGAACCCCCTCGATACACTACTCCCTAACATAGTCGGTTGTCGAGATTCGTAAGGCTCTTAGTCCATAATATGTACCTTCCCACAATCTCCGTATGTTAAAAAATCTACTTATGTCCCTTAGAATTAACATCAAACATGACACTCTCACTATCCCAAGTTCTTGGTAAGTTATATCTCTTTGTTCGATAAAGAACACAATGTATCCTGAGTCATATCAGTAAATAAATCCCTACGCATTGGGATCACATAGAACTAGACAACACATTCACTAAAGTCTACGATACCATGAAATTGACACACACACACACACACACACACACACACACACACACACACAAATATATATATATATATATATATATAGGCCCAACCCTATTTCAGGTGGCGCCTCTCCAAAGTAATATTACTCACTCAGAATATCTAGCACGATAGTCTTATCACTCAATCTACTATCGTTCAAACATTAGGTAATTAATCACTACACATTACCACAATAATCTCGACTTTGCTAACTCAATGTAGTAGTAAATTATAACGATAAAATATGTTTTTAGTGCCCACCCGTCTCACTCATGGGTGACATCAAAAAGTCCCATTATCAATTATAGATACGTTTGCAACCCGACTGTTAAAACAAACGAACCCACTAAACTCAACTCGCACGCGAATTTTAGTGTTGACAATTCATATATATATATTGTTACACACCCATGCCACTTGAATTAATCCTGACAAGGATGAAACAAAACTTCACCAGTCTTGCCTAATCATAAGGTCCCAGCACTTAACTGCCAACACGACCCATGAGCATCTGCAATCATTATACATCTAGGATTTCATCCAATAGTTTCTCCCTCCTCATAGTGGGCAAATTATTCTGTTCTGCGGCTTACACGCCCACCACTAAAATGTTGGTCCAAAATCTCTAGGCCTCACTTAAGGCTTTATTGGCCTCCCTTTTACTTCCTAGGCCTCATCGACTCTCGGGTTGTAAATTCCTAGGCCCAATTCTCTTGACCCAATTCCTCCATTGGAAATCTCATTCCTCCAGTTATTATGCCTAACTGACATGGTTTACCATTCCCAAACTTATCAGTCTCACTTCTTAACGTGGACACATTCAACACAGATAGTCCCACTCTCTATACATAGGGAAATTTGTTGAGACATTTCCCCATCGCTGGTCCCACTGACTATTTTGGAATGTCCTTCTCTTGGACCGGCAGTCTTAGCTCCCAATTTCTATTTTCGTTATTCTTTTGGCTCTACTAGTCCTATGGAACACGTGGTCGACCTCGATGGTCTTGGATGAATTCATCGCCGCTTAGTAAGGATTAAAATAGCCCCCCTACTGGGTATACCTTCCGGTAATGTTTCACTATCACCATTGAATTTAATCTTGCCCTTCGGCTCGGTTTTCCCAACCCTTCGGGTTCCCCTTCTTCTAGAAGCGGCTACGAATTTCTTGGCGACATTCACCCTAGTCATCTTCATCAAATTTCCATCCGTATTTGAGTATTTAACTCATGAGTCCATTCACAACAATTAACTCTTATTATCTTCGATATACCCCTTCTTCGTTGGGTAAAGATTTCATTAAGCTAGTTTACTTCTATCTCGCGTTGGGTTTTCTTTCTTTCCCATATGAGATAAGTTTCTAGATTCTTTTATATCCATATTAAAACCGCATATGGATGATTTCACGATCGAGCCGTACCTAAATTATTGATTTTAGCTTCACACATGCTTCTTTATATGTGATGTCTAACTCTCATCACTTTAGATTGCTCCTATGAGCAAAAATTTCATTCGATATTTTCAAGTGCTAGGTGTTTACTACACTTCACCCTATATAATTGCCTTTGAATTTGTTCCTTCACAAGAGTCCTTCCAACTCCCTCACCTTTCACTGATAGTGCTGGGTGGGTTTGGAACGGCACAAACGTCATCTATGAGGGTGCTTGGGAAACTAAAACTCCCAAACATCTTATTTATTGTCCTCAGCCTGAACAACAATTTTGATAGGTTCTATCTTAAACACCATTTCCTAAACACTACATAACTTTGGCGGAGTCCTCCTTCTATTGTTCTTCTAATGACCCTCGCTAGTAATCAATGATCGACCGAGATCGTATAAGAATTACATCACTTATATTTCCTAGCAGGAGCACATAAGTCGTAATACGCAGAGGAATACAACATCCTAATAATAGGGCTCTATATCAAAGAACGCTATGCTGAAATGTAGAAAGCCGTACATATCCTAAGGACACTAGAACCTAATGCTCTGATACCACCTGTGACACCCCGCCTAATTAAATACCGGGTGATCAGTCCTTTATTAAATTAAATCAGAATATACAGTTGGTTCATTCTCAGCATCACTATCGAAAAACAATTTCTTTATTAATTCACTTAATAAATAATTAAGCTAGTGACAAAACTTTTCCATTTTTAATTTAATTAAAACCACTCCATAATACGAAATAATAATTTTGTAACATCACATCACAACTGAACTACATATAACAAGAATAAATGTGACTGAAATAACTCTCCAGTTAAAATATCTCATCACCAACAAACCAAAACTGATATCTACAATACTAACAAAAGTAATTACAATATTTGGAATAGAAATGAAATAACTAGAATCCTGGGTGACATGCCCTAAATAAAAATAGACACTACAGATGTGTAAATCAATAGAATGGAAGCATCTAACAAAGTCTGCATCCCCATTAGCAGCTATAACCCATCGAGACATCCATATTCGATGTTGGCATCCCTGATACTGGATGCCTGATGTACAATATACAATAGAGAAGAGAATATGCAAGGAAACGGGTCAGAGCTCGATTGTAAAATATTTTAAAAATAACAAGTGAATAAATGCTGCAATTAGCAATTATTATATACATGTTAATTTCTCGATCTCTCTTCTGAGATTATCACCTCTCATCTAGTGTGCATGCCTAACGTATCTCCGAATTATTCTAGTTACTATTCCCACTTTTACTATATTGTAACACTGTGTCAACTAACCATGGCCCTTATCTTTCCCACGTATATCCTTCACAATACATGTAATAAATATGTATTAATTCATTTCTTAATATAATTAAGAGTTCTCAAACTTAATTAATTTCAGATTCCACTATCTCTCATGTCTACTTAAATCCCATAGTAAGAAATATCACAAGTATATATATATATATATATATATATTCACTCTATTATATATATACAATATTGCACCCCTACACACAACTGCGGTGAATGCATACTCTGCTATCTAGTTCCAATACATCTCGTCACTGTATAAAGGACTGTTGGTTCGGTATATCCCTCGAATGACAAATATCAAAACACAAGTATTGGAGGCGAACATAGAACTAAGCCTTTGGGATACTCACATACCTACGCATCCAAATGAACTTTCAATACCATTGTTTTCACTAATGAAAATCCAACCTAAGTCCTATGTTCTGAGGCAACAAGTCCGAAATCCCCCCCATAAGGCTCATCAGGATATGACTGCCCTCAACGCACAAACCTCTCGTCGATAGCAAGTAGGCTAGTTATGTCATACACATAAATCATTATAGGGGTATTCATTTCACCTATTTACATATCATTAAGGCAAACACACAACCTATATAATAAATCACATACGTAGTATATTTTATCTCTCGATTATCCTACGTATTTAAATTATGACTTTACTTCTTAAGTTATCTTCTCGAGCTTTTCTCACCACTCGAAGTATATCATTTTATTGCTCAATTCAATTAAGTAGGTAAACATCTACCCCTACTGGTCCATGTCCGTATCATCCCCGAATTTTCACGAATTTAATAATTCTCCAAATTAGATTTATTCACCGACTATCCCTAATTTAATTTAACCCCATATTTAATTTCTTAGGGTTAAGTCCCCAAATATAATATCGCCTACTGGTGTCCCATACACTCCCCTTTTTATTAAAATTAAGTCCCATAATTAAATCAAGAATAATCCCATTGAAATAATCACAAAAGGAAAAAAGGATCCAATTCTGGGCAGCTGAATCGATTCCCTTCCGTAGAAAAATCATAACTAATTAAAAAAATGAGAAAAATACGAGGTCGGTGCCCACGCTATCGTAATGAAAATATCAATCTCCATGTCTAAAGCCATGGTCCTTTGAACGAGATAACCATCTCGTTTGAACGAGTTATACTATCGTTCAAACGACCCTTCCTCTTTTCCAACCTCCGTCTTCCTCGAATTCTGTGCTTCACATACCCTATTTTAACCCAGAAACAGTATGTAAATTCCAACTTCAAATGATCAAAACCTCCAAAGAATCAATCCCAATTGATATAACCAAGTATATACATGATTTATAACATCAAAACAGATCAAAATCATCATGGAGTTTCGATGAATCATGCTAATCTTATTTTAAATTCAAAAAATCTGCATTATATAATTCTTTCTCAAGAACACATATAAACCCCAAATTTCCTCATCAATTAAATCCAAAATTTCATGGTGTTAATTATATTTTCATCAAAGGAATAATCCTAAATGATATCTATTTCAAGAATTACATCAAAATCATCAAATTTTCATCTTTTATTCATAGTTTTCATGGATGTTTATCTCTTCTAATTTAACATGGATATTATACTCACTAATTGGAATAAGAATTACACTCGCCTTAATGTGCAGGTCTGATACTTTGGAGAAGATATGTTTAGGATGTCACCTCCTCTTTTTCGGTCACTTTTCCGGTGGTGGTGCAAGGTGGTTGTCCATTGGGTTGCTCTCAAAAGCTCTTCCTCTCCTTGGAAAAACCTCTCACTCTCCTCAAAGATCTTTCCTTTATTTTTGGGTCAATGAACCTAAGTTCTCTAATCTCTTCACTTATATAATAAAAGCCAATTTTCATACTTTCCATTCACCTCCTAAATAAAATGGCCAAAATTCCCCTTCGGGGTGTCCTTTTGGTTCCCAATTGACTCGAGACCTAAATCAAACCCCTGGGTAGAATTTTCTGCCTATTTTGACCTTTTCGGACTCAACGGTTCCTTCAAAATGACCATTTCGATGACATAAAAATAATTTACTTTTCATTCTTTTAAATATAGTCCCGGCACGACTCACATGCGTGTCCCGACTTAATTATCGTAATTGTTGTATTCATAACTTGTGACAATTTATTAAATCATAATCATATGTAAAGTCATAATCATATATATGACTTTTAATCACTAACTAATATTCAACATAAATCACATATTACTTTATTCTCAAGTAATATTTAAATCCGGATTAATTTTCAATTATCCCACAATTAAATCTAATGAATCCCATTTTAAAAGTCATTAAAAATACAGAGTGTTATGACCTGAAGGGCTACATTATGCTTGGACAAAGTAAAATACACTACACCAAAATTGGCAACTTGTCATGGTAAAAAATTGTGACAAGGCAAACTTATAATGGTATGTTATCATGACAAGTTTTGGGATGAGAATGAAAATTGTCACGAACTTCTCATGGTGAGAAGAATTATCAAAGGAAAAATTATTACGGACTTTGACTGTGACAAAGGAAAAATTATCACGATCAAAGTCTGTGACAAGTCCGTCACAAAGGAAAAATTGTCACGATCAAAGTCCGTGAAAATTCTGGGCGGAATTAAAAAAAATGTTGGGCAGTATGGCCATTACCACTGCCGAGCAGTATATTTTAAGCTGTTACAACATATTTAAACCTGTTCAAACAGTATATATATTAAGCAACATTCAATAATTCATAAAAACTACATATGAATTAACAAATAAATATTCATAACCAACCGACATTCAATATTTAAATGAAATAAATACAATTAATATCCAACAAAAAATATTCATAAGCATGAAAATAATAAAAATAATGTCAAGGGCTTGAGTTTTGAATAGGTCGGAAGAGTAAGGTAGGTCACACTACATATGAATTGATACAACCATCAATATGTCTAATGCCACATTGCTCTTCCAACCAAAAGGGTTCGTTCTCTTTTTCGAGCATAATATGCGCGATGTAAACCTTTGCCTTAATATCTTGCAACACACGTCCATAAACCACACTACCCGGCTGTGTGTCTGGGTTCCTCAACCCCTTAGCTATGGGATTTCCACCCCGGAGTTCTATTAAATTCACACTCGGCTAACTCATTATTGACATAGGTCGGTTGGAGGGGTCAAGGTGTCAAATGGATCATATACAGATGATGAGTGGGTGTGTATCGACGATGAGGGTGAGAAATATGGAGAAATGGCATCCTCGTTTACCGCTTTAAACTTTCCCTTACATTAGGAGGACCCTAACTAACACTTCATGTACTCGACCATATTGAAAATCGTCTCCCCCAACCTTTCTAACTTATCGCCATGGGTGTCCACCTTATAAGCCAACCCGGTGTTGCTCGTCTCAATCCTATTGAGCCTTGACTTACCCAACCGAGAGCTCACCCCTTATCTGCCCCTTGTGATCCTCCCCGAGTACCTGGCTTAGTGCGTTCGTAGCCAAATATGCGTTGTCGTCATCAGACTGGGAGTTGTGCACTTCCTTAAGCTTTTCCTGGAATGGCAAAAAGTACACAATTAGTTAAGTTAATAAAAAAATAAAACGTAATTAAAAAAATAAACAATTGGAAGATATTTGTATAACTTACAATTGTGTCTGCCATGCTCGGGGACACCTCCTTATCCTTGCTCTTCTTCATCTGAATTGCCACATAGGCATCGAGCCTATGTGTCCTACCCTACCCTCAAGGCCACTCTCCACTACCTGAAATAAAATAATGCAGAATTAGTAAGTAATGCAAAGTAATGCTAAATTAAAATAACATAAATTAAAAACTTACCATCTTGTGCTCCACCTAGGCATAAGACGTATGCCCGGAGTAGTGCACGTCGAACTTTTTGACCCGATTTTTATCCCCGATTGACGAGATATCAACTGTCGATCCTGGATCTCATTGTCGACAAACTGTTGCCAGCTTGCCAATGAGATTGACTCCTTCGACAGTACCATGTCAAGACCCTTAATATGGACTCCCGGTCCTGCCCAAAGTACCGTGCCGACATATTTTTCTTCCACGTTTTGTATTAATCTCTCAATTGTTCGAACATGGAGTCACGGACATGTGGGGGCAGGCCGAATCGTTCCTGTCAAACAAATACAAAGCAAAAAAAAGAAAGTGTTAGTTGTATTTAAATTATAATATATAAAAAATATAATTATATATATATATATATATAACTACAAAATAAAAATAAAGTGAGCAACTACCTGTAGTGCCCCCCAGATGTCCATTTTGAGTTCAACGGGCACCTTCCTCCGATCCGTGTACCCCGGTCCGACGATCGTCTTGAGAAACTCAAGGGCCCTAGCCTGTATGGCCATCTTGTTCTCGACGAGGGATCCCAATTTGACCCATTTTGGGGCCCTAGTGGCAGATAAGTCTTCCCCACCTCTGCTATCGTGTCGCCCTGATGAAGACATTTCCTACAAAAATTATTGTTATTAGTACAAACATGTATATGAGAAAATGATCAAATCCAAATGAATATAAATCTTGTTTATGATGGAAAATAGGTGCGTGAAATAGGAGTCAATGGCTATCTATTTCGGTTCTCATTACTATAATCTAGGAAGGTGTAAATTTATACTAAATCAACTTGTATATGATTACTTATTACCTTTTCACCCTCATCACTAGTTATATAACACTTGCTATGGGGGGTGCATGCATTCATGTATTCTCATGTGAATGCATGACATAGTGTCACTATAACATGATATATTTTTTTTATATTTTCACACTCATAAAACATAAATCAAGTATTCCTCTTAAAACAAAAATAACGACAGTCAGTCATCACACAAATCAATACCCAATTTTAGTCGTAGCAAAAATCAGGGTTAATGTGAATCTATCACAATTTATGAGCACAAACATATATGTGTGTATATATATATATATATATATATATATATATATATATATATATATATATATATATATATATATATATATATATAATAAGTTACAAAACTTATGTATGTCATAAGATGAAAGTATGATGTCCTGAGATGAATTTTTTCTACACTACCTCTTTTGCCCCGCAAATATTTGATTTCCCCTTTTTATTACTCACTAATTAATTCTCTCTCTTCCACTTTAATTCAAACATAAGGGATAATTTGGTAAACACACACCAAAATGCAAACCTTCTCACCACACACTCCCGTAGAGACACCAAAATTCATTTCAGTCCCACAACACAAACCCCCACCCTCTCTCTCGGGCATAACCCATACCGTATTTTCTCCCCTCCCCACTCACCCCCTACCTTCTCTTTTCTCCCCGCTGCCAGCCTCAGGTAGGTTTTTTTTCTCTCTCTCTCTCTCCTTACATGGTGCGAATTTTGTGCGGGTTTTATAATTTTGTTACTGCGATTTTGTAATTTTGTTAATGCTTGATTTATTAGGGTTAGTTAAGGTTTATTAGGGTATGATTTGTGGGTTTTGTTCTAACCACCCAAGTATACTCTAATTTTTTCAGATCTATGTATGTATTTGATTTTATGCTATATTGTTATATTGTTCATTATTTTTGTTTTGAGGACATCTAACCAATAATTATTGTTTTGGATTGAAGATAAACACAATACTTTAATGGATTACTTACATTTATATCTTAATTTTGGATTGCGTTTAATTTTGTTAAGTGAAAGTTCATGTATGAAATAGACATGGGTTTATGGATTTCTTCAGTATATGAGTTATATTGGACTAATGTTGCTTATGTGATAACTACTTCAACATGTCTGAGAGGATATGAGTTATATTTTGTGTTTATTTTGGTTTTAATGTACTAATTTGTATTTTTGGTTCAAAACATCTTGGGTGGTGTTTCTATTCATTTGATGCTCATCTGTTAAATATTTTTTGATGTCGTTTGAGTTACACTTGGGTTTTTGAATATTGTAGTAGCATTAATATTCAATTTGGATTTTTTTAGGTTGGAGTATAGTGTAAGACAAATATTATAGTTGAGAATTGTCGTAAGATTTCTAGTATTTGTCAAAAAAGGGTTCACATTTTTATTTTTTGAAACCATGTTGTGTTTTGGTGTAATTCTCTCCCCCTCTGTTTTATTTTTTGTTTGAAATTTTAATATTTTTAATTGTATTGGCAAATATAATTCCCAATACTTGAATAATTTCACTATGTTTTTCTTCCTCATGTAGTGTATTGTGATAAATTTCAAGTGTTTAATTTGTTATTTTAATAAGTATGACTTTTTTTAATCTATGTTTCCAGGCCTCTCCATGATAGACAAAATTTTGACTGAGTTTTTATGATCTCAGGCCACCTTATGAAGATGATTTATTACCGAGTTGACCTTATTGAAGCAAGAGGTTTTGATGTTTATCAACGATGACATACTTTCTTTGCCCTTATGAATGAGGCTAATTTTAGAACTTGAATTTCTTTTTCATGATTCAATCGTGCATTTTTTTTTTAATGCACTGCACATTTGAAAAGAGAAATCAATGTATGTGTTGTTATTTGCCTCTTTAGTTGGGTTGAGTTTGCTATTTTTAATACCCCATAAACATAGTTAATGGTATTGTCGGCACGATTTAGTTGATTTACCAAGTTGTGAGTGAGTTTTGAGGGCTCATAAGAGGGGTGAATGATATAGCTTGGCATTTTTAACTATTTGAAAGACTCAAAGATGCTCTCAAATTTCCTTATTTTTTGTATATATAAAATGATTAATTTATATGACAATTGCGACCTGTTTTTTATTAGAAACTAATTTTGTTATGGACTACCTATGCATTTGTTATGGATTACCTATGCATTTTTTTTATACCCCATGCCTTTTTAACTTGATAATTCACTACCTACATTATGGTACCAGATTTACATGGTTGGTGATAATAAGCTTACATGATTTGTTTTTCTTAGTTTGCATATAGTAGATTCATACTTAGTGTTGCTATTGGTTTTTTGTTAGTTTTCATAGTAACATATACATCCTGTGTTTGTTAACACAAAGTTTTGAGGGGCTACAGGGATTTGGCGACACGAATGAATGGGAAGTTGGTCTTTGAAAACAAAACAACATTTTGAAAATATATACTTGACATGGTATCTATCTCACTGCCATGAACCATGGCGATCCACATCAGCGCTTAAGCTCACTTCTATGCACCCCTTGCCTCAGACCTTTCGAAGGTGTATATTAAAGATGTTATTTTTCGATCCACAACAGTGGTTCATTTAACTTTTTCTAGTCGGTTGCCATATTTAATATTGGCTGAACCCATGATCTAAAATAAGCTTTCAATACTGTTAATGATTGAGACAGATTGTCTTTATCGGCGAGAAAGATGATTGAAAATAGTATTTAGGTATTTCCTTTAAGTTTCTAAATATATTTTTTTTCTTTTCTGTCTTTTATTTATTAGTTTCTGCAGATCTAATCATTAATCTTTTTATTTATTTGACTTTTCATCTTCAAATTACTGTATTGTTTTGGATATATGACGTTACTAGTTCATATATTCTTTGATCTCTCTGTTTTGTCTTGCAAAAAGAATCACAACCATTGGGTGTTGATTCCCTATGTTGTTTGTGCGAATGGCATGTGTTGATGTAAAAAATTAGATTGCTTCTAATTATTTAATCACAGATAAATATAAATGAGACAAAGAATTTTAAAGTGGTTCAGCCTTATAAGAATGGCCTACGTCCACTGTTTCTATTATTGCCAAGTGTTTTGGAATTCTCAATATGTAATTCTATCAAGAAAATCCGGTCCCCTTGAATGAGGGTGATACAATGTATTTATAGCCCTTGGGCTGTACATGTGAAAGGGTAAACAATTAATGCCCTTTAAGAATATACGTCTGTATGATAAGCATTCAATGAATAGTTGAACTGTTGGTTATCTGGCAATCAATGTTGTGGCCGAGATGCAGCTCAGACCGCCTTAGTTGCTCATCGTTCAAGAGTTCCTCGGAGTGTTGGAGTTCCTCGGAGTGTACTTGCTGATCAGAGTGAGTATGACTTAGTCGGGGAAATAAACTTCCTCGTTGCTATTGTGCCACGTAGGTCGACACGTGTCTTCATATTATTCATCTATATCAGCATATTAATTTTGGTATCAACAGAACCCCCAATGTTTCATATTTCGAACTTTGAGGAATATGGAACATTCTTTCTCGGTATATGGCAATATTAAATGACCTTCCTGGTTTTTAGGAGCATTTTCTCCGTGTTCGAATGTCTTCCAAATTCGCAGAATCCGCCTTTTTTGAATTTTTATAAGCGCTTCGATCTTCGCGCACTTTTGTCCTTTTAGCCGCCAGTAGCGTAATAGTTTCTTTTTTATAATCATTTCTTTCGCCGTTTCCCAAGGCAAAGTATTTAAGCTTCATTGTCAATCCCATCATCTTCTACCTTTTCCAATTTCTGCTTTCGAGTTTTCCATAGTCTTTCTCTCTCTTGTGCGTTCATCCCTTTCTTCGTTTGTTTGTCAACAGATCTCCTTTTTCCTGTAAGATCTTCTTCCTTCTTCTTCATTTCTTTTATTTACCATGGTTTATGTTATTGAATCTCTTGAGAAATTCCGTTCTAATTTTTCTATTCCATCTTGGGTAATTTTGGAGGATCTTTCTGAGCCTTTAGATTATTTTCGTTCGGCTGAGGGACACTGGTTCCCCAGCCTCTTTATTGCTGAATGTGGATTTTCTTTTCCACCAAATCCTTTGTGCTTAGAGTTCTGTCATTATTTCGATGTTGTCCCTGCAAAAATAGCCCCCAACACATGGAGAATAGTTAATGGGGTGTATAGGTTAAATCAAACTCACGGAACCCGTATAGGAATTCCTGAGATTATGTATTGTTATAGATGGGCTGTTCTAGATAATATTTTTTATTTAAAAACTAGATTTTTGAATAGGGCCTTAGTAGTCAACCTCCCTGATGCTAATAGGGATTATTTTGAACATGGGGTAGTTATCAAAAATTGGCAACATGCCCCTTTGATTGGAGATGAAGTATATCAAGGTCCCAGATGCCCTCCATATGGCAATGGGATAGGTTATTTTCATCTTATTTTATTTCTGAAATTATGATTTCATTATGTTTGAATAAATGTGTGACTGATATTTCATTATGTATTTGTTTGCAGTTGACAGTAAGAGAAAAACTCAAAAAGAATCAGAAGTAAATATTAAGCATTTGAAACATATCTGGAGTTTGCATCAAAAAGTTGCAGACGAGCACATCAGGTCTGCTTCATATTTGTTGCAGTATAGGAGCTATACATCATCCTTCACTGCTCGTCCTGTGGTTAGCACTAGTGATCCCGTGCCAGTTCCTGAGGACTCTTCTCCAGAATCTCACATTCCTCTAAGTAAGAAAATGGGCAAAAGAAGAGTTCCTGCTCTCTTTGAGGAGACTACCTCTGCTGGAGATGGGAAGAGAAACAAGACTGATGTCCCAAAGGGGACAAAGAAAGTAGATGCTGCCCCTTCTGTTGCTCCTCAGAAGGTTGCCGAGAAGCCCCCAGTGGCTCCGAGCAAGAAAAATGCACCTGTGGAAGTGGTCACCATCTCCCCAACCAAAAGCTCTTCTTTGGTTGAAACTGTTGAACTACCACCGAGGAGACTGAAGAAATCCTCCTCGGTCAATTTGACTGAAACCATTCCCCAGCTCCAAGTTAGTGGAGCTGGTGTTCCAACTATTATTCCCCCAAGCTCTGCAATGAGTTCGGTAAAGACTTGGACCATTCCTGAGGTTCAAGGAATTGAGGAGAGTATGTCTAGGGATGTGCTTACATCTTTGGCTACTCATCACCTTGCTTTAGTAAGTTTCTCATATTCTGAATTTTCTTTCTATGTATCTTTGTGATGACTTATCATTATCTTCTTTTTTCAGCTGGTGAGTTGTTTTAACACCATTGTGAAGAAAGATGAAGCAATCAAGGCTTCTAGCTCCTCGTCTGGAGTGGAGGATGCTTTGTTGAGGTTAACCAAATATTTGAAGGATTCCCGTCAAAAGTATGACGAGGATAGAGCTGAATGGGAGAAGAAGTTGGCTGCAATTGAGGTAAAAAAGGTGCAGCTGGAAAATAAAGTGAAAGATTTGGAGGGAGAGAAAAAGAAGTATGACAAGAAGCTCAAGAGTTTTGGGGAGCTTGAAGACAAGATGAGAATGGCAGAAGAAGAATTGTCCCTTCTACGAGAAGTGAACCACCAGAAAGAAGAGGTGGAAGCTAAGTTGAAGGCCACCGAGGATCTTCTATCCGAGAAGCTCTCCTCGAAGAAAATGAAAAGAAAACTGGTGGTGAAAAAATCTTTCCGCACTGGTTGAGACAAAGGATGGGGCAGGGGGGTAGCAGCAATGATGACTCAGGTGCAGTATGGGAGTTTGAAATACTTCCGAGATGGTTGGGTTGCTTCCTTGGAAGAATTGAAAGTTAATGAGGACTCAGAACTGTTTCAACAACATCTCCCTGGTCCTCCCCCAACCATCGAAGATGAAGAAGAGGACGAAGCTGCCTCCGAAGAATCTTCAATGGTAGTGGGTGATTCCATCCTTACCCAGCCTGCTGACGAGGAGCTTTCATCTCTGCCTGCTCCTCCTGAACAAGTTCCAGCTCCAGCCGACCAACTCGTTGTTCCCACCGAGCAACCGAGCTCCTTATCCCAGCCTCCTGAGAAAGTCTTGGGAGATAAGGAAAAGGTGTGAAGTTGTTCGGTATTCTATTTCTATTTTTCTTCTTTTTCAAGTGTAACCAAGATCTTTGTAACTCTGCACTATGATCTAATAAAATTTGAGTTCTTTTCTTCCATATGGTTGTCTCTTTTCTCTTCTTGTTGATGATTACTTTTTCTTTCTCTGCTAGTTTCTGGCCAGGATGGATCTGCTGTCTGCTAATGATACAAAGCTGATGAAGCAATGTCATGAATATTATAAGGCTGGTCACACAAACCTGAGTGCATCAGAAGTTGCCGACATCCTTGGGCATGATGCTTCAAAGCAGGCAATCGAAGCTTATCAGTACCTGAAATGCTTACTTGACCGAGCTGTGGCCAATAATGTGGCTTACTACGAAATGATTGAAGACTTGTAAGGTACTCTCGATGAACTTCAGTAGCAGTATAAAGAGTCTTCAACTCTTTTGCATGAAGGGTATGAGAAGAAACTCAAATAACTTGGTGAAAAAGGCTACGACAAGATACTTGCTGGCTATGAAGTGAGAGAGAAAACATTGAGAGCAGATGTTGAAGGGCACAGGCAAATCACTGAGTTATTGGAACAAGAAAACAACAATCTGCAAAAAGAAATAGCTCAGCTGAGGTCTGCTGCTTCATCTTCCACTGCCTTGTTACCGGTCACCGATGAAGGATTCTCATTTTTAGAAGTGGAAAATGCCAAGTTGTGAGAAGAGTTGGAGACTTTGAGAAGATCTGGGCCTTTTACTGCTACTCGGGGACGAGGAAGAGGTTCTTGTGGATGAGAAAGAGTTGCTCAGAATGTTGTCGAGGAACCAAGTTCTCGACCTGCTCGGGGAGGATCAAAAGTTCTTCATCGTACTGTTGAAGAAGCTCGTACTCAATCAGCATTGGAAAACCAAGCATTCCAATTGATGGTAAAAAATCAAGCTTTGTCTGACATGTCAAAGAAAATTAGAGAACTGGAACAACAACTCTCTTCAAAGAAATCAGTATTGGAGACTAATGAACTTTTCATCCAGAATCTTCACGAGAAGCTGGAAAAGTTAACATTTCAATTTCACAAACAGCCCAGTGAGTTCTGGATGGCTGGATACAATGAAGCACTATTCCATTTAGATGATCGTATCCAGAATGCCAATAATGAGGGCTACAAGCAAGGTTGGCTGAATGCCTTGGGAGTGCTGAAGCTCGAACAAGGACACTACCTGTGGGACTATTATGATCCTGGGGTACTTGACTTGCCTGTGCCACCGTATAATTTGGACATGGAATGGATCCCAGCTCGTGCCATTCCTCGGAGCTTAATTGCAAAATACCTCGGTGACTACAATCTTCATTCTCAGATCGAGGTATCTCGTCCCGAGCATCTACTGGATACACCTTCAATAATGAACATCAGAATGCTTCGAGATATTAACTTCATTAATTCTCCCCTTTGCCTGGAAGATCCTCCTGCTGGCGAGGAGCCTATATCGAAAGCTGAAGGGAAAAAACCAATAGAATAGGAATTTTTGATGTAACAATTAGTATACAATTTAATATCAATGTAATAAATTTGTGTAATTTATTTTGGATTTAATGAAAGAATTTCATTTTTGTTTGCAAATTTTTATTTCTATTGTCTTGTATTTGTCAAACACTTTATATTTGTGCTTATATAACAATATTGTGTGGTTCATCGACCAACTTAGTAATAAGAAAATTACAAGTATTAGTAATGTAGCTCGATCACTTAATAATAAAGTAATGAGTATAAAAATGTTTAAAATTTTTCCAACCAACCAAGATTGTTAAATTGTGCATGTCGACCAATTATAGTTAGTGGGTTTTTATCCCCGACCAACCATACTTGGTAAATTTTTGTCTTTTTCATAAAATGTGTCCGACCAACCAAGGTCGATAAATTCTCCTTGTCGACCAACTACAATAAGTGGGTTTTTATCCCCGACCAACCATACTTGGTTCAGTTTGGAATATTTTGTTCCTCGAGGAACTTTTGTATTTTCTGTAATAATCTTACCTCCCGACCAACATAAGTTGGCATTTGACAGCATATCTTGTTTCCTAACCAACCGAGATTGGCATTTTTAGGAGTGTTGTTCTTACCCTTATACCAACCGGAGTTGATCTGAGTTCGAACTATCATGTCCACTTGCCCTTTTACCAAAATTGGTCTGAGCCAGTGTCAGCCTCCTAACCAAAGGAGTATGGTTTCCTAACCAACTGGAGCTGGTATTTTTAGGAATGTCGTGTTCTCGCCCTTTTACCAATCGGAGTTGGTCTGAGTTCGAACTATCATGTCCACTCGCCCTTTTACCAACCGGAGTTGGTCTGAGCTAGTGTACGCCTCCTAACCAAAGGAGTATGGTTTGTTCTTGCCCTTTTACCAATCGGAGTTGGTCTGAGCTTGAACTATCGTGTTGTTTTTACTGTCGAGCAGCGTAGTGTTACACACTAGTATTCCCCGAAAAACTTTCAATAAAAAGAGAGAAGATGGCGAAATATCGTCATTTTATTCATATTGATGGAACTGCTTTACATTTTACATCACTGATAATACTTGCGTAGGTGTTCAGCATTCCATGCATTCTTAAATTCCTCTCCTTCTAGAGTTGCTATTCGGTAAGTTCCTGGTCGAACAACTTCTGTAACTCGGTAAGGTCCATGCCAGTTTGCTTCCAACTTATTGTGCTTCTGAATGACCTTCTTTAGCACGTAATCTCCTTCTTTTAAGTCGCATTTTTTCACCCTCTTGTTATAGAACAGGGTTGTTCGTTGTTGGTAAGTGGCATTCCAAATGGCTGCCTCTTCTCCAACCTCCTCGAGCATGTCCAAATCTAATCTCCTCATCAAGTCGCTGACTGGGGAATTGAAATTCAGCACTCTGTGTGTTGGAAGACCCAACTCGGCAGGTATCACGGCCTCACTTCCAAATGCCAGCATATATGGTGATTCTCCAGTTGCTGCTCGGGGAGTTGTTCGATAAGCCCACAATACTGACTGTAGCTCATTAATCCAATTAGCTTTAGCCTCACTTAGCCTCTTCTTCAAACCATTTAGTAATGTTATGTTCGTCACTTCAGTTTCTCCGTTGCTTTGAGGATGGCCTGGTGCTGAATGAACCTTCAAAATGTTTGACTGATGACAATAAGCGGTAAACTCCTCATTGTCAAATTGTGTTCCATGGTCTGTGATGAAGGCATGAGGGAGACCATATCGGCAGATGATGTTCTTCCAAATGAACTGGTACACCTTCTCGTATGTCATATCAATAAGGGGTTCAGCTTCGACCCACTTAGTAAAATAATCCACTGCTACGACGAGGTACTTGAATCTTCCTCGGGTCGTTGGCAGTGGTCCAACCAAATCAATTCCCCACATGGAAAATGGCCAAGGGGAAGTTATGGGTGTCAACAATGCTTGTGGAGATCTTCGGATGGAGGAAAAACGTTGGCATTTATCACATCTCTTAGCATAGGCTATACAATCAGACCTCGTCGTTGGCCAGTAGTATCCCTGCGTCATCACCCTTTGCAAAAGTGTCCGACCTGCTACGTGGGCTCCACAGGACCCTTCATGGATCTCTTCACTCAATTCTTTCACCTCGGAGGGATGTACACATCTTTGCAAACCTTCCATAATTCCTCGTCTATACAAAACACCATTAGTTAGTACATATCGAGCAGCTTTATACTTTAATTTCTTGGCAGCGAGCTTATCCTCCGGTAATTCTCCCTCCTCAATATATGCCCTAATGGGATCCATCCAAGATGGTCCTAAATCAAGGGTAATAATATTCATCGTCAGGTTTTCATCTATGCTCCGACTTTCTAATACTTTAATTGGTATCGTTCTTCGTAGCTCGGTACGAGTAGCTGATGCTAGTCAGGCCAGTGCGTCTACTCGTGCATTCTCCATTCTTGGTATTCTGATCAACTGAATGGCCTCAAATTCTGCCAACAACTCCATCACCTTTGCATGATACTTGACCATTAATTCTCCTTTAACTGCATATGTTCCCATCATCTGATTCACAATTAATTGAGAATCACTGAATACCATCACTTGTTGCGCTTCCATAATCTTTGCTAAATTAAGACCTACTATCATGGCCTCATACTCAGCCTCATTATTGGAGGCTTTGAATTGGAATCGCATGGCATATTCCATGTCAATCTCGTCTGGGGCGTTCAAAATAATCCCTGCTCCACAACCTGTTGTGCAAGATGACCCATCTACATATAATCTCCATATAGGTAACTCGTCTTCAAATTTATTATCTGACAGAGTTCCTCGGTGAAATATTTGTTGTTTCCTTTCATCCTCCCTTGGTATTTCTCGCTCTTTGTCGACTATCTCTTCTCGCCCTTTTACCAACCGGAGTTGGTCTGAGCTCGAATTTGATGATCCTTCTACATCCACAAGCCCTTTTACCAACCGGAGTTGGTCTGAGCTTGTGTTTGTTGATCCTGTAACATCCACAGGTTGATCAGTGAGCAACTTTTGTTCCTCGGGGGTATCAGGATATGTAAACTCTGCTATAAAGTCTGCTACAGCCTGCCCTTTTAGTGATGATCTGGGTTCATACACAATATCATATTCACCGAGCTCTATTGCCCAGTACATCAATCTCCCTGATTTTTCTAGCTTATGAAGGGCTTGTCTCAATGGCATGTCGGTATACACGACGATGGTATGGGCCTGGAAATATGGCCTCATTCTTCTACTTGCCTCAATTAATGCCAATGCCAATTTTTCCAGCTTTGGGTACCTGATCTTTGCACCTCGGAAAGCCTTACTTGTGTAATAAATTGGCTTAAGGACTCCATTCTCCATTCTGATCAATGCCGAGCTGACTGCATTCTCTGATACTGCCAGGTACAAGTACAACTTTTCTCCCATTACTGGCCTGGACAACAGTGGAGGTGCTCCCAAATACTTCTTTAAGTCTTGAAAGGCTTTTTCACATTCATCATTCCACTCGAAAGTTTTTCGAAGTGTTTTGAAGAATGGGAGGCATCAATCAGTTGCTCGGGATACAAATCTGTTGAGCGCTGCAACTCGTCCTGTAAGACTCTGCACTTCTTTCTTCGTCGTTTCAGATCGCAACCCTAAAAGAGCTTTGATCTTTTCTGGTTTCGCCTCAATGCCACGTTGGTTGACAATGTACCCGAGGAACATTCCTTCTCGTACTCCAAATGTGCACTTCGTCGGGTTGAGCTTAATTTGGTATTTATCCAGTTGAGCAAAGGTCTGACCTAAGTCAATGATAGTACAAGTATAGCACCCTGCCATGGCAGTACTTCTACAATCACACAGGCCGCGGCAGGTATCTCACTCAATGCGCGGCCAGAACAACTGTAGGATGCGGCTCTCCATAAGAGGCCGCGGCACCTCAGCTCAAGGTCCGTGGTCCCACTCCAACAGTAGCGCTGCTGCTCTAGGCCGCACACCCTCATCCACATCTACTGCAGACTTGATGTACGCCACGTGCTCAGGGCACGTGATTCAACACACCACCTTATAAATAGAGGGTCACACCTGAAAGAGGGGGATCGGTTCCAAACACACCCGAGGCACTACAACACATATTCTCTCTACATCACCCCAACATAATCTCTGGAGGCCTAGAATATACATCGCAGCCACCTTACGGGCACACCAGAATCTCTAAAACTACCATGTACTCTCCTTTATTCTCATACTTGTACGTCTCTATAGGCATGATAATATTGTACAATGCAATGCACATAATGAGAGGGAGGCAACACAGTGGACGTAGGCCCATTTTAGGGGCTGAACCACTCTATATCTTGTCTACTCTCTGTTTGTTGCTTTATCTATTTATTCTACACTTCATACTTGATTGGTTGGCACGAGATCTACATGTGTACGATTTCTCGTATCATCAATCTGGCGCCGTCTGTGGGAATGAGACATTTCAATCTTGTTTCTCTGCATATATGAGTCCTTCAAACACCTTATTCGATCCCGAGGGGTCCTTTGGATCATCTCCTCGCGGGCTGGTTACTGGTTATTGGACTCCACATCATATTCATACCCATAGATGGGTATTTCTTATATCCGAATATACTCCATCTTATGGCTTTAGATCCATCTTGCATACCCCTGTGATATCATTCTATCTAGCTAGTATCGAAAGGCATGACGGGCTTTTTCCTCAAAAAGATGAATGATTAGGGAGGGATTGTACCTACTCCTTCTTTGCTGTTCTTGGCCTATGATCTGGGGTTATCATTGAAACAGTGCCGTGTGTGCACTGAGAGGTTATTTACTCATGGACAAACCCTAGTAGGTGTGCTCCCCATAAGTTTCGTAAGAGAAACTCAGTTCCCGAGCTTCAGGTTTGGGATTGCTCCTTGCTGCCTAGGAGGGGATGCGGCCAGACAGTAAATATGTCTTAGGGTCGTGGCCTCCACTAGGGTAGTTACAAAAGCTTCAAACGTTGAGGAGCGTAATCAGTCGGGCTCTAGCTGTACCATGGTATATCATATGGGGCCGCGGCAGTGCATCTTGCTACGTGCCTTATGGCCGCAGCCGCGGTGCCCTGTAGCAGTGAATGCTGCACCCCCATTTCCTACTTGGTTACTTCAATATCTCTGAGATTGCTCACTTCTGTTAGTTTGTTCTCAGATTATATACATACATTGTAAAGACTAACAAAGGCAGAGATGGAGGGAGAATCCAACTGGAGTACAGAAGTCAAGGATGAGATTGTGCAACTATACAATCACCTTAATCACCTCTATGACAACCACGCCTCGCTTCAGACCCATGTCAATTTTCTCAGTCAGAGGGTGATAATGCTGGAGGCCGCGGCATCTAAAAACATAGGCGCAGAAGTGGAGGAAATAGCAAAGCCAGCCATGCCTGTCGCGGTGGTAAATGAAACCGCGAAATCAACCGCTAGAGGTTAAAAAAGGACGAAAAAGTCTGGTGTCTACACTCAGTTGAGCCTCCCAATTGAAGAGATCTTCGAGTTCATCAAAGGGGACAAGATTTTGAGGTGGCCAGAAAAATTGAGAGCTCCACCCCACAAGAGGAACAAAGCTACCTGGTGCAGATTCCATCAGGACCATGGCCACGACACAAAGCAATGCTATGCTCTGAAGGATTAAGTTGAAAGGCTAATCGGGCAAGGGATGCTGCGGCGATTCCTGAAGAATGCATAAGGGATTCAGCCAGACCTAGCAGAGGCTGCCTACCGCATCTCATCCTTAGTCTTTCTAATTTCAACTATTTCTGTTTATGTTTTATGAAGCTCACTGTAGCCTTAATACTCGAGACTTTATGTTTTGTTAACAAAGTCATTAGCTGCAGCATACATATATAAATATATGAACTAACAAGTTTAGCTATATCTGATATTTCTCTTGGTTTCATAACCTTCCACCTCACAAAAAGACTTTTTGTCTCAAACAGATTTCAGAGGAAATATAACGAAATTATCTCGAAGGATTATTCTACTCCGGGATGCGCTTATGGATGGGATACGACCTTCATTAGCTCAGAAGCTCCCCTCGCATTGTGCGACTACATCTTATCATATGATGACCACATTCGTCGAAGCATCTGAGGATTCAAGGAGCTTTTATCAGCCTTTAGGGCCTACAATGCCAATTCTCTGCTCTCGGAGTGCGACATTATCCACGGGGGCTTATAACGCCAATTCTTAGCTTTTGGGCCAGGAGGCTTACAATATCTAGCCAGGGATGGCTTTATATATATTATTAGCTGTGGGTGGCTTAATAACATAACCCAGCCTGGAGAGGCTTGATAGTGTCTCGCATATTAGCTGTGGGTGGCTTAACAACATAACCCAGCCTGGAGAGGCTTGATAGTGTCTCGCATATTAGCTGTGGGTGGCTTAATAACATAACCCAGCCTGGAGAGGCTTGATAGTGTCTCGCATATTAGCTGTGGGTGGCTTAACAACATAACCCAGCCTAGAGAGGCTTGATAGTGTCTCGCATATTAGCTGTGGGTGGCTTAACAACATAACCCAGCCTGGAGAGGCTTGATAGTGTCTCGCATATTAGCTGTGGGTGGCTTAATAACATAACCCAGCCTGGAGAGGCTTGATAGAGTCTTGCATATTAGCTGTGGGTGGCTTAACAACATAACCCAGCCTGGAGAGGCTTGATAATGTCTCGCATATTAGTTGTGGGTGGCTTAACAACATAACCCAGCCTGGAGAGGCTTGATAGTGTCTCGCATATTAGCTGTGGGTGGCTTAATAACATAACCCAGCCTGGAGAGGCTTGATAGTGTCTCGCATATTAGCTGTGGGTGGCTTAATAACATAAACCATCCTGGGGAGGCTTCATAGTGTCCTAAGATCGACTAAAGGAAAGCCATGAAAGACAATCAAAGCGGCTATAGGAGGCTATGTTTCTATGATAATGAAGCATGTCAAACCTACAAAAGGATGGCCTCGATTTTCCAGGGGCAAGGTTCTACAGCTTCATTATCTTGTCAGCAGTCAAGTACATGCCGCGGCATCCTCATCCACCGCCGTCCTAACACTGGATGGCAACCTGCCACAGCTGAATGGAAAAAGCGACTGAGAGTCGCTGAGATGGACCTGAATTCAGAACATTTGCCCTCGTGCAAAATTACCACGGCATTGATCTATTCATTATTTCTACATGGCAAACGAGTAGATAACCAAAGGGTCCGCGGCTTCTACGAAAAATTGAAGAAATTAAGCCGCAGCCCCAGAACCATACTTCATTGGCACCGTGGCTTGGGGGATCACAGCCCTACAGAGGAGCAGGGGAAAGGACACCGCGGATGATTAATTATAGCAAGATTGCATCGAATCATACTATGCTGCCGCGGACCTAGCTACAATTCCTACAAGTTCATTCAATACAGAAAGCAAGTTGCAAATATGAGGCAGTAACGCTCAACCATTCATTATAGCAGGCAATGAAAAACATGCAATATTGAAAAGCAAGGAATATTAAGTAGGCAATCAGTGATAAAAATATGGCCGCAGCCTTTGTGTTAATAGTCATAGATTACAAAATGGAGGCCGCAGCCACAACGAAAATCTAAGATTACAAAAAGTTGATGCAAGAAATTAAGAATTTAAGAGGCCGCGTCATCATCATCGTCAGCCTCTTCTCCGCCCGCGGCAGTCTCTGTCTCCCCCTCCTCAGCCGCTGCCTCTGCCTCTGCTTGGGCTTTCAGCCTTGCTCTCTCTTCAGCCGCGGCCTTCAGCTCAGCAATGCACTCCTGATGTTCTGCATCACTTAATTTCCAAGCGAGGACCGTCTCCTTGGCATCAGGGAAGTTCCTAATAATTCTCTGTCGTAGCTCCTGGTAGCCGCAGAGGTATGCCCTATTGTTAATGAGGAAGAAATCCTTGGAGCCTTTGAATGAATCCACGGTATGAGCTATGACTAGCTGGAGGGCATCGCTATGATCAACTTACATCTTTTGTATGGCCGCGGCGTGGGCTTCATCCTTCTGAGTAGACTTGGCTTCTAGCTCTTGATATTTTTGCTGGAGGAGGGCGAGTTTGGTATTTGCAATCTCTGCATCACGGGCGGCTTCGGCTATTTGGGCATGTGATGATTTCAGAGATTCCGCGGCTTGATTGAAATTCTCCTCCGCTTCCTCTCTGGCCTTGGTGGCCTTCTCCAAGTCCGTATGGGCTGCCTGGAGGGCCGGGACAACGGACTCTTTCCCTTCCTCAAAAGAAGAGGCCCATGCAGACTGCAGGTCCGCGGCATGAGAACTCTTCTCGGCCTCTTTCAGCCTGTACAAAGCCTCATACTTCCTCTTCTGGACCACAATGACATCAGGGGCCTGTATGAAATAAAGGACATTAGCAAAAGTACAAAAAAATATGAGATGCAAAGATTAAAAGATTAGTACGTACCCTCAGAAGGCTGTGGAGGCCACAGTCCTCCAGATCTTCGTGATCCTCCCCAACCAGCCTGTCGAGGTTCGCGGCATCCAAGGCTCGCTTCATTCTCCGCGCAGCCTTTGCAGTAGTGTCCCAGGAGTAGTTTGGGTCAGGTTTCCTTAATTGAGGCCTTGGCCTACCATCTAGACCGGACTCTCCGCGGAATTGGGGAGGTGGCAAATTCGCGTTAACCGCCACTACAGTTGGCGGCGGAGGAGAGGACGATTGAAAGGGGACTTCAGCTGACATCAGGCCAGCCGCGGCCAAATTTTCCCCTATGTTGTCATCAAAGTGTTCATAATGCGCAGGGTTTTCATCATTAACCACCTGATCCGCGGCAGTATCAGTGGCCTTATTTCCATCCTGATCCGCAGCAGGATCAGTGGCCTTATCTCCAGTGGGGGCCGCGGCAGGTACTTTAGCTCTGGACCTCTTCCTTTTTCTGCTTCGCATGGTGTTATTCAGGATGACCGCGTCCTCATCCATCTCTGCCAGCTGCGCAGCCAGCAGCTCCCTATCAACTTCTTCACCTGAAAAGGAATAGCATGAGTTCAACAAGTTCAAGAAAATAAAGGGACCACGGAATAAAAATAATGGTACAGTTAATTACCCTCTGCGCCCATCTGTTGAGGAATTGATTTGTTTGGGAAGAATCCCGCCTCAAATATAGTTGCCGACATTACAAGAATGCTGAACTTCTTATGCTCAGCAGGAACTTCCGCGGCCTCAACAACTCTTTTTTCCTGTCGCGTGTTCAAGTGGAGATTGTCAAGGGCTGCAGAAAGAAAAGACAATTCAAGTTAGTGGAAGTTACGTGAAATTAAAGGACGCGGCTATAATCTTATACCTAGTTTTGAGGGTGAACCCCACTCCCGCGGCATTTTATATGATATCTCTCTTTCATTCTCCTCGGGGTGCATCTCCCAGCCTTCACCGGAGATGTAAAAATATTTCCCCTTCCAGTTTTTCACACTAGTCGGTCTCCCAGTGTAAAGGGTCCCGTCCCTGTCGTGGCTATAAAAGTAGTAGTAGCCCGCGAACTTTACTGAGTTCTCCTTTGGGCGGTAGAAATGAAAGAACTCCGCGGGAGTAATGTCCTTTGTGAACAACTTCTCCCAAAGGACAACTGCAGCAAGAACAGTTCTCCAACCGTTAGGATCTAACTGAGCTGGGGCCAGTTTCATTGTCTGGAAAATGCGACGGATGGGAACAGGAACAGGCAGCCGTAGCCCATAGATGAAGGCGTGCAAAGGGAAGCAAATTCCATCGTCCGACAGAACCGTGCACGGTCTCTGGTTCGCGGCAGGGGCTGAGCACATTAAATTTTTTAGAAATTCGAAAGCCTCAGCAACCTGCTCAACCCAATCTTGGATCATCGAGCCGCGGATATCAAGCGCAACCAATGTTCTCTCAGCCCTCCCAGATGTGCCTCCTGGGTTATTTCTAGCAGCCGCGACATTGTCTCCTACACCCATTGGATGTGTACTTGAGTTGGCTTCCTCTTCCATCGGATGAGATTGGGAATCCTTCCCAGATGCAGAGTCCGCGGAGGCTGAGTCAATTATCACGCAGTTCGGGCAATCTTTCAGTTTGCAGGGCCCAACTGATCTCAGAGGGGGCACGAAAGTAAGCTCGGGGGGAGAGGTCCCAAAGTTCTTTGCCCAAAAGCCTCTCAGGAACTCGTCTGGGTCAAAGCTCATATGGCTGCAGCAGTACCTAAAAAGCAGAGTTCGCAGTTAGGCGCCGCAGCCAGTATGACTTGTAAGACTTCAAGAAGCCGCAGAAGGGTATTTTTAAGTATTAAAAGTTTGGAATTACGTCCCTAACACAGTTATATTAATGGGCAAACTCTATTGCTTATGGGACCGTACGGTCCCAACTGGCCGCGGCCACATCCATTTTGTTAAACTTGCGCTGCCACGAAAATAAGATAGAATTTCTTTAAGGTATTCCCGACCGCGGCCATTCCTAATTCTTCAGACAATTCGATATGCTCTAGTAGCAACTACAATTATTTTACATGGATGTCTTGGGTTCATGAAAGTTTTAAGGCTGTTCCGAGATGACCAAGGGGGATGATGGCTTGAGGGACCGCGGCCATTTAGCACGGTTTGATGCAGAATTGCAAGTTCAGACGATTATTATAATCCTATCAGGCCGCGGCATCTATCCTAAACAGTTAATTATCCAATTTTTAACCATTCTAAGATCAAATTCACAGAATGTAGAGGGTTCGACTATGAACATCAAGAACAATGATATGTATGTTATATGCAGCATATGTGGGAAAAAGCAAAACGAACAAATAAAACCCTAAGATTTCTAGCAAATGAACCAGTAAAGGCATAAACAGGGAAGAAAATTGTAAATAGTGGTTGAAAAATCACCTGGGAATGAAGAGAATCGCGCAGATTAGCTACAGACCACCTTGAACTGCCACACACCGCCTCGGAGGGTCGCCGAAATATGCAAGAAGAAATGTGCAGAGTTTTGCTCTCGATTTGCACTCAAAAGTTTTGGAAACGTAATGAAGTCCACGGCCATAAACAATTTATATAAGGGAGCGCGGAAGACTAATCGTCGCTTTAGAAGCACCGCGACACCTAGTCTACTTAGCTGCAGTCCCAATATATCTCCCTTGGGACTACGGCTTGGGGGCTTATTGATAGTACAAGTATAGCACCCTGCAGTGGCAGTACTTCTACAATCACACAGGCCGCGGCAGGTATCTCACTCAATGCACGGCCAGAACAACTGTAGGATGCGGCTCTCCATAAGAGGCCGCGGCAACCCAGCTCAAGGTCCGTGGTCCCACTCCAACAGCAGCGCTGCTGCTCTAGGCCGCACACCCTCATCCACATCTACTGCAGACTTGATGTACGCCACGTGCTCAGGGCACATGATTCAACACACCACCTTATAAATAGAGGGTCACACCTGAAAGAGGGGGATCGGTTCCAAACACACCCGAGGCACTACAACACAGATTCTCTCTACATCACCCCAACATAATCTCTGGAGGCCTAGAATATACATCGCAGCCACCTCACGGGCACACCGGAATCTCTAATACTACCATGTACTCTCCTTTATTCTCATACTTGTACGCCTCTATAGGCATGATAATATTGTACAATGCAATGCACATAATGAGAGGGAGGTAACACAGTGGACGTAGGCCCATTTTAGGGGCTGAACCACTCTATATCTTGTCTACTCTCTGTTTGCTTGCTTTATCTATTTATTCTACACTTCATACTTGATTTGTTGGCACGAGATCTACATGTGTACGATTTCTCGTATCATCAGTCAACTAGATGATCAGCAGCTTTCTTGCTCTTTGTCAGCATATCATCGACATAGACTTCCATATTGCAACTGATTTGTTCGTCAAAAACCTTATTCATCAGCCGCTGGTATGTCGCTCCTGCATTTTTCAAACCAAAAGGCATAACATTATAACAATAAGTTCCTGTTGGGGTAATAAAAGAAGTACTTTCCCTGTCTTCAGGTTTCATTTTGATCTGGTTGTAGCCAGAGTAAGCATCCATGAAGCTGAGCAGCTCGTGTTCCGAGGTAGCATCCACTAGTTGATCAATTCTAGGCAATGAAAAGTGATCCTTTGGGCATGCCTTATTGAGATCGGTGAAAAATCAACACACATTCTCCATTTATTGTTTTTCTTGTTTACCATCACCACATTTGCTAACCAATCTGGATATTTCACATCTTCAATGAATTGGGCTTTTTGGAGCTTCTCGACCTCCTCTTGTATAGATTGATTCTTCTCGGGACTAAATACTCTTCTTCTCTGCTTTACAGGCTTGATCTCCTTATTCACATTGAGCTCATGACATAAGAAGTTTGGATATATTCCTGGCATGTCTTCATGACTCCATGCAAAAGTTTTCTTTCTGCTTCTCAAGAAAGTTATCAACTCCTATTTTATTGATCCATCCAACGACGAACCTATCTGAGTTGTTCGTTCAGGGTGTTCATCATCCAGAATAACATTTTCTGTAGATTCCACCACCTGTCCTTTTACAAGTTGGGATTCATCTCTGGGATCCAGTGTTTCAATTTCTGTACCTTCATCCACCTGATAGGTAGTAGTATTTTTCCTTGACTCTTCAAGCTCCTCTTGCTCGGCAGATGAATAATAGCATTCCCGATCTACCTTTTGATCACCTTTCACAACTCCTACTCCAAAATTTGTTGGAAATTTTAAGCACTGATGTACTGTAGATGGAACTGCTTTGAACTTCTTCAAACCAACTCTTCCCATGATGATGTTGTAAGCTGATTGCACATTCTTATCCATCGCAAAGAAGCGTATTCTTTCTGTTCGACAGACAGGCCAAGTTCCAATGAATATATCCAACTTGATCGTCCCAAGTGGAAAAACTTTCTCGCCAGCAAAACCCAGGAGAGGTCTGTGATAAGGCTCCAATTGAGATAATTTTAAATTTAAACTGTCAAAGCATGAGTAGAACATGATGTCTGCCGAACTACCATTATCTACCAGAACCCTTGAAATCACTACTTCTTTCATCCTTATTTTGATCACCAAAGGGTCATCGTGAGGGTAAAGAACACCTGCAAGGTCGTTTTTTGAAAAACCAATGACCAGCTTCTCTTTGTTTATCTTCCTCGGGCGATCCTCCTCAGCCAAATTTATCCGCTGAATGTATGAGCAAGCCTGAGCCTCACCGAGGTAAGCTTTTCTTTCTGCAGTAAGATCTCCTCCTCCTGCATCTCCACCTATAATAACATTACAATCAAATGCTGCAAAACGTATTGAAAATACCTCTGGTTCTGGTTGCCTTGGCCTTTTAGAAAGATCGGGGTCATCCTCTGTATCATCTTCATGATTTCTTTTCCTGTTTTCTTCTGCCCGACGAGGAGATCTAGACCTCTCTCTTGCTCACTGTTCATTTCCCCTTTCATTTATACGATCAACATACTTTGATAACTTTCCTCGTCTAATGAGTGTTTCAATCTCGTTCTGGAGGGCTATGCAATTTTTAGTCATATGACCATGATCCTTATGAAACTCGTAATATTTATCTCTATTTCTTTTGTCAGGGTTCGACCTCAATTTCTTTGGCCACCTTACTTCCTCGTTATTCTTGATTTCTTCCAAGACATGATTAATACCCATTTTCAAAGGAGTATAATTATCGAATTTCTTCAGGACTTCCCATGACGACTTATTATTCTTGGAATGCTTGTCACCGCCATTTCCCTTATGCTCTTTCTTCTTAGATTTGTCATCTTCCACCTTGGTTTCTTTATCCATATTCTTCTTCGCAGCCATAGCCTCCTCGGCATTCATGATTTTGGCCGCTTTTTCCATCAACTCTGACATAGTTGTAGGTGGATCTTTGGCCAAAGTGTAATACAACTTGTTAGGCAACAACCCACTCATCAAGTCGATGATTGCTGTCTTTTATTCATAATCTATGACTTCCAACTTCTCGTTATTGAAACGAGTTATGTAATCTCTAGTACTTTCACCAGATTTTTGTCTAACACTTAACAAGTGTGCTACTAGTTTTACTGGCTTTGCTCCAAAATAGAAATTACTGATGAACAACTCGGCCAATTGAAAGAAAGTTGAAATCTTACCCCGAGGAAGATTGTTGTACCATATCTGGGTAGATCCAGTAAGAGTTCCTGAGAATGCTCTGCATCTCATCTCGTCGGGAATGGCATAGATGTCGGCAACAGCTTGATATTGCTCTATGTGCAGAACAGGATCTGTCTTTCCATCATATTTGGGGGTTACCACAGGAGCTTTAAACTTTGACGGGGTAGGAAAATCCACAATGGCCTGGACAAAAGGTGTCCCTTGAACAAAAGTTCGTTATAAGGGATTCTTCGCCTTAGCCATTTCTCCCAATCTATCCTCCAACCACTGAATGGAACCTTTCCACGCATCATTTCCTTCCTCGGGCTTATTAGTTCGAGCAATTGATTGTTCTGACGTGGCCTCCTGAGATCTATCTTGATGAGCAACTGGTCGTGATTGTGTTGATCCTTCTCTTAGATCTGATGGTTGTCGGAAACTCCTCGACATGGTCTTAGGTGGACTGCTATTCCTCCTAAGGCCTAATCGACTGAAAGGAGACACCCTTCTCAGTCTTTTCAAGGCACTGGGTCTCTCTGGAGAGAGAGTAATACGTTGCTCAGTATCTGTGGCCCGTATTGATGAAGTTCACCCAGGTTGATAAGAGAAATCATCAGATTCCTCATTACGATACGCATTTGTACACCTAGATCGTGAAGACAGTAAATAGGTTTGCCTCTGACCACTTCGCTGTCCTGAATGTGCAGGTGCACCTCCATGATGGGTCTGTATGAGTTGCCGCATTGTCTCTTGCATGGCGGTTTGTCCTTGAGCCAGATTCGTCATAATTCCAGCCAGATCTAAAGGTGCAGAGGGATTTGGAGGATTTCCAGCATTTCCAGCATTTTGATTGCTGGATTTCGGATTATCTGCCATTGATGATGAATGATTTTGGTGAAAAACGATAACAACAGTCGTTTCCCACAGACGGCGCCAATCTGTTGATGTAAAAAATTAGATTGATTCTAATTATTTAATCACAGATAAATATAAATGAGACAAAGAATTTTAAAGTGGTTCAGCCTTATAAGAATGGCCTACGTCCACTGTTTCTGTTATTGCCAAGTGTTTTGGAATTCTCGATATGTAATTCTATCAAGAAAATCCGGTCCCCTTGAATGAGGGTGATACAATGTATTTATAGCCCTTGGGTTGTACATGTGAAAGGGTAAACAATTAATGCCCTTTAAGAATATACGTCTGTATGATAAGCATTCAATGAATAGTTGAACTGTTGGTTATCTGGCAATCAATGCTGTGGCCGAGATGTAGCTCGGACCGCCTTAGTTGCTCGTCGTTCAAGAGTTCCTCGGAGTGTTGGAGTTCCTCGGAGTGTACTTGCTGCTCGGAGTGAGTATGACTTAGTCGGGGAAATAAACTTCCTCGTTGCTATTGTGCCACGTAGGTCGACACGTGTCTTCATATTATTCGTCTATATCAGCATATTAATTTTGGTATCAATAGCATGTATGCAGATGGGTTACCATTTCTCTGTGTCATCAATGCTTTCATGTATGCATATCTTGGGTGAAAATTGTTTTGCATACCATTATAATTATAACTCCTATTTTCATGTATTTAATAATTGACATCCACTATTTGTGATAAATTATCTCCGGGATGTGCCAAGCCTATTATACATAAAACAAATGTTCTCAGTATGGATGCCCCTTTCATTGCATTATTCTCATCTAGAGGACCACAATCAATCTCTCTCAACATCCTCAAGGTAATAACATCGCCTCTCTAATATGTGTGAGTGCATGCGCACGCACACATGTTACTAAAATAAGTTTTAATGTTCTGCTAGATGTTACTGCACCGGGATTGGGAATACTTGTTATATATTGAGAATTGACAATAGTAACGGGTATAAATGGTGACAATCGATTTGTGATATATAACATAATATGAGGGATGGTTTGTAGAGTTATGAATTTCTAATATATTTAATATTCTAATCCATCTGTTTGGATGATTTGCAGAGTTAAGAACATCTTACCAATTTATTAGTAATATTGCTGACTATTTTGTCAAAAATCACATGATTATAAGTTGTACACTTATTTATAATTTTATACAGAACTTTTATCTACGAATGTGTGAAATACTTTTCACTATTGATACATGTATAAAGCATTTCATGTGAAAAATGCTCAATAGTTAGGATCAACAACGGTGTTTAATTTAAACAAATACTATTTTGGAGCTATTTATTTAGTTTATAAAGCTATAGAATGATGTATGTAATTTCTATCATAGTTCGAATACTTTATTTTTTATCTAACAAAGAAATAACACTCACCTTGATTCTTCTACTGCTTTTGATATTTGTAGGTTCTACTAGAATGTTGGTTTACGTGAAATACAATGTTTAAAGCTCAAAGTGATGTTCAATTGTTATTTTTTCCCTTTAAAGTAAGCTAGATTTCGTCTTTGATGCTTGTATTTAATTTTTTTACATTTGTTCTTCAATTGCGGTTCTCTCCCAGTGTTTTATTTTCATTTAAGAGATTTACTTTTATTATTGTTTAATTATTTACTTAGGTCTTATACATGGGAGTTACATCATTTATAGGAAACCATCCTTTTATAGGTCATTCAACATTTATAGGAAACCATGAATTCAATAGCATTAGTGCATTAGATTACCAGACCATCCATTTCCTGTTCAAATGAGCATTAGAGTACCAAGCTACATAGAAGGCTTGTAATATCATCCCTGATGCAAGCTATAAGGGGTAGTAGGATCTAGAGTATATTATGAAGCTTAGTGAGGATCATGATATATCTTGATAATTTTTCTACATTTCAAGTTACATTTATAGTCTACTTGAAGCTTAGTGAGATTTCAAGCATAAACATCTTTTTACATATAGAATGATTTCAAGCATAGTGGTCATACCTATTTTTGCAATAGGGAAAAATGATTATGAAAAGAATATGCATGGGCATAGACATTTTAAGTGAAGTCCCCGATGTCATATCAACACATGGACCTTCTGGACAAACTGTTTTACAAAACTATTTTACAAAGCCCAAAGTTAAGTAGGCGTAGGATAAGAAGTAAGTGTTTGAATAATTGTTTCCATTTTGAGTCGTACTGTGATAGTTTATACTTACATATTCGAGTGACTTTTTGGTATGAATTGAGCTCCTTATTTGCATGTTCCAGTTATTTAAGTGACACTTAATGGTTTACTTTTTATCACATGCTATGCTTTGCTGTTTGTTCTTAATATTAAGTTTCCTAGTTTTATTGTCTCTAATTACTACTGTTTATGTGTCACTTATTTCACCCCCTTTGTAGGTATTTTTATTTTTGTCAACTGTGAACATTCGCAGTGGGGAATCAAAAATTTCTTATGGGGCATATTGATTTTTTAATCCACATAAGTATTAACCATTTCTAACAGTTGAAACTAAAGAACTAAAAGTGTTATAAAGGTGCCAGGAGTTGGTTATAACAGTTGAAACTAAAGAAATAAAGGTGTTAGGGGTTGTTTAAAGGCTTCCTCAAAAATGAAACTAACGCACTAAAAGGAAAAACACTGTTATAAAACTATGTTCATGTTAATTATGTATGCCAATATTTTACACAGTTCTAACTTAACCAACTTTTTTTAACAGATGGTATCATATGACTTGAAGTTCCAACCTTTTGTTTACAAAGTGCTAACTTATTTTTTTAGTAGTACTTATACTTTGTTAGGTTTAGTTGAGTTTAGGTTATTTTTTAGCTAAACATCATCTTATTGTATTAGTACCAAAGTAGTTAATCCCCTTGCTTTAACTGCTATTGGATTAAACATCATCTTATTGGTTACGTTCTCCTTCTCTTTCAAGTAGTCAATTCAATTCAAAATAGTCAATTCAATGTTATTGGATTAAACATTTAATCCAATGTAGTCAATTCAATTCCCTCTCTCTTTCAAGTAGATAAACATCATCTTATCGGTTACGTTCTTTGCCATTTCCCTCACTCTTTTAAGTACCATGGCAGTGGGCATGAGGTAACTGATTTGGGTAGCCTAATTGCCCACTCTCAACTATGTACTATTTTTCATGTATTAATATTTTTTTTGCATATTTATTTACTACTTTGTATTGTTTTTGCCAGTAATGATGAAAGATTGGACCATTACAGGTTTCTTCTGGCCTGACATCTTATTTGTGAAGCCATATCATACTGTACGAGAGCTTTACTTAAGATATTTAATCACTGTATGCTCCTGTCCTATCTTCCCACATTTAATTGGTCCATTTTTGCTCTAAACGGATGCCCTATTTGAGAGCTTTAATCACTGTATGAGTGAAATAAAAAATTATATAAAAATATGAAATTGACGAAACATCATGTGTGATACTTTTAGAGCATACTTAAATTCTTACAAATGCGCCATTGATTAAACTACTGAAGTAAGGTAATATATTTTTTCACACTTTTCAATTATTTTTTCATCATACCTCCATTTCTCAGCCTCGAGCGTAATATGGAGGTTTTTTTTTATATTTGACCCGTAACTTAATTATGGGGTCGTCTACATATTTTTGGTTTAGTAGTTGTTCTCTGATTATGTTCCATTTGAGATTGAAATGTAGCATTATTGCTCACCCCAAACCAGCGCCCTAGCCCTTTCCCCTCCTTCCCCACCTCTGCCAGCAGCGCCCCTCATCTCTCTCGGGTTTCTCCCTCGAGTCAGTGATTCGCAGCAGCAAGCCAAGGCAAGAAGGTAACGTTCAATCTTTTTTTTTAAATTCAATATTCAAAAAAAGTACCGATTGTCTCTTTGATCACATTGCCAAAACTACCATTGGTTTTGTGAGATCTATCATACTATTTCTATGCTTTTGTCTCCTCTCCTAATCTTCGTTATGTTTTTTTGTTCAAATATTTAGTAGGAGGAAAAAAGAACTAATAAATGAATAAGATGACATGTTTTTTTTTCTTCATTTTATATTCATGAGTAGCAATCCCTGAATAAGATGACATGCTAAAGGGCTGAAGGGTCATTATTGTCCGAGTGGCTTGATGATTGTTCCAAACAATAAGATATTTTGTGAGTGTTCAAAACAATAAGACATTTTGTTAAATGTATATCTAATCCATTTCTAATTACTAATTTCTCTGGATATCAACGCCACTTCATCAATAAAAGTTTGCGGAAGAAAAAATGATGATTCTTTCACTTTATTTCCCAAGACTCTCATTATTATCGTGCCACGTTTTCCTGCAGTAAACCTTTTGCCATTCTTCTCTGATTTTGATCTCTAATTCTTTGAGGTAAGATCTTAACACAATCTTCATTTGTTTTGATTATTATATCTCCTTGATGTGAAAATTTAATCTTATTGGAAGACTAATAAGATAGTGTGAGTTTTGTTTAAGTTCGGTTTTGAAGATCTATTTGGCATTTTGTTTTACACATCTTTATGGATTTGGGTGAAAATGAAAATTACTCTGTGGTTTTTTTGTTCATCTCTGCATAGAATCCATTTTCTATTCTTTGTTGAGTATAGGTTTCATTTAATGTGATTTATATTTTCTGAGAAACGGATGTAGTGATATTCACATAGCACAAACTCACTTTTACTTGATTTCTTCAAGTGCAAACAGCAGTAGACTACTGACAGTAGTGGGAAATGGTTGGTTTAGTATTATATTTTAACCTTTTTTGTCCAAAGGTTTAACATTTCTTCTGTCATTTAGTTGTTCATTTTATTAACTAACATTTTTAGTTTATGCTCCAGTGTTCCTATGAAGTTATTACCGGATTCTAGGAGTTCAGTAACAATTCAAGATAATGGTGTCCATGAGATAATCTCACATAAGAGTAGAGACCCAATTCTTGCAGCATCATTGGTAGTCATACCTCTCCAACAGATTGTATCTCAAGAGAAAAATCCTCTCGAGGCCAGAGTGGTGACAGTTGGGTTCATGGAGGGAGGTGAAGCATTTAATGTAATTCCAGAGACTGTTCAATTTGCGGGTAGTTATGGAAGCTTATCTTCTCGAGGTTTGTCCTACACCAACGAAAGAATTAAAGACGACGTAGATTGCTATTTTTTTTAATTTAAATGGAGATTGTTGTTTCTTTCCATAGTTCCATTGTTTTTTGACATTACGACCATAAAATTCATCCTGACGTGTATCATTCGTAACGTGTAGATTTGTTTTTTAACTTTTGGGTATAATTTTAACATTACGACCATAAAATACATGCTGACATTGCGATTTCCATAGATTATTTTTTTTACATTCAAGATGATCATTAAATTTTGTGAACGAAAAGACAGATTGTATTGCTTTGTCATTGTTAAAATTTATTCTATATGTGTATTTGAGTTGGTTCTGATGCTTGAGTTTGTATTAAGCTGGATATTAACGCTTCATAGTTTATTGAGTTTTCAAACAAAGTAAATTTTGTATATATTTTTTCTCATACTTTTACCTTTATTTTTTTTGAAAATAAATTTATGGACTTAAGATTATACTCGATTCAGTAATTTTGAAAAAAATATCTTTCATTCAAGAAAATTTATCACGATTAATATTTTGGAAAATTGTACTATAATACAAAATTGTTATGACTTGACCACATGATTCGTACATGGGAGAATTGTCATCGTGCCTTTAGGCACAGGCATACCCTAGTGTGTGTGTGTGTGTATATATATATATATATAGAGAGAGAGAGAGAGAGATGTACCGGAATGTGTGTAGAGAGAGAGAAAGATGGTCGCCAAAATATGTGAGGAAGAGGAAAGGGGGTCGTCACTGCTGCAATTTTAGAGAGAGAGAGAGTTGTAAGACTATAAATCAATTTATACCAATTACCACAATATATAAATTTATACCAATTTCAATACACAAATTTCAATTTCTATATACCAATTTCAATATACAAATATTAATTTCAGAATACGCACACTAAAGACCGCATATTTCCTCCATCTCCTTTAAAGGGTGAGTGAGCTATCCCATTCAAGACCGTATATATCTATAATATAGTTAGCAACTCATGTACATTGTTTCAATTTGAGGAAAATTCGGCAGTATATCCCCATAGTTCTCCAAGTACATGACATAGAATCTCAAGTGTAAGTGTTATTTTAATTTATCAATTGAAATAACACTTAACACCGCATCATCTAGTATGTACCCAGAGAACATTAAGAGACCGCGACATAACTTCCCCCAAAAGTAACAAGTTTAAGTCACTAAGAATATTATTATACATAAACTATGTCGTCCCAAACTGTCCAAATGGGACAATTTGAGAGATCTCATTACAGGGGTAATGACTCTCGAATGGGTCTAAGGGCTATTGAATGCGTACGCATAAGAACTAGAAGGCTAGTATCTATGCGCACTATATGTAATTCAAAGTAGTTATAAATTACCATGGTAAGTATGTTTCATTTATTCGGTAGTAATGTTTATATTGATTATTTATACGTAGTTATGTTTCATTTCGCATTATTAATCGTTTAACAACAAGCTTTTAAAATTTATAGTATGTTTCATTTCTGTCTTACTTATATTCAGTAGAATCATAACCTTAAATGTTAGAAATGCCTAGGGCCAACCAACTCAATGACCACCTAAATGTTCAAATCCACCAGTCAACAACAATTAAAGAATCCCTAAAAATAATTTAAATAATAATGCGAAATATTAGAAATACTTAGGGCCAACCAACTCAATGGCAATCTAAATGTTCAAATCCACCAATCAACAACTTATGAAAGTGAATATGAGAATATATAAAGTATTACATCACAATTTATGAGCACAATATATATATATATATATATATATATATAAAGAGAGAGAGAGAGAGAGAGAGAGAGAGAGAGAGAGAGATGGTCATTGGAATATGCGAGGAAGAGGAAAGGGGGTCGTCACTGTTGTAATTAGAGAGAGAGAGAGTTATAAGGACAAACCCACTTACCAATTTATACCAATTACCAATTAGCAATTACCAATTTATACTAATTACCAATTTATACCTTATACCAATTACCAATTTATATCAATTACTAATTACCAATTACCAATTTGTATCAATTTATACCAAGTACCAATGTATATCAATTACCAGAATAGATTATAGTAATTACCACAATATATCAATTTATACCAATGCCCAATTTCAATATACAAATTTTAATTTCAGAATACCAATTTCAATATACAGATACCAATTTCAATTTATACTGAATACCAATTTCAATTTACACCAAATACACACACACTGACACACACACACACACACACACTGAAACACACGTTGACACACACACACACTAACACACTGAAACACATACGCGTGAGAGAGAGAGAGAGAGAGAGAGAGAGAGTAAGAGACATGTTCGCAGAGGGAGGGAGGATATATGAGATGGCCAGATGGGAGATGTAGATAGATAGATAGATAGATAGATAGATAGATAGATAGATAGATAGATAGATAGATAGATAGATAGATAGATAGATAGATAGATAGAGAGAGAGAGAGAGAGAGAGAGAGAGAGAGAGAGAGAGAGAGAGAGAGAGAGAGAGAGAGAGAGATGTTCACAAAGGGGGAGAGAGAGAATAGTGAGGGAAAGAAAAGAATAAGGCGTCTAGGGTTTTCTTTATTAAAGTTGTCACGGAGGTGTCACGGTGAAAGACCATTAAAATTTTCTAAGGTTATCATGGTCTTTAACCGTGACACGTTTGTGACAATACGAATTGTCATGGTCTTTGACCGTGATAATAAACGCGTATTTTGTTATCACTGTTTTTAACCTTGACAACCTTAACCGAGTGAAGAGTGACATTTTTCCTAATTTAGTGTAGTGATACCCAAATTAATAAGTGTGGAGAAGACCAACCTCATTGAGGATGACATGGAAGGTTTCGTGGATGTAATTTGATCAAGCATCAAAACTTTTGGGAGGGCCCCGAGGTGCCTCAAAATAAATATAGGAATAGGGGAGGTCCTCACGATCTAACCTGGAACGGAGAGTCCCAATGGGGGCAAGGTATCCTTAGTTCTCTATCTCTTCTAGTTCATCCCCTAAGATCAAAGTATCAACTTTATCTTGTAGCTAACTAAAAAATGATTTGCAGTCTCCCTCAAACTTGTCATTTTCCCCAAAGTAGGGAGCTCGACGATATAACTGCCACTGGGCTTGACACATTTCCACTTCAGCCTCTAGAGCTTGGATGGAAATTTAGCTGGAAAATTCTGTCTGATGATTGGAGGAGGCCATTGATGATTAAATAAAAGTTTTATGGGTGAAAGGACGTGAAAGCAACACTGGAGGGAAGGCGACAAGATATGGCTAGTGGATATGGGACGTCGAGGTTGTTTACAGATAGATTAAAGGGAAAACAAACTCACTCTAGAAAATCTTGAACTTTGAGCTTTAATATCAGCAAAGTTTAAAAGTGTGAAGAAATCATTTATATGTTGGGTTTTAAACAAAAAAGATATATTTGTCTCTAATGGCCCTGGCGTTTTGTTTTCCCACACGTGGCTATTTTAAAAGTGATGATATCTTTTGGGAAAATGAAGTCTTCACAGATAATCCCAACTCACCACGTGCTAATAAGGTGGCAGAGATGTCAGACGATTAGACTTTAATTAGTGGCACGCGAAAAAAAGAGGTCAACTTATTTACAAAGAAGGGGTTTCTCAGTCTTTTCAAATGCCTGTTGTGTAGGGGGACTTGAAGATAATCTCAGGATTAGAGATAATCTTTCCCATCTAACACAACATACTTAAGGGAATAAGGCAGTGTGACAGCTCAACAAGGAAGCTCAGTATAGCAACTCAAGTGAGGCTGGTCAGTGTGGTAGCTCAAGTGAGGCAGCTGAGCGTGGCAGCCTAGGGACGTCTCCCAGTGAAGAGGTTGGCTGAGAAAGATCGCCCTTTATTTACTTGGTCTTACCTAGTTATGTTGTAATTTAACACATATTCTAATGATGTAATGATTGTAGTGATATTTGGAGTGAGGTCAAATGGTACTCATGAGAGACCAGGTCTGGAAGGTCCTGGGGGAGCTTTCATGCTCTATTGAATGACCTCGCCGTGGGAACTTCAGAGGGACTTGGTTTGGAGGATTGATAAGTGAGGCAGAGTTAGGAATTTTACTGACCATCTTAGATACACTTGGTAAAACACCGAGAGACCTTTCATTGTGGAAGCTTGAGCGAAGCAGCCTTGAGTTCCATCGTTCATTGAGTTTTTGAACCAAACAACCTTCTATCTAATGTCACATCTACTTTAGGTGATGTCACTAGCTAGATAAAAAACTGTTCAATTTGTACTTGAGTAAACCATCGTGGTATTTGGGGCTGTCAGGCAGTTGGTGAGCCACCTCTGTGGTGACAATCCTCTAACGTATAGTGGTTAGGCAAAAGGCATGTCATGATATTTAATGTTTATATATAAAGCTTACTGGCCCATCATGAATTTAATGTTTGTGACGTAAAGTGTGAGGGGATGTGTTTCACAGCTGTGAAGGATTGAGGCATCTAAGAAATGGTGTGGAGGTTATCTAATAGCCTCAACCACTCCTGAGAGAGGGATTCTTTCGATACATTTATTGGCTAGAGAGAAAGGAGACAAGGGAGAAGTTATTGCAAACTAGTTCTCTTACTCACCCACCATTGTCTTTTATTGTGAAGCTTTTAATAGATAACTAGAGATCTTTCAGAGGTTGTTGGTGTGTTTGTCTTCCTACCGAGCTGTATCTAGGGTGCTTACTCCTCTCTCCCTTTGAATGAGTTACTTCTGAGTTTCCTTTATTATTGTTTGAGCTATACACGAGTGTATTGTGAGTCCAATCTGAGTGTTGATCAAATATCATATTGTGTGTTTCTTTATGTTCATTAAAGTGTTTTTGAGTTATCATTTATCACCATACATATAGGGGTTACACCTCAACTAGTATTACCATAGTCCCATGCTACAAGGGAACTACCCTCTTACATTTGGCAAATCCGCTGGGGAGGTATTATTATAGAAGTATGTCTCAAGATAATGTTAACCATGCTATATATTTTGATACCATTCAATGTCAAGAAGAGAAAGCTACAAGAGATCTTAAGGTAGCTAGAGATGGGGTCCCTCGGGTGGATGTGACTCCAGTTCAAACGGAGACGGGTGTCCCAGGGATAACCCAAGATCCCACGAGCGATGGGATGTGTCAAGCTCAAGTGGACCTCCTCATGAGTAAGTTTTATGAGTTTTTACAGACACCCATTGCTACAACGGTGCTGGGGGGATTTGATGCTAGTTCTTTTGTGATGCCAATGGTGGCTCCGATAGCCCTAACAAACGCAGCTTCAATGGGCATTGTCCCTTTGAACACAGTACCCACTCATGCTTCAATGTTGGGTGCCCCAGGTGTGACAGGTGTTACACCCGTTAGGGTTACTCCAGGTGTAACGAGTGTCCCACCAGTGGTCCCTCTGGCTATTCCCCTAATGATCGAGAAAACACCAGCATCTACTTTGGAAGAGGTAAGGAAAGAGATACAAAAATAAATGTTGAAGATGATAGTAGCTTACTCACAATCAACTGGCGAGGTGGAATCGGTGTATGATTATTTCCATACGCCCTATCCCTAGGAATATAATTATGAACCCTACCCGAAGGATTACATTCCTCCCATCTTCAAAAAATACACTGGGAAGGGGGAAACTCGAAGGAGCATATTAAACGCTTCATCGAACACTTGGGATCTCATTGTAACAATAAGAAGCTCATATTGAGGGAGTTTTCTAAATCCTTAACCGATAAAGCCTATACCTAGTACTCCAATTTGGCGCCAAAAAGTGTTTCAACGTGGGAAAAGATGCACATGCTATTGTCCAGAAGTTATTTCTCTCACAAGATGGGTTTACATTGACTCAGTTAGGCAGGGAGAATCAATGACCATGGGAAGACCTAGTGGCATATGTCCAAAGATTGAGGGAGAGTTCCCTCGATGTGATGGAGGAGGACAAAGAGTCTAAACTATTGCAGCTTTACGTTGAAGGTTTGCTCCCGAAATATATCTATCACCTCATTAATGAAACCCGTGAAGGAACTTTTGCAGCATTTCTGAAAGCAGCAAAAATTAAATCATTAGTAGTTCAACTAAGCCTCGTTATAGTACCTATGGTTTTTAGACAGCTGATACAACTTGTTATAGCACGTGGTCAACCCCCATGGGTAGGATACGCCAACAAAGGTAAAGGGGCCAAGTAGCCAAAGAAAGATAACAAGATAAAGTTTAAAAGAGACAAAGAACACCCACCACCACTGCCTTGCACAGTTGAAGAGGCTATCAGTTACTACAACACCATGGTATATGGGGGAATGGTGTATGAACCCAAAGGCATTACAATCGTGGAGCCAGATATAGTAACGAGAGTTGATCCCATTTACTACCAGATCCATCGAAAGGTGGGTCACCCAACGGAAACTTATTTCATGCTGAGGAAAATCATAAGCAAATATATGAAGATGGGGACTTTACAGATCCCTCAAGAGAAAGTAAACTTTAACCCCATACCTCCACATGGGGAAAATTTGATGGTTGCCTATGATGAGGAGGATGAACGAGAAGCGAGGGAACTGAAGTTCCAACGGGAAGACTCTGAGGACGCTTTGGAAGATCGTACAAGGGGTATAGCCAAGTGGTTATAGAATATGATGAATCAAGTGCGAGGGATGTGGAGGAGGTATACAACGTGTAAGGGGAATAAGTGGACCAAAGGTTAGAGTACAAAGTTGTTTCGCAGTTACCCAAGTTCTCGTGGTTCTATGATTGGGATAAATATTGTATATTTATCCCCCTAATTTCGGTACCTTTGTGAACCCGAGTGACGAAATTGATATGGATTTAACTCATATTTATGCTACTAACCTTCGTTGACAAGTATTTCATGTTTTTTGTTTCTCTTATGCGTTTTACAAATAAATTATGCAAGCGGTTCGAAAGAGAAATCGAAACAATGAAGAAAGGCTAGGAAGGTAAGTTCAAGGGAATTTTTGTAATTTTGCAACCTAATACCGAATCTTGGGCCAACTGTAAAGTTAAAGATTTGGGAACAACGATAACACTAGAAAAAATGGCACCCCAATCCGAGCTACGGTTAGGGAGTTATGATCATTTGAAGTTGAGAAAAAATCCAAGAAAGAAAAGAAGAAAGTATGAAAATATTTGTAAGTGTTGAATTTCCAGCGAGTTCCCCAGAACCACAAAATGAATCGGTTTGGGGGGAAACCGATTTGGGGTACATGCGAACTAGTTCGCCCATTTTTCATGCTCCAGATCCATTACAAAATTAGTCACGCTTTCTAAGTGTGACAAATTGCCAGATATGGGATTTTATTTTGTCCTTATCTTTTAGCCAAAAGAGTTTTATATTTTGGGGACTCTTCCAAACGACCTCTAGCCTATATATTTAGTCATTAGGACTATTTTTATTCAGATTTCATTCATGTAAAAGTTCCTAATAAAGTAGGAACATCTAAGAGAAGAATTTACATATTTTTCACCTTTAATTCAAGAGCTTTTACAGTTTGTCTTCAACCTTTGATTTCTTCGTGCATGTTCTTGTTCTTCAATCGTGATAACCTTTATTTCTAGCACTTTTATTATTATTTCTCATGTTTAATCTCTCTTTCCAATAAGCTATGAGTTCATGCATCGTAGATAACGTAGTTTCCATTTAATTTCACCATGTTAGGCTAGGTTTTTAAAGGTTGTGGTGCATGAACCCAACCCGATATAGTTTAGCCATGTAGAAACTAGGGTTTGAATTGAAATTTGAATGAATCGTGTTGTGTAGTTGTCACAACCATCGTAAACCTTTTTACCTCGGTTGACCCTAGGTAACTGTGGTGTTTAAGGATGTGATGCACGTGTAGCTATTGCGACACTGCTTTACTCATCCTTTGATTATGTATGATGTGGGCTTGAACCTCATATATGTAATGCTTGGGAGTACTAAAGACTGGGTTCAACTAAATTTTGAATTCAAAATTCTAGCATTTTATACGGTAAATCTACTAGGGTTTGGGGGATTGTATTCCCAACCTGTTTTTCCTTCATTCTTGTTAAGTCATTCTTAGTTAGTTAATTTTTGCTCACATAGTTAATGCAGTAGTTTAATTTAGTTTGCACTTAGTTAACTAGTTATTTCCCTCTCAATCATCTTTTTATTTATTTTTAGAGTCAAGTTAGGTTTAACAGCCTTACCTTTGTCGTCACGTTCACTCGTCCTAGTTCCCTGAGGATTCGATACCCAGATTAGCCACTATACTCCACAGGAGTGTAGTTAAAGTTTAGTTTTTTGTATTGTAATAGGAAGCCAATAACAACGATTAGCATATTTACACGGACGTTCGGTTTTCACCTCGATCAAAATGGCATCGTTGTCGGGGAATTAGGTAGACTTTAGTTTAGGTTGGTTAATCCCGAATTTGACCTTTAAAAAAAATACAAAAATATGGGTGTCACGTTTTTGAATTGCCCAATTTGAAATGTCTTACTTTAACTCCTTTGGTGGGTTTAATTGTTATGATAATAGTGAGGAGGAGGAGGAAGCACTCAAGATTTATGAACACTGGATCAATACCACTAAAGACGAGTCCGTGAATACAAACCAAATGCTAAGGCCATCCAAATTTATTAAAATGAATTGCTTCAAGAAAAAAGACTTGAAAAAGAATATCGGGAAAAAAATCGTTATTGGGAGCAAGAGTTAGATGCATTATTTGAACCCAATGAGGATTTTTCTTTCGATAGTTTTGAAGTTGAACAATGTTTTCAACCAAACGAGGAATCCGAGGTGCTAGAACCAAGGAAGCCTACTTTGGAAGAACTATTGCTTATTAGCAAAAAGGAATCTCTGCTACAGAGTTGAAAATTAGAGCAACTTGCAAGGAGTTTAATGATTAGTTGGACATCTTAGAGAAATTCGGGACTTGTGCTTCACCTAACACTTTTGAGGATGAAATCATTGAGAGTGATCCATGTTCTTTTGAATCTCAACCTCTTATAAATATTCCAAAATATACTGAGGTTGAAGATTATTTGTCTCCTTGTGTACCCACTATTATCGAATCATTAAATCCATCACAAGAACTGGATGAATGTCTTTAGGATGTTGACCCGATTATTGTATGGGAATATTTTTTTGAGATGCTTCATCTTACGGTCCATACACTTAGACGTGTCACTCCACCAGATCTAGTAGAAAATTTTGGGGGAGAATATTTCGAGGACAAGAACTCTATGCTTGAATTTTTTTCCAAGATGAAATATTTCTCTTTATGCGCTCCGCTTCCCGTACTAATTGAAAAATATTTGGGACGTGATTATATTTTTCTTGGATCCCAATGGTACTTGTCCCTCTGTGCACTCAAATCCCTCATTATCCACCTGAAAATTTTAAATGGTGATGGTTCCTTTTTATTATCTCACACATGCCTTCCGTTGTTCAAATGAAATCCTTATTTTTCGGAAGGCATGCATCCTAGTGAGGGTACACCATTAATCCCTCAAAGTCATATTGTATTTTGGGCGGACCCTCAAATTTTTGACTTCTAGTGTATAACTTATTAGAATTTGAAAATCGTAGGTTCTACAATAGTTAGCTTATTTCTTTTTTTTTTTAGTTTAGAGTTTTTGTTATTCTTTTTACTATGCTTGGTTGTAATATGTTTTGTAGATTCAATGGACTCGCATTCATCGGGGATTGCTCCAATTGGGTAATATCTTTCTTTTCCTCTCGTTATGTTGTGTTCTTAATTCGCATTGAGGACAATGCAACATTTAAGTTAGGGGTGTGGGATATTCTTCCCATTTATTATTTAGTTTCATTGATTTGATCACGCGTTCATTCCAAGTATGTTTTTTAATAATTTTAGAAAATTTCAAAAAAAAAATCATAAAATTCTGAAAAATCCAAAAATATTTTTCTTCAAAATAAATAAAAATTGGAATTCAATTTTTTCAAAAATATCATTAAAAGTTGGTTGAAAGTCTTAAATTGTAAAAACACAATACAAAAAGGCGAAATTGACCAAAGATGGAAATTGAGTGAAAATTGACGACTTAACGAATAAGTGTGGAGATTAACAAACCCCGGTTAGATTCGAGCCTTTCATTTTTGTGAAATTTATAAATCAATTCGAGTTAATTGTTAACTCAAAGTTCTTATCAGCGATCTAATAAGTCTTCGAGGTTCTCAAGGCTTTCACTTTGATCGGTCTTGGGAAATGTTTGCGATATTGCCTTGAAAAACGTGCCAAAGAAATCTCTAAATTAAATTCATCTCGAAACGCATATGGTAACACAATTAGTATTTTGGACAATGAAGTAGGCCCTCGGTTGTCACCCCAAAAGATTAGCCATAAAATGTCGTTAAAAAAATTCGTCCCTTTGTAACCCAATTTGAGCTTAATAATTTTTTTCCTTTTCGTTTGATAACCCGAAAAACCCAATTAGCCCAGAATTTTGAAAATCGAATATTCATCAAACAAAATCCGAAAAGGGCATAAGAAGGGGCAAGAAAAAAAATAGAAGAATGCGCAATAAAAGGGGCAAGAAAAAAAAGAAGAAGTGAAAAATAGAAAAAAATGAGAAAAGAAGAAGAAAATGAGCAAAAGGCCGAAAAAGCACTAACGGACTTCACAAAAAAAAATTCCAATTCCAAAATTCTTAGCCTTTTCCAATTTTTACCCAATACACCTCTAACCCGAAAAAGTCCTAACCGAGTCCAAAATTGTGAAATTGGCTACCGTGTAGAGAGCTAAAACACCAAAAGGTAATAAAAGATATCAAAAATATGAATTAGAGGCAATGTTCCCTCTTTCTTATAACTGTAATCCATTGATGAGATCTAGTTACCATAAATTGCCATTTTCTACTTATGTGCGTGAATTTGGTTCCAATACATTTACTCTTATAAATCATTCATACCGAGAGAATAATCCACATTCTGAGTGATTCGTTTGTGAGGGAATTCCATGAGATTTTGAAATCAAAATGAATTTTTGGATAAGTAACGTAATGGTCAAACGGTGGAAATTCGCGGTTAAATTTCTGGCTTCGCACACACGCACTATGATTTGAGACTCTTGAACATGAATTGATGATGACTATTTTCTGGAAAAGTTTGAATTATACAATTTTTACGCATTTTGAATTTTCTTTGAGTCGAATTTTGTGGGTATATTCACTGCAAACCCTCACGAGACAACACTCGCCCTACTAGGGTAACCTAGGGGTTTAAAGGCTTGTTGCATATGCTAAATGGAATAGCTTGCCCGCAGAAAAGATATTCTATCCCAATAAAATGTTTAGAAGAGTTGTCACATTATTCTGGTTCTTTTACATTGCTCGAGACGCATAAAGTTCTAAGTTAGGGGGATTTGATTGGGCATAAATTTTATATATTTATCCCCTTAATTTTGGTACCTTTGTGAACCCGAGTGACACAATTGATATGGATTTAACTCATATTTATGCTACTAACCTTAGTTGGCAAGTATTTCCTATTTTATGTTTCTCTTATGCATTTTACAAATAAATTATGCAAGCGGTGCGAAATAGAAATCAAAACAATGAAAAAAAGGCTAGGAAGGCAAGTTCAAGGGTATTTTTGTAATTTTTCAACCTGATACCGGAGGTGGGGACAACTGCAAAGTTTAATATCTCGGAACAACGATAATACTGGAAAAAACAGCACCCCAATCCGAGCTACGGTTAAGGAGTTATGATCATTTGAAGTTGAGAAAAAATCCAAGAAAGAAAAGAAGAAAGCATGAAAATATTTCTAAGTGTTGAATTTCCATCAAGTTCCTCATAACCATAGAATGAAACGGTTCGGGGGGGAACCGGTTCGGGGTACGTGCGAACAGATTCGCCCATTTGTCACGCACCAGATCGGTTACAAAATTAGTCATGCTTTTAAAGTGTGACAAATTGCTAGATACGGAATTTTTATTTTGTCCTTATCTTTTAGCCAAAAGAGTTTTATGTTTTGGACACTCTTCTAAATGACCTATAGCCTATATATTTAGTCATTACGACTCTTTTTATTCATATTTCATTCATGTAAAAGTTCCTAATCAAGTAGGAACATCTAGGAGAAGAATTTACATATTTGGCACCTTTAATTTAAGAGATTTTCCAGTTTTTCTTCAACCTTTGATTTCTTCTTGCATGTTCTTGTTCTTCAATTGTGGTAACCTTTATTTCCAGCACTTTTATTATTATTTCTCATGTTTAATCTCTCTTTCCAAGAAGTTATGAGTTCATGCAACGAAGATAACGTAGTTTCCATTTAATTTCACCATATTAGGCTAGGTTTTTAAAGGTTGCGGTGCATGAACCCAACCCGATGTAGTTTAGCCATGTATAAACTAGGGCTTGAATTGAAATTTGAATGAATCGTGTTGTGTAGTTTTCACAAGCATCATATACCTTTTTACCTCGGTTGACCCTACGTAACTGTGGTATTTAAGGATGTGATACGCGTATAGCTATTGCGACACTGCTTTACTCATCCTTTGATTATGTATGATGCGGGTTTGAACCTCATATATATAATGCTTGGGAGTACTAAAGACCGGGTTCAACTAAATTTCTAATTCAAAATTCTAGAATTTTACACGGTAAATCTACTAGGGTTTGGGGGATTGTATTCCCAACCTATTTTTTCCTTCATTCTTCTTAAGTCATTCTTAGTTAGTTAATTTTGCTCACATAGTTAATGCAATAGTTTAATTTAGCTTTCACTTAGTTAACTAGTTATTTCCCATCTTAATCATCTTTTTATTTCATTTTAGAGTCAAGTTAGGGTTAACAGTCTTACCTTTGTCGTCACATTCACTTATCCTAGTTCCCCGAGGATTTGATACCCAGACTAGCCACTATACTCCGCAAGAGTGTAGTTAAAGTTTAGGTTTTTCTATTGTGGTCGGAGCCAATAACAATGATTAGCGTATTTACACGGACGCTCAGTTTTCACCTCGATCATTCTACGACCAAGTGGGAATGCCAAAGGAAATCCATTTGGAGATAACGCAAGCGATTCTAGACATCGCGAAGAAGAACGGAGTACCATCATTGACATGGAAGGGGCCCATGGACAGGCTGATGAGAAAGTTCTTATCTGAAGTAAATTTTAGTAATGCTGACAGGGCAGTGAGATTCCCACACAACAGACACCTGTACGTAACGTTAAGAAGCAACGAGGTAAGCTTTGCAAGGGCCTTGATGGACGGGGGAGCATCAATAAATATCATGCCTATCAGTTCCTTCTAGATAGCCAACATTCCGGAGGAAAGATTAATACCAATGTCATTGGTGATTTCTGGCTACGATAATTAATCGTCCAAGTCTATTGGATATATGAATGTGGGGATTATGATGGGGAACTTTAACTCGCACATCAAGTTCCACGTGATTGAAAGTACCACTTCGTTCCACCTGCTGATAGGGAGGGTATGGATGCACAACCATGGTCTAGTCCCTTCGACGTATCACCAATGTGGAAAGGAAAATGTTGAAGGGACTGAGATCATTATATGTGCCACGAAGAAGCCTTTCACCACCAAAGTAGCTCATTTGGTTGATGCAACTTTCTATACCGAACTGAAGGAAGATTTAAGGGCATTGGAATAACAAGGATGGAAGGATAAAGAGTTCCCTCTATCATAGAAAGGATGGGGCCTATGAACGTCCAAAGCAGCGAAGGGATAAAAGGAAAAGTAGTAGCCGAAGAAGTTCACTTTGTTGATCCCAAGAACCAGAACTCTCAAAATAACTCAGGGATCGAATGAGGCCTAGGATGGACCCGATGGAACATCAGGTCCAACGATAGAGTGTGTTGAGAAGATATTTAGGAGATAGACTGGCAGAAGCTTCGAGGGAAAGGAAGAGAAAAATGGTTGTAACGATGAGCAGGCAGTACAAAAAGAAGATCATGGAGGATGGGAGAGTGATTTACCTCCATTGAGGGTGTGAGCGGATAGTCGAAAGAGCTGATCTAGGGGCTAATGAATAAGTTGAACCGATATATGAATGCTTTCTGGTGGACCAGTAGGGGCAATGCATGGCTATTAATAACTCAAATATACAAGAGTTTGTGGAGGACATAGTCGAAGAACCACTGTAAGGACACAAATTTCCAATTGAGTCCATGTATAGTGTTGGCTCAATTCCGGACAAAAACATTTATTCATAGGATAGTATGTTATTGTAATGATCTCAATCCTATGAAGTGTTTGTTGAAGACGTAGCGGCATAGAGTATAAAGCTTCATCAAATATGCCGATTTGCGTGCCTCGTTTGTACGTCATCAATCATAGTTTCATGCTCCCAAGGTATGAATGCAATTATATATATATAGGAGCTTGGAACAATGTTTATTGGGTGTTAGGTTTAATAAAAAACTGTGTTTTATTTTCAGAAAAATTTAATTAGAACTTTAAAATAAATTATATAAAGTTTCTGGGCCAAAATCGAATTTTATAAAATTTTTGGAAGTCGTTCGATATGTCGTTCGAATGAGTTTTTCGTTCGAACCAGATGTCGTTCGAACGAGTTTGCCAACGAGTTCCCACCAAGCTATACTGGTCCGTTGTTCGAAATGTCGTTCGAACGAGATTTTTCGTTCTAACGAGATTTCCAACGAGTTTCTAACGAGTCCAATCTGGAACGTCTAGAAGTCTCGTTCGAACGAGATTTCGTTCGAACGAAATGTCGTTCGAACGAGATGCCAGGCGGGAACAGTTTTTGGCAGTTTTTCACCCACTTCCCCACTTAGTTTTTAACCAACTTTTTCAGACTTTAATATGTGCGGGAAGGACATTTTCCAACTTAACTTTTCCTAACTTTTCCATTCCCTTTTCATCTCTTAGAGAGAGTTTGAGAGAAAATTATTTTAAGGAAAATGTTCATGTTTTGAGTGCTATTTTTCAAGAGAAAATATGTTATCACTCTAGTTTTACACCCATATTGTTTATCCAAGTTCACATATATACGTATCAATTGCTTGGAGTTTGGCACCGGTTTATCTCTTCCGTTTCAAAGAGAAGTTTTGGTTTACTTCTACATCCATCAAAGAAGAAGATGTTTTGGAGAAAGGCTCCTTGCTCGGGTGACGGTGACCATAGAAAGCCCTATCGGTGGATTCCGAGACCGCGGTGGTGTTCCAAGGTTATCCGCTAGGAAGAGGTGTCTACAAGAAGAAGTGTCGAGGCTTGAGAGGGATCGAGTCGTGCGTTGTAAGTCTATCTGTCTTGTACTTGTAATTTCGTATCTAGTGGATTTGTGGCTAGGTCCGTTCGAGGTTTTTTCCCGTCTTGGGTTTTTCCTCGTACATCGTGGCGTAGTGTGATTGGTTTATTTTATCTTGCTTAAATAATTTAGAACGCATGTTTAGGATAATTCAAGATAAAATTTGGTTTAAATTATCACACTCAAATTAATTTGGACTTTAATTAAATATTGGGTAAAGTCGTTTAATTCAAGTCATTTGCAAAAATTGGTTTGGCCTAACTTTGTTGAAATGAAAAATATGACTTAGGCAAATTCTTGGACTTGGATTTAATTTCACTTGGTTTAAGTTTAATTTGTTTAAGAAAATTAAAATTTGGTATTTGTTGTTTTTAAAATTGAACCATCTTACGCTTCCGCATTTTCAAATTGGTATCAGAGCTTGGATTCAGAAAAGCTCCGCACTTTCAAATTGGTATCAGAGCCAAAAACGATAAATTATTTCGTTAAAAGATCCTTAAATAATTTTTGGCTAAAATGGATTTTTCTCCATTTTCAAAATTTCCTATTTTCGATGGTTCAAACTATGCGTATTGGAAAGCACGTATGAGATCGGCACTAAAATCTATCGACGAGAGAGTTTGGATGTCTGTTGTTAACGGGTGGTCCCCACCAACTTATTTAGTTGAAAATGAACGTGTTCCCAAACCCGCCGATAGATGGACTGAAAATGAGTCCAAACTTGCTAATTTCAATTCCCGTGGTTTAAATGCCTTGTTTAGCGCTGTCACACCGGATGAATTCCGACGTATTATGACGTGTGAAACCGCTAAAGAAGCTTGGGATGTTTTACAATTAACTCATAAAGGAACTAGTGTCGTTAAAGCTTCAAAACTTCAAAACCTCACCACTCAATTTGAAACTATCAAAATGAATGAAAAAGAAACTTTTGATGAATTTTATGCTAGACTTTCTGATATTGTTAATTCATCTTTTAATTTGGGAGATAAAATACCTGACGACCGTGTAGTAAAGAAAATTTTAAGGTCACTACCCGATAGATTTATTCCAAAGGTGACCATTTTAAATTCTTTACCCACTTTAGCCTCTACGAAATTAGAAGAGCTTGTAGGTGATTTACAAACCTATGAACTATATATGTTTTCCTCTAAAACTGAAAAGAAAATCGAAAAGGGCGTTGCTTTAAAATCCCAAAAAGAGGTCAAACAAGTAGTAGAGAGCGAGAGTGATAGTGACTCGGAAGACATGGCTTTGTTTGCACGTAAATTTAGAAAATTTCTTAAAATTAACAAAGATAAATTTAAAAATGATTTTAAGAAATTTGAATCTTCTAAGCATGACAAGAACGAGAAGATTTCTAAAGCGGAGAAGATTCCTAAAGCTGAAAAGATCCCTAAACCTAGTAATGAAAATTTAGATAGGGACGAGTCTAATAATTGTTTTGGTTGTGAAGGTTATGGCCATAGGGCTTTTGAGTGCCCCACTAAACTAAGGAAAGAGGGTAAGCGACCCATTTCATATAATGCGACCCTTAGTGATAGTGATAACGAAGAGAGGCCCGATTCCCCCACTAAGAAAAATTTTGTGGCTTTTATGGCTAGTCATGTGAGTGATAGTGAGAGCTCATCGATTGATGAAACTTTAACACATGACACTTCCAAGGTCATAGTTTATGATTCTCTTATTTTTTATGATAGTGAGAGTGGAGAAGAAAGAGAGAGTGAAAATGAAGAAGAGGTTAATGTGAGTGTACTTCAAAATACTTTTCAAGAACTTTATAAAGAATCTATTAAATTGAAAAGAGCTAATTTGAAGTTAGAAGCTAGTTTAAAAGAGAGTGTCAAGGTCGTTGATGAAAATACTTTAATAAAAGACCTTAGGACACGTGAGAGGACTCTTCGAGAGAAGCTTGACTATGTAGAAGGCGAGAGAGATAGCCTTAGGGGTTTAATGGAATCCTTAAAAAAGGAGCTTCTTGCTTTTGAAGAGCGAAATATTTTATTAGAGTCTAACATTTTTGAATTGCAAAATAAATTAAAAGACTCTAGTAATGTCAAATTTGATTTGGAGTGTCGTTCGGAAAAACTAGATAAAATCTTAGGAACGGTCCAAATTAAAAATGACACTTGTGGTTTAGGCTTCAATTCTTGTAATGAATTTATTCCTAAAGCCAAAACCAATGTTTTAGGAGAATCTACTAGGAATGCATTTAAAGATCACTACTTAAGTAAATCTTTTCGACATGTTTTTACTTGTACCCATTGTGGTCGAAAAGGTCATCTTAGGAAATTTTGTTTTGATCTTAAACGAATTCCTAGAAAATCCCATAGTAAAGTAACCACGGTAGTTAATGTTCCAACACCCCATGATAGTCATTCTTCATTAATTTGGGTTAGGAAATCCGACTTGGTTGCCTTGCAAAATAGGGTTTTTGATTCTCATTTACTATCACATGAAACCTCCCTTGCTAAATTTAAAGGTTGAATGCGTTAGTGTTTTTTGCATACTTTAGCGTTTGTACTTCATGATATATTCCCATGCTAAATGTATGCTTGTTTAATCATTTTCTAGTCTATGCTCCATGCTTATCACATGCTAGAATAATGATTTGTGTTTATCTTTTGTATTATATTTCCTTCATTTTGTTTGCATTAAATGAAAAATACAAAAAGATTTTTGTTTATCATTTGGATTTTATCTCGTGGTAATTTAAGCTTATTGAAAAATTCAAATGATTTTTGTTTGTCTTTTGAGTGTATATTTTTTATTTTTGGCTAAAAATTTCAAAAACTCAAAAAGATTTTATTTTGTGTGTATTTTAGTTTGACACACTTTAAGTGGCATATACTTGTGTTTGAATTCCATCTTTTACGCTCCCACGTGGCTTGAACTTTTGGTTTAGATTATCAATCCTTATTATGTTCTTCACCATATTTTATGGAGTAGTTGGATTTTGTGTTGTTTAAATGGATTCTATTTTTATATGCCTCTTTTCACACATGCACGAGCTCTTTTGAAATTTTAACTTCATATGTATATTTGAGCTATGTGAGATGTTCTCCTTCCAATCTTGTCATCTACATATTTGTGACTTAGGAGGACTAGTGCATGTCAAAATCCGTTGCATGTGAGATTTGTGTGAAAAATGAAAACATGATAAATAAAAAGTGCATGGGGAAGGGCTCCGAAAAGACTAAGTGATCCTTTGCGATAGTAAGCCACCGTTTGAATGGACCTAAAAGAAATACGTGGTCCAAAGGCCTAAAAACAGAAAATATGGCATTAAACAGAAAAATAATTGCCAAGGCCTATGTTTGATTGATATATTCATTCAAGTTTAATATCAATGCATATTGAGGGAGATTGGATGGTATATCAACGGTTTGCACAATGTCCGTTTATCCTAGTTGCGTATTTCATGTCATGACTCTATTGGTTTGTAGAATCATCAATATGCTAGGTTTGTATGCATTGTGTATGTTTGTTCATTGAGTTCAATATATATTGTCACATGAGGTTATATTCAAATGTGATGAAGTTTGCAATCAAATGAGAACTCCGTGAACATTTATTAAGTGTTTGGGTCTAAATTTAATTTTTGCTAGTTCACACCCCAACACTTCCGTTTCCATATGACACATTTTTGCCATACGAGTGTGAAAGACTCCTATTATATTTTGTGTGTGTCATGTGTGTGTTTATATCTATATATTTGTGCTTGTGCATTCTTGATAAATCTGTAGTACATATATATGATATTTTGTTTGTCTTTGCCTTGCTTTCTAGTCCATCCATGCTTATACTTCATGATTGGTATCCATCTTGGATTAGTTATGCTTTTGGTGCTCATGTGCTTTAATGTCTTAACACTTTAAGCTTCAACGTGTTTATTAGTTCTTTATCCTTTGCCTATTCCTGAACAAAAAGAGGGAGAAATGATAGGGGGAGAAATGGTATCTAATCCTATTATTATCGTATCTTAGTTTGGGGGAGATTTCTCTTAGGGGGAGACGTCGTTCTAAGTAGGTCATGTGTTTGATAAAGGGGAGAATTAACTTAGGGGGAATAATTTAATTAATTGCATTTAATATTTTGATATTCCCTATGCGTTTGATAGTTTGCTTAAGTGTGCAGGTATTCTACTAAAGCGGCATCTTTAAAAGGCAAAGTGTTTAATCCTTGGGTTGAGTCAAGTTTGGGTGGGTTATGTTTTGTTTTGAGTCTAGTGAGCTTGACGGACCTTTAGGATTTTTGTTTGGTTTTTGTCCCGGAATAGCCAAAGGGGGAGATTTGTAAGGACACAAATTTTCAATTGAGTCCATGTATAGTGTTGGCTCAATTTTGGACAAAAACATTTATTCATAGGATAGTATGTTATTGTAATGATCTCAAGTCTATGAAGTGTTTGTTTAAGACGTAGCGGCAAAGAGTATAAAGCTTCATCAAATATGTCGGTTTGCGTGCCTCGTTTCTACGTCATCAATCATAGTTCCATGCTCCCAAGGTATGAATGCAATTATATATATAGGAGCTTGGAAAAATGTTTATTGGGTGTTAGGTTTAATAAAAAACTGTGTTTTATTTTCAGAAAAATTTAATTAGAACTTTAAAATAAATTATATAAAGTTTCTGGGCCAAAATCGAATTTTATAAAATTTCTGGAAGTCGTTCGATATGTCGTTCAAACGAGTTTTTCGTTCGAACCAGATGTCGTTCGAACGAGTTTGCCAACGAGTTCCCACCAAGCTATACTGGTCCGTCGTTCGAAATGTCGTTCGAACGAGATTTTTCGTTCTAACGAGATTTTCAACGAGTTTCTAACGAGTCCAATCTGGAACGTCGTTAAAAGTCTCGTTCGAACGAGATTTCGTTCCAACGAAATGTCGTTCGAACGAGATGCCAGGCGGGAACAGTTTTTGGCAGTTTTTCACCCACTTCCCCACTTAGTTTTTAACCAACTTTTTCAGACTTTAATATGTGCGGGAAGGACATTTTCCAACTTAACTTTTCTTAACTTTTCCTAACTTTTCCATTCCCTTTTCATCTCTTAGAGAGAGTTTGAGAGAAAATTGTTTTAAGGAAAATGTTCATGTTTTGAGTGCTATTTTTCAAGAGAAAATATGTTATCACTCTAGTTTTACACCCATATTGTTTATCCAAGTTCACATATATACATATCAATTGCTTGGAGTTTGGCACCGGTTTATCTCTTCCGTTTCAAAGAGAAGTTTTGGTTTGCTTCTACATCCATCAAAGAAGAAGACGTTTTGTTGCGATTCTACCCACTTGGAGAAAGGCTCCTTGCTCGGGTGACGGTGACCATAGAAAGCCCTATCGGTGGATTCCGAGACCGCAGTGGTGTTCCAAGGTTATCCGCTAGGAAGAGGTGTCTACAAGAAGAAGTGTCGAGGCTTGAGAGGGATCGAGTCGTGCGTTGTAAGTCTATCTGTCTTGTACTTGTAATTTCGTATCTAGTGGATTTGTGGCTAGGTCCGTTCGAGGTTTTTTCCCGTCTTGGGTTTTTCCTCGTACATCGTGGCGTAGTGTGATTGGTTTATTTTATCTTGCTTAAATAATTTAGAACGCATGTTTAGGATAATTCAAGATAAAATTTGGTTTAAATTATCACACTCAAATTAATTTGGACTTTAATTAAATATTGGGTAAAGTCGTTTAATTCAAGTCATTTGCAAAAATTGGTTTGGCCTAACTTTGTTGAAATGAAAAATATGACTTAGGCAAATTCTAGGACTTGGATTTAATTTCACTTGGTTTAAGTTTAATTTGTTTAAGAAAATTAAAATTTGGTATTTGTTGTTTTTAAAATTGAACCATCTTACGCTTCCACATTTTGAACCACTCTACATGATGGATTGCCCAAAGCCCCAGGTAAAAGAGTTAGAACAGTTGAACCTAGCTGAAGAAGGAGAAGATGCAAGGACAATTTTCATTTCAAAGGATCTGAGCGCAGAGAAAAGAGGGACCTTGATAATGTTGATTCGAGAATTTAGAGATGTCTTTACGTGGAAATACATAGAGATAGAGGGGCTAGACGAAGAGGTGAGTTGCCACAAGTTGAGCGTTATGGCTTCAGCCATACCGGTGAAACAAGCCACAAGAAGCTATAAGCTGGAGCTAGATTTGAAGATTAAGGAGGAGGTCCAAAGGTTTCTAGACGTATGGTTCATTGAGCTGAGATATTACCTACTTTAGCTATCAAGCATCGTCCCAGTATGGAAGAAGGATAAAAACCTTATAAGGATCTGTGTGGACTTCAGAGATCTGAAAAGAGCATGCCCGAAAGATGGGTTCTATCACACACCAAAACCAAATATCCATACTAGTCATTTGTTATTGGAATAATTATATGATATCTTGAGCCCATTGGAAATATGATTCATTCATCAATATTTTCCTACATAATGTGCATAATGAACATAATATTATTCTTATATCATAGAATTCAATATCAGAGTCATAATTAAGCGAACATACAATAACCTGATTAACTGTGATCAACTCAATCCATACTAAATCAATATATACAATGTGTGAGTATATTAAAATCTTCAGTGTGACAACGATAAAATCCCATTTTTAAACCCCAGCTCTCTCCAACGGTGCAACTCTCAAAGCTACCGGTCATATGGTATCCTAGCTGGCAGCGTATGAACCTGAAATTGTTAAAATATAAACCGTAAGCATTAAGCTTAGTGAGGTACTCCTTCCCTGCAATAGAATAACAATTCTATATCGAATATGTAGATATAAAATCCGAACAATCCTGCCCATTGGCAAAAACAAATCATGGATCATAAGATTAAAACAATTCTGCCCATTGGCAATAACAAATCGTGGAACATTAGTTCCAACAAAGCATTGGATCTTTGTCCAATTCCAATCCTGGATCATAAGACCCAAACAAATCCTGGATATTTTAATATACAAACAAATCCTGAATACCGAAGTATTCAAACTAATCCTGGATCATGAGACCCAAACAAATCCTGGATATTTTAATATCCAAACAAATCCTGAATACCGAAGTATTCAAACCAATTCTGGATCATGAGACCCAAACAAAGCCTGGATATTTTAATATCCAAACAAATCCTGAATACCGAAGTATTCAAATAAATCCGCTCTTAGAGTTATATTCATATTTATATATGAAACAAATCATAAGTACACTCACCTTGGCAGTTTAACTGGCTTTGCCCTTGCCTTTATCCAGTACTTGTTCAATCAGCTCTTCTTTCCTTCCTATCATTCTTAAAATATTAGTATCATCATAATAATATCAATAATGCAAAGAACGATTTAAACATAATTCAATCCATAAGCATCACATGATTCCATTCAAATCATTTATCACAAGTGAAGTTCCATCCAAATCCATGCTAGTATATTTAACATATCCAAATCATAGACCAAATATAAATTCATTTATTCTTGGAAATTCAATACTTATCATATTATTATTCTAATACAAAATATGGTACATCATTTTAGGTCTCGTAGAGCAAGATATGCTCATTTCTTTACCACATGGCAAATCTTCCCTATAGGCCCTCTTATCGTTCATTCAACTTCCACGAATTTCCATAATTTTTCTACATCATAAATTTATATGATATTTGACCCAACATCATTAAACATATTAAAAAATATAAAATTAAAGTTTCATAATTTTTAAGGTTCGTTTGCTATGTTAAGGAAAACACCGAACACATGGCGGGCATATTTTCACCCTTAGGGCAGATTTCATACCCGAACTTCAAACTCTCACCAAGGTCTCATTTCTTGGTATTTTCACATGATTTTCGGATATGTAATACATATATGAGTCCAGGTTAATGTCCAATTGTAATCAATCAATTCCAGTAAGTACACAAAAATATATGGAAGTTTGAATAAATAGAGTTTCTAAACAAAGCAATTTTAGGGTTTTATACATTAAACTTAACTTAAACTTTCATCTAACCAAACATATATATCAAGGGCTGAAAGTTTAGTAAAAAAATGATGGTTTCTATCATCTAAAACATAAATATAATAAAAACAATAAGATTTGCAGTTAGAATTACCTTCGGGGCTTTTACGTAATTTTCTATGAATTTTCTTCAATTTTCTCCTCACTTTTTCTTCCTAACTTCCTACTTCTCTTTCCTTAAGCTTGAAATCTCTCATGGCTGCATTTTGGATGAATAAAGAGGTAATTATAATGGTTTAAGGTCGGCCAAAGCCACCACCCTTCCCAACCAATGAGAATAGAACATTTGTTGCCATAATAAGACAAAATACTACTTAACAGATGGACTATTTTTCCCTTGTTTCGTAATTTTTGTATAACTTCTCACTCGAACCTCCGTTTCACACACCGTTTGTTGTGTTACAACCATAACTCAGTTTTCTACAACTATATAGTTTTCACCTCAAGTCAATTGTTATGTCATAAAGGTCAAAACTAGCCTTAAACATGAACATTCCTACCGAAACCTTCAAAATTTTGTATTTGTAACTAATTCGACATTTCATGCTTTTTTAAGGTAGGATTAGACTAAACATAATAAATTAACATCACATATATTAATAAAACACTAATCATATCACATAAGCTAGGCATGATTTAAGCATAATTAATCGTAATTATATTCGGGTTGTCACAGGTTTGTTCTATCCTCCATTGATTGACCGATTAATGCAACGACAGGTCATGAAATGTTCAGTTTCATGGATGGGTATATGGGATACAACCAGATCAATATGGATCGAGCTGAAGCAGAAAAGATGACATTCAGGACCCTATTGGGCAAATTCATGTAAAAGTGATGCCCTTCGGGTTAAATAATGTCTAGGCAACATATCAAAGGACAATGATGATCATTTTCCATGATTTCTTTCATAAGTTTTTAGAATTATCTGTGGATGATTTTGTCATCAAGCCAAATAAGGAAGAGTCCCATCTAGGCGACCTGAGGAGGGTGTTTATTCGCTGTAGAAAATACAAGTTGAAGATGAACCCACTAAAGTGTGCTTTTGGGGTCATAAGTGGGAAGTTCCTAGGGTTCATGGTGGATCATCAGGGAGTACAGATGGACCAGGACAAGCAACGAGTAATCCTAGAAATGCCATGTCCAAGGAAGATGAAGGAGCCTAAGAATTTCCTCGGTAAAGTCTCATACCTTAGGAGATTTGTACCAGGACTAGCTGAAATAACTCACCCATTGATGGAGATGCTGTGAAAGGTAACGAAGTTACAATGGGACGAAGATCACCAGGAGTCTTTAACCATGTTAAAGAAGCTACTGACCTCTCCACAAATGATGATCCTTCCAAAAGAAGGAGTACCGTTGTAGCTCTACCTCACATCTACCACCAGGTCCATCGGAGAACTCTTAGCGTAGGAAGTTAATGGGAAAGATAGGTCAGTCCACTACCTGAGACGAATCATACATGGACCCGAGGCAAGGTACAGTAGTGTAGAAAGGCACTGTTTAGCCTTTGTTTTCATAGCACAAAAACTTAGACATTACATGCTATATTTCACAATTCACATTGTGACAAGATGTGACCCAATTAAGTTTTTATTGACAAGAACTATTTTGATTGGAAGAGCAGCTAGGTAGTTCCTCATCCGTTTAGAATATGACTTAAAGTGTGTGGTTCCTCGCACGATCTAGAGCCAGGCATATGTAGATTTATTGGAAATCTTTCCATCAGGAGTATTTGAGCCACCCCGAGAGAAAATCCCGTGGGAGGACTTACAGGTAAACTTTTCGGAGGCCGGCCTTGAAGATTGGATGATGCAATTCGATGGTTCTTCGGCATAAAAGAAAGGAGGGGAAGCGGTTATCTTTTCTAAAGGAAAGGAGGAATTTTTCCTTTCCTATAAATTTGATTTCCCTTGCTCTAACAATGAATCAGAGTATGAGGCGTTAGTACTGGGGCTGTTAGAGTCCCTTCGAAGAGGCATCCGTTCACTATGCATCAAAGGTGATTCCAACTTGGTGGTCCAATAAGTGAATGGGGAATATGCGATGAAGCACCTCAGTTTAGCACCTTATAGAACTATCATCCAATGGCTGATCAATCAGTTCCATTAAGTCAAGATAAGAAGTCATCCTAGAATGATGAATAGACATACTGATGCCTATGCCATCATTTTTCAAAAGCTGGCTTTGAAGACCGATACAACTACGGTGGTGATCCAATGAAGAACAAATCCATCGGTTGTGCAATCAATCCTACCTATGGAAGGTGATTTAGATTGGAGGGGAAAAATCATAAAGCCCTTGGAGTCTAGGGAAGGCAAGATGGAACTGAAAGAGCTAGTGTAATACTTTGTCAATCATGATAACCTCTACTTCAAAAATGTGGGATGATGGTTGTCAAGATGTGTCAGCCCAAAAGAAGCAGAGCAAAGATTAAAGAAAACACATGAAGGGCACTGTGAAACAATATAGATTCCTCTGTACACAAGAATTCGGAGGGAAGGATACTTTTGGCTAACGATGAAACGTGATATAGCTGAGTTACAATGGAAGTGTGATAAATGCTAACTTTTCTTTATTATAGCTGAATGCCACTTCGTTGAAACTCAAATAGACTAGAGACAACCCTACATTGACTTCATCAAAGACGGAGTTGTTACTTTGGAGAAAATAGATGCGATGGAACTCAAATGGAGGGCTTCACGATTTTATGTTCGGGAAGATCAACAATATCGAAGGGGATACTTCAACAGGCCTTTTAGATGCATCACGAAGTAAGAGTCAACATAAGTATTGAAAAAATATCATGATTCATCTCACATTGGAGGGGCCAAGCTATATGACCAATCAATGACTTTGGGGTATTATTGGGAAACTATGGAGAAGGATTATGCTGAGTTTGTGCGAAAGTGCAAAGCGTGCCAGCTGCATGGAAATATGATCCATGCCCCTTCGATGGACTTACATTCTTTGGCCACTCCTTATCCATTCCACACTTGGGTGTTTGACCTGGTGGGGGCAATACATCCTTAGACAAGAGGAAAGATCTGGATAGTGGTGGCAACGGAGTGCTTTACGAAGTGGGCCTAAGAGATACCACTCAGAAGAGAAACTATCGACTTTGTAGCTAAATTTATAAAAGAGTATATAATCTGTCATTTTGGGATCCCAAAAGTCATTCTCTCTGATAACAGAACCCCTTTCATCAATAAAGAGGTAACCATGGTCACTGATAGATACTCCATCGTCCATCCTACCTCAATGGTGTCATACCCTAAAGGACCCAAGAATAGAGGTAGCTCGCTTGGAGGATCTTTAGGTGTCTTGCTCAGAGGGAACTCAACCCCAAGAATAGAGTTGCCTTTGAGTCCTAATTCCAAGGCATGGAAAGAGAGAACTGGGGGATACTGAGGGGGACTTTGTATAAATTCAAGAATTTTGGTCGGTTACATCGGCCAGAATTTAGTGGCAAACAAAGTGGACACATCCCCTTTCCTTGTGGAACTGGGGATTGTAACCCGACCATCCATAGTAGAAGTTACACCAAGTACAGCAGCATAAAGGTAGAAAGTGTAGGCCTCAGCAAAATGATCCCTCTCATTTGTTAACTGAAATATAGGTCGAGGAGCCTCTTGATTAAAACCAAACTACCTACTGCATCGATCGGGGTTGCAAGGTTTAGAAGGACATCCCCACTCGGTGAATGAAGTAAGGAACTCAGGGGTGAACAGAAGCACCACAACTTGCGAAGGATCTTCTACAACAGGAACGTAAGTGACTGTTCTAGCTGCAGAAGAGAAAAATTCCAAGTGTGGGGAAAGGTTGATTCCCCATATGGCCTCATGACGAAAGAGTCTAAACGATAAAAAAATGCCCACTATCTCCTTTTGACTTTGTTCTTTGTGAAAGCACAGGAGGCGAGGGGGATTGATGGCTTGGCTAAGTGGATAAGGAACATATTTAGCGGCAATAGGAGGAAAATGGGTGTAACGGAAACCCATTAAAATAATGGCGTTGTCAAAATTGGCTAGGTTGTAATGGCCAAGGGATCGTTCCAGGTTAAGATGGGTCAGATCCAACCAAATTTAGAGGGACCTCAGAGCAATAGCGGCCAGAGGAAGATTAAAACCTCTGGATAACCGAATGAAGATGTTTATGAGGTCCCTCCTAGGCTGGTCGTTGGGATTTCCAGTCAAGAAGAAATGGGAGAGAAAAACAAGTATGTAGGCTGGTAATTCTAAGGATGTACCTTTACCCTTTCTTATGACAGAAGTGGCATCCTTCGTAGTAGGAGCTTTGAAGAAATAACTTATTAGGGGAGTAAATGTATCTTTATTGGAAGACCTAGTGCATCATCAATAGATTCGATCTAACTTTGCTTGATTAGTAGTTTCCTCGGCATTCAAAGCCTTATCAAGATAAGCAAACTCACCCATGGGTTCAAACCCAAGCAGCTCACAAACATCTTCTAAGGAAAAGGTGAACTCTCCCCAGGTAGGAAAGAATGTGTGAGTTATGATGTTCCATCTAGATACCAACACTTGGAGTGCAGCGTTGCGTTTGGAGAGAGTGAACTCCTTAAACTAGTTGGATTGGTGAAGACCAACTTTGGAAAGAGCTACAGCGTGGGAGCTCTGCATATGTGCATGTCAGACAGCAAAATGAACTGGAGATCCCCCATGTACGGGTGTTCGCGGTCCAGTCCGGTCCGGTTTTGAGGTATTTTTGAAACCGGATCACATTAATCGGTCTTAGAAAATTATGGACCGAGACCAGATCGAAATAATCGGTCTCGGTCCTATTTGGTTTTCAAGCGGTCCGGGTTCGGTCTCGGTCCTATTCGTTTCGTAAACAACTAATATAAAAAACATCACTTTTTTTTATAAAAAAAAATAACAACACATTTTTTTAATAAAAAACAACACGTTTTTTATTTAAAAAAACAGTAAGTTTTTCATAAAAAAATGGTTGAAATTATCTTTGTTAAAAGGGAACTTCAGGTATTGTTTTTGTAAGAAAAAAATATACTTTTACAGTTCTGGAACTAAAGTAAGTAATAAGCACAGTATTTAGAGAACTTTCATCCTAATTTCCTAATGAAATGTAATAATATATGTACAAAAAGTTATAAAATATTATCATTCCTTGTCTCCCAATGAACAAAATCCAAACATAGTAAAAGGAACCATTATTCTTATTACGCAAGTCATAATGCAAGAAGTATATTTGATATTTTAATTTTTTAATATAAAGATTTGTTCTTATTAGTGAAATAGATATAACAGATGCATATCAACTGCAATAATAATGACTGCCTGTACTTAAGATATAGTAGATTTTCATGTATGGCCTCCACTGCTCCTTCAAGCTTCTTCATCTTAAGCTCAACACCCTGACAGATGCAGAACAATAATTTGACCAAAAGGAATAATATTAGATAATCGCAAAAATCGACTGAAGGGTTTAAAGTCACAAGAATGAAGATTAAGATTAATAGTCGAAAAATCGACTGGAGGACTTACAGAGTTCTGAATGGATTTACAGTCACAAGATTGAAGATTAAGAGCCTTTTTTTATTTAAACTTTCAAAACTTTCACACGTCCAAACTTTTGAGGATGAAGAACGAAGATTAAGAACCCATATGAACTTTTTTTTTTATTAAGAACCATTGAATGCAAGTGACATTCATGGGTCCAAACTTTCAAAATTACACCTACAAAAACTATAGTGCAAAAATGAAGAAAAGATAGATGAGATGATATTTGCTCATCGGTCATCTATTTGTGATTCCCTCACCGGTCAAAAACGATGAGATAAGATCGATTGGGTTGGGGATATTGGTTTAGGAACGGTCGTATAGAGAGAGAAGAAGTGATTTAGGTTTTCTTAGTGTTAAAGTGTGCGTGATTTTGTCTTAGGTAGTGAAAGTTGGTTTGTATTTTTAGTTATTGTTCATACAAAAATTAGTCAGCTGACGTGGACCAATTATATGAAGACCCATATCATCCAGCATGACAAAAGTTCAAGTACCGAGCTACTCAGTGTACCGAGCTACTCATTGGGAATACCAAATGACCAGACATATTCAATGTTTATTGTATTACGGTCATTCCTTACCATGTACAGATGTATATGCCTATTCGATAAAGGCATATTATCTATTAATATTGGCAACCCAAGGGATATAAATACATTGTAATACCCTCATGGCATGGTAAGATAACCAAGCGAACATAATCGATATCAAGGCAAGACATCCAGTAATACAAACCAGTGGACGTAGGCCATTTCCTTAAGGCTAAACCACTTTAAAAATCTCTTGTCTTATTTCCTTACTTATATTTATATGTGATTAATTAATTAGATTGAATCTAGTTTTTGACATCAGTAGTTATATTTTTAGATAATTACAGTTACATACACCATGTATTTAATATATATATATATATATATATATATATATATATATATATATATATATATATATATATATATATAAATGTAAATGCAATTCGTTACGGTCTAAACCCGCATTTTTATACCCAAAACCGAGATTGGACTGATTTATTTGGTCCTTTAAAATTTTGGACCGCATTGAGACCGAATTTATAAAAACCCGCAAATGTAGGTTCAGTTCGGTTCGATTATTTCGGTCCATTCGATCCATTCGGGTTTATGCGCACCCCTACCCCCAGGTGCTTGGAAATCAATCTAGGAGCAAAAAAAGTCACCACGATCCAAGCTGAAGCACAGAGTCGCCTCAGGAGGGAGAAAACCCCATTTAGCTAACTCTTGATCTTCATCACCCAACAACAAAGGGTCATACTTGGCTAAAAAAATGCAAGTCTTGCACGCATCAGAAAAGTCCTTACCAAAAATAGGAGAATGGTGATAAAAATGTAGTTGTTCATGACGCGCCGCCAGCAAGGCGGTGGCACTCAAGGGGGTGGCAGAGGTAGGCGTAATGGTGGTTGCAGACGGAGCGCTGTCGGTGGGATCATTTTGAGTGATGGAAGAAGCCATGGCAAATAGTGGTAAGAAAAAAAAAGCTTATAAGGAAGAAGGTGGAGGCTAAAAGTGGCAGAACACAGTCGCTGAAGATGGCAAGAAAGGAAAAGAACAAGAAGAATAAGATGGAAGCTTGACAACAATGGAGGTATTGATTTTTTTCTCTCTCTAAAAGCTCTGGGAGTTTGAAGAAGACAAAACTAAGGTGAATGAGAAAAATGGATAAGTGCTGGATAATAGCCGTTTAGTTTCTTTTCAAATTTGGCGTTTGAGTTTCCCACCTCCACACATGACAAGGTGCCCATAATAATTTCAAATGGACACGTGGTACTTCGGGGAGTGACCTGACAATTGGAAATTCAATACCATGTCATTAATGAAGTGACACATGGGGAATATAGAGGGTTGCTTTCAAAACAAGTTATGATTTTTGCACCGGAATTTTTGTCAGGCACATAGGATATCCTACAACGCAGAAGCTGTTACCACAGTTCAAAAAGTTATGATGTCCCCTCGCCACAAGTCCAAACGGGGTTAGCTTTGACTCAGGCACATCGGGGAGAATTTTGCTTATCGAACAAGATGAAATGATGATGCAACATAGTCCAAATGAAGTAGTACCTTCAACTTGGGAGAATTTCGTTGGGAGAATTTATGTGGGAGAATTCCAATGTTAGAGGAAAGGCTCCACGTAATGCACTACAAAAATTTCATGATGTCCCCTCGCCACAAGCCCGTTCGGAGTTATTTCTGGCTTTAGTACATCGGAGAGAATTTTACTTTTTGAACAAGATAAAATGGAGAAGATTAACAAAATGATGAAACTGGGGAGAATTTTATAGTTCGACAGTTACTTTGGGAGAATTTCTCAAGTCTAAATGTTAGGAATGTTTAGGAGGGATATTTCATACCACTAGGGGTAGTCCTAACGCAAATACCAACTTATTACAACTACGCTACATGGTGGCACGAAATAGTGCAGACGGGGGAGAGTTAAACTTTTGAACAGTCAGGTCGGATAATCAGCAACTTCCTTGAATGTTTCAAACAATTTCAATAGCCAGTGAAGGAGACGGAATGGTTGAAGCGCAACGGCAGAAAAAAGTTACAATGCTCCCTCGCCATTCGCCAAGAACTTGCAGCGCTTTGGCTCAGGTACATCAGGGAGAATTTAATTTTTTTGGTAGACATAATGGCAGAAGTTGTAACGAAGACAGAGATGCAAGAATTTTTTTACAAGTAAAGGGTTCATCGGATTGAGTAGTTTTTCGAGCAGACATTTCTTTTTACCACGACAAATCTCTACATGAAAGGGAAAATGTAGGGGGGGATTGAAGATAATCTCGGGATTAGAGATAATCCTCCGCAGATAATACAACATACTTAAGGAAATAAAGTGAAGTGGGAGCTCAAGCATGGCAGCTCAGCGTGGAAACTTAGGTGAGGCTTCTCAGTATGGCAGCTCAAGTGAGGCATCTCAGCATGGCAGCCCAGAGACGTCTCCCAGTGAAGAGGTTGGCCGAGAGAGCTCACCCTTTATTTACTTTTTCTTACCTAGTTATGTTGTAATTTAACACATATTGTAATGATGTAACGATTGTAATGATATTTAGAGTGAGGTCAACCTGTACTCGCGAGATACCAGGTCTGGAAGGGTCTGGGAGAGCTTTGATGCTCTATCGAATGACATCGCCATGGGAACTTTAGAGGGACTTGGTTTAGAGGCTTGAGAAGTGAGGTAGCATTGAGAATTGTCCTGACCATCTTAGATACACTTTGTAAAACACCGAGAGACCTTTCACCGTGGAAGCTTGAGTGGAGCAGCCTTGAGTTCCATCGTTCATTGAGTTTTCGAACCAAACAACCCCTGCCTAATGTCACATCTACTTTAGGTGATGTCACTAGCCATCTAAAACAATGTTCAATCCATACTTGCGTAAACGACTGTGGTATTTGGGGTTGTCAGACAGTTAGTGAGCCACCTCTGTGGTGACAGTCCTCTGACGCACAGTGGTTAGACAAAATACATGTCTTGACATTTAATGTTTATGACATAGAGCTGACTGGACCATCATGCATTTAATGTTTGTGACGTAAAGTGTGAGGGGATGTCTTTCGTAGCTGTGAAGGACTGATGCATCTCGAAAATGGTGTGGGGGCTATTTATTGGCTTCAACCACGTCTGAGAGAGGGTTCTTTCGAGATATTTATTGGGTAGAGAGAAAAGAGATCAGGGAGAAGTTATTGCATATCAGAGTTCTTACTCACCCACCACTGTCATTTATTGTGAAGCTTTTAATAATTATCTAGAGATATTTCTGAGGTTGTTGGTGTGTTTGGCTACCTACCGAGGTGTATCTAGGGTGCTTACTCCCCTCTCCCTTTGACCGAGTTACTTCGGAGTTTCCTTTATTATTGTTTGAGCTATACACGAGTGTATTGTGAGTCCAATGTGAGTGTCATCAAATATACTATTATGTGTTTATTTTTGTTCATTAAAGAGTTTCTGGCTTATCATTTATCACCATACCTATTTGGGTTACACCTGAAATAGTATTACCATACTCCCAGGATATAAGGGGACTACCCTCTTAGAAGTTGTTTAAATTTTTATCAATAAAATTTCCTCACAAAAATTTCCCACGTATCAAGTTTGTTCGCAAGGATTTGTCACGAATTAAGCTTATTCATAGCAAGTTCCCACGGACCAAGTATGTTCACAACCACATGATGAGAGCTTTGTCGGATTGGAGGTTTTTCAGAGCAAGGTATTTCCTACAGATATTTTGTTTCCCACATAACCAATTTCCCTACGAAGGGAAAAATTTAGGGGGCTTAAAGATAATACTGTTATTATAGATAATTCCCTTTTATTAAAGCAAAATAAAGGAGGATTCAACAAAGTTTAGTTAGACTAAAAAAAAGTGTAAAGCGTCAAGTGAGCTTGGTCATAATCCACCTTGAGTAAAGATATAGGAAGGTGGAGGAACAATCGAGGAAACTGGAGTAAGAGTACAGCTCACAGGAAGTAAGAAAACCAGTCCAAACGATAGAAGAAGGCGCCGAGGAAGCCTTCCCAAGGGAGATGTTTGAAGAACCTTGGAAATTTATTTTGACTTAAGTTATGTATTTATGAGACATATTGTAAATAAATGAAACATATTGTAATATTGGTGAGGTTGCTCGGTATCTGCGAGGGACTAGGTCTGGCAGGACTTGGGAGAACTTTCATGCTCTATCGAACAACCTCACTAAGGGAACCTTTGAGGGAACTTGTTTGGAGGATTGAGGAGCAATGAAATGTTAAGTCATGACTTAACCTCTTTAGATACACCAATTAAAACACCAGCTAGTTAGAGAGAGCATAATCCAAAGAAACATTTCGTGATCAACCATTACTTCCCTTGACCAAAAGTGTTAGTGAATGGCAAACGGGTGCTGATGTAGAGAACGATTATTTAACACAAACGAATATTCCTTTTACACATGGTTTCGTGACGGGAGATTTTATATAATGTGTTGGTAAATGAGATCGATAACTTTTCATTAAAGTGATATTTTCATCCAATGCTGGGAAAGAGTTGTAGGCCATGCCGAACCGTTTTGTCCCCCACTAAAGGATGGGTAGGGGACTTTCATGGGTGTGTTAACCTACTAAAATGGATTTAAGGTTCCATGGGTTTGGGACAAACCATTTAAATATACTAGGTTATTCCATTAAGAGAAGACAGATGAAAAAAGAGGTAATACACATCAGAGATAGGAGAGATAGAGAATATTAAGAAACTAGAGCTTTTAGCCTTCACATTGATATCTTTACCAAAGTTTTCTACCAAGAACATAAGTATTAATTCAGCTTTGACCTTCATTCCTTCATACCCTGGTGTTTGAGCTGCCTACCTAAGGTATCGAGAGTGCTTGATTTTCTCTCCCTCTAACTAGTTGTTGAAGAGTTAATTTATTGTTCTATATAAATTATACTAATTGCTTATTACTGAGTTATACACGAGAATTTGTGAGTTCACACTAAAGAGTTTGATTCATTACAATTGAGTTTATTACTTCATTGCCAATAGCATCTAATCTGTTAAATTGTCGCCACTATTTTAGATTACGCCTCATTTTACTTTTAAGCACCCTAGCACTCAGAGAATTGCTCTCTTACACTGAAAATCTGCCTTTCCAACTAACAATACATAGCCGTAGGGGGACGTTAGCTAATGGAGATCGAACTTTTTTTTCTTCCTCTTTAAACTTCAAATTTCTGTAACTTTTGATTTCAAATTTGGTTTTTAATATTATTGAAATCTACACAACGAGATTTATCAAACAAGATCGATGAACACTATACAATTCTAAAAAAAAATCATACAGTAAATACTTAGTGATTACAAATGCATAATTTTTTAGAATTTTTCTCAAATTGTAAACATTCATTGTGTTAACAATATTTACTATGGGAATAATACACACGTAATTTTTTTTTTTTCTAGAATGAACATATACTATGAAATTACAGAACAATGAGAAGAAAAAGATTAACACTCATTTATCACCAAACTATAATAAATATATATTGTAGCAAAATAACAGTCGTTTGTAGGTTTTCACTAACACTAAATATTTAATGCCCGAGTGAAATTGCAACTACCAAAGGTCGTCGCAAATAGTAAATATTTAGTACCAAGGAAAAAACATTGGGATTTAACATTTTTTTGATCATCAACCACACCCATACCCAATTCGTTTCTTACAAAACAATATTTTCACTCATCCTTATATATAAAACATTCCCAACCGTTGTCTATCACAACAACAAAGCCACCACCAAAACCTTAAACTTTACCATTGATCGAAAAAAATCCACCATTACCCATTTCTCAATCATTGCCTACGAAACCAGAAGAAGAAAAAAGAAACGAAAACAAAAGAGTAGAAATAAAAAAATACGAAACTAATTGGAGATAATAATCTCCATTGTTATCATCGCAGATATATATATATATATATATATATATATATATATATATATATATATATATATATATATATATATATATATATATATATATATATATATATATATATATATCTATATATATATATATATTGAAAAATGTGCGACTGTGTGATAATTGATTAAATTAAATTTGCAAGTTTCCAAAAACACTTATTTAATTAGAGTCCCTACACATGCATCTAAGGAGTGTGTGTCAATCCATAAATAAAGAAAGAATGTGACACAAAAAAAATGCTGAGACACAAATTTCAGGAAAAAACCTCTTTCGGGTAAAACCTATATTTCACTATGAATATATAAATCGCAACTTACAATTACGTAGAGAAATCTGTAATGGATCAACGCGCAGCCAACCCACAAAGACACGCAGTCTTGAACTCAGCAAGAGAATACACGCAGCACCCTTCACGGACTCGCAGCCCAAACAACAAAGAACGAACCGCAGCTCTCCTCAATGACACGCAGTCATAACACCTTATAGAGACTCCCTCAACAATGACACGCAGCCCTCGGTTGCAAAGATCTCTCCACAAAGATTAACAGTAAAAAAGTATGTGTTCTAGGGTTCCAAAAGATTCACAAAAGTAATTGGGATTTTTGTGTGTGAATCAAAAAGATGTTTGGCACATCAAAAATTGAAGTCTTGTTATGTTTGTACTCTTAAAAACGTTTTCTCAAAGACTTAAAAAAATATACCACCGAAATAGGTATATATATAGGAAATATAACTTGGTGGAAAAATAACTCACGGAACTGCTCGATTTTATCCCAGGCGGACCGGTCCGGCTAGGAGGCGGATCGGTCCGACCTCGGATCGGTTCTTTTTAAAATAGGCTTTATCGGTTCGCTACCGGTCCGGGGTTTACTGGATCTGCAGCAATTGGATCGGTCCGGTTGAGGGACGGATCGGTCCGGGGGCGGATCGGTTAGGTAGGAAGGCGGGCCGGTCCGATTTTCCCAGAAAAATAAAAAACTTTTAAAAGCCTCATTTTGCTAGACAAAACTTACTTCTTGTTTTTTATAAAAACATTTTATGAAAATTTCCCAATACTAAGTATGAACTTTAAGGAACTTAAAAACAAAAATTTACCATGTTCATTCTCGTAGAGGTTATGATGTTGAAGACGCTTTGATATTCGGATCCGTTGTTATAGATGCGATCTTGAATTTCTTCAACGGTGTAACGGGGTACGACATACAAATTGATAATGGACAAAAATGTCCTTACACACACACACACACATATATATATATATATATATAAAGAGAGAGAGAGAGAGAGAGAGAGAGAGCATGGAAAACATAAAAAGATCATGAAAGAAATAAAGTAATCATGTTTGACCTGAAATTTGAAAATATGACGTAAATGATGGTTGACTAGTCAATGGACTTAAAGAAGTAAAAACTATTCAAGTAGGACTAAAATATAATTAACATTAATTTTGAAAATATAGTTTTAAATTGGATTTATTATAAATTGGTCATATTTTAAGAGAGTGTTTTTATACAAGTCCTATTGACTAGTCAAATGTGAGTGCAAGAATAATCACAATGAATAATCCCAAGAAAGAAATTATATGAAGAAACTAAATCAATCTCACACACAACACAAAATATACGTGGTTCGAAAACTTGTTTACGTCCACGAAGAGGTCATTGTATTTTAGTAGTCCATCTCTCAAGATTATAAAGTTACATCCCCTTGACCTCTGGGTGAGGGCTTACATTTATAGTAACGTTCAGGAGGTTGAGTTGTACAAGAAACTCTTTTGGTTTGAATATAGCTCATTACGTGTTCCTAAATATCTGTCCGAGGTTATTGATGACTAATTTGAGCTTATAGAGAGGAATGTAAGCACACGTTAGATACACGCGTGAACTTTATTATTTGAGTTGGCCTAGACGCATCCTATCTCTTGATGGGCTAGTCGGCTGAAATCATGGATGGGCCTAGAGAATCATTTTAGTCCCCAAAACTGCCCTTAAAATCTTTGGGCTGAGACATATTGGGCTAGTAGATTTTATCCTTGTTGTATTCCCAAGACCTAAGATTGTTAGAACTATCATGGAAATTTTGTAATATACCTAAAATGCGAAGGGTACACTCGTTCGAGCAAAGTTGTCGGTGATCGGTAGGGAAAATTTATAATAACCCTGAAGTTGTGGGGGTACGTTGTTCTGAGATGTGATCTGAAGCGCCACAAATCCACCTCTAGAACTGTGCCCCATGATTACGCATAAGGTTTTAAATGAAGATCTGCCATTTCAAACTGTCACTTTTGCATTTATGAGTTTTCTTCTTCACAAATTCATTAAAATATTTCCTTTTGCTTCCAATTTCTTTAGAGCTTCTTCGCATTCTTCCAATTCTTTAAGTCCTTTTTCCTTCCCCTTTTATTTAAAATTCTTCTTCTTTGGTCTTTGTTATTTGTATGTCTGTCATCAATGGCTACTTTTCATAGCAAAACATTTGAGGAGTTTAGGAAAACATACTCCATTCCTGTTTAGGTAGAAATCAACTGTGCCTCTGTTCCCAAAGATATCAGGGACATGGATGAGGGGCACTAGATTCGTACCCTTGCTGTAGTTCAAGGGGGTTTAATATTTCCCCTAAACTGCTTATTTTTAGAATTTTTGACTATTTTGAAGTCTTTGCTGACTAGTGTGCCCCTAATAACTGGAGAATAGTTAATGGAGTGCACAAGATCAATGATCTTTATGGGACTAACTTGGGGATCCCAGAAATTACATTCTGCTACGTCTGGTCACACACCTCTTAGGGTCTTCTCCAGCTAAAGGCGAGGAAGGCCAATAAAATATCGGTGGTGAACCTCCCTAATTCCAACAAGGATACTGGGATCATTATTTTATCGTTAAGAACTGATAACATTTTCCCTTCCCCGAGGGAGATAAATACATAAGCCTTTGTGCCCTGACTAGGGAGAACATCATGTAGGTTGATACTTGATTTTTTTAATTGCTGACGGATTAGGCATAAATTCCTCATATTTATCCTGGTAATTTAGAGGCTTTTATCATCTTGTGCGATGTAAATTAGGTTAATTTATCTGACATCATTGCTATTGACCTCTTCTACATAGTGCATCAAGTTTCGTGTTTTTCTCTTACATTTTATAGGTATTTTATACAAGTGAAGAAAAGGAGAAAACTGAAAATCAAGAAAGAAAGAAAAGAAGAAAAGTCAAGGGAAAAATAGTAATTTTACATCAAGAATTTTGACCTGGAACCTAAAAAAACTTGAAGACCTGGATTCCACAAACATGTAGGAAGAAACGACATCCAAATCTGAGTCCCAGGTGAAGAGTTATGAAGCTTCAAAGTTAAGAAGAAATCAAGAAAAAAGGGAAAAAAGAAAACTTCCAGCGAACCAAACCGATAGCCATATCAGCGAACCCGTCCCCCTCACTCGAATGTGCAAACCAAACCGATGAAAAAAATACCAAACCAATCCATCATATTGTATTAGTCGGACCGGTTCATCCCATTAAAGAAGGAAAAATCGGACCAGTTCGGCGGGTGAATTTCTTATTTTTTTTATTCCCAAAATTAGAGTTGTGCATGGTTCAAACACTTAAAAAAAATGTGAGAGTTATATCTTATGGTATCACCAGACATTAAAGAGGAGGTTTTTACAGAGTTTTGAGAGCTTCTTGAAGGCAAGAACCTTAGGATTCATCTTGTTAAATAATTTTTCATCTTCTGGCATTAAATTCAATGTTTTTCTTCAATACAAATAATATTCCTTTATTGCTTTCAATTTATCTCATCCTTTGGTTTGTGATTCATTATTTTCTTAGTTAGAATTCTATTTTACATGTTGGATCACACTTTTAATGTAGGATTGATTTCATTCACTGTAGATTTCCTGTTTATTAGTAGTTGTACCATGCTAGGCTAAATTTTTAGAGGGTCGGGGTACATGAACCCAACCTAGGTAACACATATGGATTTAAAAGTAAATGAAAAATAATTTCTCATCCAAAGGTTTGAAATTTTTCAAAACAAAAGTTGTAGGCCTTTTAATTTTGTTTGCCCTAGGTAACCGGAATGTTTAAGGGTGCAATTAGCATTTTGATAATTTCTCATCCTCGTCGAATACAATTTTTTATTCAATACTGTGCGGAATTTAGTCCTCATATGTCAAATGCTTAGAGATTATTTGATGTTTCTTTGAATGAAGAATTATCTTTTTGAATATTTTATGTTCTATGTGTATACCGACGGTTCGGGGGAGTGTATCCTAAATCCATTTTCTCTCATATAGTAAAAGTTTAACTTAGTTCATTTTGCATGCTTAGTTAGTTTTTAATTTAATTCATATTGCATTTGTTGATAGGTATATTTCCAAACTCATCACATTTTCCTTTCTTTTCGGAGTCATTCTAGGGTTAAGCGTCTTTCCTATTCATCGTTGCGATTCTTGTTGCTATTCCTTGAGTTCGATAGCCGACTTTCTTGGATTATTATTTACGCGATCGGTTTACACTGGAAACGTATTCATATGCACTAAAGACACTTTTTAAGTCGCGTCAAGTTTTTGGCGTCACTGTTGGGGACTAGGTAGGCTTGTAGGTTAGGTCGATTTAATCCAAAAATTTGACTATAATACTTTAAAAAAATCAAAAATCCAAAAAAATTAAAAATCAGGAACAAACTTCTCAAGCTACTCCAACTCACATTCACGAGAATACGATAGTTGAGTAGGACCCTGATTGCTCACACACTCCTAACGCTCCACAATTTTGGGTTCCACCACCCAACTCCATCACGAGTCACACTTTTAGGGCGTCAAGGACTTTGAGTCATTTGGAGAGAGAGCTATGTTGGAGCACGCTAGTTATGGTATGGGTAAGGGATAGATACCGTATCATCCCATGAGATAGCTCTTATATCCCGAGTGGATTGTCACTCCGGGATGCATTCTACTTTCATACAATGCGGGACAATTTCACTTCCAAAATGGGATGATCCAAATTCTTCCCACTTTCCACGGTATGGATTCGATAAATCCTTACCTCCACATTCGTGAGTTCGAAGAGGCATGCGATACATTTAGCAACCAAGCTTGCACTCAAGATGTGTTTCGCCTAAAACTTTTTCATTTCTCTTTAAAGGATAAAGAAAAGACCTGGATATGGTCTTTATCATCGAATTCAATTGGATCATGGAGGGACATGAAAAATAAATTTCTCCTAAAATTCTTCCCCAAGATCGAAAGAATACCATCAAAGCTCAAATTCAAACATTCAAACAATAAGAAAATGAGCCATTTGATCGATGTTATGAACGTTTCAACAAGCTAGTTGATATATGCCCACACCATGGTTTTGAAAAGTATCATCTCATATCTTTGTTCCACCACGGGCTAAGCATAGCTTCTAAATAACTCGTTGAGACAATGTGTGAGTGACCATTTTGGGGGTTAAATACAAATAATGCAGAGGCACACCTTAAGTATGTTGTCAAGACTACTCAAGCGTGGGACACATCCGATTATAACGCCCAAACCCAGATTAGACAAACGTCCACCATTCCCTTTGAGTCTGGACTCTATCATTTGGACAAAGAAGCTGAGTTGCAACTTCAAATAAACCAACTTTCTAAACAATTGAAAGACGTAGTCGAATTAAGGGCAAGAGAAACACCCGGATCCACTCAATCAAGAGAGAAGGTGTGTGAAATTTGTGAGGCGGAACATTCAACAAAGGAATGTCTCATGAAACCTGCTTGAAAAGTTATGCTTCAAGAGCTAGTGGGAGCGATAGGAAATATTAAGGATAATTTTAATGCCCTCACGGGAATTCTTATAACCCTTCATGGAGGAACCATCCTGGGTTTAGTTACGAGCAACAACATTCTGCATTGAATCCCAATTCACACGTTGCCCCTCCTCCACCACCGCCTCCGCACTTTTAATAAGCTCCACACTTGCAAGCACCAACTCTTGCGCCATATATCACCCCACCGAAGAAAACTTTCAAGGATAAGGTCAATCAATTCATGCAAGCCCAACAAGTAACGAATGCTCAAAACACCCGAATGTTTGTCGAGATAAAAGCGAACATTTTAAAGTTGCAAGCATCGTTGAGTATCCAAGAGAAGGGTATGTTTTCGGCCCAAGGCCAAAGACCTCCCCAAATTCAATCTAGTGTTAGCTCTACATCCGACGACCATCAAGAGCAATGTAGTGCAATTACCACTCAACGTGGTGGGAAAGTAGTTGACTTGTCACCTCCTCCACATGACGAGCAAAATGATAAGGAGATTTTGCCCGGCATGAAAGAGGCTGAAGATATCCCCTTAGGAAAGAGTGGTAATAATGACATAGTCAGGACCGAAGTAGTTCTAAAACCTCCCATTGCTTCTCCATACCCTCAATGGTTAGTATCCCATTCCAAGGAGACCTCTCGTGATGATGTTTTAGACGTTCTTAACCAAGTAAAGATTAACTTACCTTTTCTCGAAGCCATAAAGAAAATTCCCGCCTATGATAAAGTCCTTAAGGACTTACTCAAGGTGAAACATAAGCTAAAGTTAAAGAAAAATGTGTTTTCAACACAAAATGTCAGTTCCGTACTGCTAAATGATCTTCCACCAAAATTTAAAGATCCAGGTGCACCGACCATTTCATGCATCATGGGGAAAAGTCGAATTGAGAGAGCGCTAACAGACTTAGGGGTGAACATTAACATTTTCCCCTATTCCATATATAAGTAATTAGACTTGGGGGACCTTAAGCCCGCAATGATGACTCTTCAACTTGCAGATCATTCAGTGAAGATACCTTCAGGGGTTATTGAGGATGTGATTATTTAAGTTGATACTTTCTACTTCCCCGTAGATTTTTTCATTTGGGACGAGGAACCCTTAGCTTTATCGAGTAATTATGTTCCCATCATCCTTGGCCGCCCATTCTTATCTACGGCTAACACATTAATCAACACTCGAAATAGGCAAATACAACTCACGTTTAGGAACATGACTCTTGTAACAAATATCTTCAACATCACCAAGGTCGAGAGTGATGAAGGCAGATTGAAAGAGACGAATCTTATTGAAGAGACATTACAAGAGCACGAGAGGACTCGCATAAGAGGGCCATTAGGTGTATGTCGTGTTACGTTGGGTGAGAATGATAATTCTGATAATGAGATAGGGGTCGAGAAGCCGTGTTCTGTGACAAAAGTTGAGACGGGGAGAGAAGATATGGGGATGGAGCGAATGAGAGAGGATCTAGAAGGTGAACGATAGAGGGAGTTTGGAGATATGAGCCTAGAGGATCGTGGGAAATAATTCTAACCATGGATGAGAGCCTCACTGTTGAAGTCCAATCACTATTGGACTCGGGTGGTCACGTTGAAGAGAGTGAAAGGAAGAATAGGATAAGTGAGGTTCTTCTTCGTGACCGTTCGCCTGTGTCGTTTGAGTCCTCAGATGCGATAGAGGAGAGGACTTGTGTCTCGTCTGATTTAGAGACGACCCAGGCATTCCCTCTAATTTTGACCAGGATGTCCTCTCCAAATCGAGACAAGTATGATGCAATTCGATTGGGATGAGGATCCCACTCACCTCAGTCATCTTGAGCCTCAAGGTGTCCCTCTTATCTGTTGGACTAGTCCCAATTTTTTTTCACTATTTGTTTACGATGTGAGAATGATCGAAACGAGGAGAGTATCGGATCCTCAGCAGGAGGCGGCTGAGTTTTTAGTGGAGAGATAGAGGTCGCCGCACCCCCAACGCGTTTGGGGTGATTATTATGTACATTAGTTAGTGTAGGTTAGGGTCGTTAGAGGTCGTAGGAAGCAAGTTCAGAGAGAGATGAACGTCAAGGAATAACACGAGAGTGCGTAGAGTGTTTCGAGAGCAGTTGTTGTGTATTTCGAAGATAAATCATGTGTAGGGACATTTTTGGAAGTGTACAAAAAATCGAGAAAGGAAGAAGCCAACACGTAGAGTGTTTAGAAGAAGGAAGTAGGAGGGAATAACAGAGCGCCGGACCAGTTCGGCCATGGGGCCATCGGTTCTGTTCGTTGCTGGGAACGAAAAAAATAAAAAAAGAATCGAGTCGATTCACCTCAGAACCCGGACCATTTCGGTAGTCTGTAGATGTGCCACTCCCGAATTATGTTTATGATCCTTATGATCCAAGTTCCCCGACTCATCAAGTCAACCCCCACTTCTCTATTTTGGGTGTTTGGTTGTTTTGGTTATTTTGGCATTCCTTATATAGTTCTTTGTATTTTTGGATCTTTATTGTCTAATCTTGTTACACAGAACTATGTTCTATCTCTTCTGGCTTATAATCGTGTTTCTTAATAAAAAGAAAAAATTGCATTTTAGCCCTTGTTCATTTTTATGATTTCTTCTTTTGTTTGGATTTTAGTCCGTTTGCATAGGGACTTTGCAAAAGTCTAAGTTAGGGGGGGTACGCATGCACTTTAAAATTTCACAAAGTTCAAAATGCCCAAAATTAAAAAAAAATAGAAAATTTCCAAAAAAAAAATGAAAAATTTTGAAAAAGCCAAAAAAAAATCTTCAAAATAAATAAAATTTGGAATTTAAAATTTTCAAATATATCATTAAAATTTTCTTTGAAGTCTCAATTTGTAAAAATTCAAATGCACAAAGCCGAAATTGACCAAAGATGGAAATTGAGCAAAAATTGATGACTTTACGAATAAGTGTAGAGATTAATCAACCCGGTGAGATTTCGAGCCTTTCGATTTTTGTGAGTATTTAAATCAATTCGAGTTAATGGTTAACTCAAAGTTCTTTTTAGAGTTTTACAAAAGTAGTTGATGATCTCTAATTTGATGTTTTGATCGGTTAGGGGAAACGAGTGAGATGTTGTCTTAAAAACGCGCTAAAACATCTCTAAACTAAATATATTCTCGAGATCCATATTGTAAAATAATGAGTAATTCGGATAAATATAGTTAGGCCATCGTTTGTTTCTCCAAAAATATTATCCATAAAAAGTTGTGAAAAAATATCCTTTTGCTATCCCAATTGACCCGGAATTGTGAAAACTGAACATTTATCAAGAAGTTTAAAAAGTGCAATAAAAAGGGGCGAAAAAAAAATAAAAGAAAAATGATCAACAAAAATAGCATGAAAAGAAAAATGAGAAAAATAGAAAAGAAATAGGAAAAGAAAAAGAAAATGAGCAAAATCTCGAAAAAGAATTAACGGACATCATAAGAGCATTTTCCAATTCAGGATTTCCCAACCATTCCCAATTTTCCCTAATACGCCTTACGCCCCAAGAAAGTCCTAACCGAGTCCGAATTTCCAAATTAATTATTGCGTGGAGAGCTAAGACACGAAAATATAATAAGAGAGATTGATTGGTGTGAATAAGAGGCGATCTTTCTTGTTTTTCAAGGACCGTAACCCGATGAAGAGATCTTTTCACCGTGAAAATTTTGTCTTTCAAATTTGTGTGCGTGATCTTGTGTCCATTATATTTACTCTTAAAAATTACGCATACCAAGAGAAAATAATTATGTTTCGAGTGATTCGTTTGTGAGAGTATCCCGAGAGCATTTGAATCAATAGAATTTTTGAAAAGTAACATAATAATCAATCGGTGGAAGTTAGCGGTTAAATTTTTGACTTCGCATAAACACACTACAAATTGAGACTCTTGAATATGAATTTGTGGTAACTATTTTTGGGGAGTTTAAAATTTAAAATTTTTAAGTATTTTGATCTTTTTCTCGAGTCATGTGAAAAATGAATTTTGTAGGTTTATTCAGTGTAAACCCTCACGAGATACAGCTCATCCTACTAGGGTAACCTAGGGGTTTAAAGGATTTTTGCATATGCTAAATGCAATTGCTTACTTGCAAAAGAGGTATTCTATCATAATAATAAGTTTTCTAAGTGTTGAACCTTGCTTTGACTCTTTTACATTGCTCGAGACGATCAAAGTTCTAAGTTAAGGGGGGTTTGATTAGGCATAAATTCTTCATATTTATCCCTGTAATTTAGAGCCTTTATCATTTTGTGCGATATAAATTAAGTTGATTTATCTCATATCATTTCTACTGGCCTCTTATGTATAGTGCATCGAGTTTCGTGTTTTTCTCTCACATTTTGCAGGTATTTTATACAAGTGAAGAAAAGGAGCAAAATCAAGAAAGAAAGAAAAGAAGAAAAGTCAAGGGAAAAAAGTAATTTTACATCAAGAATTTGGACCCAGAACCTATAGAAAAGTTGAAGACCTCGAGTCCATAAATATGCAAGAAAAAACATCATCTAAATTCGAGTCCCGAATGAAAAGTTATGAAGCTTTAAAGTTGAGAAGAAATCAAGAAAAAAGGGATTAAAGAAAAATTCCAGCGAACCAAATCGATAGCCATATCAGCGAAAAGGTCCCCCTCACTAGAATGTGGGAACCAAATCGATGGAAAAAATACCAAATTGATCCATCATACTGCATTAGCCGGATCGGTTCGTCCCATTAAAGAAGGAAGAATTGTACCTTTTTGCAGGTAGATTTCTTACTTTTTTATTCTCAAAATTAGAGTTGTGCATGGTTCAAACACTTAAAAAATGTGATTGTTATATCTTATGATATCACCAAACATTAAAGAGGAGGTCTTTATATAGATTTGAGAGCTTCTTGAAGGCAAGAACGTTAGGATTCATCTTGTTCAACATTTTTTCATCTTTTGGCATTAAGTTCAAGGTTTTTCTTCAATACACGTAATATTTACACTTTTAGTATTCTTAGTTAGAATTCTCTTTTACATGTTTACACTTTTAACGTATGAATGATTTCATGCATCGTAGATTTCTTGTTTATTAGTAGTTGCACCATGCTAGGCTAAAGTGGGTTGGGGTACATGAACCCAACCTAGGTAACACATATGGATTTAAAAGTGAATAAAAAATCATTTCTCATCCAAAGGTTTGAAATTTATCAAAACAAAAGTTGCAGGCCTTTAATTTCGTTTGCCCTGGGTAACCGGAATGTTTAAGGGTGCAATTGGCATTTTGATAATTTCTCATCCTCATCAAATAAAATTTTTGATTCTATATTGTGTAGTATTTAGTCCTCATACGTCGATTGCTTAGAGAGTATTTGATGTTTATTTAAATGAAGAATTATCTTTTTGAATCTTTTATGTTTTATGTGTATACCGACGGTTTGGGGTAGTGTATCGGAACTACATTTTCTCTCATATAGTAAAAGTTTAACTTAATTCATTTTACATGCTTAGTTGGTTTTTAATTTAATTCATATTGCATTAGTTGATGGGTATAATTCCAAACTTATCACCTTTTCCTTTCTTTTTTGAGTCATTCTAGGGTTAAGCGTCTTTTTTATTCATCGTCAAGATTATTCATCCTATTCCCTGAGTTCGATACCCAACTTGCTCGAATTATTACTTACGTGACCAGTTTACACTTTAACCGTATTCACATGCACTAGAGACACTTTTTAAGTCATGTCACTGACTTTTTGTTCCATTTCCATGCCCTGCTTGCTAATTTGTTCCTCCTTTATCTTTGTGTAGATCACAATAAAAACAAGGAGCCATATCTCCATCACATCAAGGTTATTGACCTTTTGAAGGTTTGGGTAATCAAGGATAGGCTACCCTACGGTGAACATCGTTGATCGGAATCCTATGATTGAGTACACCAACACCACCACAAGTTTTGTTGCTCATCAGGAGGATGATATCCAAAAAATTCCTCTCCTAGACGAGCAAATTTCCTCCTCCTTTGAGCCAGTGGACGTTATGTCTTCCTCTCAAGAGGAAGAAGATCATATAGCTCCCCCTAAGTGGAGGCTTTTATTGGCTGAAGATGATGACAATCAAGTTCTTCTTTCTACTAGGGAAAAGGCCCTAAAGAAGGTGGAAGGGGATTCTCCCGACACTAGTGGCCTTAGTTTAATGGACAAGGGGAAGAAAGAAGAAGAGAAGAAGAAAAAAGAGGAAGAGAAAAGAGAGAGGCAGAGAAGAAGGCCATTAAGTCCCCGATGAAGATCATCACTCCTTCTTCCCTCTCCAATACTCCTCGGGCCAACAGTGTGTCTTTAACCCGTCTATTGCCCTAGCCTGTTAAAGGGGAAGTGTTCACTGGATATCGTGAGTATTCAATGATACTAGGTCCCGACCAGCTATCTCTACGCGCTTTTTAACCTCTTACCTTGGTAAGTGTTCTCTTATATCCTTACCTTGTTATTTTAAGATGTGTTTTACCCTAATACTTACGTCTTTCCTATTCTATAATTTATGGCATAGTTTACCACTATTTTGGATGGTCATGCAGACCAGTCCAAGAAGAATAAAGAGCCATCTAAGACTTTAAAGGAGTCATAAGAGGCCCTAATTAAGGACATGGAGGCCTATGAGAAGGAAAAGGATAACATTGCCTTAATTATTGCCTCCCTGAAGTCTGAGAAAAACCTTCTACAAGTGGAGAACTCTATATTGACCAAAAGAAGGTAGAGAGAATTCCTATCCTTAAGGACTCCAGCTTTGAGCAAGGCTAAAACGGGGAGTACGACGACTCCAAAATCCAAATCGCCTATGCTTGGAAGGCTAGCATTAAGAAAGGATGGGATAGAGCCTTACTGGAAACTGGAGTCCCTTTTATGTCCGAGCTATTTGGGAGATATTAACCAAGTCCTCCTCCTCCTATTGATGGGGAGACTTTTGCCAGCCATCCCATAGAGTAAATGGAGGTCGTGGTGCCTCAGGAGAAGGAGGGGGTATCTAAGTGGAAAAAAAGTTAATACAGAAGAACAGGTGAAGAAGTGAAGCCTTTAGTCCTTAGGGTTTTATCTTATTCTTTTGCTCGTTTATTGTACTTTTTCTTTTTTCCTTGGACTGTAATAGCTTTGCCTACCCTATTTTGGTATCCTCCTTTAGTGAGTTATCTTTCATTATTTCTTATTTGTTTTGTTTATTTGTAGTTTATTATCGAGGAAACTTCATCTTCTAAAAATATTGATAAGTTACTCCAGCGAGATGCAAGTGAGCAAGCTCGTCGAGTGTTCTAAAAGGCCTGAAGATCATTGAATGCGACGATCGAAGCATATAAGGACTAGTCCACCTTGGTCACGAAAGAAGGACAACCTTTAAGACTTGGAGGATGTGAGCTCCTTAATGCAAAAGGAGACAGCCGACCTGAAGGCCCATCTTGTGAAGAGAAAGGATGTAGTTACGATTGACACCCTAGTTCACTCTGAGAATGATGCTTTGAGGAAGAAACTCCTTGAGTCGGAGGAAAATTTCCAAAGGAGTAACATTATTATTGATGGGCTATGGCGTGACGTGAATAAGCATTGATACTTGTTAATTGGCCCTCGAGCTGTCTGATTGGTAGGCTATTATGAAGGCTGGTAGGATGCCTTCATCTGGTTATAAGAAGACCATGATGTGTCATATAAGCATGGGTGGCTGAAATCCCTTAAGGTTATCAAAGAACATAAGAAGTCCCAGTTGTGGTACATGTACCAAGTGGATTTTCCAGTATACTGTCGACCTCCTTTTAGAAAAGACGAGGAGTGGCTTCTCTTAGAAGACATCCACTATCACTGGTCAATGACTACCTGGTGGTTCATGACAATGATGATGAATATGCCCCCAATCTCGACAATAGGCGAATGGTGGAAATATAACGATTTATGTCTCATTAACCATAAACTGTTGTGTATTTCCTTGAATTTTTGTAATTTTATTATGCAGTTGAATATTCCTCTATTCTTCGATTTTTTCCAAGTAAATTAAATTAATAGCAGCTGTTGTTGCATTTTTCTAGTCCAATATGCCTTTGCATATGTTATTCCATCTTCCTTACCTTTTAGGCCGTGCCATCACACCCCCTTAGATCTAGGAAAGACGATGGCAAAAATGCACCTAGTTTGTGGGCAATCCACCCGTTCAGAATTTTAGTCCACCAAACAAAGTTGGTTGATTTCCTAGGGATCCCCCGTAGGGATTGTTTCTTACCCGAGCAAGTCATGAGGTCACATGCGTTGGTTATGATAGTGACAGTGGACTTAAGTTTAATTGTAATAAGCAAAATTGTCATTGTAATTAAATTAAAGTCTAATCATATGACCATATGGTCGGCGATTTTCCAGGATTAAAAACAAAATGTGAGCTACTTACTTAAAAACAATGTTAATTAATCGAATCATATTAAGAGATTTGAGCATATTGTAGAGGAAATGGCCTTCCTTTATTCATAACCTAAAATGGAAACTAGGAGCAACATAATTTTAAAATGAAAATTTGCGTAAACTAAATGTGTTGAGTTATAAGAAGACTAAAACTAGAACTTCTTGAAATTGGTCCCATTCAATGCCCTTGGTATCTCTTCTCCCTCCATTATTTCCAAGTGATAGGCTCCTTAAAGATCATCTCTGACCACCTTGAAAGGTCTCTCCCAATTGGGCTCCAGTTTTCCATTTGATGGCCTTACGGCCCTATTGAGAACTTTCCTTAGGATGTGATCTCCCACTTGGAAATTCCTTGGATTGACCCTTTTATTGTACTACCTTACTAATTATTGTTGGTATGAGGCCAGCTTAATCATAGATTACTCTCGTCGTTCATCTGTAAGGTCAAGTTCAGCACGAAGGGCATCTTCGTTCAGTCCTTAATCACACACTCTAGTTCTCATGGTCGGGAGACCAACTTCAAATGGTTTGGTAAATTTCATTCCATAAGTTACTATGAATGATGTTTCCCCAGTTGGTCTTCTAGGCGTGGTACGATATGCCCAAAAAACATAAGGAAGCTCGTCCACCCAAACACCTTTTTCTCTTTCCATCCTCTTCTTAAGGCTATCGATCATTATTTTGTTAGAAGTTTCTTCTTGACCATTGCTTTGAGGGTACACTACCAAGTTGAAGTGGTGCTTGATTCCGTTCCCATCACAGAAATTTTGGAAAGGACCTCTCTCGAACTACGTGTTGTTATTAGTGATGATGGCCTTTGGTGCCCAAAGCATGTTATGATATTCCTTTAGATGAACCTTATCATATCGACGTCTCTGATGTTGGCCAGTGGCTCTGCCTCTACCCACTTGGTAATTTTGTCCATGCAGACTAACAAATACTTACAATTCCCAAGTGCGGTAGGTTGTGGTCCCATGATATCTAATCCCCATTGAGCAAATGGTCTTGGGCTAGTCAAAGGCCTTAAATCATTAGTCGGTTGATGAACCATAGGAGATAACTTTTGGCACTTCTCACACTTTCGAACTTATATACTTACATCTTTCTATATATATAGCCACCAGTATCCTTTAATCTCTCGAAAAGCCATGGATCTTCCTCCTACATGACTCCCATAAATCCCATTATGAAGCTCATAAATAACTTGTTCGATGTCTTTTGGGTGGAAACTTCTGTAATACCCCGTAATTTTATTGATTTTATTTAAGGGATTAATTGAATTAAACGAAAATTAATTGGGAATTAATCCGGATATAAATACTAGCGAGACGTGAGTTGGTATTTAATTATGATGTTAAAATTGAATAATTCTGAGTATGTATGGTATACATTAGTATTGAAAATATTTAAATTGTCACGAGACAAAAATATGACAATTTGTGAAATTTAGTTGGGACACGCATGTTAGTCGCGTCAGAAATAAAATTATTTAAATTAAAAATTGAATTATATTTTTATCAACCGAATGATCATTTTGAGTGAGCCAACGTGTCCGGAAGGGTCGAAATAGTCAGAAAACACTAGCCGGGGGTTTAGTTTGGGTCCCGGGGCACTTTTAGGCCAAACCGACAACCTAGAAGGGTATTTTGGTAATGTTACAAATATGGGAATTAAAACCCACGAATTTTTTACGTAAATTAAAGATTATTAAAAGACCCATTAAGTTCATTATCATCCAAAAAGGGAGTTAGTGGGCTATGGGAGTTTAAGGGAGAGTTTGAAGAAGTTCGAAAAGAAAACCCCCAACCACCATCACCATCCTTGGGAGAATTCTGTAGAGAAAGGGAAAAATCAACCTTCATTCACCAACATCAATTCAGAAGAACAAATCTAAGGCAAGTGTTTGGATGTCGTTATTTATAATGAATATTTCTTCCATGTGCAGTGTAGAAAAACTGTTTTTATCCTGGAAATTCTGATGAAGAACACCCAATGGAATTATTGTTAAACTTGTGCTTTTGGGTAGGAATTTGAATGTAGAATGACTATGGACGAATTTGTTATACAAAACATAACTTTTGATGATCTAAAAACGGATTAATAAGGAGTCTTTTTATGAAATTAAATTATGGGTTCAAGTTCATAGGGTTTGAGAACAAGAATTGGGGACTTATGATTTTGACATGTTAATTTGTAAGATTTGACCTAAAAGCGTGTTAAAGAATGAACTAGAGTGACTAAAAATAGTTTACAAACATTAAAAACCTATTTGGATAGCCTTAGGGTGGATTTAGAGAAGAGTAGAATGAAGAAAAATGGAATTACAGATTTCTAGGCGTATTCTGCCATCTCGTTAGAAGACCTGCCTAGGTCGTTCGAACGACCTCGTTCGAACGAGCTTCTAACGAGATGGCAGTGTCCCTTCTAATGAGTTGATAGTTCGTTCAAAGCCTTTCATTCGAATGACACTCGTTCAAACGACCTCATTCGAACGAGACTTCTAACGAGTTGACAGAATGACCTTTTAGGCCTGATTTTATTTCAAATGTCCCGTAGACTTATTTAAATGGAGTAATAACTTCCCCTTATTGACTAGAGGGTATATTTGGGAGATTGGAGTACGTTGAGGAGTAAACCTTAGAATCTTGTAGTAAATCGAATGACCTTTATGGATTAGTAAACGAATACCTAATTACGACGTGAGAAGAGTTGACAACTTTAATGTATATAAATCGGGGACTTATAAATGTACAACATTTAATGATGGTATAAGAATGAGAAGTATACCTCTATTGATATTCGGAGATATCTATGAGTATGAATGCTTAGTATATGTGGTTATTTGTGTATAACATACCTACCATACTTGCTATCATTGGAGGTCAGCGTTCGATCAGGGCCATCTAATCTTTGTGTGCCTATGGGGGTATTTAGATTTTGTACCTCGAGGAAATAGGTCAGAGAAGGACTTATTGAGAAGTTAATAAGTTTGCTAATCATGGAAGCGTAGGTATGTGCGTGACCCATGTGATGTGAACTATGTTCGCCTCCATTATGTGTGATTGTTGTTATTTGAGAATGATTCCTGAGAGATTCGGAATGCGTGGTCCTTATGTACGTGACGTACCGAGATTGGATAGCAGAGTATGTGTGCACCGCAGCTTAGCCTCGGGGTGCTAGTATTGTATATTTATGATGAGAATAATATACTGTAAATTGAAATGCCCGGTCATGTCTGGATGTGAGTATGAACAATAGCAACGTTTTAGTAAAGATATAAATGGAAATACTCTAGTAGGTAGTATTACTAATTTGGGAAACCGGGAAGAAATGTAAGACACTCTGTCTAAATGAAAATGCCGGAATTAAATCGTGAATCGTATAGTAATGTTAGATTTTATGTTGGACTAGCTAAGTATGGGAATAACTAGAATGGTTACGGGTACGATAGGAGTGCATAATTAGTTGAGAGGTGAGGAATTCATGTGAGTGCACACACTATCATGTACTTTATATTCACTGTTTAATGATATTAAACACTTGCTATGTTTTAAACTGTTTTCACAATCGGGCTCTGACCCGTTTGCTTCCAAATATATTTTTGTAAAAACCTTTTAGGTGCCCATCCACAAGGACACCAAGCATAGGAGTTCTATTCAGGTGACGTACTATAGTTGCTGTGGAAGTTACAGGACCTTGACAGTAGACGCCTCCATTTTTTACCTTGACTCTATATTGTCAGATTTTCTCATTTGTTGGGCATGTCGCCCCATTTCTTTAGAGACATCTTACTCATTCAGTCTTATTTCATATTTTGGGATGTAACTAATTAATGATTCAGGCTTTGTATTTGTTTATTTCAGAATTCGGATTGTTGTGAGGTCTATTCCTCTAGATTTAGTTTGTTTTATGGTTATTCTATTGTGACTATGTTGTAGTGGTTATGTTAGCATTTCATAATCTACTTATTGCATGTAAATTGGATTTAATTAAAAATTGACATCTCACTTTTAAATATTAGGTGGCTAGAAATTGTTAAAACATTTTTTTCGACAGTGATGCTATAAACTGAACCAACTTGGCATTTTGTATTAATTTAATAAAGGAGTAGATACCCGGTATTTAATTAGTTGGGGTGTCACAGGTGGTATCATAGCATCAGGTTCTAGTGTCCTTAGGATTTGTATGGCTTGTTATGTTTCCGCTGAGCTTTCTTTGATGTAGAGCCCTATATTCTAGGATTGTTGTTTTCTTTTGTGTATGTTTCGTGCTTCAGCTATTTTGAGATAATAACTGCGAACTTATAAGACTTTACTCTCATTTTAGATGCCTCCATGATGTGCACAGCGAGTTCCTAGGGATTCTCAGCCCGAACCACAGCCTGCACCAGTCCAGGGCACCATGAATGCCGCAGAGGTTGCTGCTATTATAGCCCAAGCGGTAAATACCGCCCTCGAAGTTGTGCAGTAGGAAGAACCCCAGGCGCCAGCAGTAGCGCCAGTCCAGGATAAAGCATTCCTACCTGCTTGGGAATGTGTTCGTGATGCTTTTCAGAAAGCACACCTTCCAGAGTTTGCAGGTAGCTCCGACGTTGTTGTGTCCAGTCAGTGGAGGAAGGACATTCAAAGGCACTTAAGGATGTACGAGTGCACATATGTTCAGAAGTAGATACTGGCTACTTTCAAGCTAGTAGGATCAGCGTTGCAGTAGTGGGAGTCCATTACCACCGTGGAGGAGAGAAACGCCCTTTCTATTTAGGAGTTCTGGGTGCAGTTTGACCGCAAATATTTTCCATCAGCTGTTCACACTGAAATGAGGAGGAAGTTAATGAACCTCAAGCAGGAAGGGAGGACCGTGGCCGAGTATGAGGCCGAATTCACTAATCTCTTGAATATTGTTCCCGATGAGATTCCGACTGAGGAGAAGAAGATTCAGAAGTTCATGGATGGATTGACTTGGAGGATCCGTCAGCACATGTTGGGAAACCTCTCATTGGCCACTTACTCTGATGTGGTTAACACAGCACTGCTTCACTGCCAGGATCACCGCTTTCACATGTCTGAGAGTAAGAGATCAGGAGAATCCAACCATTAGGGCAGGACAGGGGGAAATGGTGCCAGCGGGACACAATCTGCTTAGGGTCAGCACAGGCAGGACGATCAGGGCTCCCAATAGGGGGATCATAAGAGATTCAGATCTGGGGGTTTTAGGAATGGACAGGGAGGTTTCAGACATGGCCATCAGGGTCAGAACGTCCACCGGGGTCAGCAGGTCCAGAATGGTCAGCAGCAACAGTTTCAGCAGGGCTAGTATGGTCAAGGTAGGAATGGTAATGGCCATCAGGGTCGTGGGCAGCAGGGACAACGGGGGGGAAACTTCCCGGGGAAATGCTTCGTTTGTGGCAAGATTGGTCACAAACGCCAGAATTTCCCTGATAGGGGCAGGGCCCCATCGCAGCAGCAGCAGGGTGCTCGACACGAGCCATAGAGGCCTATGTTTCCCGCCGCCCTCCCAGCACCACCACAAATGGAAGCATTGCCACCCATCCCAGTGGTCCCAATCCAGCAGGGACAGCTTCAGTATGGAAGAGTGTATCAGCTCCAGAATGCCGCAGTCCCACAGGATCCACCTTCTATTGAGGGTATGTTCTCTATTCAGGGTACTATGGGGCATATTTTATTTGATACGGTGGCCACACACTGTTTCATTGCCATGGGATTTGCATGCACTATTGGGTTGTTAGACACTGCAGAGAGCACGATTACTTGTGTAGATTCACCGTTGAGTAGGGGTTCTGTGATTTCCCTTATTTGTAGAGGTGTGGGTATAGAAATCGGGAGATTTACTTTACCTGCTGATATGTTAGTATTAGAGATGACTGAGTATGATGTGCTTATTGGTATGGATTGGCTTGTTGCGTACCGATCCATGATTGATTGTTTCAGTAGGAGTATCATTTTTTCCATTCCCGGGCAGGAGATGTTTTTAGTGGAGATGCCTCACCCTAAGGGAGGATCATCCACCCATTTGAACTATATAGAGGATGAGACCTCTAAGGAAGTGGTGATACCACTCGATTCGATTCCAGTTGTTAGGGATTTTGCTGATGTATTTCAGGATATACCTGGACTACCTCCGAGTAGAGAGATAGATTTTGTGATCGATTTGACGCCAAGCACTCGGCCAATTTCCCGCGCACCTTACCGTATGGCTCCAGTAGAGATGAGAGAGCTAAGGGATCAGATAGAGTCGTTGTTAGGTCAGGGGTTTATCCGAAGGAGTACTTCGCCGTGGGGTGCCCCTGTGTTGTTCGTAAAGAAGAGGGATGGATCGTTGAGATTGTGTGTAGATTAACGGGAGTTGAATAAAGTCACGATACGGAATAAGTATCCATTGCCCTGAATCGATGACTTATTCGACTAGTTGACAGGAGCTTCCTTCTTCTCAAAGATTGATTTATGATCGGGATACCATCAGTTGCGTATCAGGGAACAAGACGTCTCGAAGACTGCTTCTTGACGAGATATAGTTCCTAAGAGTTTTGAGTTATGCTTTTTGGCTTGACCAACGCTCCAGCCGTGTTTATGGACTTGATGAATGGGGTGTTCAGAGAGTTCCTAGACCAATTCGTCATTGTCTTTATTGATGACATTCTGGTTTACTCCCAGACAGAAGAGGAGCACACCGAGCATTTGAGGCAGGTTTTGCAGACGCTACGTCAGAACGAGCTTTATGCAAAGTATGAGAAGTGTGGGTTTTGGATGAAGGAGGTTCAGTTTTGGGGGCATATCAGTTCAGACCGGGGGATATCTGTTGATCCGAGGAAGGTATCCGCGGTGAGGGAGTGGGGACAGCCCACGACACCGACTGAGATTCGTAGTTTCTTGGGCTTAGTGGGATACTACAGGAGGTTTATTCGGGGTTTCTCAAAAATAGCGGGTTCTTTGACACATCTGACACGCAAGGGTGTGCCATTTATCTGGAGCGATGCCTGTCAGTTGGCTTTTTATGAGTTGAAGGACAAATTGACCTCAGCGCCTATGTTAGCATTGCCCAGACCAGGTGTTAAGTATTTAGTCTACACTGATGCATCCTAATAAGGACTTGTAGGTGTGCAACAACAGGAGAGTCATGCCATAGCTTATGCTTCCCGTAAGCTTAAGCCTCATGAGAGGAATTACCCCACCCACGACTTGGAGTTAGCGGCAGTCGCATTCGCTCTTCGGATTTGGAGACACTATCTCTTGGGGGAGAAATTTTGGTTTTTCACAGACCACAAGTCTCTACAATACCTCTTCATTCAGAAGGAGCTGAATATGCGTTAATGTAGGTGGCTTGAGTTTGTGAAGGACTACCAGTTCGATATCCAGTATCACCCAGGGAAGGCTAACGTGGTAGCGGACGCGTTGAGTCGTAGGCCAGTAGATGAGGTGGCCGAGGTGTGGAAATCTTAGTGGAAGGATTTGGGACACCAGGATGCAGTGGCCCGATCATTCATGTCTGTAATGACTGTACACCTCAGATTGTTATGAGAGTGATAAAGGCCCAGGAAAATGACTCGTTCTGTCAGGAGCAGATAGTTCGATCACTAGCAGAGGGATCCGAGTCCTATACTGTTAGCTCAAATGGGGGATTATGCTTCAATGGGAGACTGGTTGTTCCGAAAGGAGAAGACTTGCAACATGAGGTAATGGCAGAGTCGCACTGCTCACGGTTCGCGGTACACCCTGGTGGGGATAAGATGTACCAAGACATGAGACGACAATACTGGTGGAGCGGGATAAGGAAAGATATCGCCATGTTCGTTTCTAAATGTGCCACTTGTCAGCTAGTAAAGGTGGATCATCAGAAACCGGCAGGACTTATGCAACCGTTAGAGGTTCCGATGTGGATATGGGAGAGCATATCCATGGACTTTACCACGGGGTTACCTACGTCACAAAGGGGTCACGACTCCATATGGGTAATTGTGGACCGGTTGACCAAAGTTGCTCATTTTCTACCCGTAAGAACATATTACACTACAGGACAGTATGCCTAGATTTTCATTACAGAGATAGTGAGACTTCATGGGGTGCCTCTAAATATCGTGTCTGATCGAGACAAGATATTTGTTTCACGATTTTGGGAGAGTTTCGAGGAGGCCATGGGTATGGAGTTGCGGTTGAGTATGGCATATCACCCACAAACTGATGGGTAAACAGAGCGGACAAATCAGATGTTGGAGGACATATTGTGTATGTGCATCCTAGACTTTGGAGGTGGTTGGGAATAGTACCTTCCACTGGTGGAGTTTGCTTATAATAACTCCTATCAATTCACCATTGGCATGGCTCCATTTGAGGCGTTGTATGGTAGACCTTGTCGTTCCCTAGCATGTTTGTTAGAGGTGGGGGATAACAAACTCCTTGGGCCAGAAGTGATTCAGGATACTTCGGCAAGGATAGAGATGATACGGAGTCGCATTCGGGTAGCTCCGGACCGGCAGAAGAGCTATGCTGATGCCAAGAGGTTCTTTAGAGAATTCAAAGTGGGGGACCAGGTGTTACTCAGAGTATCTCCTATGAAGGGGATTATGCGTTTTGGGAAGAAGGGGAAACTATCACCAAGATATGTGGGGCCATTTCCTATCATCGAGAGGATTGGGCCAGTCGCATACTGACTTGGCTTACCAGAGCACTTGCATAGGATTCATGATGTGTTCCATATTTCCTTGATAAGGAAATATCTTAGGGACGATTTGGCCCATACTCACATTGCCTTAGAGGACATCGATCTTCATCCCGATAGTTCCTACGAGGAGGGGCCGATTGCTATTTTGGACTGAAGCGAGCGAAAACTGAGGTCAAAGATAGTACCGTTAGTACGTATTCAGTGGCGGCATCATAATGCCGAGGAGTCCACATGGAAGCGCGAGGATGAGATGCGCGAGCTCTATCCAGAGTTATTTTTACCAGGTACTCTTTAGTTCCGAATTTCGGGATGAAATTCTGTTATTAGGGGGGAAGTATGTAATACCCCGTAATTTTATTGATTTTATTTAAGGGATTAATTGAATTAAATGAAAATTAATTGGGAATTAATCCGGATATAAATACCAGCGAGACGTGAGTTGGTATTTAATTATGATGTTAAAATTGAATAATTCTGAGTATGTATGGTAATACATGACTATTGAAAATATTTAAATTGTCACGAGACAAAAATATGACAATTTGGGAAATTTAGTTGGGACGCGCGTATTAGTCGCGTCAGAAATGAAATTATTTAAATTAAAAAGTGAATTATATTTTTATCAACCAAATGATCATTTTGAGTGCGCCAACGTGTCGGGAAGGGTCAAAATAGTCAGAAAACACTAGACGGGGGTTTAGTTTGGGTCCCGAGGCACTTTTAGGCCAAACCGACAACCTAGAAGGGCATTTTGGTAATTTTACAAATATGGGAATTAAAACCCACGAATTTTTTAGGTAAATTGAAGATTATTAAAAGACCCATTAAGTCCATTATCAGCCAAAAAGGGAGTTAGTGGGCTACGGGAGTTTAAGGGAGAGTTTGAAGAAGTTCCAAAAGAAAACCTCCAACCACCATCACCATCCTTGGGAGAATTCTGTAGAGAAAGGGAAAAATCAACCTTCATTCACCAACATCAATTCAGAAGAAAAAATCTAAGGCAAGTGTTTGGATGTCGTTATTTGCAATGAATATTTCTTCCATGTGTAGTGTAGAAAAACTGTTTTTATCTTGGAAATTCTGATGAAGAACACCCAATGGAATTATTGTTAAACTTGTGGTTTTGGGTAGGAATTTGCATGTATAATGACTATGGATGAATTCGTTATACAAAACACAACTTTTGATGATCCGAAAATGGATTAATAAGGAGTCTTTTTATGAAATTAAATTATGGATTCAAGTTTATAGGGTTTGAGAACAAGAATTGGGGACTTATGATTTTGACATGTTAATTTATAAGATTTGACCTAAAAGCATGTTAAGGAATGAACTAGGGTGACTAAAAATAGTTTACAAACATTAAAAAACTATTTGGATAGCCTTAGGGTGGATTTAGAGAAGAGTAGAATGAAGAAATACGGAATTACAGATTTCTAGGCGTATTCTGCCATCTCGTTAAAAGACCTGCCTAGGTCATTCGAACGACCTCGTTCGAACGAGCTTCTAACGAGATGATAGTGTCCCTTCTAACGAGTTGGTAGTTCATTCAAAGCCTTTCATTTGAACGACACTCGTTCGAACGATCTCGTTCGAACGAGACTTCTAACGAGTTGACAGAATGGCCTTTTAGGCCTGATTTTATTTCAAATGTCCCGTAGACTTATTTATATGGAGTAATAACCTTCCCTTATTGGCTAGTGGGTATATTTGGGAGATTGGAGTACGTTGAGGAGTAAACCTTAGAATCTTGTAGTAAATCCAATGACCTTTATGGATTAGGAAACGAATACCTAATTATGACGTGAGAAGAGTTGACAACTTTAATGTATATAAATCGGGGACTTATAATTGTATAACATTTAATGATGGTATAAGAATGAGAAATATACCTCTATTGATATTCGGAGATATCTATGAGTATGAATGCTTAGTATATGTGGTTATATGTGTATAACATACCTACCATACTTGCTATCATGGGAGGTCAGCGTTCTATCAGGGCCATCTAATCTTTATGTGCCTATGGGGGGATTTAGATTGGTACCTCGAGGACATAGGTCAAAGAAGAACTTATTGAGAAGTTAATAAGTCTGCTGATCATAGGAGCGTAGGTATGTGTGTGACCCATGTGATGTGAACTATGTTTGCCTCCATTATGTGTGATTGTTGTTATTTGAGAACAATTCCTGAGATATTCGGAATGCGTGGTGCTTATGTACGTGATGTACCGGGATTGGATAGCAGAGTATGTGTGCACCGCAGCTTAGCCCCGGGGTGCTAGTATTGTATATTTATGATGAGAATAATATACTGTAAATTGAAATGCCCCGTCATATATAAATGTGAGTATGAATAATAACAACGTTTTCGTAAAGATATAAATGGAAATCCTCTAGTAGGTAGTATTACTAATTTGGGAAACCTAGAAGAAATGTAAGACACTCTGTCTAAATGAAAATGCCGGAATTAAATCATGAATCGTATAGTAATGTTACATTTTATGTTGGACTAGCTAAGTATGGGAATAACTAGAATGGGTACGGGTACGATAGGAGTGCATAATTAGTTGAGACGTGAGGAATTTATGTGAGTGCACACACTATCATGTACTTTATATTCATTGTTTAATGATATTAAACACTTTCTATATTTTAAACTGTTTTCACAATCGGGCTCTGACCCGTTTGCTTCCAAATATATTTTTGTAAAAACCTTTTAGGTGCCCATCCACAAGGACACCAAGCGTAGGAGTTCTATTCAGGTGACGTATTGTATCTGCTGTGGAAGTTACAGGACCATGACAGTAGACACCTCCATTTTCGACCTTGACTCTATATTATCAAATTTTCTCATTTTTTGGGCATGTCACCCCATTTCTTTAGAGACATCTTACTCATTTATTCTTATTTCATATTTTGGGATGTAATAAATTAATGATTCAGGCTTTGTATTTGTTTATTTCAGAATTCGGATTGTTGTGAGGTGTATTCCTCCAGATTTAATTTATTTTATGGTTATTCTATTATGACTATGTTGTAGTGGTTATGTTAGCATTTCATAATCTACTTATTTCATGTTAATCGGATTTAATTAAAAATTGACATCTCAGTTTTAAATATTAGGTGGCTAGAAATTGTTAAAAAAAATTTTCGACAGTGATGCTATGAACTGAACCAACTTGGCATTTTTTATTAATTTAATAAAGGAGTAGCTACCCGGTATTTAATTAGTCTGGGTGTCACAACTTCTTATCGATTGACAGTGTCTCATTTCGCAAGTATGCAATGATCGGATCCATCCAGTTAGGGCCTTTTTCAATAATAAGAACATACTCAGTGATGAATGTCTTACCAATATTAGTCTTAGCGAAGAAATTCACTTATATTGTTCTTTTGAGGTTAAAGCCCACTACAAAGCTTAGCACTGCTAAGGCATCCGCATGCTTATTTTGTCCCTGGGGGAACTGTTGAAGGTCGACTTCTCTGAACTTTTCCATTAGCTCGCGTATCATAGCAAGGTAGGTTTCCATCCCATCATCCTTTGCGTTGAAATCACGGTTCACTTGGTTGGACAATAATTTAGAATTGCCGAACACATTAAGCAGTTTTGCCCCCAGTAAATGGGCTTTGCGTAGGCCATCTATCAATGCTTCATATTGGGCTTTGTTGTTGGAGGCTTCAAAGCCTAACCTAATTCCTTCATTAATGATCATGTCTTCTAGTGTAGGGAGGACAATTCCTAATCCTGCCCCCTTGGGATTTGAGGCTTTATCAATGTATAGGGTATAGTCCTTAGATTATGCTTCCTTATTTATGGAATTCTCTACTAGTTGTTGATCGATCGGGCCGTCTCTAGTGAGTTTGGAGATAAAGTCAAAGAAAATTTGCCCCTTAATTATTATCCGTGATTGAAAGTGAATATCATAACTTTTAAATTTGATTGGCCATTTTGACATTCGTTCAGAGAGTTTGGCTTTACGATGGACAAATTTAAAGGGGAATGAAGTGATCACCATAACAGAGTGGGCTTCAAAGTAGTGTTTAAGATTCCTTGAGGCAATGACCAGAGTGTAAGCTAGTTTGTCCAACGGTAGGTAATGCTTCTCTGTGTCTAGATGTCTTTTGATGGCGTAACAATTAGGAGACTATTCTCCCTCCTTCTCACCGACCAAGGCCGAGCTAACTGTGTGACCTGAAATTGCAAAGTGAAATTGCAGAGTAGAGGTTTACAGTATCCCCATAGTTGGGAATTGCTAGAAAAGTAGGTTTCCTGAGGTAAGACTTGATTTCTTAAGTTCTTTTAAGTAGTCATCGTTCCAGGTGATGCCCTTATCCTTCTTGAGGAGCTAGAAGAATGGTCGGCAGTATTTTGAAGACCTAGAAATAAAGCAGTTGAGTGCCACGAGTATTCCGATGAGCTTCTGGATATCGTGTAATGTCTTCAGCGGCTAAATCCTATTGATAGCATCAATCTAATCTGGATTGGCCTTACACTACATCAAATTGGCAAAAATGTCACTCTTCACCCGGTCAAGGTTGTCACGATCAAAAACTGTGATAACAAAACACGCGTTTATTATCACGATCTTCGATCATGATAATTCATGTTGTCACGGACATGTCACGGTCAAAGACGGTGACAACCTTAGAAAGTTGTCACGGTTTTTTACCGTGACACGTCCGTGATAACTTAATTAAAATAAAATCCTAGTCGCTTCAACCTTTACTCTTTACCTAAGTTATTTCTCTTTTTCCCTCACAATTCTCTTTCTCCCCTACCTCTGCCACCTCTCACATCTCATCTCATCTCTTCCCCCTCTCTCGTCCATCTCTACCTCTCTCTGCGAACAACAAGTATGTTTCTCTCTCTCTCTCTCTCTCTCTCTCTCTCTCTCTCTCTCTCTCTATATATATATATATATATATATATATATATATATATATATATATATATATATATATATATATATATATATATATCCCTCTCTCTCTCGCACGCGTATGTTTTAGTGTGTGTGTGTGTGTGTGTGTTTTAGTGTATGTGTATTTGGTATAAATTAAAATTGGTATTTGTATATTTAAATTGGCATTTGTATATTAAAATTGGTATTTGTACATTGAAATTGGTATTTGTATATTGAAATATACTTACCATGGTAATTTATAATTACTTTGAATTACATATAGTGCACATAGATACTAGCCTTCTCGTTCTTATGCGTATGCATTCAATAGCCCTTAGACATGTTCGAGAGTCATTACCCCTGTAATGAGATCTCTCGAATTGTTTCGTTTGGACAGTTTTTGGGAAGGCATAGTTCCTGTATAATAATATTCTTAGTGGCTTAAACTTGTTATTTTTGGGGGAAATTCTGGTGCCGTCTCTTAATGTTCTATGGGTTATTACTAGATGATGCGGTGTTAAGTGTTATTTCAATTGATAAATTGAAATAATGCTTACACTTGTGCATCTATGTCATGTAATTGGAGAACTATGGGGATATGCTGCCAAATTTTCCTAAAATTGAAAAAATGTGCATGAGCTGCTAAGTATATTACCAAAATATGTAGTCTTGAATGGGATAGGACCACTCACCCTTTAGAGGAGAATAAGGAAATATATGGTCTTCAGTGTGTGTATTCTGAAATTAATATTTGTATATAGAAATTGGTATTCTGAAATTAAAATTTTTATATTGAAATAGGTAATTGGTATAAATTAATATATTGTGGTAATTGGTATAAATTTATTTATAGTGGGTTTTCCCTTACAACTCTCTTTCTCTCTAATTGCAGCAGTGGCTACCACCTTTTCTCTTCCTCACATATTTTGGCAAAAATCTCTCTCTCTCTCTCTCTCTCTCTCTCTCTCTCTCTCTCTCTCTCTCTCTCTCTCTCTCTCTCTTTATATATATATATGTCTGTTCTCATAAATTTTGATAGATTCACATTAACCCTGATTTTTGCAACGATTAAAATTGGGTATTGATTTGTGTGACGACTCACTCCTATTGATTTTTGTTTTATGAGGAATACTTGATTTTTGTTTTATGAGGGTGAAAATATAATAAATATATCATGTTAGAGTGTCGTTATGTCATGCATTCACATGAGAAAACATGCATTGATGCACCCCCAAAGCAAGTATTATATAACAAGTAACGAGGGTGAAAAGGTAATGAGTAATAAGTAATTGTATACAAGTTGATTTAGTGTAAATTTACACCTGCCTAGATTATAGTAACGAGAATCGCAATAGATAGCCATTGGCTCCTACTTCACGCACCTGTTTGCCATCCTATTTGCCATCATAAAAAAGATGATGGCAAATAGGTGTGTGAAATATCAATAGATGGTTTCAATCCATTTGTAAATCTAAGCACTAATGAGAGTGTATGTCCAATAATCATAGCACCACTCAACCTCCCTCCTTCATAGTGTATGAGACCTAAATTTTTAATGTTGTCTTTGTTAATACCTGGACCAAAGGCACCGAGTGAGGACATCGATGTGTACTTGTCTCCTTTGGTATAGGAATTAAATGAGTTATGGAAAGAGGGTGTGTAAGCATTTGATTCTTTTAAAAAAGAAGAGTTTACGCTAAAAGCTATGTTGATGTGGACAATTCATGATTTTCCATCTTATGGAACATTATCCGATTGTGTAGTACATGATTATTTGGGGTGTCCTATTTATGGAGAGGAGAATGAATCTGTGTATCTCTCTGATAGCACAAAAAATATTTACCATTGCCAAATGAGGTTTTTATCCCCCGCTCATAGTTTTAGATTTGAGAAAGGTTCCAATTTTTTACTAGGCGGGGTTGAACACATGCTACCTTCGAGAAAGCTTTAAGGTTCAGAAATTGAAAGTAAATCTTCTAATTGTGGCCCTAATATGCCAGATAAGAATTTTAAATTGAAAAATGTCAAGCATAAGAAGACTCCAACTGCGAATGAAATTGAGACAAGAAAGGCATGGTCTAGGCGGTCAATTTTATTTGACTTGCCTTATTGTAAGAATAACACGGTTCGCCATGTATTAGATGTGAGGCATGCGGAGAAGAACATCACTGAACATATTGTGGGCACATGCCTTGGTGGGAGTCATTCGAAGGGTGGAGAAAATGTACGAAAAGACCTTAAATTATTAAAACGTAAGGTGAAACTATGGTTGAAAGAAGATAGTAGGGGAAGGACAATAATTCCCCCTGCTGTGTTTACTTTGATGAGTTAGGAAAGGAAGGCAATTTTAGACACAATATATAATTTGAAGGTTCCATCTAAATTTTCATCCAACTTGCAAAGGATTGTGAATTATGTAACCAATGATTTACATAAGTGTTAGTCCCACGATTGGCATGTGATCATGCAATTGATTCCTTTATTTTTTAAGCATTGTTTCTCCAAGAACACGGATTTGCGGAGGGATATTATGTAAATTAGCATCTGCTTCACACTTTATGTGAGAAGGTACTCAATCGACCTCACATAGTGGCCATAAAATTGGCATTGATTGAAGCGATTCTTTGACATAAGTGTTCATTTGTTGGTACACCTATGCGACGAGGCACTTCTTTGCGGACCAGTTAGATATCAGTGGATGTATCAGTTTGAAAGAGTGATGAAAGTTTTCAAAGATTACATAAAAACTACACGATACATTGAAGGATCAAATGTAGAGGAATATATCACCGTGGAGTCATCAATCTACACTCGGGAATATGTGCCTGACCTGAGATGTATGTATGGAAGTGATGAGTTCGTCGATGAGGGTGGTCATGTGATGGGCAAGCCAGTGAAATTAATGAGTTTACAATATGAACAAGTAGCTTGTTATCTATTTGACACACATGAATATGTCGAAGAATGTAAAAAGTAAGTTTATATTGTTTTAACTCTTACATTATTTTAATTTTTATGCACGATCAATTTTGTAATACGCTTGTCATGATTAATGCAAAAAATATGATGCGTGTGGGAACAATAAAAGACAAAAGGCGATGGCACAATTAAACAACGAATTTAGGATGTGGGTGTTATACGAGGTAATTATAATGAAAATGTCTCATATTAAATGTAACATTATAAGAAATCTTTAAAACCTAAATATTTTATTTATAATCTCAGCTCTTAAAGATGGGTGATGCGGCATCAAGTCTTGCTCGTCTAGTCACTAGACCCTTGTTCATGGCACACGAGTACAAAAAGTATCGATTGAATGATTACGTATTTGGTGAAAGGGTGTACGAGGAAAATACAAATGTACATAACTCGGCCATTTCATACAAGGCTCTTACTTATTTTCGAGCGAGCGCGAAAGATAAAGACATCATTGAAGATGAAACGACTTACTATGGTGTCATTTAATATATATTTGAATTGGACTATATAAGCTTTAAAGAGGTTATGTTTTACTGTGATTGGGTAAGAGTTGAGGATAAAAATGCTTGTAAAGTTGATCCTGGCACCAATTTGATCATGGTTGACTTGTCAAAGTTGAAGAGGAATGAGCGCGTGAGCGATGAGATGTTTGTTTGTGATTTTCAAAAGGTCAAGAAAGTGTTATACTCGTAGTATATCAATAATGACTAGTGGTCAATTTTCCTACACGTGCTAAAGCTTCTAACCAGTAGTGTGGATGACTTGGCTGCTGCTACCGAATATCAATCCATTTTATATGATAGCATGAATTTAAAATAATTTTTATATTTGTAATAATATTCCAATTATTTGAAATAACCAGTAGCGTGTATTCTTCTAGTGCTTTATTATCAGCAGCCGACAATTTAATGCTTTTAATTCATTTGGACTTTATTAGTTTATGTGGAGATAACCCAAAATTAAAACAATATTTAGATTTATAATGTTGTTAACTTGTATTCTTCTAGTGCTTTCTTATTATCGGATTTGAATCAAAATTATTTTTTTGGTTAGTGAATATGTTAATTTGGATTTTAATCAATTTAAGCATTAATTCAAAGTCCGTGGCATTACCTGAAATTGAAACAATATTTTGATTTATAATGTCGTTAACTAGTACAATATTTTTATTCATTTGGATTTGATCATTTTCTCATACACATGTTTGTACTAATAACAAATGTTTTTGCAGGAAATGTCTTCATCATGGAAACATGGTAGCGAAGGCGAGGAAGGTCCCTCACCGAGAACAAGATGGCCTTACAGGATAGGGAACTTGAGTTAAACAAGATAATCATCGATTTGGGGTACACGGATTGGTGAAAACTGCCCATCGAGCTCAAGATGGACATCTAGGGGGCACTACAGGTAGTTACATACTTTATTTTTATTTTGTATTTATAGTTGTATTTATATTTTATAATATTTTATAATTTAAATACAACTAACACTTACTTTATTTTTGGTCTGTATTTGTTTGACAGGAACAATTCAGCTTGCCCCCACATGTCTGCAACTCCATGTTCGAACAATTGAGAGATAAATACAAAACATGGAAGAAAAACATGCAGACACGGTATTTTGGGCAGGATCGGGAGTCCATATTGAGGGTCCGTGACATGGTACCTTCGAAGGATCCGATTTCATTGCCAAGCTGGTAGAAGTTTGTCGATAATGAGATCAAGGATCAGCAGTTGACATCTCGTCAATTGGGAAGGGCAAACCAGACTAAAAACATCTACGTGCACTACTCTGGGCATACCTCTTACGTCGAGGCGGAGCAAAATATGGTAAGTTTTTTATTTTCTTTCATTTTAGTTTTATGTTATTCTAATTTATCATTAGTTTGCATTACTTACTAATTATGCATTATTTTATTTCAGGAGACGGAGAGTGGCCCTGGGGGTAGGTCACATTGGCTCGATGCCTATGTGGTAAATTTGTACAAAGAAGGGCAAGGATAAGGAGGTGCCCCGAGCATGGCAGACACAATTTTAAGTTATAATAATATCTTCCAATTGTTTATTTTTTTTAATTACGCTATAATGTTTTTATTAACTTAACTAATCGTGTACTTTTTGTCATTTTAGGCCAAGCTTAAATAAGTGCACAACTCCCAGTGTGATGCTGACAAGGCATCTTTGGCTACGGATGCACTAAGACAAGTGCTCGGGGCGTATCATAAGTGGAGGGAAATAGGGGGTGCGCTCTCAGGTGGGAAAGTCGAGGCTCACCGGGATTGAGATGAGCAACACCGGGTTGGATCGTAAGGTGGACATCTATGGCAATAAGTTAAAAATGTTGGAGGTGATGGTCCTCAATATGTTCGAGTACATGTAGCATCAGTTGGGGTCCACCTCATGTGAGGGAAGGGGGAAAGTGGTAGAAGAGGATGCCATTGCACTATCTCTCTCACCCTCATCGTCGATATGCACCCACTTGACGCCTGCATATGATCAATTTTCCAACTTGACCCCTGTCAAACAGCCTATGTCATCAATGGGTTGACCGAGTGTGTATTTAATAGACCTTAGGGATGTGAAGCCCATAACGAGGGGGTTGAGCGACCCGGACACACAACCGGGTAGTGGGGTTGATGGACATGTGTTGCAAGTATTGAGACATAGGTTCGCGTCACGCATATTATGCCCGAAAAAAAGGATGAACCTTTGTGGTTGGAAGAGCCATGCAACATTCAACAAATTGATGGTTGTATCAATTCATATGTAGTGTGACCAACCTTCCTCCTCAGAACTGTTCAAAACTCAAGCCCTTGACATTATTTGTATTATTTTCATGCTTATGAATATTTTTTGTTGGATATTAATTGTATTTATTTCATTTGAATATTGAATGTCAGTTGGTTATGAATATTTGGTGGTTAATTCATATGTAATTTTTATGAATTGTTAAATGTTGCTTGATATATATACTGTTTGAACATGTTTAAATATGATGTAACAGGTTAAAATATATTGCTGGGCAGTGACAATGGCTATACTGCCTAGCAGTTTTTTTTAAACCTGCCCAAATTTATAACGGACTTTAAATGCGACAAGTTCGTGACTACGGAAAAATTATAACGGACTTGTCATGGTCAAAGTTCGTGACAATTTTTTCATTGTCATGGATTTGTCACGATTAAAGTCTATGATAATTTTTCATTTCTCATGGACTTGTCATGGTCAAAGTCCGTGAAAAGTTCAATTCTTATCATAAACTTTGACCGTGACAAGTCCGTGACAAAGGAATTGTCACCCCAATTCTTGTCACGATTTTCAATCCTGACAAGTCTGCCTTTTTTTACCATGACACCTAAGCAGTTTTGGTGTAGTGTCAATTCCTCTTTTACTAACCAGATAACTTAGGAATTTTCTTGACTAGACCCCAAATGAGAACTTACTTGTGTTGAGCTTCATTCGGTATTTCATTAGGATTTTGAAAGTGTCGACTAGATTACTAAGGTGGTTTCCTTTTCCCTTGCTCTTGAATAACATGTCATCGATGTAAACCTCCATAGTTTCCCCCATATTTTACTTAAACATTTTAGTAACCACCTTTGATATGTGGCCCCAACATTCTTAAGGGTGTTCTTGGTCGGGGTCGAATAACGGAATCTGATGATACCCTGAATAGGCATCTAATAAACTCGTTTGCTCATGTGTTTCCGTCGCATCGACCAATTGGTCTATCTTCGACTGGTGGGAAACTTTCTTTGGGGAAGCCTTTTTGAGATCAGTGAAATCAATACACACTCTCCAGCTACCATTGCTTTTGCAAACTATAGCCTTTTTCTGGGGCTGTTCAGGGTGCCTTCTAAATGATCGACTTGAAAGCTGAATCCACATGATGATGATGGCAGGCCACCTGGGGATCAATCCCTGACAGGTCATACGGTTCCCACGCAAACATATCCAAATTAATATTTAAAAAGGCAACGACCTCCTTCTTTTAACGCTTTGCAAAGTGAGATTTTAACGCTTTGTAGTTCTCTTTTCGGTGGCTGCCTTTTTTGTGGAATGCGTCTCGCAGCGCGTTGTTCCTGTTCATTGGGTCACCACCCATCTTCTTAGTCCACTTCGTAAACTATTGATCCTTGATATTTCCCAGTATCTTTTATACTGTTTCCTTAAAGACCGTGTTGATAGCTTATAAGGATTTTAAATGATCTTCCTTGCCCATATTCTTGGAACCATTATTGACCCCGTTATCGCTCCGCTCTTTAGGATTATTATCCTCATTGCCCCCTTATTTGCCTTGATACGACCAGTTTTATCATGGCTAGAATTAACCACATCTTCAACTTTAGTGCATTTCTTAATGCGCTTCATGAAGTCGTAAGTGGTATTAGCCTCCTTTTTTGTAAGGGTCTGGTGTAGCATGGAGGTGGTTGGGAGATCGATCTTGAAGGATGATACGACAACATTCTCCAAAAAATCCTTTATTTTTTTGAACATTTCCCAATATATTTTAGCATACTCGCAAAGGCTTTCTTATGACTTCTTCTTCATCGTGAGTAGCGAATCCATCCTCTTTGGGTGGGAGCTACTGGTTATGAAGCGAGCGGTGAAGTCCTCAGTAAGGACCTTAAAGCTCATGATGGACCTGTGGGTCAACCTTTTAAACCACTTTTGAATTACATCAAGTAGGCTATGAGGGAGGATGCAACACATAAGAGAGTAGTTGTGGGTCCATAAGGTCACGGCCTGCTTGTACTGTCTAACGTGGTCTATGGGGTCAGTCTTGCCATTATATATTTTAAACTAGGGGACTGTGAACTTCTTTGGGGGGATTTCATCCTTGATCGCCATTGAAAAAGGGGATCTCATATGTGCGTTGAGAGATTTTCTAGCCATCTCTTTGGTGGACCTAACCCCTTGATAGTCTGTGTGTTGTTCCACATCTCTTTCGACCAAACTTATTATGACCTGATGTTCATCATTTATGTGGCGTCTCTCTGGTCGGCCACGTTTTAATCCATCTAAGTTGGGCCTGAAGCTCCTCCCTTAGCTATGAGTTTTGCTTGCTTGATGACTAGGAGTCCTTGCACGATTCTTCTGGTTATCGTCGTGGATCTCTCTCTCCATTCTTCCTATTAACCTATGAAGGCGAGCATTTTGTTCCATCCGAAGGCATGTGGCCTCCTCTTGCTCTTGAAGCCTAACTTCATAAGTGCCACCAACCTGGAGATGTGCATAGACTTGGGTGGTTGTGGCTCTCTTCAAATGGTAGTTTCTCTTGGCGAAACCTAATATTTGTCTCCTAATGAATATAAGACCCAACCTTGGATGGAACTGGGTGATCCTGTACGTCACTGACCCGAGTTAGGTTGTTGTTGTAGTGAGACATCGTGGTATTTTCCTTCAGTGGTTTCTTTCGTTGGAAAAGAGAGACGCTTCCCATAGACGATGCCAATTGTGAGTACAAGAATAATCACAATAAATATTCCCAAGAAAGAAAGTATATGCAGAAAGCAAATCAATCTCACACACAACACAAAATATACGTGGTTCGACAACTTGCCTACGTCCATAAAGAGGTCACTATATTTTATTAGTCCGTCTCTCAAGGTTACAAAGTTACATACCCTTGACCCCGGGGTGAGGGTTTACGTTTATAGTATCGTTTAAGAGGTTGAGTTGTACAGGAAACTCTTCCAGCTTGAATTTAGCTCATGAGGTGTTCCTGAATATCTCTCCGAGATTATTGGTAACTGATTTGATCTTATCAAAGGGTATTTCAGCACATTTTAAATACTTGTGCAAAATTAATCATTTGAGTTGGGCCAGATGCATCCTATCTCTTGCTGGGCTGGTCCGTTGAAATCATGAATGGGCCTAGCGAATTGTTTTAATCCCCACATCAACCATTAATTAGGTCTAACTTTTAAAATATCTACTCCTAAATGTACGAAAATACCTCAAAACCAAATTTAAAATCCCCCTTTAAAATATCTTACCATCTCTCTCTCTTTCTTTCTCGATCTCCCAAAACATACCAACCAAAACATGTCTCCATATCTCTCACCCACAACAGCACACAAGTGATAGTTCCGACATTGCGATGTGATTTTTTCTCACACTCTCTCTCTTTATGTCTTCATCTGCATGTTTTTTTCTTTTTTTTATTGTTTATTTAGGGCATTTGATTTGAATACGAGGTGGTAGGGTGGGTTGATTGATGGTTTTTAGTTGGTGTTTTGATGATGAAGACGAAGGTAAGGGAGGTGTTTTAGGTTCATGGGTTTATGATATTTTTTTAGGGGGTTGATGAGTCTTAATATTCTGTTATGTTGTTTAGATAGTACAAATTTACTGCCTGCTAATTTTTCTGGTGAGAAATTGTTAAACGGACAATAAATATTTACTGTATCTGTATTTTTTTTTTTATGATAGAAATTGTTAAACACAGTAAACAACTATCACATTAAATATTTTCTTAGTTTGTTGAGTATTTCAATAAATATTACAATTGAATATGCGATTTTTTTTCTATTTTTTCTCTTCCGTATTCATTGATAGTAGAGTAATCATATATTTTGATAAATAAATATTAATAATAACTTAAACATTTACTTCCACATTAAATATATTCTACTTGAAATCAATTCATATTCTTTCCATCCCCTTCTTATAGTTCGTAATGTAAAGAAAATGTTTTTAAATGACAGTAACTATTTTACTTATGTTTTGTTCGAACAGTAAAGATTCACTGTTGATAGGGCGCGAGAGGTGCATCACGTGTCAGAAGTTGGTCATTGTTTTCTGTCTCGCCGCGATAATACAAACAAACCTAAATTACGACTACACTTGCGAGGCAAGCACAACGATAAGTCGGGTATCAAAAATCCACAGGGACGAGTTGCTAGAATTTATAAGGTTTAATATTCCTAAATAAAAGTGTAAAAGGTGATTAAAAACTAAAAGGAAAAAGGTGCATAAAAGGGAAATATTAATCTAGGAGAGTGTATTGAAACTAGATTAACAAAGCAAGTATAGGTTGCGTCGAATATCCCTCACCCGGGTTAATTTGTATAAAATGGATATATGGGTCGACGAGTTATTTAGAATGCGTCTCATTTCGACAGTTAATTGAACCCACGCCCCTAAATCCGCATAGAAGTCTAATAAGATTTTGGCATCAACAAATATATCGGAAATTGCGAACGCAAGTTCGTAAGCACGGGATATACATGATATGCCACGTCAAATCTCCTAGGCGCAATAACTAGGACACCGCACCCGAAATAGACCCGTAAAAACCATCACCAAAGCAAAGCAACGCGTCAACCCGAGTGAGTTTAATTCAAACACAACCTAATTTAAATTACCTAGAAAGAATCGTAAAAACGCGATAAGTGAAAGCGTGTAAATAAACGCGATAAATCTACACTAGAAAGCAAGTAAATCAAAGCATGTAAACTAATTAACAAAGCATGTAAATCTAATTATCAAAGGAAGAAATAAGTAAATACACATTATATTAATGGAGAGGATGATGAATAGTGCAACATTCAACCCAAATGGGGTGTCAAACCAAGAATAATTGAAGAAGAACTCTCCAAAACCCTCAAACCCTAAGCTACTCCAACCTAAAAACGAAATAAAGAACTTGATATCTGATATTTACACAAAATTTTGTTTATATAGTAAGTGGAATAAAAGAAAAGAAGAAAGAAAATAAAAGCAAAATATCTCCTGGAAATAGGGGATCGATCGATCGACCCAAACCGTCGATCGATCGATGGTGAAGAAAATAGTACACTGTCGAGAAGGATCGATCGATTGACCTAAACCGTCAATCGATCGATCAAGCAGGTATCAACCCCCTGCATGTTATTTTGGGATGTTTGTTGTTCCCGTCCACTAAAATCGCCGTAATATCTTCGTTTTGAATCAGAATCGTGCACCGTTCGCAGCCACGCGAAGCTTGCGAGGAGGAATACAACTTCTGTGTAGATGTTGGGCCAGGTTCCCAAGCTGTGAAAAGACTAAAATGCCCTTAAACGTGCGATTGCGTACGATAATCGAGCAGAATGCGTCCGAACTTCACACTTAGCGTCCAAATACCTATAAAAGCTCAATTCACCCCTGCAAAACATGTGAACATAGAAATCTGAGGTTGTCTAGTTAATGAGCATAAATATAGGGAATAAGATACCCGAGGGGGCTAAAATGTGTCGATTCGAGGGATGAAATACGCAATATTTACATATGATCACACCCCCTAACTTACACATTGCTAGTCCCTAGCAATGAAATAGGATGCAACAAGAACTACAAGCAAACCAAAAATAGGAGATAGTACAAAAGTATGGTATAAAAGAAAAAGGCCACTTTCGCGGGAGATTCAATTGCATTTAGCATATGCAATAAGCCATTAAACCCCTAGGTCACCCTAGTGGACGAGTGTCCTCTCGTGAGGGTTTTCAGGGATGGTACCCACAAACATCACATGGTTTTTTAAAAATATGCCCAAACCAACATGCGACAAGCCGAACAAAAGCAAAAAGGATTTCATGCGCATTATTAGCAAGATGAATGAATTCAAACAAATGTCCGAATCATTAACATTATAGAGTGCACCTCATAGAATTGAAACCTTAAAATGTGGGAGGGGGAGAGAGCACATGCAAAGCGTGATTTCATAAAAACTTATATAAACCGGATACTAAAAGTTAAAGCAAGCATATATTCAATCCTCACGGGCATTACACTCATCAAGCGAAGTCACTCGAAACAAGGAGGTAACACACGGAACATGTGGGCATAAAGAGTAAATGTAAATGGAAACTAGGCCGCACACATCTCACAGATGAAGAACGTTATATATAAACTAAAAAATTGTAATCTCAATGAAAGGATATCGCACATTAAAAGAGGTGAAATGCATTTTCACAGATTATCAAAACTATTTAAACTTTTAAATTACATCAACCTAAGATCACATAGGACTTGTATAGGGTTATAATGTAGGCTAGGCTAGGGTACGAGACGAAGGATATGTATGTACGGATTCAAAGTGTTCAGGATGAAAACTTGGGATAATGGGAAAATGCGGGCAATAACAAAATTGGAAAACAAGTTCCAAAAAGAATTAGATATATCATCGGGGAGAGTAATCAAAGCTTATTGAACTATATACACAACATTTACAACTTTCTCTTTTCTTTCTTTTCTTCTTTTTCTCATTTTTCTCTTTTGTTTTCTTTTGCCTTTTGCTTTCTCTTTTTCACTCTTTTTTCACTACTTTCTTTACTTTTCAAACTCTCATATGCCTAAATTGCAACTGACATTATAACAACATCATTCAATCCCAAGTATCATTCCAAACAAAGGTATGGAAAGTGTATGTATGGGCTAAAACTCCAATTTAGTATTGGTATGGGATTTTGGGTTATGAAACGAAAGGCTATATTTAGGCTCAAGGGGGTTAACGAGGGTAAACTTTTATGGTGAGGTCAAGTTCAATATGGGTGATATAACAAAGAGGGACTATGATCATTTCCTAAAGTTTACACAATTATCGAATAAAAACAATATATGAAAATCATGCTCAAGTAATGCATTTCAAGTATGAACTCAATTAATGAACGATCAATGAAAGAATAGTGAGATTACCGACGAATTCAACGTTTTCTAAGAGAAAAGAATAATGTATAACACTCACAAATGACAAAAGGTACAAAGCTTACTCGGTGTAAGTATATACAATGCAACAAAATATTACGGAGTTATATAAATCTTAAACCAAATCAACAATGCAAGAAAAGTGCATGTGCTCATGGGATTAAAGTTTAATTCATGAAGTTATTCATAATATCAATGATAGAGGACTAAAGACTAACAACTTCTAAAATCGAGAACATGCATCATTGGGTTGTCTATTGGATCGGGCAATTATTGAAAATTATCATCGAAAACAAGGACAAAAAGCCCAAAAAGGAGAAAAGAAAGAAAATCTTGTTGAAATTTTCAATTTTTCTAAGAAAAGCCTATAAGTAACTAACATGTGAGCAAAAACATGGACTAAATAAAGAAATGGATAGAATATCCCACACCCCCTAACTTAAAACCTGACATTGTTCTCAATGTGAATTAAGAACCAAGACAAAGAGAGGAAAAGAGCGATATTACCCAAAATTGGAGTGATCCCCATATGAACAAGTCCAAAGAATCTACAAAACAAGTTAGTACCGAGCATAGGAAAAACAAATAACAAAAAGTTAACTAATTACACTAGACTAAATTAAAAAGGAAAGAAAAAATAAAAAGAAAGAAAGAATAAAAAGCTAACTATATACAACCTACTATTTAGGCTTCACACTAACTGTACACTAGAAGTCTAAATAGCTGAGGGTCCACCATAAGAACGATTTGAATTTGGAGGATAACTGGTGTACCCTCACATATAAGCATGCCTTCCGAAAAATATGAATTCCGTTTGAAAAACGGAAGGCATGTGTAAGGCGGAAGAAAGGAACCATCGCTAATTAAAAGTTTTGGAAGAACAATGGGGGTTTTGGAATGAACGGGTGATAAAAACATGTGCGGACCGAAAAAAGCTAAAAATCCTCCCAAAGATTTATCAAGTGTAATGGGAGGCGGCGCACACAAAGGCAAAGATGTGATTATGGAGGGCGACTCGAGCAAGTACTCCTCATCGGCGAAAAGGTTTAAAACATTAAAGTTTGAAATCGAATCATCGGGTACTTATGATGGTGTGATAACAGAGAATGAAAACGGGGATGAAAGAAATTCAAACTCATGAGATGAATCATCATCGCATGAAGTTTGAGTTTCAAAGGAAATAATATCATTTTCAATGAAATGTTCTTATTTGGGGACCAAAGAAGAAATCATTTCATTGCAAATAGATATTACGTCACTTTCAATATCTATTATGCAATGGGAAATGTCAAGAATGGATTGTTCCAAAGTAGGCACAAAGTCCTCACTTGGTTCAAAACATTCCTCGACTTCGAAAGTCTCAAAAGAAAAATCGTCTTTGGATTCGAATAATAAATCCAAGTCTTGATCCCAACAACGATTTTATTCCCGATAATGATTTTCAATTTTCTCATTTTCATACATACGCAAGCCCTCACCGAATGTCAGAGGTTGAGGTGCGGATCCATGAAAATGGGAACTTTGAAAATTACCATCGGACTTAAACGAAAACTCATTATTATAGGAATTTTGAAAACTATTCGAATTCGTTTCAAAATTCCTATTATAAGGAGGTAAAGGCCCAAAATCATTATCATCATCATCAAAATTCCAATAACCCAAATTTTGACTTTCGTTATAGTCGCCCAAAGTAATATGTGAATTTGCAAATTTTTGGGATTGTAAGTATTGACCGAAAGTCATAGGACTACGAGCATTTTGAGAATTATAACAATGATTACCGAAAAAATGGGATTAAGGCATGCTTACCCCAAAAATGGCTCGAAATGGCGAATTCCACAAAGTAGGTGCACGAGGGAAAAATTCAAGCGTTCCTAAGTGCTCAAATGTGGAAGTCCTACAAAATATTAGCAAATAATACAAATAGAAAGAAAATACTATGAAATACTAAATCAAATAAAGTCTAAAACAAACTCATCCCCGACAACGGCGCCATTTTGATAGGGCACGAGAGGTGCAGCGCGTGTCAGACGTCGGTCGTTGTTTTCTGTCTCGCCGCGACTATACAAACAAACCTAAATTACGACTACACTTGCGAGGCAAGCACAGCGGTAAGTTGGGTATCGAAACTCCATGGGGACGAGTTGCTAGAATTTATAAGGTTTAATATTCCTAAATAAAAGTGTAAAAGGTGATTACAAAGTAAAAGGAAAAGGATGCATAAAAAGAAAATATTAATCTAGGCGAGTGTATTGAAACTAGATTAACAAAGCGAGTAAAACTATAGGTTTCATAGAATATCCCTCACCAGGGTTAATTTGTATAAAGTGGATACATGGGTCGACGAGTTATTTAGAACGCATCTCGTTTCGACAGTTAATTGAACCGAGGGTTGTCACGCCCCTAAATTCGCATAAAATCCTAATAAGATTTTGGCGTCAACAAATATCCCAGAAATTGCGCAAGCACGGGACATACATGATATGCCCCGTCAAATCTCCTAAACGTAGTAACTAGGACAATGCAGTCGAAATAGACCCGTAAACACCATCACCAAAGCAAAGCAACGCCTCAGCCCAAGTGAGTTCAATTCAAACACACCCTAATTTAAATTATTTAGAAAGCATCGTAAAAATGTGATAAATGAAAGCGTGTAAATAAATGCGATAAATCTACACTAGAAAGCAAGTAAATCAAAGCATGTAAACTAATTAACAAAGCATGTAAATCTAATTATCAAAGCAAGAAATAAGTAAATACACACTATATTAATGGAAAGGATGATGAATAGTGCAACATTCAACCCAAATGGGGTGTCAAACCAAGAATAATTGAAGAAGAACTCTCCAAAACCCTCAAACCCTAAGCTACTATAACCTAAAAACAAAATAAAGAACTTGATGTCTGATATTTACACAAAATTTGGTTTATATAGTAAGTGGAATAAAAGAAAAGAAGAAAGAAAATAAAAGTAAAATATCTCCTGGAAACAGGGGATCGATCGATCGACCCAAACTGTCGATCGATCGATGGTGAAGAAAATAGCACACTGTCGTGAAGGATCGATCGATCGACCCAAACCGTCGATCGATCAATCAAGCGGGTATCAACCCCCTACATGCTGTTTTGGGATGTTTGCCTTTCTCGTCCACTAAGATCGCCGTAACTTCTTCGTTCTGAATCGGAATCATGCACCGTTCATGGCCACGCAAAGCTTGCTAGGAGGGCTACAAATTCCATGTAGATGTTGGGCCAGGTACCCAAGCTGTGAAAAGACTAAAATGCCCTTGAACGTGAAATTGCGTACGAAAATCGAGTGGAATGCGTCCGAACTTCACACTTAGCATCCAAATACCAATAAAAGCTCAATTAACCCCTGCAAAACATGTTGATGTAGAAACCCAAGGTTGTCTGGTTAATGAGCATAAATATAGGGAATAAGATACCCGAGGGGGCTAAAATACGTCGATTCGAGGGATGAAGTACGCAATATTTGCGTATGATCAACTGTCTATAACAACCTCCAAATCACTATGTTTTTTCTTAAATGGTCAATATGTATGTATCTGACCGTAAATAAGTTTAATATTCTTCTTCTTCTTCTTCTTCTTCTTCTTTTGTATCGTTGATGGTAAATATTTACAAATAAATATTGATGTTGATTTTGTTTATGTATTATTGTAATAGTAAATACGTACTTAGTAATTTAATTCTCATGCTTCTCCACTTTTTCGTATTTGTTCTTTACTATAATAAATATTTACTGTGTGTAAAAATATTATATATGAGTATATTTGTTCACATTAAAGATTTACTATATGCACAATATTTTTTAAGAATTATATAATGTTCATGGATATTGTTTGAAAGATCTTAGTGAGTAGGTTTCAAAAATAGTGTTTTCTTAGAAAATGAATTTGTAAATAAACAGTTATATCATTTAAAGTATACAAATAAAGTAAAAGAAAAAAAGTAATCATTTGAAATTTTTTGCAAAAATGGCTATGAGTTACTAGAAATGGTATATTTGTAATATAAAATCATTCCATTTAATGAGTCAATGGACTAATATGAATTTATGGAATTTTTTCCCAATGGAATTTGTAAAAACCACGAACTTGATTTTGAGTTTTAGGGTTTAACTTGTTAATGGGATTGAACTTGAATTTACATACATATACATATGAAATTAGTGATTTTGTATGTGGGTTTTATGTTTCATTTAGGCCTATCAACGGGTCGGGTCCGGACCGGATCTAGGGTGATCCAGATCCATTTAACAAGAACTTAATCGGACTCAGATCCTGATCGGGTCTTAATCGGATCTAGAATATTGGATCCAAATCTGGATTCGTATAAGATCGGATCGGAGCGGATCCGAATCCGGGTCTCTCTCTCTCTCTCTATATATATATATATATATATATATATATACTAGGGTATGCCCGTGCCTGAAGGGACGCTGATATTCGCAAAACAACGAAAATTTCAAAGTACGTCATTGCAAAAAGGCAAAATTTTCATTCCCCAATAAAAACTATAATTTTTTTAAAAAATAGCCATCAATAAAAACTATAATTTTTTAAAACTATATATATATGAGCATGAAGATGTTTTTCGGTGGATGTTTAATATTGATGTGTTCGGTTTCTTTTGTTTCAAGGAAAAAAATAGACTCGGAACTTGAATCTGAGCTTTATTTCATGGTAGCGTGGGTAGTCTTGTGAAGATAAATCGTTTCGAATTTTCTACCTTGAATAGGTCAATTCTCATTATGCGGGTAGTCTTTTCTCATATTACAACAAGGGTTTAATAGTAGTAATTTGTAGCTAAATTAATCGGTTTGTAAAGTTCATATCAATATCTAACTCATGGTTATTGACATGACTTTAAAAGTGTCTCTAGTGCGTGCTTATATCGACTCAAGTGTAAGCACATCTCTCAAGTAATAATCCAGTAAACCGGGTATCGAACTCAGGGAATAGGATATATGCTCGTGACGACGAATAGGAAGAACGATTAACCTTACTATTCACTCAAAGAAAGAAAGGAAAATATGATGATTTTGTGACTTTACCTATCAACTAATGCAATTTTAATTAAATTAATAACTAAACTACATAGGTAAAAAGAATAAAATTAAACTTCGAATGTATAGGAGAAAATGGAGTTAGGGTACACTCCCCCGAACCGTCGGTAATTGCATAGAACATAAAAGCTTCAAAAATCTAATTCTTCATTTTAAGGGACATCAAATATGTTTTAAGCATTCGACATATGAGTACTTTACTCCTCACATTATCAAATCAAAAATTCTATTCGACATGGATGAGAGATTATGAAAAAGCTAATTGCACCCTTAAACATTCCGGTTACCTAGGGAAAAAGGAATTAAAAGACCTACAACCTTTATGTTGATAAAGTTCAAACCTTTGAATGATGAATTATTTTTTATTTACTTTTAAATCCATATGTGTTACCTAGGTTGGGTTCATGTACCCCAACCTGCTAAAAACGTAGCCTAGCATAACTGTGTAAGAAATACACAAGTTTTAATGTTTCATGGATGGACAATCATGATTAAAATAATACTAAGCATGCCAAAGATATTGAAATTTCCAACAAAAGAAAGAAGCATGGAAGGAAGAAGAATAAGAAAGAACAATATAGAGAAGACAAACTTGGTATTGAAAAATTAAAATCTTGATCTTCAATAATGTATGAACAAGTAATGAATTGAAATTTAGGGTTCTTGTCTCTTCTTCTCTAATTCCAAGGTAAAAAATATCTTTTTGATACCTAGCCTACCAAAAGAATAATAAAACCACGTTTTTACAAGTGTTTGAAGCAAAATAAACTCTACAAAATAAGTGGAAATTAAGTTGAGAAATTCTCCGTACAGAAAAACGAACTGATTGTACTTTGGAACCGAACCAAATCTGGCTTCTTAAAAATCCATGAAAAGGCGAACCGATTCTACTTGGAACCGAACCGGTTCCGATTTCCTTTTTCTATTCTCATCTTCAAACTCTCATATCTTTTGAACCGTTGCTCGGATTGGGTTGTCGTTTATTCTTATATTCTAGTGAGGTTGCAATATTAAATTTCTCTTTAGGTCCCACATCCGAATTCTGGCTGCATAATTACATATTAGCCCTTGACTTATCTTTTTTTCTTGTTGATCTTCATTTCTTTTTTTCCTTTTCTTTGTGAGCATGAATTACCTGAAAAACATAAGAGAAATACACGAAACTCGGTGTACTTATTAGAAGATGTCAATAAAAATGATATGAGGTAAATCCACTTCAATTGCACCTCACTAGGTGATAAAATCATCTAAATTACGGGGAATAAATATAAAGAATTTATGCCCAATTAAAACCCTCTAACTTAATTTGCTCGTCCCGAGCAATGTAAAAGAATCAAGAAAAACTAAACACTTGAAAAACGTTTTATTAGGATAGAGTATTTTTTGCGGATGAACGATTGCATTTAGAGTATACAACAAGTCATTAAACCCCTAGGTTACCCTAAATGGACGAGTGGTGTCTCGTGAGTGTTTGCAGTGAATATACCCACAAAATTCATTTTTTCGACTCTAAGAAAAAATCAAAATACTTAAAAATTGTACAATTTAAACTTCTCTAAAAATAGGCATCGAAAATTTTCATCCGAAAGTCTCAATTTGTTGTGTGTGCGCGAAGCCGAAAATCGAACCGCCAATTTCCATCGATTGATCATTACGTTATTTTCCAAAAAAATCTTTTTGATTCAATTTCTCACGGTATGCTCTCACAAACGAATCACTCGGAATGTGGCTAATTCTCTTGGTATGCGTAATATAAAGAGTAAATCTAATGGACATAATTTCACGCACACGAATTTGAAAGACAAAAATTTTGTGTTGAATAATCGGAATACGTTTATTAGAAAAAGGGAAACATCGTCTCTTATCCACACCAATTAATCTCTCATCTTATTTTTTTTGTGTTTTAGCTCCTCATGCGGTAATTAATTTCAAAATTCGGACTCGGTTAGTACTTTCTCGGGTTATAAGGTGCATTGGGTAAAATTGGTAATGGTTGGGAAATTCGAAATTGGAAAAGATTTTTACGATGTCTGTTAGTGCTTTTTGGGGCTTTTGCTATTTTCTTGTATTTTTCTCATTTTTTTCTTGCTATTTTTGTTGAGCAATTTTTTTTTTAAAAAAAATATTGCCCTGTTTTGTGAATTTTTCGAACGTAATTGATGGATGTTCAATTTTCACAATTTCGGACCAATTGGTTTTTTTGGTTACAAACGGAAAGGGAAATTTTGTATTAGGCACAAATTGGGTTGCAAAAGGATAATTTTTCACAACTTTTTATGGATAATATTTTTGGGTGAACAAACAATTGGCTAACTTCATTTATCCGAATTACTCATTATTTTACCATACGCGTCGCAAGATTATATTTAGTTTAGAGTTATTTTTAGCGCATTTTTCGAGACAACATCACACTCGTATCCCGTAATTGATAGAAAGAAAGGAATTGAGATCCTCAACGACTTATAAAAAAATTGAAATGAACTTTGAGTTAACCATTAACTCGGATTGATTTAATTACTCAAAAAAAGTGAAAGGCTCGAAATCTCACCAGGTTAATTAATCTCCACACTTATTCACAAAGTCATCAATTTTCGCTCTATTTCCATCTTTGGTCAATTTTGGCTTTGGGTATTTGATTTTTACAATTTGAGACTTTAAATAAAATTTCAGTGATATTTTTGAAAAGTTTTAATTCAAATTTTTATTTATTTTGAAGAATTATTTTTTAACTTTTTCAACTTTTTTTTTGGAAATTTTATATTTTCTTGGGCATTTTAAAATTTCGTGATGTTTTTAAAAGACGCACTTCTCACCCCCCCCCCCCCCCCCCCCAACTTAGACTTTTGCATTTCCCTCAATCAAAAGGCCAAAATCTAAGGTAGAAGAAGAATAAATGCGAAAATAAAATAAGAAAAGATTTAAAATGCAATAAGACACTATATAACATCAACACATGACTCAAAAATACAATATATATATATATATATATATCACCCCATACGCATCGGGGGTGCGACGACCTCTCTATCTCCCTTAAGACTTACCCACCCCCATGAACATGGTCCGATGCTCTTCTCATCTCCCTAGTCTTCACACCGTAAAATCAATAATCGGAACAAGTGGGGAGCCCCATAGATAAGGGGGACACCTTGAGGTTCATGATGAGTGACATGAGTGGGACCCTGTGGTGCCCAATCGAATCGCAACGTACTTGTCATGTCTTAGATATAACGTCGTGGTTAATATTGGAAGGACATTATACACCTATATTTCCCTTAACTTCGAGAATGCATGGGTCGGGCTCTAAATCATACAAAACTTGAGTCCTCTCCTCGATCGCATCCAAGGGCTCAAGCGGTATATGTGGATGGTCACAAAGAAAGAATTCATCTATTTTATCTTTCCATTCGCTCTCTTCTAAGTAACTACATGAGTCCAATAGAGATTGGGTTTTAACAACGAGGTTCTCATCCACCGGACCGAATTCTTTGTCAAAGTCCTCTAGGCTCATATCTCCTAACTTGCTCTCTTGCTCAATCTCCGAATATTCTCTCATGCTCTTATCAAACCTCTCCCCACACTCACGCCTACACGCTCTTTCTCGCTCTCAAAAGTGGTCACTAAACACGCCTCCCCTGCCTCTCTCTCAATGTCAGAACTGTCGTTCTCACGTGATGTAACAAGGCATACCCCCAATGGCTCTCTCATGTGATTCCTCTCGACATGCTCATTTAGTATTTCTTCCAACAGATCCATCTCTCGCAGTTCGCTCTCATCACCCTTATGCTTGGTGATGTTGAAGATATTCGTTTCGAGTGTCATGTTCCCTAATGTGAGTTGCATTTGCCCATTGCGTGTATTAATAACTGCATTAGCCGTATCTAAAAATGGGCAGCCAAGGATCACGCTAACATAATTACTCGGTAAAGTGGAGGGCTCCTCGTCCCAAATGACAAAATCCATCGGGAAGTAGAAAGTGTCAACTTGGATGATCACGTCCTCAATGACCCCCCCGAGGTATCTTCACAAAACGATCTGTTAATTCAAGAGTCATCATTGTGGGATTAAGGTCCCTAAAGTATAATTACTTATAGATGGAATAGGGGAGAATGTTAACACTCGCCCCTAAATCTAATAGTGCTCTCTCAATTCGATTCTTCCCCATGATTCACGAAATGGTGGGTGTACCCGGATCTTTAAACTTTGGTGGAAGGTCACTTAACAGTACTGGACTGACGTTATGTGCTACGAACACATTTTTCTTTACCTTTAGCCTACGTTTCACCATGAATAAGTCCTTAAGAAACTTAGTGTACATGGGAATTTGCTTTATGGTCTCGAGAAAAGGTAAGTTAATCTTTGCTTACTTGAGAACGTCTAGGACATCATCACAGGTGATATATTTGGAGTTGGATACTAACCATTTAGGGTATGGAGAAGCAATGGGAGGTTTCAAAACCACCTCAGTCCTGATTGTGTTGTCATTACCACTCTTACTCAAGGGGACATCTTCGGCCTCTTTTATGCCGACTGAAATCTCCTTGTCATTTTGTTCATCGTGTGGGGGAGGTGACAAGTCAACTACTCTCCAAATACGTAGAGTGGTAATTGAACTAAATTTCTCTTGATTTGTATTGGATGTAGAGCTAACACTAGGTTGACCTTGGGGGGGTCTTTAGCCTTGGGCCAAAAACTTACCCTTCTCTTCGATACTTAAGAACTATTGCAATTTTGAAATGTTTGCATTCATTTCGAAAAACATTTGGGCATTTTGAGTGATTGTTGCAATTGATCTTGCATAAATTGATTCAAAGTATCATCGAGATTCTTCCATGGTGGGGTAATATACGGCGCAGGATGTGGTGCTTGCACATGTGGGGCTTGTTGAAAGTGCGGCGATGGCGGTGTGTGAATTAGGATTCAACGCGTCATTTTATTGACCATAGCTAAAAATAGGATGGTTCCTCTAGAAAGGGTTGTAATAATTCCCGTGAGGGGCATTTAAATTACCCTTAAATTCTCCCACCGCTTCCACTTGCTCTTGAAGCATTACTTTGTAGGCGGGTATCGTCGGGCATTCCTCTTTTGAATGTCCCGCCTCAAAAATTGCACACACCTTCTCTTTTATTGCTCAGGTGGATACGATTATTTATCTTTCTCGTGATTCGACTACTTCTTCCAACCTTTTCTCAAGTTAGCAAACTTAAAGTTTCCATTTGGATTCCTTGTCCAATTAATAGAGAGAAGACACAGAAGGAGTTGTGGACGTTTGTCGAATCAAGGTTTGTGCATTAGGATCGGATGTCTCCCATGCTTGAGTAGTCTCAGCGACATACTTAAGATGGGCCTCTGCATCGTTTGCATCTAACCTAAAAAATTCTCCATCACACATAGTCTCAACGATTTGTTTAGAAGCCATACTTAGCCCGTGGTGGAAAAAATATATAAGACGATACTTCTCAAAACTGTGATGTGGGCATTTGTTGACTAACTCATTGAAATTGTCCGAACATCGATCAAATGGATCGTTTTCTAGTTGTTGAAATGTTTGAATTTGAGCTTTAATGGAATTCGTTCGATGTTGGGGGAAGATTTTCAAAATAAACTTGGCTTGCATATCCCTCTACGATCCAATTGAGTTCGGTGATAAAGACCATAGCCAGGTCTTGGATTTATCCTTCTGGGACAAAGAAAAACGTTTGAGGCGAATGATGTCTTGAGGGCACATTTGATCTTTAAAAGTTTCTCACACCTCTTCGAACTCACAGATGTGGAGGTATGGTTTCTCCGAATCCATACCATGGAACATGGGAAGAATCTGGATCATCCCATTCCATAAACGAAATTTCCCCGCATTATACGAAAGTAGAATGCATCCTGGAATGAAGGTTCGCTCGGGATATAAGAGGTCTGTCAGGGACGATATGATAATTCACCCTCACCAATACCATAACTAGCATGGTCCGACATCGCTTTCTCTCCAATTCACTCGGTATCCTCACTCGATGCCCTAGAAGTGTGACTCATAATGGAATTGGCCGGTGTAGGAGGTGGAACCCAAAACTGAGGAGCGTTAGTAGTGTTTGGACTATCGGTATCTTACTCTACTATAAGTTTTTTGTGAATGCACAGGTAGTATTGGATTGAGGAGTTTGTTGAGGATTTTGCATGAAAGGGCTTGAGAGATGCTATATTTTTTTAATTTTTGATTTTTTTTTCTTTTTAAGAATTGGAGTCAAATTTTCGAATTAAATCAACCTAACCTACAAGTATACCTACTACTCGTCAAAGGTGCCAAAAACTTGACGCGACTTTTAAAGTGTTTCTAGTTCGTGCTTATATCGACTCAAGTGTAAGTCGGTTGCTCAACTAATAATTCGGTAAATGGGGTGTCGAACTCAGGGAATAGGACGAATGTTCGTGATGACAAATATGAAGAACAATTAACCCTACTATTGACTCAGAGAAATAAAGGAAAAGATGATGATTTTGTGACTTTACCTATCAACTAATGCATTTTGAATTAAATTAATAACAAAACTACGCATGCAAGAAGAACTAAATTAAACTTTAAATGTTTGGGGGAAATGGAGTTAGGGTACACTCCCCCGAACCGTCGGTAATTGCATAGAACATAAAAGCTTCGAAAATCTAATTCTTCATTCAAAGAGACATCAAATACGTTCTAAGCACTCAACATATAAGGACTTTACTCCGCACAATATCAAATAAAAAATTGTATTTGACGAGGATGAGAAATTATCAAAAAGCCAATTGCACCCTTAAACATTCCGGTTACCTAGGGAAAACGGAATTAAAAGACCTACAACATTTATCTTGATACAGTTCAAACCTTTGAATGATGAATTACTTTTTATTCACTTTTAAATTCATATGTGTTACCTAGGTTGGTACCCCAACCTGATAAAAACTTAACATAGCATAACCATGTAAGAAATACAAAAAGTTTAACGTTGCATGGATGGAAATCATGATTTAATTAATACCAAGCAAGCGAGAGATAATGAAATTTCCAGAAAAAGAAATAAACATGCAAAGAAGAAGAGCACGCAAGAAAAATATAGAGAAGACTAACTTGGTATTAAAAAATTAAAATCTTGATCTTCAATAATGTATGAACAAGAAATGAATTAAAATAGAGGGTTCTTGTCTCTCTTCCTCTCTAATTCTAAGATAAAAAAGTAGCTTTTTTGTACCTAGCCTACCAAAAGAATAATAAAATCACATTTTTACAAGTGTTTGAAATAAAACAAACTCTCCAAAATAAGTGGAAATTAAGTTGAGAAATTCACCATACAAAAAAACGGGCATGTTCTACTTCGAACTGAACTAGTTCTCGCTTCTTAAAAATCTTTGAAATGGTGAACCGAGCCGGTTCTGATTTCCTTTTTTTCTTCTCATCTTTAAACTCTCATATATTTTGAATCGCTGCTAGGATTGAACTTCTATTTCTTTCTATATTCTTGTGAGCTTGCAGTCTTCAATTTCTCTTTGGTCCCATATCCAAATTTTGGTTGCATAATTACGGATTATCCCTTGACGCTTCTTCTTTTCTTGTTGATCTTAATTTTGGTTTTTCCTTTACTTTTTGTTCATGAATAACCTGAAAAACATAAAAATACACGAAACTCGGTGTACTTATTTGAAGATGTCAATAATAGTGATATGAGGTAAATTCACTTCAATTGCTCCTCACAGGGTGATAAAAACCTCTAAATTACGAGGAATAAATATGAAGAATTTATGCCCAATCACTTATGAATGGCTTATTGCAGACTAGGATTCAAGTGTTGACGTGGCTTCCTAAAATAAATATAGTTTAGATGCTTACTGTATCATAGATCTATATCCTTATTTTTTTCCAAGAATAATTTGTTCATAATATGTTGAATAAATTGCTTCATATTTTACTATGGAATGTGAAGGGATGTATATATACTGTACTACAAATAGTTGGAATTGTAATAAAAGCCCAAAAAAGGAAAAAAGAAAGAAAATAAGCAAATATTAACTACATAGAAAAACAACCAGTATAAAGGCATGTACCATGTGGCGTATTTGAACATGTTTTTAGCATTTTAGTTGGATAGATTTTGATTTTATACGTGATCTTTTAACTTTTTGTTACTAATTAAGAGTTATTTTTTACTATTTATGTCAGTTAAAAGAGGCAAGCTTAAAGTATAAGATATGGGAGATGTGTATTATTAAGTTATCTTAAACTATATAATGGGTTTAGAGCATCGAAGTATCTAAAAACGTCTTTGTCTCGTTTGACAAGTTTAGGTATATTAAAGCTTGAGCTTTCAACATAGAAGAAATTAGCTATAGCTGTAAGGATCCTACGATTCTGTATATATATTGTGGTATAGGGAGAGGGCTTTGATTTTGCGGTGGGCAATTATATATATATATATATATATATATATTTTAATTTTATATTGCATGAAATATATTAATTATAAAGAAGTGGTAATCGGCCTAAATCGGGTTGCTCATTCTTGTTGTAATTGGGCCAAAATGGGGCAACTTCGTGTTAAAACCATGGCACTAACACGACCCTCTATCGAGCCAAAATATCCTGTACCAAACATGACCCACCGTGCTAATTTCATGTCAAAATCGTGTTCGGTCGTGTCGTGTTAGAAATTTCCAGCCCTATAGCGCACTCATCACGTTTGTGTTGCCACAAACTCACAAAAACCAAGATAAAAGAACACCCCCACCCCCATTTCTAGAGGGGCAATATCATAATTCCTCATTCCCAATTGTTAAAATATATTTGACACCCATATGTAAATGAAAATTCTCATCATGTGTTTCTCCCCCTTGGGTTTCTCTCATACCTAGGTGACCCACTTCAGTATATAAAACCAAAATTCATACAATTTTCATATAACCAATTTTTACACCAAGTTGCCAAGAATCTTCAAATCAGATCTCTATTTATATATACATAGGTAGTATACATCAATGTTTCATGAATGATGTCTGTGTTTTGATGTTAGTTATGGGTATTGGGTAGGTATGTTTGATTGTTGTTTTCTTGATTTTGATTTACTTTTAGGGTTTTAATTGTTGGGTGGTCTCATTAATGGGTTTCATCTTGAATGTACATATATATGTATGTTTAAATTTATTAATGGGTTACATCATTTAGTTCAACATAAATCAACTTTTTTGTTACAAATTTGATAATTATGTTTAAGGGTTTTGTCTGAATATTATATATATATATATATATATATATATAGTTGTAGTTGACAAATCAACATAAATCGGTGTTTTAGGTACAATTTTGGTGATTTTGCTTTATTTTATTTTTTGCATAGATCAACCATATTAGCATCCTCTCCTGATGATATAAAAATCATGTTTTTATATACATTTTTGAATTTTTTAGGATAGAGGATATATATTTATGAAAAGACTAATATTATCTAAGGCAAGAGGAACATAGTTACATTTGGATAATATATATGCATTCATCATCACGTTCATCTATAGCTTAGAAAACATCTCATGCATCTAGTGAGTCTATCTATGAAATTTCAAATAGTGAAAATGCAGTATATGATAGCGAGGAGATGAGTGAAATAAATTATGCATATAATAAGTTTTTTACATGAATCGTTGAAATTGAAGAAATCAAACATCAATGTGAGGAACAAAATAAAAGTTTTTGATCAATAAACAGCTTTGTTGAAAGAAAAAAGATGAAATGATTTTTCAACTCAAACTTGAGTTAAAACGCGTGACTGATCAAAATTCTTCTCTAGGAATCGAGAAATCCAATCTACTTGAAATGTATAGAAAACTTGAGAAAGAGTGTAAAATGTTTGAGAAAAATAATAAAAACTTATTTCTCTCAAGAGTGATTTGTCTAATGCTATGAAAATACTAATATAAGAAACTATATTGTTTTGCAAAAACTGTACATTTCTATTCATTTTACATTTTTAAAATATTTTTTTATAAATAGTTAAATGTTTTTTAATAGAAAATGATTTTATGTTTTTTAAAAACAACAGTATTATACTAATCCTAACAACGAAAAAAATAAAAAATCTACTTTTTACAAATTTATACTAATCCTAGAAAAGGATTTGCAATAATGCTATCAATTACAGACAATTGAAAAATAATAGGATTTGACATGAAAAAATTTGCCATAGCAAAAATTGCCATGGAGAATTTTGTCTCGCAATTTATTTACTCACTTGTCTTCAAATGGACCCTTAGTTATATAACAAGTATTTATGGATGGCGCTAAGAGCACCCCAATTTTTACTCCATAATATCACAAGATAAAAATAGCTACATAATACCACATACTTTCACTTCTTACTCCACAATACCACCGAAGGGCATCCAACTATTTAAAGTTACAAATCTTATTTGTGAACTTTCCCTCCTTCCCTCTAAACCTCTTAACTTTTAAATTTTCATTGTCTAAACCTCCGAAGCTTCAAAGATCTTCATCAAATCATCATCCAACTCCATACAAGAGTGATGATAGTCATCAAAACATATATAACATGCATTGCTTGATATATTGTTCATTATACAATAATATATATAACATGCATTGTTAATTCTATGAAAAACATGTTAAAACCTTGAAAAATACGTTAAAGCTATGGAAAACTTGTTGTACAACAGTAATGTGTTAGTTTTTGCTGCAAAAAATGTTTAATAGCCCTCATAAGTTAAGAAAACACCTCATAGTCAATAAACCCTTGCGTTCAAATCCTTAGTTGATAACCCAGTGGTTCGGGACCCCGACCCCGAGTAAAGTCCCAACATTCGTATATTTGTACCGAACCAAATTAAGTATGTAAAATTGATAGTGGGTTCAATTCGTTACCTTTATCCTGAGTAAACATAGTTAATTTTAGGGTTTTTACAACGAATAAAGGACACTAACTCGGAGTAAATATCCCGAATGGTGTTTGATTGATTAAAAAAATTGGCATTCGTTAGGTCGGGGTAATTACAATGAAACTAGGACACTGACGTGGGGTCATTAGAGTGAATCAAGGACACTAAGTCGAGGTAAACACCCGAATGGAGTTTAGTAGGATCACCCCAAAAACATCATTTTTTCTCGGGGGCCCGATATCGAACCACCGTAAATTTCCTTTTTTGGGTTTAATTTTTTCTAGGGTTAAAAAAACATAAAAAAAATGTATTTGTGAAGCAAAAATGACCACAAACATATTATTTGTGTTATTTTCATTAGTTTTAGGGTCGCCACATCCATTGTTAACACCTCCATTGGTTGTTCTAACTTCAATATGGTAACTTCAATGGTTGGCTATTACGTTGTTTCAATAATTAATATGGTAATTTGTTAGTGACATTTGTAGAGGGTTTGATTGGGAAGTTTATAAGGGGTTTTGAGTGAGAGAATGGTTGAAAGAAAGTTGGTTTGAGAGAGAAAATGCGTTGGGAGTGAAAATGATGATAGTCCATTTTGAGGGTTAAAAATATATATATATCACATGTCCAGAGGGACGAAGCCAGGATTTATTCGTGGAGGGGGCCGAATTTAAGTAGATGTAATTTTCTCCCACACCATAATGTATTTTTTATCTTAATTCCCTAGTCTATAATTTTTTGGGGTTAATTATATACACATGTTAAATTTTTGCATACCATAACATTAGTTACCAAAAGATATGTTAGTATATTTGAGTAAAAATAAATTATTGATTAAGGACTAAAATGAAATGTTCTCTAATATAAATATATCCAAAAATTGGCCAAAGTTGCCCGATTTAAATGTATAATTTAGCTAACACTAACTTTTTCTTTAAACTCCAAAAAGATGTGATTGGATTTAATTTAGAGGTCAACAATTAGGTTTGAAAAATGAATAAATAACAAAAGTAGGAAAAATATATTTGAAGCAAGGAAAGAAATCTATATATATGATAAATTCAAAGGTAAAAAATTGCAATTACAAACAATAAACAATAAGGGAAAGATTTACATTCCAAACTATAATAAGCAACAAATATTTAAAAATTACTCATAAGATAAGAGTGAGACAGATAACTTGCCTTTCATTTTTTGAAATGAAAATTTGAAAACCCTTCACTCAGTGCTTGTTGACGGCTTGTGTTAGAGAGAGGTGAGTTTCTTCTCTCTCTTGGCAGTAAAATGGAAAAAGGATTAGGTTTAACATGTATTAAAGGGCCAAGCCATAAAACATGCCTATAAAATAAATAACTTTAGTGGGATTTTTCTTTCTGTAGACATGAAAAAATATCCTAAATGGGCCAGACGCAGCCCTCTAGCAAAAGCAACCTTTACATTCTACTTCTTTAAAAAAATAGCACAACACAAAAATTTGAAAATCTTGGGAGGACCATGGCCCCCCTTGGCCATGCAATGGCTTCGTCCCTAGCCCTTAGCAAAAAAAATGTAAAAAACATCATGTGTTATTATAGAGTTATAAATGGGGTGCTCTTAGCACAACCCTTATTTATATAATATATCCACTATACATAAAACTAATTGGAGTTTACTTTTTTGTGAAAGTGGGTTTTTACATGTATATTATGTTGTATATAGCTCTTTTATATGCTATCCATTTGAAATCCAATGAATAAAAAAAATACTCGAACACTTGTTACAGGCATGCATCAATCACGTAAGTGTTCACCAATTTTATCATTTTGTTTCGAACATTCAAACCCATACTAGTTTGTATCTCACACTCACATTACTATTTTCCCGTTTCACTTTTTAAAAGCTTGAGTGCTTCTCCCTATTTATCTCTCTCTCCCATCCATACTAACTATGTATCTTTCTCTCCCTCATTTAACATTTCCAGATAACACTATATAAAATCATTATCCTTTTGTTTTTATCATTCAAATCCTATTGTGTATTAGTGAACAACCCACTTACGACTCTATTTTATTAATCTAGAACATTTCTCAGTCACATCGGCACATACTCTCTATTTATCTCTCTTCCACCATCAAATCGTATCACCATGCAAACAAACACCCCCACACATGGGAAAATATCATTTGTGGGAAAATGGTGCTACTAAATTAATTCTCCCCCTTCTCTCAGTTGTCCCTATAATTTCTTGATTGAATCATTATGCTTTTTTGGTCTGAACCAGTGATAAGTTTGTCCACCATCTCCAATAATACAATCCATGAGCTCATTTTTTTGTCACAAACCGTTATGTTTTCATTTGTTTTTCATTTTAGTATTCTATTAGGTATAATCAATTAGGAGTTCATTTGGAGTATTCTGAGCTAGATATGTTGTAACAAAATAACAGACTTCTCAATGAGCCTATAAAAGACTCATAGTAGTATGCAAACTCATTCAATTAAATACAAATTGTTTATTTATGAACTTCTTTTCTCTCTTAAATTCTTCGAGTTGTAACCCCAACTGATTTCAAGGTGTCACATTTTTCTTCTTCGATCATCCTTTTTCATGTCATAGTTCGACAACGTCGAAAAAATTCTTATGAATCGAGAATTGATGTTCAAAAAGTAATGTGAGTCCTGGAAAAATAAGCACACATAAGTTGTGCTGAAAAATATGGAAACGGGTCATGAGCTTAAAAGGTGCAAGCAAGAGGTGGAGCAACTGGAAGAGAAACTCACCTGCTTAAGGTATAAAATTAATTGTTGTTAAAAGAAGTAGGGAACAAAGAGAATTTTAGAGAGAGGAAGATTTTTCCTTAATTGGTATGTCAATAATTAGGGAGTCACCCCTTTATTTATAGTACAAGTTGGTAGAGTCCTAATAGGAGTGGACATCCACTTAAATTGGATAAATACAAATATTGATAACATTCCCCCTTAGATGTACACCATTTCCACCATTCAATGATTATTGCCTCATTAAAACCTTACTAAGGAAAAAATCATTGGGAAAAACCCGTAGTGAGGGAAAAAGAGTATAATTTTTTTGTGATCATTGAGTCGGTGTTGAACATGCTTAATGCTGCCTCGTTAAAAGTTTTGTTAGGAAAACCCAGTGGGAAAACCTAGTTAAAAGAAAAGGAGTATAACCCACAAATGTCCCAAATTACATGTTCTTGTCTCCTTCCCCTGATAAGATGCTCCCCCTGATTGATATGTTTAATTTCACTGTTGGTGGAGTCGACACATTCCAATCTCGTACACAAACTTTTGAAATGTATCCTTTGGTAGTGACTTTGTGAAAAGATCACCTAGGTTATCACTTGAATGAACTTACATGACTTCAATCTCATTTTTCTTCTAAAGCTCATGAGTGAAGAAAAACTTTGGTGAAATGTTCTTGGGTCAGTCTCCTTTGATGAATCCTTCTTTAATTTGTGTTATGCATGTTGCATTATCTTCATTGATAGTACTTGGAATATATATAATAGAAGGCAATGGATAAGAACTACGAATATGTTGAATTAAAGTTCTTAGCCATACATATTCACGACTAGCTTCATGAAGAGACAAAATTTCAGAGTGGTGAGAAGAATTAGCTACTAAAGTTTATTTAGTGGAACGCCCGGAAATAGCAGCATTACCGTAAAGAAATACATAACATGTCTGAGATCGACCTTTATGAGGATCAAAGAGGTATCCAGAATCTTCATAACCAACTAACTTGGAACTACTAGAATTATAGGAATAAAATAAACCCATGTCAGTGGTTCCACATAGATATCTTAGGATATGTTTGACACCATTCCAATGCCTTTTAGTTGGTTTAGAACTATATCTAGCAAGAAGGTTCAAAGAGAATGAAATATTCGGCCCAATGCATTGTGACAAGTATAATAATGCCCCAATTGCACTTAAATAGAGTACTTCTGGACCCAATATTTCCTCAACTTCTTCTTTGGGACGCTATGGATCTTTCTTTATGTCCAAAGACCGGAAAACCATGGGGGTACTTAGTGTGTGTGCTTTATCCATATTAAAGTGTTTTAATACATGTTTAGTGTAATTAGACTAATGGACTAAAATCCCACTAGAATTTTTCTCGATCTACAGGCCGAGACAAAATTGAGTTTTCCTAAGGTCTTTTATCTCAAATTCCTTTTTCAAGCAGTTAGCAGTTATTTCGAGCTCTTCTAGAGTTCTTATTAAGTTTATGGCATCCACAAAGACTGCTACTATTGCATATCCTTTTGAGGATTTCTTTATAAATACACAAGGGCAAATTGGATTGTTTTCACACCCCTCCTTAGACAAGTATTCAATAAGACGATTGTACCACATTCTTCCGGATTATTTTAAACCGTACAATGAACATCTTAGTCAGATCAAATACGTACTCCTTTGTTTTGCTTCAGGCAAAGGAAATCCTTCAGGGTTTTTATATATATTTATGTATCTAAGTCCCCATATAAATAAACGGTCATAACATCTATGAGTCTCATATAAAGATTTTTAGAAATCTCTAATCTAATCAGATATTTGAAAGTCATATTATCCATAATGGGAGATTATGTTTCCTCAAAATGAATCTCGAGCTTCTGCAGGAAATCTTGTGCCAAAATTTGTGCCTTATATCGAATGATTTCATTCTTCTTATTTCTTTTTCTTACAAACACCCACCTGTAACCTACCAGGTTAAAACCTTTTGGGGTTTGTACTATAGGTCCAAATACACCATGTTTATTTAGAGACTCAAGTTCTGCCTTGATGGAAATTTTCTATTTTGGCCAATATACTCTTTGTCGACATTCTTTTAGAGTACGTGGTTCATTGTCCTTATCACTGCCCTTTGAAATTTATGTACCTACTTCATATGAAAATACATCATCGTTGACAGTTTATTTTCAATCCCACATTTCTCCTGAATATGTATAAAACATAGAGATATCCTTATTATCATTAGGTACCTTTGCCTCTTCAAGGGCTTGCATAGTTACTTCGGGTACTTATGTCTTTTCAAAGACAGTAACCTCTTCAGGGGTTTCAGAGATAGTGGATCTTTTATTCATAACCTCTTCGGGAGGGTTATTGGGGCATGAATTTTCATTTGATCTACGCTTTCAGGGAGCATAGTCTTTGGAACCTATAGGTCTTCCACGCTTCTAGTGTGCAACAAATTCATTTGATGCTGATGTCAACGTTTGTCCCACTGGTACATCAATTTTGGCAGACACATTTGCAGCGGGTACTTGAGACTTGGCTACTTTTGCAGCATCATCGAATGCATTGGATAATTTATTTGCAATTTCCTAAAGATGCAATATTCTTATCACTTCATGCTCACATTGCGAAGTACGGGGGTCTAGATGAGATAAAGTGGAAGCATTCCATGTTAATTCTCGTCGTTCTTCAGGAGCGGACCGTACTTCTGGTACGTTCTTTCCTCCCCCTAATGACGGGAAGAGTGTCTCATCAAAATTACAATTCACAAATCTGGCGGTAAACACATCACCTGTCAGTGGCTCAATGTAACGAATAATTGACGGTGAATCACAACCAACATATATTCCCAAACATCGTTGGGGACCCATTTTGGTACGTTGGGGTGGGGGGATGGGCACATGCACGACACAACCAAATTTACGCAAGTGTGATATATTCAGTTAACATCCAGACACAAGTTGAAAGGGTAAAAATGGGTGATAAGCAGTGAGTCTAAGCTTAGTTAATTTAGCGGTGTGTAGGATAGCATGTTCCCAAGCACAGACTTGGAGTTTGGATTTCATAAGTAAAGGTCACGCAATAAGTTGCAAACGTTTAATTAAAGACTCAGCTAAATCATTTTGGGTGTGGACATGGGGGAATGGGTGCTCAACATCAATCCCTGGTGATAAAAAATATCATCAAAAATGTGAGAAGTAAATTCTCCCTCATTGTCTAAACGAATGGATTTAATGTATTGATTAGGTAAATGTGCTCTAAGTTTTATGATTTGAGCAAGTAATTTTGCAAACGCCAAATTACTAGTAGATAACAAACAAACATGTGACCAATGAGTGGATGCATAAATTAAAACCATAAAATATTTAAAAGGTCCACTAAAGGGGTGTATGGGCCCATAAATATCCCCTTGAATTCTTTGTAAAAAGAATGGTGACTTAGAAGTTATTTTGAGAAAATATGGTTTAGTGATTAATTTACCTTGCGAAAAAGGGGTGCAAAAATGATCATCGGATAAGGGAAGTTGTTTGTTTGTTAACGAGTGTCCATATGAGTTATTTATGATTTAGCGCAACATGTTTGATCCAGGGTGACCCAATCGATCATGCCTCAATATTAAATTATACGGATCATTGAGCTTCCGGCTCATGACAGTATGTGATTCTACAACATTAATTGTTGTATGGTATAACCCCATGGATAATGCAGGCAATTTCTCTAGTGTGAGCTTCTGGCTTCCAACACTAGAAGTAATGTAAAGGAACTCTTTATTGCCTTCATTACATGTTTCAATATGATACCCGTTCACTCTTATGTCCTTAAAACTCAATAAATTTCTTCTGTAATTTCTTGAGTATACAACATTATTTATGAATAAGTGGGTACCATTAGGTTGTAATACCCTGTGATTTTTAGGAGTGAGAATTTAATTTATTTGGGAGAGATAAAATTTATCTGAATTGAAAAATTTTAAATTTGGCAATTGAGGTCAAAAATTGAGAATGTTATAAAGTATGTCGGATGATGATCCTGAGAGTGCAGTTGGTCCCGGATGGGTCGAGATAGTCAAAATGACTCTCCTTGGGTTTTATTTTGGTTCCGGAATATTTTAAGTTAGTTTGACTCGAATTGGAGTAAACGAGTCATTTAAAGTGTGTATTATCATTTCAAGTTGGGGTTTATGATTTAAAGGCTTAGGAAGCTTACAAAATAAACCAATCTCATTTGTGAGAAAGAGAAAAACCTGGAGAGAGAGAGAGAGAGAGAGAGAGAGAGAGAGAGAGAGAGAGAGAGAGAGAGAGAGAGGAGAGAGAGAAGAGAAAGAGGAGAAAATCTTGGAGACTCTGGCCAATCCGTGATTTCGAGGAAGATTCAACCTCTATAACTTTGAAGCAAGTGATTAAACTTGATAAATAATATATGTGTGTATTTTATTTAAAGATTTGTTGATAAAATTATGGATTTTGGGTTAATGTGTTGTGACAACCCGCTATCCGAAATAAAGGGTGGCCAGCCCGATACCCCGATTGTTGATGTAAAAAACTAGATTGCTCTAATTATTCAATCACAGATAAATAAATAAATAAATAAATAAGACAAAGATTTTTAAAGTGGTTCGGCTAGGAATAAAGCCTACGTCCACTGTTATGTTATTACTGAGTGTTTGTGGAATTCTTAATTACAAGTTCTCTCAAGAAATTCCAGTCCCCTTGAATGAGGATGATACAAGGTATTTATAGCCTTTAGGCTGTACATGAAAGGTCCAATACATTAAATGATATACATATGAAAGGGTAATACATTTAATGCAGCGTGTGCGTCAAGAATATAATGAATAGTTGAACAGTTGTCCGTCTGGTAATTAATGATACGGCCGAGATGCAGTTCGGACCGCCTTAGTTGCTCGTTGATCAAGAGTTCCTCGGAGTGCTTAGAGTATCTCGGGATGATAGAGTTCCTCGGGGTGTCCTCCTCGTTGCTCGGAGAGAACATGATTTGGTCGGGGGAAATAAACCTCCTCGTTGTTATTGTGCCATGTAGATTGACACGTGTCTTCTTATTATTGGTCCACATCAGCAGATTAAATTTGGTATTAACAGAAGCCCCCAATGCTTCATGCTTGATGGGTTACTTGAAAGGATGGAGTATTTATTCTGCAATGTTGCTCGGTGCTCGAGAAATTCTTGATCTACCTTCTTGATTTGTTTAACATAAAGTGCATTATCTTTTGCTTGTAGCTTGTCATAATCTTCAAGTATGTTGATCGGTTTGCTAGCTGACCAACTGCCTCTTGTGCCGAGCAACTGAATGCTAACTTTACGTGCTTAATTTTTCTGATTTATGATCCTCTGAATACTTTGTCGAGTAACATACTAGCTTTTGAACCCAACTCTTCAATCTGATTAGTACCAAACTAGTGGTGGACTTCGAAACATTTTCACATAAATTCTTCTTCATTACTGGTCGAGACAGTATTAGCAAAGATCTCAGCGTTATAGATGTTGATTTTGACTTCTACCTCTGCTCGGGGACGAGCAAGAGGTTCTTGGGGACGAACAAGTGCTTCTCGGGAATGAGCTAATGCTTCTCGGATAGATCATCTGTGATGAATATCAGAATGTTGAAAGATCTTAACTTCATAAACTCCCCTTATATTTTAGATGATCCTCCTGCTGGCGAGGAACCTGTTTCAAAAGTAGAAGGAAAAGAAACCAATAGAATAGGAATCTCAATGTAATAGTTAGTAATGTATTGGACCTTTCATGTACAGCCTAAAGGCTATAAATACCTTGTATCATCCTCATTCAAGGGGACGGGAATTTCTTGAGAGAACTTGTAATCAAGAATTCCACAAACACTCAGCAATAACATAACAGTGGACGTAGGCTTTATTCCTAGCCGAACCACTTTAAAAATCTTTGTCTTATTTATTTATTTATTTATCTGTGATTGAATAATTAGAGCAATCTAGTTTTTTACATCAACAGATTGGCGCCGTCTGTGAGAACGTGTTACAAGCGTTGTTCTCCACCAAAAGCTAAGTTTTTATTTTCTCTACGTATAATCAATTATACATACATCTTTTGATTGAATCGTGATTTTTATGTTTATATACATAAATTAATTGTCCAATTTTTATCTGCAAAATATTGCATATCATGATTTTTAAATCATAACTGTTAGATTCATCCTTATTTATAAATCTGAAAAATAGTAGATTTCATAAATCATAATTCTTTGCTTGATTCTCAAGTTTTAATTTTATATCATGGAATAAATATTTTAAATGATTACATATACCAATATATACGACGATGATGAGATCTAATCATTTTCATTGTTGATTTTGAAATAAATTTTGTAAGATATTTGATGTCTATTCATATTCCCATCATATTTTTAATAAAAGAATGGGAAAAGGTTAAAGACAATGAAAAGTCTTTTCATGGAAATCATGACCCATATATATTCTCTCTCTCTTTAAGTTTGAGTCTCTTTGCATTCACAAGTTTAAGTCTCTTTGTATTCATTTTTATGAACTATATACTTAATTTGGTTCATCTTCCATCTATGTCAATAAAGTCAAATTGATTGATTTTTTATATAAATTTGGTAATAATTTCGATCATTCACCATATTTTTAACTCTCCAAATTGGGAATAGGAAGGGATCAATATAAAAAAAAAAAAATTTCTCTCACCTGAAAAATCATTACTCACCTCTTGTAAAAGAGGATCAGTAAAACAATTATGACCATATCAAGACTCTGGGCACAAATTTGATATGTTAGCCCCTCGTTCATCACATCACATGGTTTTTTTATCGGAATCACACGATATAGTGGATTAGATAATTATTCATTTAATCAACATTATTAATGCTTAAATTTTACATCGAATGCTATTTTTTTTTTATCTAAGGATTCGAGATATTCTGGTCAGCCATCTATATTGTTGGTCGGCATCATCCAACCATATATTCTATAATTTGAGTTATCCTTAAATGTTGGTCGGCAACATCCATGTCATTTGTCGGCAGCGGTAGAATATTGGGGTATAAAAAAAAATGCGAAGCACCCCAGATATTTCTTTAAACACGAGTTCAGCTTGGGGACAAACAGGGGGGCTTAAGTCTTTTTAACTTGTGATCACCCCAAAAATATTTTTAAAACCAAGTGATAAATAATTTTCAAACAGCAACTAATACCTGTTTAGTTGTTGGAGATTAAATACCTTTACGTCTTATTTATGGCGCATATCTAATAAAAATTTGTCCATCTCACACACGTGTGGCACAAAAATATTATTTCATATTTTGAAATTTTTATGCTGATACATATCATATATTGATTGGATGAGTAAATTATTCTCATGATTAATCAATTCAGCCTACACATATGGTAGAGCAAATTATTAATTTTTACAGGCACAAGATTCAATGCCGACGAATGCTGAAGCACAAATTATTCTATATCCGTACGGATTCATATTTTATATTTATCTCAGCATGGAGCTCGAAAAATTTCTTCTCTCTATATATATTCGGCTCCGAGGAAAAGCTACAACAGTTATTATATTTCACCCCCAACGGATAGTTGGTCGGGGTAATTCTTATTTATATTCGGGCCCAGATATCTGCTCCAGCACAAATGATTCTATATATCCATTGGGATTCATATTCTATATTCATCTCAACATGGAGCACGGAGAGATACTTATTATCATATTCAGCTCTGAGGAGAACTGTAACATTTATTATATTTCACCCCCAACGGATAGTTGGTCGGGGTAATTCTTATTTATATGCAGGCCCAGCAAAGTTCTCGGCCATATTCTTATGTTCTGGAAAATATTATTCTTATTCGGCATTCTGCAATTATGCCTCGACAAGATACTTATTCAGCTTTAAGGAGAATTACAACATTCGTTCGGATAATTCTTATTTATATTCAGGCCTAACAACGTTCTCGGCCATATTCTTATGTTCTGAAAGATCTTATTCTTGTTCGGCATTATATGATTCTACCTCGACGGATCGGCGAGGCACTTTATTATTTTTAATTATTCTTTATATCTATTTGGATGCATATTCTATTCTCATTTCAGCAAGGATGTCTCCAGAATTTATTATATCTTATTCAGATCTAAGGATGTCTCCAGAATTTATTATATCTTATTCAGATCTAAGGATGTCTCCAGAATTTATTATATCTTATTCAGATCCAAGGATGTATCCTGCATTTATATTATCTTATTCCCAACAAATCTGTTGGTCAGCGCTGAGGAGGTCTCTAGCATTTATATTATCTTATTCCCAACAAATCTGTTGGTCAGCGCCGAGGAGGTCTCCAGCATTTATATTATCTTATTCCCAACAATCTGTTGGTCAGCTCCGAGGAAGTCTTCATCATTTATTATCAATTACCACCAACTCCGGTTGGTAGATAAAATCCAACTCCGGTTGGTAGACAAAATCCAACTCCGGTTGGTAGACAAAATCCAACTCCGGTTGGTAGACAAAATCCAACTCCGGTTGGTAGATAAAATCCAACTCCGGTTGGTATTGGTCGATAAATCTCATTCAAAGTTCACATTCCACAGTTGGGGGCTTCTATTATAAATATATTTGTTCATTTGGTGGCACATTCTTATATCATCATGCAGTCGAGCATCAAATTCAACCCCGACTAATCACTTTCTCAGGAGGAATATTGAAGTTCAGGAGGTATATTGAAGTTCAGGAGGAATATTGAAGTTCAGGAGGAATATTGAAGTTCAGGAGGAATATTGAAGTTCAGGAGGTATATCGAAATTCAAGAGGTGTATTCAGAACTATCAGGACATGATGAAAGAAAGCGAAAAGTATTCCACCGAGGAACTCTGTCAGACCAGAAATTAGAAGACAAATTGCCTATATGGAGACTATATGTAGATGGCTCATCTTGCACTACAGGCTGTGGGGCAGGGATCGTTTTGAACAGCCCAGACGAGGTCGACATGGAATACTCCCTACGTTTCTAATTCAAAGCTTCTAATAATGAGGTTGAGTATGAGGCCATGGTTGCAAGTCTTAATTTGTCAAATACTATGGAGGCACAACAGGTTATTGTCTTCAGTGATTCTCAATTGATCGTAAACCAAATGTTGGGAATATATGCATCCAAAGGAGAATTGATGATCAAGTATCAAGCAAAGGTGATGGAATTGGTATCAGAGTTTGTTGCTGTTCAACTGGTAAGAATATCAAGAACGGAGAATGTGAGAGCATACGCCTTGGCCCGATTAGCATCAGCTACTCGTACCGAGCTGCGATTGAAGCATTAGAAAGTCGGAGCATAGATGAAGACCTGACGATGAATATTATTACCCTTGATTGAGGAACATCTTGGATGGATCCTATCAGAGCATATGTTAAGGAGGAATAATTACCGGAGGATAAGCTCGCTGCTAAGGAACCAAAGTTTAAAGCTGCTCGGTATAATGGTATTCGGAAGATAAGCTCGCTGCCAAGAAATGGAAGTTTAAAGCTGCTCGACGAGGAATTATGGCAGGTTTGCAAAGATGTGTACATCCCTCCGAGGTGAATTGATTAAAGAGATCCATGAAGGGTCCTGTGGAGCCCATGTAGCAGGTCGAATACTTTTACAAAAGGTGATGACGCAGAGATACTACTGGCCGACGATGAGAGCTGATTGTATAGCTTATGCCAAGAAATGTGACAAGTGCCAATGCTTTTCCTCCATCAGAAGAACTTCACAAACATTATTGACATCCATCATTTATCCTTGGCCATTTTCTATGTGGGGATTGATTTGGTTGGACCATTGCCGACGACTCGAGGAAGATTCAAATACCTCGTCATCGCAGTAGATTATTTTACTTAGTGGATAGAAGCTGAGCCACTTATTGACATGACATACGAGAAGAAGAGCATCCAGCCCCGAGAAGAATCAAGCTACACAAGAGGAAATGAAGACCGAGCCAAAGAGAGATCTAGATCTCCTCGTCGGGCAGAAGAAAAACAATAAATGGAGAATGTGTGTTGATTTCACCGATCTCAACAAAACAGCGGATGCTACCTCGGGACATGAGCTGCTCATGGATACTTACTCCTCTGGCTACCACCAGATCAAAATGAAACCTGAAGACAGGGAACGACATAACAGCGGCTGATGAACAAGGTTTTTGCCGAGCAAATCAGTTGTAATATGGAAGTCTATGTCAACGATATGCTTAACCCGACGAAGTCCACATTTGGAGTACGAGAAGGAATGTTCCTCGGGTACATTATCAACCAGCGAGACGTTGAAGCGAATCCAGAAACGATCAAAGCTCTTTTAGAGTTGCGATCTCCAACGACGAAGGAAGAGGTGCAGAGATCAGATACCCAAAGTAGGAAAAATTGGCATGGGCATTCATTAATACAAGCTGTAGCAGAGTTTACTGATCCTAATACTCCCGAGAAACAAAAGTTGCTCGCTGATCAACCTGTGGATGTTACAGGATGCAATGCAGAAATGGTTGGGAGGATTCCTAATACTCCCGAGAAACAAAAGTTGCTCGCTGATCAACCTGTGGATGTTACAGGATGCAATGCAGAAATGGTTGGGAGGATTCCTAATACTCCCGAGAAACAAAAGTTGTTCGCTGATCAACCTGTGGATGTTACAGGATCAACAAAAAGTGCTCTAAGGAGCCATGCTCTACGGAGCCATGCTCTAAGGAGCCATGCTCTACGGAGCCATGCTCTACGGAGTCATGCTCTATGGAGCCATGCTCTACGGAGCCATGCTCTACGGAGCCATGCTCTACGGAGCCATGCTCTAAGGAGCCAAAAAGTGCTCTAAGGAGCCAACCTCCTTTGGTTAGGAGGACAGCTCTACGGAGCAAAAGTGCTATAAGTAGCCAACCTCCTTTGGTTAGGAGGACAGCTCTACGGAGCAAAAGTGCTATAAGTAGCCAACCTCCTTTGGTTAGGAGGACATGCTCTAAGGAGCCAAAAAATGCTCTAAGGAGCCAAAAGCTTTAAGGAGCCAAGAGGTGTACACCAGCATGATCAATTACGGTTGGTAAGATAAAAATATACTCTCATATTACAACTTATGTTGGTCGGGAGGCAAGATTATTATAAAAAGTTCTTTGAAGAACAAAATATTCCAAAATACACCAAGTATAGTTGGTCGGGGATAAAAACCCACTAACTGTAGATTGGTCGACGAGGACAAATTATTGACCTTAGTTGGTCGAACACTTTTTATGAAAATATCTGAAATTGAACCAAGTATGGCTGGTCGGGGATAAAAACCCATCAACTGTAGTTGGTCGACAAGCATAATTTAACAACCTTGGTTGGTTGGAAAAATTTTAACATTTTTATACTCATTACTTTATTATTAAGTGATCGAGCAACGTTACTAATACTTGTAACTTCTTTATTACTAAGTTGGTCGATGAACAACACAATATTGTTATACATATGCACACATGTAAAGTATTTTACAAGACAATAGCAATTAAGATTGCGAATAAAAATGAAAGTCTTTCGTTAAATTCAAAAAACAAAATACATTGAGAATGAAAATGTATACTAACTATTACATTGAGATTCCTATTCTATTGGTTTCTTTTCCTTCTACTTTTGAAACAGGTTCCTCGCCAGCAGGAGGATCATCTAAAATATAAGGGGAGTTTATGAAGTTAAGATCTTTCAACATTCTGATATTCATCACAGATGATCTATCCGAGAAGCATTAGCTCATTCCCGAGAAGCACTTGTTCGTCCCCAAGAACCTCTTGCTCGTCCCCGAGCAGAGGTAGAAGTCAAAATAAACATCTATAACGCTGAGATCTTTGCTAATACTGTCTCGACCAGTAATGAAGAAGAATTTATGTGAAAATGTTTCGAAGTCCACCACTAGTTTGGTACTAATCAGATTGAAGAGTTGGGTTCAAAAGCTAGTATGTTACTCGACAAAGTATTCAGAGGATCATAAATCAGAAAAATTAAGCACGTAAAGTTAGCATTCAGTTGCTCGGCACAAGAGGCAGTTGGTCAGCTAGCAAACCGATCAACATACTTGAAGATTATGACAAGCTACAAGCAAAAGGTAATGCACTTTATGTTAAACAAATCAAGAAGGTAGATCAAGAATTTCTCGAGCACCGAGCAACATTGCAGAATAAATACTCCATCCTTTCAAGTAACCCATCAAGCATGAAGCATTGGGGGCTTCTGTTGATACCAAATTTAATCTGCTGATGTGGACCAATAATAAGAAGACACGTGTCAATCTACATGGCACAATAACAACGAGGAGGTTTATTTCCCCCGACCAAATCATGTTCTCTCCGAGCAACGAGGAGGACACCCCGAGGAACTCTATCATCCCGAGATACTCTAAGCACTCCGAGGAACTCTTGATCAACGAGCAACTAAGGCGGTCCGAACTGCATCTCGACCGTATCATTAATTACCAGACGGACAACTGTTCAACTATTCATTATATTCTTGACGCACACGCTGCATTAAATGTATTACCCTTTCATATGTATATCATTTAATGTATTGGACCTTTCATGTACAGCCTAAAGGCTATAAATACCTTGTATCATCCTCATTCAAGGGGACGGGAATTTCTTGAGAGAACTTGTAATCAAGAATTCCACAAACACTCAGCAATAACATAACAGTGGACGTAGGCTTTATTCCTAGCCGAACCACTTTAAAAATCTTTGTCTTATTTATTTATTTATTTATCTGTGATTGAATAATTAGAGCAATCTAGTTTTTTACATCAACAGATGAAACAGGAATCATGGATAGATATCATTCTCAGCATCACAGTAACATACAGAATATCAAGAATAACCACACAATATTCCAGAAAACGGGTTATCAAAAATTTTAGTTTGTAATTTAAAGAAAACACTTTCAACAACCCATAATAGAAAAAGAGGGTGGAAACTCCCACAAACATATATATGTAATCCAATAGATAAGAAAGAACCGAATAAAGCGTCGGTCGATACAATCCATACAATATACAATAAGTTTCATGTTTTGCATAATACATCATTTATACATTTACAACCATTTGGGCCACACGCCCGAATAAAGACTGATCTTAGCTAGAAAACAATAATAGAGGCGTCTACACAAAATATCCCGTGATACCCGCAAAATGTCACGGCTCCTCAAAAGACTCAGAGAAAAGAAAGTCATTACGGGCGACCTTGCGGCGAAACACCTGAACGAATATAGAAGATACATACACATCAAGAAAACGAAGAACCGGTCAGAGGCCGGTTTTATATGATCACTAGATAAATGATAGGTATGACAATAATGTACAGGTAAGCATGGATGATACGGATGATATTCTAGCATGGTAACATCATATAAGGAACTAAGACAGTTAAATGATTATTAAAATGAAATCCAATTATACAAAGAAATAAAAGTACTTATAAGCCTTTTTCATCTTTCATAATTTTCATTTCCGTTTTCTTTTCATTCCTTATCAGGAATGCAATTATTACCATGTGCTCTTTATGGCACTTATCTCAATAGTATGCTCTTTGTGGCATATACTTTACTCTTTATGGCATTAATGTCCCATAGAGTCCAACTCGATAATAGAATAATTATACATATGTATATAATGATTCTAAGACCGCCCGTCTAGGTTTCCCCACTGTGCGCGTCCCTAAATAACCATCATCTTCCAGGGACTAACATAAGACAACCTGGGATCCTATCGCAAACGTCGGGAAGCGGCCATATGCCTGCGGGGTAGTCAAGACCATACCCAGAATCTCCTACCCATCGCAGAAAAATATAAAACAAGCGCTCATATGGCCTAGGACTATATCCGCCCTGCATTCATTAGCCGAGGGGCTTCCACTCACACACGGACTTCCCTAAAGATGGTATTTAGAGAGGTGTGTAACATCCATTTTATTAATTTCCATTTCATGATTCAGTAAATTGTGTTTTACTTTATCCATTTTACATTTTATCAAATGCATTATAGTGTACTTCACATCATCATAATAACCTCGAAGAATATTTAAACTCCCAAGTTATCTCTCCCAAATGTCCTTGCTTGGACTTTATAATAACCCATAAAATGAGATCTAGTTCGTATTTACTCCTAAAGTATCCAAATTCGACCTTGAGATTTCCTAGACTCTTATAGAACTACCTGACAGAAGAAATGACTAAACATTACTTTAAATCTCCCCCCCCCCCTGACAGGAACCCTAGATGAACCCCTTCGAGTCTAGGGAGTCGACCGAACTCAACTAATACTCTAAGACCCTATTATTTTACTTCATTTAAGAAGATACCTATGTTCCTATGAAAAGAAGAAGTTAAAGACTGAAAATAAAATGTTTGGGAAGAAAACAGGGGACCGGTCGACCGCATCTCAAGATTTGGCCTAAGAAAAAAAGCAGAAAGTTCATTTCGGCAGGACCGATCGACCAGTCGGGGGACCGCGGTCGACCGCGCCACAATTTAGGCCTTTGAAAGAAATGCAGTGAACCATCTCCCGTAGACCCGGTCAACCGGTCTGCGAACCGCGATCGATCGGTCTGAGCAGACCTAGACCAAGACTTCCAAATTTTCAAGCAATCCCAAAGCCAACTCATTTATTCTCACCAACACAACATAAATGCTATTACCCCTACCATCAACATCAACAATCATTCAACTATCCTTTAATGATTCAAAACCAACCAACATCCAAACCCTAAACTAGTAAACCATAAACAAATACATCATTCTCACACAAACCATTTATCTTAAACCATAAATAGCAAGTAGTAAACTTGCCTCAATGAAGAAAATGCAGATTTTCTTGGTGTGGGAGCAAGAATCCTTTCTTCTCTCTACTCTTTCTCTTTCTCTCTTTAGTTCTCTAGGTTTAGGAAATAAAATTAGGTGAATAGTGATTCACTCAAGACATAAATCGTGACTTTAGCCAAAATCCCAACTCAATTGATCAATATTGCGATAAAATAATACGCAATTGCATATTTAAGGCATAATCAGTCAAAAATGCCCAAAATATCAAAACACATAATGGCACAATATCTGACTATCTCGCACGTTCCGGAATCAACTGCGGCCTCCAAATTATCATTTGGACATTTTATAATTCAATTTAAGTTTTGGTCTCAATATTAAGCCAAATATCATTTTAATTCATATGATATTAATAAGCATAACATAGCAATATTCACCCATAGTTATGGTATATATGCAAACTCATAGTGAATATTAACTTTTCTTCATTAAATTAGCACTCAATTCATAACCCAAAACTTATATCTAATTACCATACCTAGTAATTAATATAAAATATGTTCTCATAAGCAAGGGTTATTACATACTCCCCCCCTTATGAGGGAATTTTGTCCCCAAAATTCAGGCGTACCTTATAAGAAAAGATGTGGATATTTCTCCCGCATCTCGTCCTCATGCTCCCACGTTGATTCTTTCACATTGTGATGACTCCATTGAACTCTCACTAAGGGCACCACACGAGACCTTAACTTGCGCTCTCCATACTCAAGAATAGTAACCGGTTGTTCTTCATATGAAACATCGGGTTGCAAGTCGATATCTTCAAAAGGGATGTGCCAAAGGGCACCCTCACATCTTCTATACTTCTTCAAAGAGGAGACATGCAATACATCGTGGATTTTTTGCAAAGGCTCCTGTAAAGCAAGTTGATACGCCACGGGACCAACTTTTGCAATAACTTGGAAAGGTCCAACAAAACGCGGTGCAAGCTTTCCTTTCTTCCCGAAACGTTTAATGCCCTTCATTGGAGACACTCGCACCAATACTTGGTCTCCAACCTCTAACTCCATGTGTCTCCTACCCGCATTGGCGTAGCTCTTTTGACGGTCTTAGTCTATCCGAATGCGATTTCGAATAAGTTCAATCTTTGAAGAAGTGTCTTGGATCATTTCAGGTCCAAGAAATTTGTTATCACCCACTTCCAACCAACAAACGGGCGATCTACATGGCCGGCCATACAAAGCTTCATAGGGTGCCATTCCAATAGTAAATTGGTATCAGTTGTTATAAGCAAACTCAACCAATTGGAGGTATTGTTCCCAACCGCCCTTAAAATCAAGCATGCACATACGAAGCATATCCTCCAACATCTGGTTTACCCTTTCAGTTTGACCATCTGTTTGAGGATGATAGGAAGAGCTTAACTTCAACTCGGTCCTCATGGCCTCTTGAAAACGTCGCCAAAAGTGGGACACAAATATTTTATCTTGGTCAGAAACAATATTTAAAGGTACCCCATGAAGTCTAACTATCTCCTCGATGAACAATTGGGCGTAGCGAGCAGTATCATAATCCGTACGTACAGGCAAGAAGTGTACCGACTTAGTCAAACGATCGACAATCACCCAGATTGAATCATGACCTCCCTATGATATAGGTAAGCCCGTAATGACGTCCATCGAAATACTTTCCCATTTCCATACTGGAATCTCCAGCGGTTGAAACAAACCTCTCAGTCGTTGGTGGTCAATCTTAACCAACTGACAAGTAGTGCATTGGGATACAAACTCCGAGATATCCCTCTTCATACCAGCCCACCAATACTGACGGCGCATATCTTGGTACATCTTGTCCCCACCTGGATGTACCGTAAACTTTGACCCGTGAGATTCCACCATCACCGCTAGTCTCAAGTCCCCATCTTCGGGAATAATAAGTCTTCCATGGAAGCGTAGTCCACCCTCAGAACCAATCGAGTACGACTTCGTTCCCTCGGACAATAGTCGGTGTATATGGTCTTGATAACCTTTATCTCTTCCCTGGGCTTCCAAAATTCTCGCTATAATCGTAGGAGTAACGGTCATCACGAAAATGAATGCTCTTACCCCTTCATCCTCCTGACTGAGATCTCTCCACTTAGCTTTCCACACATTAGCTAAGTCTCCATCGGGCATCCTACTCAAGGCATCCGCTACTACGTTCGCCTTTCCAGGATGATAATGGATATCAAATTGGTAGTCTTTCACAAACTCCAACCAACGACGCTGGCGCATATTTAAGTCCTTTTAGGAAAATAAATATTGCAGCAATTTATGGTCGGTGAAAAGACTAAACTTTTCCCCCAAGAGATAATGCCTCCATATCTTCAAGGCAAAGACAACTGCGGCAAACTCTAAGTCATGCACCGAATAGTTCCTTTTGTAAGGCTTCAACTTACGAGAAGCGTAAGCAATAGCTTGTCTTTCTTGCTAAAGAACACCTCCTAACCCTTGAAGAGATGCATCGGTGAAGACTAGGTATTCCAATCCCGGTTTTGGCAATGCAAGGACTGGAGCCGAAGTTAATCTATCTTTGAGCTCATCAAATGCAGCTTGACATGAACTGTCCCAAACAAATCTCATTCCCTTTCAGGTTAAATTCGTCAACGGGCTAGCGATTTTTGAAAAACCCTTAATAAATCGACGGTAATAAGCCGCCAAGCCCAGAAAACTACGAACCTCAGTAGGTGTCGTGGGCTGACCCCACCCTCTCACCGCAATCACCTTGCTAGGATCCACAGATACACCCTGGGATGACACCACATGACCCAAAAATTGAACTTCCTTCAACCAAAAGCCACATTTCCCAAACTTTGCATACAATTTGTGATCCCTCAATCTCTGCAGGACCAACCGTAATTGAGTAGCATGATCAGACTCTGTCTGAGAATAGACTAGGATGTCATCGATGAATACTATAACAAACTGGTCAAGGAAATCCCGAAACACCCTGTTCATAAGATCCATAAACACAGCAGGAGCATTGGTTAGCCCAAAGGGCATAACCAAGAATTCATAGGATTCGTAACGGGTCAGAAATGCAGTCTTGGATACATCTTGCGCCCGTATCCTCAATTGATGATACCCCGTCCTCAAATCGATTTTGGAGAAGTATGATGCTCCCCTAAGTTGGTCAAACAAATCATCGATGTGAGGCAAAGGGTATTTATTCTGGATGGTGACTTTATTCAACTCCCTATAGTCCACGCATAACCGGAGAGAACCGTCTCTTTTCTTCACAAACAATACCGGAGCACCCCATGGCGATGTACTACACCTAATAAATCCCTGCTCCAATAGTTGCTGAATCTGATCTCTCAACTCCCTCATCTCCACAGGAGCCATTCGATATGGAGTTTTAGCAATCGATCGAGTTCCCGGTATTAAATCAATCACAAACTCTATCTCCCGACTTGGAGGTAATCCCGGTATCTCCCGAAAAATATCTTCAAAATCTCTAACAATAGGAAGAGAATTTAGGGGAACCACAACATCCCTAGATGCATTTTCCGCAATATAATATAAATAAGCACTCGTACTCCCTTCCATATAAGGCATAACAACCAGGAACATTTCTTGTCCCGGAACTGCAAAAACTATGCTTTTCCCATAACAGTTTACTATCGCGTGGTATTTCACTAGCCAATCCATACCCAATATTACATCGTACCCGACCATATCAAGGACAAGCAATTCGGCCTCAAAACACAAGTTACCAAGATTAATCCCTACGTTTTTACAAATAAAGAAAATCAATGAACGATCACCCATAGAGGATTCAATGCTAGTGAAGGTACTTTCAGCAGATTTTATCAAATCTGTGGTCTGAGCAAAACTCCTAGAAATAAAGGAGTGTGTAGCACCCGTATCAAATAGTACTCGACCCATATGCCCATGAATGAAAAACTTACCCTCGATCGTTGGCGGTGCCGGAGGGGGTGGAGGAAGCATAGCCTCCTGAATATGGTAAACCCGTCCATACTGCAGTTGCCCCTGCTGAGGAGGAGCAATCATATTAGGCGCCTGGGGTGGAAATTGTACATACGGTTGTTGTGGAGCCCTAGGAATATGCCCTCCAACCAACTGAGGACACGCCCTTTTATAATGGCCCAACTCCCCACACTGAAAACATTTATTAGCCGCATTCTCCTGATTCCTACCTTGATTATTTTAAAATTGCCCCGCACCCCGGCCCTGCTGGCCCCTACCTCCATTTCCACCTCTACCTCCCTGTTGTTGTTGTCTGCCTTGACCCGGCCTGTTATTATTATTATTATTGCCACCAGCACTAAACCCACAAAAACGTTGACGCTTGGACAGATCCCCTTGCTGAGGATCCCTCTCTATCTGCTTGTTCCCCGAGGATTGGGACGAAGAAGATGTTCCCCCTCTGATCTTATTTCCTCCCGGTTTCACCACTTGCCCCATTGCTGCAGACTTCTTATTATTTTGCACAAATAATGTATACTCTTGACAGTGAAGTAAAGCAGCATTCATCACGTCCCCAAAGGTTACCAAAGATAGATTTCCAAGCAAATGTTGTTTTATTCGCCAGTGCAAGCCTCCTACAAATTTGGAGATCCTCTTCGCTTCCGGAGTCACTTCATCCGGTATAAAGCTTGCTAACCGGGTAAACTCCTCTTCGTATTCGGCAATCGATCTCTCCCCTTGTACAAAATCTTGAAGCTTCCTCTGCATCTCCCTTTGAACTGCGGGAGGGAAGTACTTTCCATCAAACAAAGCCCAAAAATTGGTGATTGACATTGTATCCCTTTGTTCGGGTGTCGTTATTGACTCCCACCAGTGTAAGGTCGATCCAACAAGCTTAAAGGTAACGAGGATTTGCTTTTTCTCCTCACTACATTCCACCATCCTAAGATGGCGCTGCATGTCCTTCTTCCACTGGCTTGCCTTTATAACGTCTGAACCTCCCTCAAATTCTGGGGGATGACCCTTTAGGAAAGACTCTCTTACCCGTTCCCACTGAGAAGGTCCCGTAGGAACTAGTGCTTCTTGTCCCCTCGCTTGAGCTTGTGGCATTTGTTGTGCCACTGCAGTCATCGCTGCATTAACAGCTTGGGCCATAATATTGGCCACATCAGCGGCATTGATATTCCCCGGTGGCGGCGATGGAGGACCAACCTCATCCTCTACAATCCTATTGCGTCTAGCGGGACGTCCTATCTTTGGCGGCATCTGAGATAGAGAAGAGATAGAGTTAGAATATTATATAAAACAATCTATTTAGCAGAATATCTCATACATAAGCAACAAGACAATCCTAACATTAAGCTCTATATCAAAGAACGCTACAGTAGAATGTGACAAGTCCGCATAGATCCTAAAGACTCTAGAACCTGATGCTCTGATACCATTTGTGACAACCCGCTATCCGAAATAAAGGGTGGCCAACCCGATACCCCGATCAAATAGGAATCATGGATAGATATCATTCTCAGCATCACAGTAACATACAGAATATCATGAATAACCACACAATATTCCAGAAAATGAGTTATCAAAAAATTGAGTTTATAATTTAAAGAAAACACTTTCAACAACCCATAATAGAAAAAGAGGGTGGAAACTCCCACAAACATATATATGTAATCCAATAGATAAGAAAGAACCGAATAAAGCGTCGGTCGATACAATCCATACAATATACAATAAGTTTCATGTTTTGCATAATACATCATTTATACATTTACAACCATTTGGGCCACACGCCCGAATAAAGACTGATCTTAGCTAGAAAACAATAATAGAGGCGTCTACACAAAATATCCCGTGATACCCGCAAAATGTCACGGCTCCTCAAAAGACTCAGAGAAAAGAAAGTTATTACGGGCGACCTTGTGGCAGAACACCTGAACGAATCGAGAAGATACATACAAAACAAGAAAACGAAGAACCAGTCAGAGGCTGATTTTATATGATCACTAGATAAATGACAGGTATGACAATAATGTACAGGTAAGCATGGATGATACAGATGATATTCTAGCATGGTAACATCATATAAGGAACTAAGACAGTTAAATGATTATTAAAATGAAATCCAATTATACAAAGAAATAAAAGTACTTATAAGCCTTTTTCATCTTTCATCATTTTCATTTCCGTTTTCTTTTCATTCCTTATCAGGAATGCAATTATTACCATGTGCTCTTTATGGCACTTATCTCAATAGTATGCTCTTTGTGGCATATACTTTGCTCTTTATGGCATTAATGTCCCATAGAGTCCAACTCGATAATAGAATAATTATACATATGTATATAACGATTCTAAGACCGCCCGTCCGGGTTTCCCCACTGTGTGCGCCCCTAAATAACCATCATCTTCCAGGGCCTAACATAAGACAACCTGGGATCCTATCGCAAACGTCGGGAAGCGGCCATATGCCTGCGGGGTAGTCAAGACCATACCCAGAATCTCCTACCCATCGCAGAAAAATATAAAACAAGCGCTCATATGGCCTAGGACTATATCCACCCTGCATTCATTAGCCAGGGGGCTTCACCTCACGCACGGACTTCCCTTAAGATGGTATTTTAGAGAGTTGTGTAACATCCATTTTATTAATTTCCATTTCATGATTTAGTAAATTGTGTTTTACTTTATCCATTTTACATTTTATCAAATGCATTATAGTGTACTTCACATAATCATAATAACCTCGAAGAATATTAAAACTCCCAAGTTATCTCTCCCAAATGTCCTTGCTTGGACTTTATAATAACCCATCAAATGAGATCTAGTTCGCATTTACTCCTAAAGTCTCCAAATTCGACCTTAAGATTTCCTAGACTCTTATAGAACTACCTGACAGAAGAAATGCCTAAAAATTACTTTAAATATCCCCCCCCCCCTGACAGGAACCCTAGATGAACCCCTTCGAGTCTAGGGAGTCGACCGAACTCAACTAATACTCTAAGACCCTATTATTTTACTTCATTTAAGAAGATCCCTATGTTCCTATGAAAATAAGAAGTTAAAGACTGAAAATAAAATGTTTGGGAAGAAAACAGGGGACCGGTCGACCGGTCCTAAGACCGCGGTCGACCGCGTCTCAAGATTTGGGCTAAGAAGAAAAGCAGAAAGTTCATTTCGGCAGGACCGGTCGACCCGTCCGGGGACCGCGGTCGACCGCGCCACAATTTAGGCCTTTGAAAGAAATGCAGTGAACCATCTCCCGTAGACCCGGTCGACCGGTCTGCGAACCGCGGTCGACCGGTCTGAGGAGACCTAGACCACGACTTCCAAATTTTCAAGCAATCCCAAAGCCAACTCATTTATTCTCACCAACACAACATAAATGCTATTACCCCTACCATCAACATCAACAATCATTCAACTATACTTTAATGATTCAAAACCAACCAACATCCAAACCCTAAACTAGTAAACCATAAACAAATACATCATTCTCAGACAAACCATTTATCTTAAACCATAAATAGCAAGTAGTAAACTTGCCTCAATGAAGAAAATGCAGATTTTCTTGGTGTGGGAGCAAGAATCCTTTCTTCTCTCTACTCTTTCTCTTTCTCTCTTTAGTTCTCTAGGTTTAGGAAATACAATTAGGTGAATAGTGATTCACTCAAGAAATAAATCGTGCCTTTAGCCAAAATCGCAACTCAATTGATCAATATTGCGATAAAATAATACGCAATTGCATATTTAAGGCATAATCAGTCAAAAATGCCCAAAATGTCAAAACACATAATGGCACACTATCTGACTATCTCGCACGTTCCGGAATCAACTGCGGCCTCCAAATTATCATTTGGATATTTTATAATTCAATTTAAGTTCCGGTCTCATTATTAAGCCAAATATCATTTTAATTCATATGATATTAATAAGCATAACATAGAAATATTCACCCATAGTTATGGTATATATGCAAACTCATAATGAATATTAACTTTTCTTCATTAAATTAGCACTCAATTAATAACCCAAAACTTATATCTAATTACCATACCTAGTAATTAATATAAAAATACGTTCTCATAGGCAAGGGTTATTACATGTGTTAAAACCTAGATTTTTGGTTAAATATTGCATTTGAGGTTTGTTTATGGATTTGAGATTGTATAATTAGTGGGGTTGATTAATATTTTGAGTTTTGATGTTAGAAACATGATTGGGTTTAAGATTTATGGTTAGAAGATGATATATTGGATTTTTGGAGAATTAGGTTTCGTTCAAAATGAATAATGGCCAAAATATCTAGTATGGCCGGTCCACTGCGGCCAGGAAGCCGGTCAACCGCGCCCCAAGGGAAAAGCTTGCTTCTTTATTCACAAGGTAAATTCTAGAACCGCGGTCGGCCAGGGGTTAGGGGTCGGTCGACCGGTACTCTATTTTTATCCCAAGAATAGGATTTCCTTTTTACCCCTTTTCTTTTGGGTCTAAAACTTAGGGACCCTCTTAGTTAATGTATTACGGAGGGTTAGGTTATAATATCAAGAGATTGATACCATAGGATAGTAAGGCGGTATTCGGGCCTACTTTAGGAATGGCTTATGAGGATACAATGCCTCTTTTATTAAGGAATTGGTTGTAGGACAAAAAGATAGTTGTATTATATTAATTTGATTATGGGTGACTATCATGAAGTGGTTATACTTAGAGCTGGGGTAATTATTATATACAGTTGTGAATACGGATGTAGATTGTGTGTATGGATGATGGTTGTTATATACGTTTGGTTATGAGAGAGTATCCTTAATGGTGATTAAATTGGGAGACTATTCATATCATAGGTGTAATTGATGAGTAAGTTTCAAGTGAGGGGTCGTATAAGGAAATGAATTGGGTAGGTACGCGTCATAGCATTGGTTAGTATAATGAGAATTATATACATACACCCGAATTCATTACTTTCATACTTACAGATTGGAGATAGTATGTATACACACATATATGTAAAGACGTGTGTATATATATATGGTGCGAATGTATATACCTCGTGTTATGGTTTATGTACATGATGTGATCTCGTGTATGTATATCTAGTGTGAATGACATATATATATACTTATTGTGTGAGCATACCCAACACATGCTATCATGGGAAGTTGCACGATGTGGATGAGGCTCCAGGCTTGAGGAGTAGGGCGCTTATAGTCCCGAGGTCATAATCGTCCATTATTTATTGAGTGATTTTATTCTGGGTGAGAATTCTTGGGTACGATTCGTTCTCACTTTCAGATTCGGAAATATGACCGCTTCCCATACGTTGTGTTTTGTTTAATAACCAAGGCAAGTGAAAATAGTCTGGTGGCTGGTAACTCTGATAAAGTGAGTAGTTCCTGGAAGATGATAGCATTGAGATGTATATTTTTATATCCTATATGTGTATATGTACTGGATGTTTTAAGTGCAAGTCAAATGTGATATGTGTACATGTTCAATAGGGTTGAATGATTGTGTTCTATAACTGGGGAAATGTTATATATCCTAAAAGTGAATTTGGTATGGATATGTTAAATATGCGCCATATGTCTTATGCGTACTTGCTCGTTAGGATTCGATGATCGTAATTATAACTAGGATAATGTTACATAGACCCTATAGGTACTGTGCGATGTCTTATTTGTGTAATTAGAGGTAGTTACTCATAATAGGTAGCTTATGTAATATTGGTTGTGTGCCGAGGGCATAATGGATCTCAACGATCAACATTGTCAAGGAGTAGTGTATCGGGGAGTTCCTTGTTTGGATTTTTCTTTGCGGGACGTCCCACGCACGAAATGTAGAGCAATGTTGGGAGTGGGGAGAAGTTTAGTCCTTATTACTCAGGTATATGTTGGATGGTGAAAGAATGCTTTACAATAATAGGAAAATGGTGTATGCCTATTCTAATGCTAATAGCTTGTTTAATTTAATAATTAGAAACTGACGGATTCTAGTAAGAGATGTATAAAGATATGTTAACATATAAGTTTGGGTGCACGCTTAGGATAGGTTAAAGTAAGAAGATACTGGGTTACACGAGTGTAGATTAGGCATAGGTAAATATTGAATAGTCCCTAGAATGTGTCGGGTAGCTCAATTAATGTTCATGGGCATACGTTTAGGTGTGCGCTTTAGTCGAGGGGTGAGTTTGAGTTCCACGAGAGTGCGACTCCACTTTAAATATAAAATTTTGCATTTATTATTATTATGCATTTTAATGCACTAGCTAAAAATTTCCACACCTTGGGCTCTGACCCGTTTAAATTTCTCCTTTGCTATATACATCATAATATATTATATAGGTGTCTCACCGCAAGGACGCCAATGATGCCTTTCTATCCAATGTTCTCGGAGCTGTGGTAGATGCGGACTGCTGCAGGATTTGTGTTATAGCCATTTCCCACCTTTTGTAAATCTAGATAGGATTCATTTTTTGTATCAGGTTTATACCCAAGTATTACATATATCACTTTTATATTTTGTTCCTCAGGATAATGTATTGTCTGTGACCTGACAGCATATTCAGGTATATTTCCTTTTGTATACTGATGATGTTTTGTTGTAGTACATTCTTTCATTGTCGTACGTGTGTTTAGATTATCAGTTTTAGTAGTCGTTATGTTGTTGGTATGTTGGTTCATTGTATGTATTAATATTTTTTGGCATTCGTTTATTATAGTATTGGGTAGTTATCTATGTTTATTTAGTTTCGACAGTTTATGCGGAGAATGATCCACTTGAGATTCCTAATTTATTTTAGTATAGGGATGGCCACCCGTTATTATTTTAAGTTGGGTGTCACAGGTGGTATCAGAGCATCAGGTTCTAATGTCTTTAGGATATGTGTGGGTTTTCTGCGTTCTTCTATAAGCGTTGTTGATGTAGAGCCCTACTTTTAGGACTGTTGTGTTCATTATGCCTATTTTCTTCTGCGATTCATAAATAATTTGAACGACGTTCTGATACATTTGTTCTTATTTCAGATGCCACCGAGGAGAGGTCATACAGGCAGGGCAAACAGAGGGGCTGAGAATATGGGACCCCAAATGCCTCAAAGGACTGTGAATGCAACTGAAGTTTCCAATCTTATGGCACAAGCAGTAAATGCCTCCATTGTTGCGATGGCACATCAACCTGCAGCTCCGGTAGCTCAAGCCCACCAGGGGCCATCTACATGGTAAAGGGTATGGGAGGCCTTTCGAACCTTTCGAAAAGGTTATCCTCCATAATTTTCGGGGGGAGCTGATGCGCTAGTCGCAAGTCAGTGGAAGCAGGATATTCAAAGGCACCTTCGAATGGTTGAATGCAGCGAGGTGCAGAAGCAGATACTCGCCACCTTTAAATTAACGGGTGCAGCTCTCCAATGGTGGGAGTTAGTCACCACTTCAGAGCAGAGAGATGCTATGCCCATAAAATATTTTGGGGTATGTTTTGATCGAAAGTATTTTCCTTCCGCAATTCGAACGGAGATAAGGAGGAGACTATTAGAGGTGACTCAAGTTGATCGAACGGTGGATGAGTACGAAGAATTATTTACTCGATTGGCAAATTTTGTTCCCGATGAGGTAAATATAGAGGAGCAGTGAATAGTGAAGTTCTTGGGAGGTTTAGATTGGCAAATTCGGTAGCATTTGTTCGGGAACCTGACGTTATTGACTTTTATTGAGGTGATGAATGCGACATTGCTACAGTGTTAGGATTATCATCTTCATTTAAAAGGGGGTAAGAAATTTGGAGACTTGGGTTCATCAAGTAGGACGGGAGGAGGCAGCGGAGAAAGATCATCGTCGCAATAAGGTTATAGGCAGGATAATCAAGGACCGCAACAACATTTTGTCCCTCAATATGGAGAGGAAGGATTTTCTAGGAGATGTTTCTTTTGTGGAGAAATAGGACATAGGAAGAGGGATTGTCCTGAAAGAGGTAGAGGGAAACTTTTTGAGGAGGTTTTGGATGTACAACCCCTACAACAGTTCATAGGCCAGTTTGGACAAGAGAACTTCGAACAGGAAACCGTTGATGAAGCGATGCAGTTGGGGTATGGAGGTAACATGTAAATTAATTATTTTCCTATATGTTTAGGTTATGTTTTGAGTGGTCTTGAGAACGTCGCACTTAAGATTTTAGTGAGTGGTTAGTCGTTATAACCATGTTATGTATAGAATTACATGGAAGGGAGGAGTGAGCAAGAGTGGCACTAGGATGGGATCTTCAGGAGAATAGATTGTTTTGCGATGGGCTAGTAGTGAGTTGTGCTTTTGATTTTTTGGAAGTGAAAACTGTTAAAACTTGTTGAGTGGTAACGGTAAAGCTATCTCGTTTTATAGTTAGAGCTAGATGCTTGTATTTGTAATGTTCCAGTTGTGGAAGGGTCCATTTTATGGCAATGTTTTATTATGATATAGAGAATTTTATTACTGGGGAGATTCAGGGTTTAGTAGATTCAGTGTTGAGCGAGGGATTTTAGCTCATGATTATCTGCCTGTTGAGAATTCGATGTTGATAAGAGTAATTGTGATGGTTGACGCCTTGTGTCTTGGGCATAAGGTACTTGATTTACGAGTCGATAGACATAAAATTATTTTATTATTATTACATTATTCTATAGGCCTTCGGGCAATATCTTAATGATTCACAATGTTTTATAAAACTTTAGTCCTAATTTATCTGATCTCAATCCCCGACGGAGCCGCATAGTAATGTATTGGGAGGGTTCCTTATTTGGATTTCGCTTGTGAGACCTCCCCCGCATGAAAGCGGCGAATGTCAGGAATTGAGAAGAGTTAAACTTGCGGACATTAAATTTCTCTTGAAATATCCTTAGTAAGTTAATATAGATCAAAATTTGTTGAGAGTTATATTACAATTCGAGGCAAGTGGAGCTGGGAAATGTTTATACGAGTTCAACTCGGGTACAGGGCGTATGGGCGCCCTGGTTAGCTATTTTAACTTTAAAAATTAAAATGATTCGCCGTGAGAGTGATCTTGAGGTTAGGTGTCGTAGGAGCTACTTGAGGTTTGGAGTACTAGGCTTAACTAAATTTTGAGGACGAAATTCTTGTAAGGGGGGAAGTGTGTAATACCCCATAATTTTTAAGACTTGGAATTTAATCTATCTGGGATAGATAAAATTTATCTGAATTGGAAAATTTTAAATTTGGTAATTGAGGTCAAAATTTAAGAATGTTATAATGTATGTTGGATGATGATTCTGAGTGCGCGGTTGATCCCGGATGGGTAGATATAGTCGAAACGACTGTCCTTGGATTTTATTTCAGTTCTAGAATATTTTAAGTTAGTTTGACTCGAATTGGAGTAAATGAGTCATTTAAAGTGTTTATTATCATTTAAAGTTGAGGTTTATGATTTAAAAGCTTAGGAATCTTACAAAATAAGCCAATCTCATTTGTGAGAAAGAGAAAATCCAAGAGAGAGAGAAAGGAGGAAAAGAAGTGGAAACTGGCCAATCCGCAATTTCGAGGAAGATTCAACCTCTACAACTTTGAGGCAAGTGATTAAACTTGCTAAATAATCTATGTGTGTATTTTATTTCATGATTTGTGGATAAAATTATGGATTTTTAGTTAAATCTTGCATTTGAGGTGTGTATATGGATTTGAGATTGTTGATAAGCACCCAACACTGTACAATTTATACCCCAATAGATGTATTTTAGTTGCTAATTCTCGGTAATATGGGTCTTATGTGCTTAATTGTTCAATATGCAGGTTTAAATGCACGTTGCGGTATTCAAACGCCTATTTCAAGGCAATTGTGCATTTTATGGAGCTAAATATCAACCCCGTAACCTTACCCGAGCCTAAAACCTAGCATAAACCGTGTGTGTGTTGAGTTTGCGCCCTTTTATCAATTTTTAGATTTTTTGTTGTGTCATTTTTATTTTTAAAATTTATTTTAGATTTATTTAATATTTTCAAGGTTTATTTTCTATTTTTATTTCTATTATTGTAATTTTATTTTATTTTGATTTTTATTAGTTTTTAGTCTTATTAGGATTAGTTTTAGGAGTTTATTTTTAGTTTACTAGATTTTATATTTTTTAGGACTTTAGTTTACATTTAGATTTTAAGTTTTTATTTCTTTTATTTTAGTTTTTATAAGTTTAGAATCTTATTTCTTTTTTTTAGTTTTAATTTTTATTGTTTTTAGTTTGTTTTATTTTTTTAAGTTAGATTTTTTTTTTGTTTTATTAATTTTTAGTTGAGTTTTTATTATTTTAATTGGGTCCAATTTAAACACACACATAACCCATTTACACCCATACTTATCCTACACCCTCACCCTCACACTAAACCCCCTACACCTCACACATCCAATACTACCCCCCCGCCCCCCCCCCAAAATCTTCAACCTACAACCCATCTTACTCTCTCTCCTCCATCACCAACAACCCCCAACTCAAAACCCACCACAAAACCTTAAACCACCTCTACCCATTACCAAATCCATCATATTCCACAACCACGCTGGCGACCCTCCTTGAACCGGAGCTGCCACCGACCCGACCCGCCTAACCCATTCGCGACGGCCAGGTCCGGCCTCCGATCCCCTCTCACCACTCCGGCGAGACTCCCGATCTCTCCCCTCCAGCGGCGTACCCCTTTTCACCTGCTCCGGTGCACCTGAGCGCTTCAACCACAGGCCGGCGACGACCCAACTCGCCCCCTTGTCTCCCTCCGGCGCCGGCGACCCCTGTCCGGAGCTGTCCCACTGCCGAAACCGGGCAGCCCACAACCCGATACCCGTACCCGATCCCTGACCTCCGAATCGAGCCCCATCCATGGCAAACCGAACTCCAACCCATTTCCTTCTTCAACTATACCCCCTTGCTCCATCCAAGATACTAACCTTGAACCCTATTCCAAAACCCATTTCAAAGATCCACTTCTCCAAAGCAAGCCATGATCTGCCAACAAAACCAAAGACCAAAAATGAAACTAAATCCACGTGTGCCTAAAACCATTTAATACCTTTTACGCCTTCTTTTCCTATTATACCCTTATATAGCAGCAGTAAATAATTAAATGCAGAATTAAAAATTAGGAACGAAATTACCCAATTTTTGGAGCAAATTAATCTGGAACAGAGAAATATAAGAAATTCCGAACTGGACAGTCTAAAACACGGCTGAGTCGCGGACAATGTCGCTCTCTTTAAGGTGTTTCGCGGCTTAGTCCAAAGTGTGCTGACAGTCTCGAAACCCCGCCACCCCCAGGATAAAACAGTCAGTCCCATGATCAGAAAATACGGATTGATAAAGCACAAAAATCAACTCGGTCTGTGTACACCCATTCTGTATAATTGCTCGATTCTAACGATATAATTAATCTGTGAAACGAGATTAATTATTCTGAAAAAAAAAAATCGGAACTGTTTGGAAGATGAACTGTATGTGGGTTTTTCTTTTGTTGGAACTGTGTTAAAAACGGAGGTCTCAACCTCCTTTTATGCAAAAAAAAAAAATTACCGTTAGTGGGCAAAAACGTGGAGAGAAAACTGGAAATATGGGTGGAAAAAATCAACAGTAAAAAGCCCACGTTTTTTCGGAATTAATTACCGTTAAAAATTAATTTGTAAAGCCCAAAATCGTTAATTTATTTGTCAAATTTGTACCGAGGGGGTGGGGAGGGGTGGGGCAGGGAGGGGGTAATAAATATTCCAATTTGTACCGAAAACATCCATTTTTAATGCTTTTAATTGATTTGCACTTTATCATTTTCACTCTTGTGTAGTGTGCGTGTGTGTGGGCAGTAGGGGTGGGGGTGGGGATGTTTCGAATTTTTAGTAATTGTACATATTATGAGCTAGATGTTGTTGTTTTGGAATTCAGAATTGAGGTGTCTGACAGTAATAATTCATTTTTATTTGTAGTAATTGTACATATTTGCATGTCTTCTTTTAATTCATTTTGATATGTACTAATAACTTTTTTTTTTTTACAGTAAATGTCTCCTTCAGGTATTAATGCGAGGATGATGATGCTTGTTATGATGATGTCGTCTGGGCTCGGTTGTAGCGGAGGCGACGAGGGCTCCTCGGCCCCTACGCTCCCCAACTATGGAAAATTGGGGATGGACATCGATAACAAGTCGGGGCTATTAGCGAGATCCCTCGAGATGGTAAAGACAATCATCGGCCCGGGGTACATTAGTTGGAAGGAGGTGCCATATGAGCTCAAGTTAGTTGTTTGGGTGGCACTATAGGTAATGTATTTATATTTATATTTATATTTATATTCATATTCATATTCATATGAATATTTCAATTTCGATTTCAATTTCATTTTATATTTATATTTATATTTATATTTATATTTATTTGCAACTAACATTGTATTTGTTGGACAGGAACAATTCTGCCTAGATCCAAAGCTACGCGATTCCGTCTTGGAGCAGTTGAGGGAGCAACACAAGACGTGGAAGAAAAATATGCGGACCCGGTACTTTGGAAAGACACGAGAGTCCATTATCCAAAGGCGTGAATCCATCCCACCGAAGAAGCCGATCTCATTGGCACAATGGCAAAAGTTTGTTGACAATGAGATCGGGGAGCGACAATTGACATCTCGCCAATCAGGGAGGGAAAATCGGACAAAAAAGACGTGGTGGAGCATAGGATGATGGCAAGATTTAATTTTTCTATAACTACGAAAATATATTATTCTGCATTATTTTACTTTGCGAGGCTGATACTAATTTTACTTTATTTTATTTCAGGGGATAGGGAGTGGCCCTGGGGATAGGGAGTGGCTCCTTAGAGCATTTTTTGGATAGGCTCGATACTTATGTGGATCTTCGGACGAAGAAGGGGAAGGACAAGGAGGTGTCCTCGAGCGTCGCGGCCACGATTATAAGTAATCTGAAATTTTACTTTTTATTAATTACATTATAATTTTTTAATTTACTCATTTTGCTAATCATGTGTTTTTTGTCGTTTCAGGCAAAGCTTAAGGAAGTGCATGAGTTGCAGTCTGATGTCGACAAGGCATCTTTGTCCGTAGACGCACTCAACCAAGTGCTTGGCTCTGATCGCAAGGGGAGGACAAGGGGGTGAGCTCGCGGATGGCCAAATCTAGGATCATCGGATTGGAGACGAGCGACACCTGGTTGGATCGAACGGTGGACTCGCATGACGCAAAGCTGTCCCGTTTGGAGGCGACGGTCCAAGATATGTTCTCATTCATGAAGCGTTCGTTGGGCGGAAAAAAACACAAGGGGAAAGGGAAGGAGAAGGTGGGGGGAGAAGGAGCGGGAGGATGAGGAGTAGGATGACGAGGATGTGGACCTAGCTGATTCATCACCGACACATGCGGACTTTGATGATCCACTTCCTTATTTGGCTCCCTTCGACCGACCGATGTCGACACTTGGTTGGCCGAGCGTGTTTATACTGGACATATTTAATGGCCAACGGATAGGGCGGGGGTTGAGGGACCCGAATATCATCCAGGCTGGACTAGTTCATGGACGTGAGCTTCAAGACATCGAGTCCAAGGTACTCGTCACGCATGTGATGCTCGGGAAGGAGAACTCCCCGTTGTGGTTGCGCGAACAATGCGGCACGATGTATATCAGTGGGTGTGTCAATTCGTATATCGTGTGGCCTACTCACCTCCTCGGATTTAACCTTACCCAAGACATATAGTGACATTATTTGAATTGAATTGTATTATTTTTAAGTTGGTACATTTGAATTATATTTGGATTATATCGTGATGCATATTGTCTATATTTTCAATGTATATTTGCACTATCTCTATTTTATTTGGATATATAATGTTTGAATAGGTACAAAGTTGCTATAACAGGTACATATATACTACTGGGCAGTGGCAGTGGCCATACTGCCTAGCAGATTTTTTTCAATTCTGCCCAGAATTGTCATGGTCATTGACCGTGATAAGTCCTTGACAAATAAAGTTGTCACGGACTTGTCACGGTTATTGACCGTGAATTTTTTTATTAAATATCACAGGTTTGTCACGGTTTATAACCGTGACAAAACTTGTCACGGTCAGGGATCGTGAGACGACCGTGACAATTCTAACGAGATTGTCACGGTCTATGATCGTGATAAAAAAAGTTGTCTCACCCAGAATTGTCATGGTCATTGACCTTGACAAGTTGGACTTATCAAGGTCAATGACTGTGATAATTCGACAGATTTGGTGTAGTGCCTGCAATCACGGGAGGTTCCGCATAGAGGTTGATCCCACCTTGGCAATTCCAACGAGGTCTGGATATGTTCCCCAAAACATAGAACTTAGGACGGCTCACTATGTGAAGTGTGTTAGTGGGACCGACATGTCATTTGGGTACGTTAGGTATGTGCGTATCCTACAGGATTAGAACTATGTTTGTCTCCGTTGTGTGTTATTTGATTTATGGTTCAAGGAGACATTATGAACCGATACTCCTTGGTTTAGTACAAGAGGTACCTGGACATGATAGCTAAGTATGCATGCATCGCGGTGGCCATTCTGGGGGATGTTATAGTTGTATATATTATAGTGTGATAAATATTTACAAGTGTGATTAAACTATTTATGTGTGATGGTAGAAAAGATAGATAGTGTGTATCTAAAAGTAAATTAAGTAGAGAAACTTAGTTAATGATTCAATGATAATATTCAGTTAATAATAATTATTGGTTTTACCATAACATATCGTATGGGAGATACAGGAAAGCTAAACTTGTTCTGGTTAGTTATATACTTATGTCTAGTTAGGATGGGTAGAATATCTAGGTGGGTTAAGTAGGAGACGTTAGGTAGTGGAGAGGTGAGGAACTCAAGGGAGTGTGCGCGAACTAACATGTGTATTTAATAACATCTTTTAAACTACAATTTAAATGCTTGCTAAATATTTTCAAAAGGTTTTGGGATCTCACCCGTGTAAAATCTTTTTTTCAAAACATTGTAGGTATCTAGCCACACGGACGCCAAGCTTGATCATTCATTCTAGGGATGCGTAGCTGCAACACTTGTGGAAGCATGCAGGACTTGTGTAGATGTTTTAGTTGTTCATTCCTAGATTAGGATCTATGATTCACCATCTTATTTGGGCATGTTTCCCCTTAAATTGATACAGTCTTTTCAGTTTTACTTATCAGACGATGTATTTGGATTCAGATTTATTTCATTAGACTTATAGTTTGGATTTTAGTTTTGAAAACATTGGTTTATTCGGTATTTCTTACTTATCTATTTATTATGTTTTGATTCACACTCTTATATTTGTATGTATGGTTGAGTTATTATTTGTTTTCGCATGTTATTACATTAATGAAAGATAAAATTTGGTACCGGCTTAATTTTAACATAAGCGATTAGTAATTTAAAAAGTTTTCGACAGTGATGCTAAGAATGAACCAAATGACATTCATGTTTGTTTTAGTAAAGGATTAATCATCCGTGATTAAAATAGGCGAGGTGTCACAGATGGTATCAGATCATCAGGTTCTAGTGTCCTTAGGATCTGTGCAGCTTTTCACGTTTAAGCATTGCGTTCTTTGATATAGAGCCTTATTATAGGATTCTTATATTCCTCTGCGTACTCCCATTTATGTTCTTCTGTTGATCACTTTGTATGTGATTATGAGCTTATACAAACTTTAATCTCGTTTGAGATACCTACAAAGGGGACTCGTTGGATAAGAGCGAACGCTGGTGAAGGAGCCTTACAGGGAAACATTTGGGCAGTAGAGGTGGCCAAAATCATGGCACGTCCAGTTAAGACGACGATGACCACAATTGTACAGCACTTTCGGCAGATTCAACCACAGTAGCCAGTGGCACCAGTAGTTCAGGCCCACCCGGGGCCATCCAAATTGCAAAGAGTGAGGGAGGTATTTCCAAAGGGCCACCCACCGGAGTTTCAGGGTAGGTATAATGTAGTCCTGGCCATGAAATTCACGGGGAATCTGATCTAAAGAAGATTCAAGGAAATTTAGCCCGGATGGAAGTGAAAAAGCTAACTGCAGTAATGAAAGATTTTCAGATCGATCCAGTAAAAACACAGTTAGGGAAGCACCGGCGAGCAGATGACGTTGATTACAGAAAAAACATAGTGTTCACGGATGAAGACCTAGTGGGGGTAAGAACCCCACATCATGACGCCTTGATCATTACGCTCAGGATAGCCAACTATGATGTCGATAAGTTGCTCATCGACCAGGGAAGCTCATTCGAGGTAATGTATCTCGACCTATTCAAAAAATTGAAGTTAAGTGTTGCCAACTTGAAGGAAGCCACTGTCCCTCTGGTTGGCTTCGCTGGGAAAGTAACTATCCCTTTGGGAAATATCGTGCTTCCAGTGAGGGAAGGAAGTGTCTCCAAGATGATCGAGTTTCTGGTAGTCGACATTGACTCACCCTACCAAGCTATCCTCGGTAGAGGATGGCTACATGCGATGAAGGTCATCCCCTAGACCTACCATTAAAAACTCAAGTACGTGACTGAGTGAGGAGTGATAGAGATCCACAGAGATCAAGCGATGGCAAGAAGGTGCTTCATAGCAGCCATCAGCCCAAAACCAGAGAAGAAGGTCAAGAAGGCCAAAGAGAAGGTTGAAGAACAAGAAGGTTTGATACCTTAAAAATAGCGGCTAAAGTATGGAGGGCCTGGAGTGGAGGAGACCAGGCTCCTCCCCTCTGAGCGGGTCATTGAAAACCTAGAAGAAGTCACAGCCAGTGGTAGTAAAAAAGACAAGAGTTTCTTGATAGGGACCTCTCTCACAGAGCGAGTGAAGAAAGAATTGACGGTACTATTAAGGAGAAATCTAGATGTTTTGTGTGGGAATCGTACGAGCTGCCCGAAATTAACCCTAGTGTGGTTTGTCATCGGTTGCACATCGACCCCACTTTCAGTCCTATTGCACAGAAGGCATGGTGAACTGAACTCGAGAGGGCCAAGGCTGTGGAGAAGGAAGTATATAAGTTGTTGGATGCATAATCCATAAGGGAAGTTCAATTCACTAAATGGTTGTCCAAAACAGTAGTGGTTCAAAAAAATAATGGGAAATGGAGAGATTTTATTGACTTCACTGACCTTAACAGGGCGTGCCCTAAGGATAGCTTCCCCCTATCGAAGATCGACCAATTAGTGGACGACATATAAGCTCATGAAAGAATGAGTTTCCTGAACGCATACTCGGGATATCACTAGATTCCCCTGTATGAACCAGACCAAGACTAGACAGCCTTCATCACCACCGTCGGATTATACTGTTACAAAGTTATGCTTTTGGGGCTAAAAAATGCACGAGCAACCTACCAGCGGTTGGTCACCAAGATGTTTAAAGACCAAATGGGAGATACCATGGAAGTCTACATCGACGATATGCTCATCAAGAGCAGGCACAAAGAAGACCACCTCTCAGACCTATCAAGAACCTTCAAAATCCTCTGGAAATGCCGAATGAAGATCAATGCGAGCAAATGTTCCTTGGATGTCCAGCCAGGAAAATTTCTCGGGTACTTGGTTAGCGAGAGAAGTATTGAAGCCAAATCGAAGCAGATTGATGCAATCAATAAGGTACAGCCTCCCCGCGTGATAAGAGACGTATAGAAGCTCACGAGCATGCTCGTCGCCTTGAATCGGTTCATCTGGAAGTCCTTCGAAAAGTTCCAGCCATTCTTCCAGTTATTAAAAAGAAAAAAATCGTGGAGTGGAATGAAGATTGCTCGAAGGCATTAGAAGAACTCAAAGTTTATCTCAGCACACCACCCTTACTCGTAATACCCCAGGATAACAATTCACTATATCTATACCTTGCAGTTTCCAGCCACGCTGTCAGTTCTGTACTAGTATGCGAAAGAGCAGGAATCCAGCAACCAATTTACTACGCGAGCAAGACCCTCTTGGACGCTGAGCAGCGATACCTACCATTAGAAAAGATTGCCTTTGCACTAGTGGTAGCCTCGAGGAAATTGAAGCACTAATTCGAAGCTCACTCTATTATCGTCCTTACGTCACCAGCCCTTAAAGAAGTACTGTGAAAAGCAAAATTATCCGGTAAACTATCGAAGTGGTCGGTCGATCTCGGACGATTTGACATCTAATTTCAACCAAGGAATGCAATCAAGGGGAAGGTCCTCGCAGACTTCATCGCTGAGTTTACAGGCGAACAGCCTTGCGACCAACTTCAATTCGTGAGTCACAGTGATGATCACTCGGCAAAAGGTATTTGGTGACTGTTTATTAATGGAGACTCCAATTCCAAGGGAGCAGGAGTAGGCATTGTCCTCGTTACCCCAGAAGATACAATCCTCGAGCAGGGAATCAAGATTGAATTTGAAGCCTCCAACAATAAGGCAAAATATGAGGCATTGATATTAGGCCTGCAAAAGGCATAGTCGTTGGGTGCAAATTAGGTACAAGTGTTCGGTGATTTATAATTGGTCTCCAATCAGATAAGTGGGGACTTTAATGCGAGAGATGAGAGAATGGCAGCCTCCCTCGCCTTAGCAAAAAAATTAATGTCCAACTTTGAGGAAGTCAATATCCAACAGTTTCCCAGAGGACAAAACAGTCATGCCGATTCCCTAACATCCTTAAGTTAAACAATTAACTCCAATTTAAAGAGAACATCCCTATCGACTTTTTCGCCCAGCCGAGCATCAACCAGAGCGACGATCTGCCAGACATGGGCTATGTTCTCCAGATTGAATCAGCACCTAGTTGGATGGACCCCCTAAGGGACTATTTGAAGGATCGTGCACTACCAGACGATAAGAAAGTTGTTCATCAGATAAGAGTCAAAGCCGCACGCTTTCACTTATCTCCTGAGGGAAAGTTGTATAAGAGGTCAGTCACCGGCCCTTACCTCCAAAGTGTTCACCTAAAAGACATCGAGAAAGTTCTGCACGATCTTCATGACAAAATCTGTAGGATCCATACCGGAGAAAGATTGCTAGATTTCCGAGAAGTGAAGGAAGGCTACTGGTGGCCATACATACAGAAAGATTCTGGCGTTTATGCTCGCAAGTGCGAGAAATGTCAACTACATGCTCCTATGGTCCACCAACCTACCAGCGACCTAAAATCGCTTACTAGCCCCTAGCCTTTCGCCTAATGGGGAATGGACATCATGGGACCTCTCCCTATCGCTTTCGGTAATCACAAGTATATGTTAGTCATGATAGACTACTTCACGAAATGGATTGAGGCAGAGTCGCTGGAGAACATCTGAGATGGAGATATGATGAGATTCATATGGAAGAACATAATTAGTTACTTTGGGATTCCCAAAACCATCATCACTGACAACGGAATGCAGTTTGAGAGTGGCCCCTTCGAAAGTTTCTGTAATGACCATGGGATCAGGCACCATTTCAACTCGGTAGAATACCCTCAGAGCAACGGCCAAGCTGAAGCTTCCAACAAAACAGTGATCGATCGACTAAAGAAGTGATAAGAGCGAGCCAAAGGGGCAAGGGTGATCGAGCTGCCACATATTTTATGGGCTTACTGCACTACCCCACGGCGACCAACTAGAGAGACTCCATTCGCTCTAACATATGGCATAGAAGCAATCATCCCCTTAGAAGCTGGCCTCCCTACCATGAGGTCCACCCTAGTCGACCAAGGCCATAATGATGTAATATTACTTGTTGAACTTAACCTAGCTAATGAATGCAAAGAACTAAATCTGGTGAAGCTAGTAAGCTATCAGTAACAGCTAGCAAAGAACTATAACAAGAAGTTCAATCCAAGGGCTTTCCAAGTTGGAGACTATGTCCTAAGGAAAGTCCTTGGCAGCGCATTAAAACCATTAGATGGCAAGCCAGGTCCAAACTGGGAGGGACCATTCAAGGTGACAAGAGACGACCTGCAAGGAGCTTATCACTTAGAAACGTTGGAGGGTAGGGAGATACCCTGAGCGTGGAACACAACCAACCTAAAGAAATTATACTTTTTGTTTTCTATATTGATCTCTTATCACATTATTGGAATTGGCAACTCATTTCTTATTTGTTCTGATTAATAAAATATTGTTTAGCAATGGCATTCTATGAAGTGTTAATTCTTTGTTATGAACTTTATAACTTGCACATCTTTTCCAAGCGACATGCACCTTACTCAAAATATAAAAGAAGGGTGTTACCCTCCTCAGGCTTTCATTATGAAACATGAACAACCTCATATCATTGCCCCGACAGTATATAAAGCCCTAAAGGGACCCTTAGGCAGCCCGACCAACTCAGGTTGGTCGCCAAATAAGGTTTGGCTCAAAACCCCTGCTCAGATAGAATATCCAACACCAAGTGTGTCCTCGACATTGACACACTTAATCCTAAGGGAGTGTGACGACAGGACCTAAAAGGTAAAGTAGGAAAGAATGGTATCTAATAAGCATACTAGACTGGGAGGGCACTCATGAAATAAAACAACTCTACCTAGTCGGCTACGAAGATCCCAAGGTAATCAAACAGGAAAATAATGAAGTAGAAAACACACAACACACGTTTAGTCGGCGAATCACCCAAAACATAAATATTTTATTACTTCATTACATTTATAAAGAATTACATTGAATTAGATAAATCCTAGTGAGGATTGGGCCTCTGAGCAAGATAACCTCCTACTTGCGCTCTTCGGCCGTTGTCCGGATGAGGAGCTAATTCTTCCTTGACTTCATTCGCATCCAGCTCCAGTAGCTGCCTGGGGATAGCATCTATAGGGACCCATTGGTCGTTCCTCTTGAAAGGATTAGGCATAAGGGTCGAAGGAGTGATATCATGACGATACCAGAGTACTGAGTTCCTGGGAACCTTTGACTCCCTGAGAGCATTCAACCATCCCCTAAATAAGATATCTCTTCAACCTCCGCCAACCTCGTCGGAGCATCTGCCCAACCCTGATCGTAATCGTTAGCCCACACTCGCTGAGGACCCTTATTGGACATATGTCTCATCAGGGTGATATATCTCTGTAGACTAGTTGCTATCACGTATGCCCAACGAACATCTCCTCAAAGCTCGACAATCTCCCTAGTGGAACCATGGGCATCTGTACCATCTCACCGACCAGCCGATGAGGAGGACCCACGTAGAACTTGAGGAGCAATGTAAGGTTCATTCTCCAGGAGTCGCGAGACTTCTTGCCTTAGAGTCTCATTATCTTGCTGAAGCTGCTCTCCAACTTGATTAACTTCTGAGGCATCCAGGAGCCTTGCCTTAAGAGCATCAACCTCTTTTTGTATCGAAGCACTAATTTCCTCCATCTCTTGGAGCCTGTCCTTTAGCTTGGTAACGAGCTCTGACTGGTACTTATAATCCTTATTCCTTGATCGAAGGGATTTACAAATCTTTACAAAATCTTGGCGAACTTGCCTTCTCACACTAGGACCGAGAATTCTTAGTAGTTGAGAAGTGGCAGGGATATACTCATCAACATCAATCAACTACAAACATACAAGCATTGAATAACAGAAAAATCAGTATGCAGAAAGGATAAATATTTCATTTCATTAAAAAGAAAGGTTACAAGTACATCAGTGATTAAAAAGAAAAAAACAAATAGAGAAAAAATACAAAGAGTTCCATAAGGCAGGCGAACTAGAAACCTCAGTTTTCTCCGAGGTCGCTGGTTGCTTTCCCTTGTCTACAACACCAGAAACACCCCCTCAGATGGGGCAATTACGGTCCCCTAGAAAGATAGAGCACTAGCAGGGACAGTCTGGGCAGTAGGAACACCTTCGTCAATAACAGGAACAAGTTCCTCATCCATAGCAGGCTTGGGGCCTAGATCATGCTCATCAAACAGTGGTGAATCAAAGTCCACCCCAACAACGAGAAGAGCCTTGTTCCATACTTTATTGAAGTTCAATCGACTGGTGTAGCCTATCTGAACGTTAACATCCTCGTACGTGGTAGCCCACCCGGTATTGTACGAGCTCTCCTTAATGGTGGCTACCTCAGACTCCACCTTCTTCACCTTTTCTGCAAGAAACCTATTCTCCTCCACCACAACCAACTTACTTGTGCAGACCAAGTCATAGGACTACCTCAACTTAGTGAGCTTTTTTATCTCCGCCTTCTTTACCCGATTGGCTTCAGTAAGAGAGAGATCGGAAGACATCTGCGCATCATTGGCAGTCTTCAAACTGGCCTCCAGCTTGGAACTCTTAACCTTCATCTCAACATTCTTCTTCTCCAGATCAACATTCCTCTTCACCAGCTCATCACGGGTACGATAGAGGACGGTGAACTCGCTCACAAACCGCAAAGAAAAGAAAACATTAAAAAGAAGCATTAAACAGAATATTGCAAGCATAGAAGAGTGAGAACAGGATTACCAAGGCTAGCCTCTGACTCGCCTACAGAGTTAACTGGTCGGTCCCCATCACCTTTTGATGATCAGTAGGCAAAATTGCTCTTTCGAGCAACACGGGAGCCAACTGAGGATAGAGGGTAACAGAGGCCCCCTCGTTCAAAGTGGACATGGAAACCAGAGCTTTCCCTACCTTCATTCTCACTTCCTCTCTCCTTCTCTCCCCTTCCCTCTCCTTCTTCTCCTTCTTAGCTCTCCTTCGATCCTCTATCTTTTTCATCTCCTCCACCTTCTTCTTCTTCTCCTATTCCATCTCTCTCTCTCTCTCTTTTAACTTCTCTTCCTCCCTCTTCTTCCTCTCCTTCTCGTTGATAGTAGAATGATAACTAGTGGCAACTTCCCCATGGCCATACTTCTGCTTCTTTAACCACCGAGAAAGAAGCACATCATCATCATCATCATCATCATCCAGAATAAGATTCTTCTTGGGAGGATCCATTTATTCCTCGCTGGAACTGCTCGATTCACTAGAAGACTCTTGAGCTTCTGAAACTTCTTTCGAGCTGGAAGATCCATCTCCACCAGAGCTCTCTTCACCAGAACCACCTTCAGCAACACCCCCATTATCACCTGCTCTATCCTCGCCAGAGCTGCTCTCTTCCTCGTCCAATGGGATGGGATATGCATAAACTTCTTCAGTGATGTCTAGCTCAGGGATGATGTCTACAGGTCGCATAATAAAGTTAGACCCAACATTCTTGTATTTTAAGAGAAAAGATGCTAATCGAGGGTGTTCACCGTCAGCCAAGAGTTCCCTGATATTCCAGGCTTTGACTAACTCAGCAGCTCGAACCTCGCTCAGAGCAGGTTCCAAGTTCTTTATCTTCGCTGAAAAGAAAGAGAGAAGAATATTAGAGAAATAATACATTAATAAAGGATCGATGAGTAGAGTAAAGACTAAACCTACCTATGCACTCCTCCCTGTAGAAGGGGATCACAAAACTGCCAAACCTCGACCCTTCTGTATGGGGAGGAAACTGGCAATTTCTTGTAAGTAAACCCTCATGCGAGTAATCCTTATGGGAATCAGGTAGTTTTACTACCAATACCCTATTAGGACTGCTGGCCTTGAGGTAAAGAAGGCCAGAACTTATTCGTGAGAAGGAATAACAAAAGCAGATCTCAGCAAGCCCTAAATTGGTTCCATAGATCTGATATATTCTATTTACACCATTAACAATCTTCCAGACGTTGGGCGAACACTGTTCAGGGACAATATTAAAATAACCAAAGAAATGCAAAAACAAATTTCTTCGAGGAAAAGTAAGACCCCCTTGGGACAACAAGAGAATGTGAATCCAGTGAGCATCCTCAACCTCTCTAACATTACGAGGGACAGGGGAACACTCGATAACTACCCAATTTGGAATGCTATAAAACTTCCTAAATTCGGATACCGATCTATTGCCTATTTTTGCCATTTACAAACCCTAATTACAAATGCGAAGAAATTTCAATAGAAAAAGAAAAGAGCAAGAGCAAGAGGAACTTACGAAGTAGAAACTTAACTTGAAATGATGCGAAGTCACAAGAAAAGATGATGAAGAAGATTGAAATTAGAAGACAAAGACCCGGGAATGAAAGAGCGACAGTGGGAGCTTGGAGAAGGTTAGAAAGTATGGAGAAACTTGAAACAACAACAAGAAAACACTTCTCTGAAGGATTTTCAAATGTTTCTAATCATAGCGCACATGAAACGGAGCGGGTTGCCGCTTAAATCAGTTCATAAGAGGCGCTTCAATCCTGGAAAGTGTTGCACAATTTACAAAAACACCATTATGACAAATCATTTAAAATTATTGAGCCCGAATCGTGGCCCAACAACTTTAGGGGCAATTGTGGGTACCTCGATTTATCATTCTGGCCCAAGACTAGTAGCCCAATAAAAATGGCCCAAAGTCAGGAAGCCTCACATCTCAACTTTATTCAGTTACGACTCAGTCGAATTCCTAAAATCTCGTGAGGAGATATTCTAGGGATCGTAGATTGATGTGGGGAAGTCTAACACCCCCACTCTATGAGAACAAACATGTATATAACAAATCCTAAGCCTGGGGCAAAAGGCACGCATTGTATTTTCTGTAAAACACTCCCCGGATATAGAGAAATAATATTGAGAGCACCACCGTGGACGTAGACATTCTTGCTGAACCACGTAAATATTGTGTTGTGTGATTGTCATTCCCTACATTCTTTATTTGATTTGGTGATTACATTTTCCTATTAATTTATGTTGAACTTAATTGTCACCACAGAATCATTTACTTATAAAAAAAAGAGTTTCAGCTGCGAACGAACGACAAAGAGAGAAAAAAAGCTGGAAGAAGTTAACATGAAAAAGGTTGGTGTCGATAAGAAACAAAAAACAAATAAAATAAAAAAGCTGATGGAGAGAGGAGAACGAGGTAAGCTGACACCTCCACTGATTTTCAAAACATTGATAATTTATTATGGAATTGGAATTTACTAAAAAATGGTTGAAATGTTAAAAAAATGCTGGAAAAAAAGAAGAAAAATATTACTAATTGTTAGTTCTAACTACTTAGAAAAATGGCCAGCAGCAACGCATGCACCATGTTGCGTACATGAACTTGTTTTCAATATTTTAATTTTTTAGACTTTGATTTTATACATGATGAAGTTTATTTCGAAAAATTAGTGTAGTCCCTTTGTTACTTATTAAGACTTTCTTTGAAAATTTTATATTGAATTAAAAAGGCAAGCTTAACCTATAAGGTCCGGGAGAAGTGTATTGTAATACCCCCGGACTTTTATAGGTATTCAAATTACCTAAATGGGTGTAATTTGGAGAATTGAGGAATTTCTCTGAATAATAATTTTTGGAGTTTATGAGGGTTAGACGAATTCCGATGTGTGCTACATTTACTTTTGGGATTAAGTAAATGAGTTGGACTAGTTTGATTACATGTCGCAGTTGGATAAAGCAACAAAGGATAATATTTTAATTGGAAAACCCGTATTGAGATGTGTTAGGTTTAATTAGTGAATTGTAGTTAAGTGACTCAGATGGAGATTTCAAGTGCGCGGTTGGTTTTAAAATGGCCGAGATAGTTAGAATAAAGTATCCGGGGGTATTGTTTAGGTTCCGGGGACTTTTGGACTAGCGGGGACTCGTAATTGAATAAACGAGTCATTTTTGGGTTTATAAGGGATAAACCCTTATTTCTCCCTATATAAGGCACGAGAGAGTGGGAGAAATGAAATAAAAGAGAGAAAAGAAGAAGAGAAGAAAGGAAGAGGAGAAAGGAAGAGAGGAAAGGGATTTTTTGGGCCAAACTCTGTGGGATTCGACTCGAGGTCGTCGAATTTTATCCATGAGGCAAGTGTTTACTTGATTTATTCTTTTTTATCACAAATATCATATCATAATTGTTAATAACAAACTATATGATTTTGGGTTAGGTTTTCATGAATCAAAAACGGTTTTTTCGAAAGTTGAACGAGTAAATCCCGAATAATATCCAATTTGAGAAACTTTGGATTTAATTGGAATTAATTGTTGGATATGGGTTCTAGGATGATTATAACCCTTTTTATGTGTGGTATATATTGTTGGTTGAGGTTAGAGGATGATATGATAGAAAATAAAAAGCTTGGAGGTGTATTAATGGAGGTTTGGGATTTTAGAGAAGAAGGTGAATAGTGACACAACGTCACTTCCGAATCGATTCGGCCAGGAAGATGTGACACCCCGCCTAATTAACCCCGGATGATCATGTAATACCCCGTATTTTTATGCTATATTAATTTGGGGATATAGCTATATTAATTTGGGGATTTATAAAATTTGATGTGACTGTTTATTTAATAAAAATCCGAAAATTAATTATGTTATAATTATTAACGTGATGAGAGTTAGTAATTATGGGAAACTTGTTGAATATTACTAATGAGCATAGTAATATATTATATTGGTTATATTGAATGTCATAAGTGAATTAAATGACTATTTCGAAAACTTAAGTCGGGACGTGCCCGTGTCACGTCGGGACTGATTTTGTTAAATTAAAAAGTGAATATTTTATAAGTTGTTCGTATAGTCGTTTTGAGTTCGCCAACGCATCCGGAAGGGTCGAGATAGTCAGAAAAGTGTGCCCGGGGGTTTAGTTTGGGCCACGGGGCGTTTTTAGGCCTAATTGGTGCCCCGGGAGGGCATTTTAGTCATTTTACATAAGTGGGTAATTAAACCCACGAATTTTAGCCAACCTATATTAGCCATTAGGTCAGACTCTTAGGGTTAGAACATTCACAAATCAAGTGACGGCCATTGGAGAAGAGAGGAGAGAGCTCCAAGGCAATCCAAGGCCAAAAAGCCACCGGTTTGCACCGCCACCACCACCACCGCGTAGATCACGAGTCGAGGAACGCAGCCATACCAAAATCAGCCGTTAATCTGCATACCAAAGTCCTAGGCAAGTGTTTAAACTTGCTATTTTCGTTGATGCAATCTTCATATTAGCTTATGAATGAATTGTGATAAAAACTATGGAAGAAAACCCCATTTTTGATAGGAGAACCCATGTAGTATTGAGGTATATGTTAATTCTGGAAACCCTTGCCATGTAGAGGTAATAATCCATGAAATTTGGTGATCATAATAAAGAAATATTGGATAAAGATTCATTAGAAATCTGTTTAAGAAAATTCTTGGGTTCTTGATAATTGGACATGATTTTAGGTTGAAAAATCCATGTTTAATGATAGTTATACACATGCTTTACATTATAAACACCTGGTATAATGTTATAATGATGATAGTAGGATTTTTGGGACGATTAGAATGGAAAAACATAGTTTTGGATGAAGAAGTTTGATGAAACCCGTAACTGCATTCTGCAGAATTTTGCCCAGACCTGCTTGATCGATCGATCGAGCCTAGAGCTTCGATCGATCGACCCCTCCTGGAAGACTCCTATTTCCCTTGTTTAATTAGTTAAATTAAGTTTATCGTGAAATAATTATTGGGCATTCTTAATAAAATAATTTGGGAGACATTGAGGACCAGTAGGGTATATGACAGATGTTGGGATCGTTAATATTCGACGAGGATGGTATTTATGGGGTATTTACCTTAGGTTGGTTAAATTATTATTTTAAAGGGAAGGTTACATAAGAAGTTTACGTTGGAACATAAAAAGGACACCTACTGAATTTTATACTTGGGAAGAGAGAGTCCATGTGAGTTACGTAATAGGATGGAAGAATACTTCGAATTAAGGTTAGAGACGAACCCTTATACGCGATACTAATATTATGATAACATGAAAATGTCGAAATTATGGGAATTGAGAATTTACCTAATATTGATATGGTAATGTTAGTATAGTTATATGATTGTGTATGCATATACTATCTATGTGTGAAAATCATGCCCACGCTACTTGCTATCCCTGAGGTTACCGCGCTGGGACAAGTCTTATCTCGATGGGACCTTTATGGGGGATATTGACTTGTACCCTAGAAGATAGATGTCCTTGGTACAGGCTATCGACGTGATAGTTCAGACAGTCCTAAGAGACGCAGGCATGTGCCATCCTCTTAGAGACTTGGAATCTATTCTTCGCCTCAATATTGTTTGTGTATGTATTGTTAATACATTTCGAGAGTGATTCCGAATGTATTCCCCTTAATGAGTGATATGGGGCTTTGGATAGTAGAGTATGCCCGCACCATAATTTAGTTGGGGTGCTGTTATAATATATATTATACGAGTAGTTAATATATATATGAAATTCTGAAATTTGGAACTACCTACCGTGATTTGATATGTAGGACATGGTTGATGACTAAAAATTGTAAATACTTGTTTTGAGAAAGCAGAGTATGCCTACACCATAGTTTATATATTGGTACAGTTAGAATATATATATATATATATATATATATATATATATATAAATTATACGAGTACCTTATATATATATCTAGATTGAGGAATTTAAACTATTGATGTAACGTAGTAAGTGAGGAATAATTCTGGACTAAATTATGAATACTTGTTTTGTGAAAATATAATATATCACCGGAAAACTTATTGATTTTATATAGTTAAAATGGAGAACTTTGGTTACTATTTGGAACATTTTTTTAATGGAATCGTTGAACTGTAAATCTTACGAGTAATTTAAGATAAGTTAAATCTTTTAGAAAGACTAGTGCGTTAATTGATAAAACGAAACCGTTGGGAAGGTTAGTGCGATAGGTGTGCACATTAGAAGAGAGGTGAGTATTTCTCAAGAGAGTGACGCACTAATATGTTGTTGCATTAGCCTGTATCAATTTAAATACTTGCTAAACGTATTTTTAAATCAAACACACTTTCGGGCTCTGACCCGTTTCTTTCTCTCTCTCTCTCTCTCTCTCTCTCTTGTATATATATGTATATATTTCAGGTGCCCAGCCACAGGGGCGTCTTGCTTAGGATCCCTTGAGAGGAACGTGCTGCAGCTTAGGTGGGAGTTGCAGGTCACTTTCGTAGACGGCTTCCTTTATTGACTCCATTATAGCATTCTCATTTATTGGGCACGTGTCGCCCATTTCATTATTTCAGTTGTTGTTGGGACATTTATATTTCAGTTATTTCCAGTATTGTTCTACGGGATTCATTCAGTTTGGATTTGTGATTTTTAGTTTTCATATGTTGACATCCTATTGACGAATGTTTTATATTATCTGGTTTACTGTGATGTGATTCTTAATTGTAGGAATGTTGTTTTAAATAAATAAATCTTTTTCTTTAATTAAAAATTGGAAAGTTTGTAAGAAAATGTTTTTGACACTTAGCTTAATTGTTTAGGGTGTAAATTGGAAAATTTATTTTTATCGACAGTGATGCTGAGAATGAACCAACTGTTTACCTTGATTTAATTTAATAAAGGAGTGATCGCCCGGTATTTAATTAGGCGGGGTGTCACAGGTGGTATCAGAGCATCAGGTTCTAGTGTCCTTAGGATCTGTGCGGCTTATTATGCTTTCAGCGCTGCTTTCTTTGATATAGAGCCCTAATACTAGGAATGTAGTGTTCATCTCTATGCATTGGGAATTCGTGCTTCTGCGATTTGTTTATTTGAATGATGAACTCACCCAAATTCATTTAAATTTTCAGATGGACCGTCGAGAAGAACTAGCTAAAACGGTTGAGGGAGTCGACGAGCAAAATCGACTCGCACCTCAGGTGTTCCCAGAGAGAATATCAATCGCCGAGTTAGCAGGCATCGTAGCACAAGCAGTCACCACTGCAGTTTTACAATACCAAGAACGCAGCATGCAACTTAGAGAAGGCAAAAGACCTAGAGAGGTTAGCCAAATGCGTGTGACTAAAGCTGACAAATGTGCGAAGACTCCAAAATTGTGACAGCAAACTACCCAAGACCGGGTAAATTCTAGTCAACAACGTGGTAAAATGAAGCAGTTTCGAAAGAGGAATAAAGTCTCAAGTCAGCAAGGCCGACACCGACAGCAACAGGGTCGGAGGGGGAGTAACTTCGGAGGCCGATGTTTTGGGTGTGGTAAGCACGGCCATAGGCGCCAGGATTGTCCGAAGAGAGATAGGGCCCCACGACAGCGGGGTGCCCGTAATGAGCCACAGGGGCCACTTTTTCCAGTCTCTCTCCCAGCACCAGCTCAGGTACCAGACCTACCAACCTTTCCAGTAGCACCAGTGCAACAGGGGCGGTTACAGTACAGACATATCTATAATGTCCACCCGGCAGCAGCCCCACAGGCACCACCTGCGATTTGGGGTATGTTTTCTATCCATGGAACTTTGGGTCGAATTCTATTTGTTACTGGGGAAAATGCATTGTTTTATAGCTACATATTTTGTGAAGTCCTTAGGGTTGTTAGCCACAGCAGAGAGCACCGTGGCGTGTGTCGACTCACCATTGGGGAGTGGGTCACTTATTTTTATTTATATGCCGGGGAGTAGGGGTAGAGATTGGTAGCTTGGTAATACCTGCAGACATGTTAGTCTTAGACATGCATGAGCATGATGTAATTATTGGTATGGACTGGCTCGCAGCTTATGGAGCCTTGATTGATTGCTTCGGTGGGAGCATTGTTTTTGCCATTCTGGGGCAAAAGATGTTTGTAGTGATGTTGCCTCGCCCAGAGGGAGGTTCGACCGCTCATTTGTATTACATAGAGGAGGATACCTCTAAGGAGGTTGTGATTCCCTTGGATTCGATCCCAGTTGTTAGGGAGTATTCCGATGTATTTCAGGAGATACCAGTCCTACCGCCCAGTCGAGAGATAGACTTTGTTATAGATTTATTGCCAGATACGAGACCTATAGCACGCGCACCATACCGTATGGCTCCGGCAAAGATGCTAGAGCTACGAGATCAGATAGAACAGCTATTAGGTCAGGGCTTCATTCGTAGGAGTACTTCACCTTGGGGCGCTCCAGTCTTGTTTGTGAAGAAGAGAGATGGTTCAATGAAATTGTGTGTGGACTACAGGGAACTGAGCAAGGTAACGATACAGAATAAGTAACCGTTGCCTCGAATCGATGATCTGTTCGACCAATGGGGAGCAACTTTCTTTTCAAAGATAGATCTGAGGTCGGGGTACCATCAGTTACGTATTAGACAGCAGGATGTTTCAAAGACTGCCTTCTTGTCGAGATATGAGTCCTATGAGTTCAGGGTGATGTCGTTCGGACTCACAAATGCCCCAGCCGTTTTCATGGACTTGATGAACCGAGTATTCAGAGAGTTTTTGGATCAGTTTGTCATCGTCTTCATAGATGATATCTTGATATATTCACACTCCGAGGAGGATCATGCCAAACACTTGAGGCAGGTTCTTCAGACTCTACGAGAGCATCAGTTGTATGCTAAGTACGAGAAGTGTGGATTCTAGTTGCGAGAGGTACAGTTCTTGGGCCATGCTGTTTCTGAGCAAGGGATAGCAGTTGACCTAAGTAAAGTGTCAGCGGTGAGGGAGTGGGGACAACCCACGACACCGACGGAAGTGCGTAGTTTCTTAGGATTAGCCGGATACTACAGGAGATTCATTCGGGGATTCTCTAAAATAGCGGGTCCATTGACGAATCTGACTCGCAAGGGGGTACCACATGTTTGGGATGACGCTTGTCAGTTGGCTTTCGACGAGCTGAAAGACAAGCTTACTTCAGCACCAGTACTTGCCTTACCAAAACCGGGTGTGGAGTACCAGGTTTACATCGATGCGTCCTTACGGGGACTTGGAGGTGTACTCCAGCAGGAGGAGAAGGCTATAGCTTTTGCTTCCCGCAAACTTAAGCCGCATGAGAAGAATTACCCCTCCCACGACCTGGAGTTAGCAGCGGTCGTCTTTGCATTGAGGATGCGGAGGCACTATTTATTGGGGGAGAAATTCCATTTGTTCACAGACCATAAGTCACTGCAGTACCTGTTCACTCAGCGAGAGCTGAATATGCGTCACCGCAGATGGCTAGAGTTTGTGAAGGATTACCAGTTCGATATACAGTATCATCCGGGGAAGGCCAACGTAGCTGCTGATGCGTTGAGCCGTAGACCGGTAGACGATGTAGCGAACGTCCGGAAAGCAAAGTGGAAGGAGTTGGGTCACCAAGATGCGGTAGACGTCCTTTCATTTCCGTGATGTCAGTCACACCCGATATTGTTACGAGGGTGATACAGGCACATACCACAGACCCGTTTTGCCAGAAGCAGATTGTGCGACTTCTAGCCGAGGGTGCTGAGTCCTATTCTGTTAGTTCTGATGGAGGTTTGCGGTTTAATGGGAGATTAGTGGTTCCAGAAGGAGCGGAGTTACATCATGAAGTGATGACTCATTCTCACGGGTCCCGATTTGCAGTACATTCGGGAGGTGATAAAATGTACCAGGACATGAGACGACAGTACTGGTGGAGTGGGATGAAGAAGGACATTGCTGAGTTTGTGTCCAAGTGTTCTACCTGCCAGCTGGTGAAGGTGGACCACCAGAAACCGTCAGGATTGCTTCAGCCATTGGAAGTACCCGCGTGGAAGTGGGAGAGTATTTCCATGGATTTCATTACAGGGTTGCCTACATCACAGCGGGACCACGATCCTATCTGGGTGATTGTATACCATTTGACCAAGGTGGCCCATTTTCTGCCAGTGCGGACAGATTTTACCACGGGTCAGTATGCTCAGTTGTTCATCGCTGAGATTGTCAGATTTCATGGCGTGCCCCTAAATATTGTGTCAGATAGGGACAAAATTTTTTGTGTCACGTTTCTGGGAAAGCTTTCAAGAGGCTATGGGTACTAAGTTGAGGTTGAGTTCAGCTTACCACCCACAGACAGATGGACAGACAGAGCGTACTAATCAGATGTTAGAGGATATGCTACGTATGTGTGTTCTCGATTTTGGAGGAGGATGGGAGCCACATCTTCCACTGGTAGAGTTTGCCTATAATAACTCGTATCAGTTTACGATTGGTATGGCTCCATTTGAGGCTTTGTATGGCAGGCTTTGTCGTTCTCCAACTTGTTGGCTCGAGGTAGGGGATAACAAGTTGCTAGGGCCAGAAGTGATTCAGGAGACCTCCGCGAGGACCGAGATAATCAGGAGTCGTATTCTGGTAGCCCAGGATAGGCAAAAGAGCTACGCCGATGCGAAACGGTTCTTCCGAGAGTTTGATGTGGGAGATCAAGTGTTATTGCGTGTATCTCCTATAAAGGGAGCGATGAGGTTCGGGAAGAAGGGGAAGTTGGCTCCAAGGTACGTGGGACCATTTTCCATCATCGAGAGGATTGGACCGGTTGCATACAGGTTGGGATTGCCAGAAAATTTACATCGCATCCACGATGTATTCCACATCTCGTCGTTGAGACGATATCTTCGAGATGATATGGCCCATACTCACATTGCGATAGATGAGATAGACTTACAGTCCGATAGCTCTTACGAGGAGAGACCAGTGGCTATTCTAGACTATAGTGAGAGGGGATTGAGGTCGGAAATAGTTCCACTGGTGCGAGTCCAGTGGGAGCATCATAATGTGGAGGAATCCACTTGGGAGCGTGAGGCAGATATGCGTGAGAGATAACCAGAGTTGTTTTTACCAGGTATGCCTTACTTTCCGAATTTCGGGACGAAATTCCGTTATTAGGGGGGAAGTATGTAATACCCCGTATTTTTATGCTATATTAATTTGGGGATATAGCTATATTAATTTGGGGATTTATAAAATTTGATGTGACTGTTTATTTAATAAAAATTCGAAAATTAATTATGTTATAATTATTAACGTGACGAGAGTTAGTAATTATGGAAAACTTGTTGAATATTACTAATGAGCATAGTAATATATTATATTGGTTATATTGAATGTCATAAGTGAATTAAATGACTATTTCGTAAACTTAAGTCGGGACGTGCCCGTATCACGTCGGGACTAATTTTGTTAAATTAAAAAGTGAATATTTTATAAGTTGTTTGTATGGTCGTTTTGAGTTCGCCAACGCGTCCGGAAGGGTCGAGATAGTCAGAAAAGTGTACCCGGAGGTTTAGTTTGGGCCTCGGGGCGTTTTTAGGCCTAATTGGTGCCCCGGGAGGGCATTTTAGTCATTTTACATAAGTGGGTAATTAAACCCACGAATTTTAGCCAACCTATATCAGCCATTAGGTCAGCCTCTTAGGGTTAGAACATTCACAAATCAAGTGACGGCCATTGGAGAAGAGAGGAGAGAGCTCCAAGGCAATCCAAGGCCAAAAAGCCACCGGTTTGCACCGCCACCACCACCACCGCGTAGATCACGAGTCGAGGAACGCAGCCATACCAAAATCAGCCGTGAATCTGCATACCGAAATCCCAGGCAAGTGTTTAAACTTGCTATTTTCGTTGATGCAATCTTCATATTAGCTTAGGAATGAATTGTGATAAAAACTATGGAAGAAAACCCCATTTTTGATAGGAGAACCCATGTAGTATTGAGGTATATGTTGATTCTGGAAACCCTTGCCATGTAGAGGTAATAATCCACGAAATTTGGTGATCATAATAAAGAAATATTGGAGAAAGATTCATTAGAAATCTGTTTAAGAAAATTCTAGGGTTCTTGATATTGGACATGATTTTAGGTTGAAAAATCCATGTTTAATGATAGTTATACACATGCTTTACGTTATAAACACCTGGTATAATGTTATAATGATGATAGTAGGATTTTTGGGACGATTAGAATGGAAAAACATAGTTTTGGATGAAGAAGTTTGATGAAACCCGTAACTGCATTCTGCAGAATTTTGTCCAGACCTGCTTGATCGATCGATCGAGCCTAGAGCTTCGATCGATCGAAGGTTCGATCGATCGAGCCCCAAGCTTCGATCGATCGACCCCTCCTGGCAGACTCCTATTTCCCTTGTTTAATTAGTTAAATTAAGTTTATCGTGAAATAATTATTGGGCATTCTTAATAAAATAATTTGGGAGACATTGAGGACCAGTAGGGTATATGAATAGATGTTGGGATCGTTAATATTCGATGAGGATGGTATTTATGGGGTATTTACCTTAGGTTGGTTAAATTATTGTTTTAAAGGGAAGGTTACATAAGAAGTTTACGTTGGAACATAAAAAGGACACCTACTGAATTTTATACTTGGGAAGAGAGAGTCCATGTGAGTTACGTAATAGGATGGAAGAATACTTCGAATTAAGGTTAGAGACGAACCCTTATACGCGATACTAATATTATGATAACATGAAAATGTCGAAATTATGGGAATTGAGAATTTACCTAATATTGATATGGTAATGTTAGTATAGTTATATGATTGTGTATGCATATACTATCTATGTGTGAAAATCATGCCCACGCTACTTGCTATCCCTGAGGTTACCGCGCTGGGACAAGTTTTATCTCGATGGGACCTTTATGGGGGATATTGACTTGTACCCTAGAAGATAGATGTCCTTGGTACAGGCTATCGACGTGATAGTTCAGACGGTCCTAAGAGATGCAGACATGTGCCATCCTCTTAGAGACTTGGAATCTATTCTTCGCCTCAATATTGTTTGTGTATGTATTGTTAATACATTTCGAGAGTGATTCCGAATGTATTCCCCTTAATGAGTGATATGGGGCTTTGGATAGTAGAGTATGCCCGCACCATAATTTAGTTGGGGTGCTGTTATAATATATATTATACGAGTAGTTAATATATATATGAAATTCTGAAATTTGGAACTACCTACCGTGATTTGATATGTAGGACATGGTTGTTGACTAAAAATTGTAAATACTTGTTTTGAGAAAGCAGAGTATGCCTACACCATAGTTTATATGTTGGTACAGTTAGAATATATATATATATATAAATTATACGAGTACCTTTTATATATATATCTGGATTGAGGAATTTAAACTATTGCTGTAACGTAGTAAGTGAGGAATAATTCTGGACTAAATTATAAATACTAGTTTTGTGAAAATATAATATATCACTGGAAAACTTATTGATTTTATAAAGTTAAAATGGAGAACTTTGGTTACTATTTGGAACATTTTTTGAATGGAATCGTTGAATTGTAAATCTTACGAGTAATTTAAGATAAGTTAAATCTTTTAGAAAGACTAGTGCGTTAATTGATAAAACGAAACCGTTGGGAAGGTTAGTGCGATAGGTGTGCACATTAGAAGAGAGGTGAGTATTTCTCAAGAGAGTGACACACTAATATGTTGTTGCATTGGCCTGTATCAATTTAAATACTTGCTAAACGTATTTTTAAATCAAACACACTTTCGGGCTCTGACCCGTTTCTTTTTCTCTCTCTCTCTCTCTCTCTCTTGTATATATATGTATATATTTCAGGTGCCCAGCCACAGGGGCGTCTTGCTTAGGATCCCTTGAGAGGAACGTGCTGCAGCTTAGGTGGGAGTTGCAGGTCACTTTCGTAGACGGCTTCCTTTATTGACTCCATTCTAGCATTCTCATTTATTGGGCACGTGTCGCCCATTTCATTATTTCAGTTGTTGTTGGGACATTTATATTTCAGTTATTTCCAGTATTGTTCTACGGGATTCATTCAGTTTGGATTTGTGATTTTTAGTTTTCATATGTTGAAATCCGATTGACGAATGTTTTATATTATCTGGTTTACTGTGATGTGATTCTTAATTGTAGGAATGTTGTTTTAAATAAATAAATCTTTTTCTTTAATTAAAAATTGGAAAGTTTGTAAGAAAATGTTTTTGACACTTAGCTTAATTATTTAGGGTGTAAATTGCAAAATTTATTTTTATCGACAGTGATGCTGAGAATGAACCAACTGTTTACCTTGATTTAATTTAATAAAGGAGTGATCGCCCGGTATTTAATTAGGCGGGGTGTCACAGATCAGTCCTAAATTAAATTAAGACAGCTTTCTCAATTGGTTCATTCTTAGCATCACTGTCGCCTTTTTAATTACTTAGCACCTGAGTGAGAAAATTATACTGATGCCAAGTTTTATCTTTCATTAACAAAAATGAAATACTCACGCGAAAATAGAATAATATGAACAACCGTAATTAATTGAAATCAACCTTTCACAATTAATTAACAGACCGAATAAACCATCGGTTCAAGATCCAACAAAAATAAAGACAAGTAATGAATCTCAACAGGTCTGGCATAAGTACTGAAATAAAACTGTGAGCAACATGCTCGAATAACTCATAGGAAGTCTCTACACTGAGAATGAAAAGAATTAGGTGCCTATCAAACTCCTGCAACATCCACACGTGCTGCAGCAACGGATCCCTGGAATGAGTCAAGCCTGGCGTCCCTGTGGCTGGACACCTAAATGGTTTTTAAAAGTTTTTATAGCAAGGTTTAGTACCCAAAACATTTGGAAAACATTTAGCAAATGATTACTTGCAGTAATAAATAAATATGCATGCTCTCCATATTTTAGTTAGTGTCGCACTCCCTTGAGGACATCGTCGCCCCTCCTCTTATGTGCACTACTAACGGCTTGATTAATTTACCTAGTTATTTATTCCATGACTAGATAACTGATAAAATCCCCTTGCAACCACCCTACTCTAACCGAGTGTGCCATAATTATAATTTCTAAGTTATTATCAACATTAACTTAACTAATCATTTCCCTTTTTAAGTTCATATAACTTTCACACCCATTATCTATGTAATACAATTCACGGCCTGTATTAATTTACCCGTATATATAATTATTTACCTCATTAAATACGTATAGTTATATTACAACATTCACAAACATGCTGAAATAATAATTAATACTAAACATCCTATCGAGTAATAACTCCTCGGATGTAAATTCTCTAAAGTGCTATCCCACTAGGTAAATTCACAAAACCTAGTTTTCCCAAGTCAGGATCGCTCACTAACTTGATTAATACAAAAATATTTAGAGGCGGTCATATTCCTTCCCTGAAAGTGAGATGCTCCTCACCCATATAATGGACGCAATGACCTAGGAATATACTCGCCCTACTCCTCAAGCTAGGGGATTCATCCACTACGCACAACCTCCCCCTATAGCACTAGAGTATATATAATAATAATATCTAACCACTGATATTAATGCACACACCATATATATATATATATATATATATATATATATATATACTATCGCACACCGTATATAACGTATATATATATATATAAATAAACTAAACTATCCCGGAAATACCGTCTATTAAGTCCGTAACACAAGCCTATTCGAATTATTATGAGTTCATGGCCCAACTCTGATTATTAATTAATTCGCCCATTAATTAATTAAATTACTTTTGGTGTCACTCCAACCAATATATTCGGACTTACTCTCATGGTCCAAAATAAAACAATACCCGAGTCTAAATTCCTGACTCCAAATTATTTAGCTTTCACTCTAACTTAATTTAACACCTGATTATCACTCAACCCATATACCCGGACTCGCCCACTCGATATGTATATAATTATTTCGAAATATTCTTTCCAAAATTTAACCGTAGTGTGACACACATAAATTTCCTTCAAATCCCAATTAATTTTCCTTCATAATTAATTAGATTCTATCCCTATGTTTTTTTCTCATTACATAAGGTATAGGAAGGAAGTTTAATTAAAATTCCACTTATATATATAAACTAGCCGAACTGCCAAAAATCCCGGACCGTCGATCGATCGACCCCCAGCCATCGATCGATCGATCGATCAGGTCTTCGTCTTCCCCAGGTTCTTGTTTCAGCTATGGATGAATAGATCAAAACTCCAACTCCTTATAAAGCCTAAACCAAGTCCTTTCTTCATCAAAATACACCAAAAACTTCATAAGGGGCCCCCATAAAGTCCACAAACACCATTTAATTTCCGTTCTCTACTGTTTTCATAAATTGGGGAAAAATCCATTTTTATTCGTTAACCCATCTTAACATCAATTCCTTATCTCAAATTCATTTCTAATTCATCTAGGTTTACACATCTTACCAGATACGTATACAATCTCAGATTATACATTAATTTCTACACAGTTTATAATTCATAATATTGATTTACCAAAAATCTCATGTTTGTACCCTTTAGATCCCAAAACGAATTTTGATTTCTCACATCACATAAATATGAATCAAATTGAACATTAAAAGCTACATCAATTTAACCACTTGCCTTATGATTTCGTAGGGTCTGATTCGAAGTTGTGAATTCCAAGGTTGAAGATGAAATCCCCTCTTTTGGCTCTTTCCTTTGTCCCCCAAATTGCCTTTAACTTTCCGTTAGGTTTTCCTCTCCCACTAAGTGTTTCTTAATTTCACATCAGTCGTTCCCCTTTTTCTTTTAATTAGGTAATTAGGATAAATCCCGTTTTTGGTCTAATGTGCCAAGCCCAAGTGACCCAAATACCCCCCGTGCGGGTCGGTTATGCCTAAAAACGTCCCGTGACCCGTTTACTACCCCCGGGTACACTTTTTCGACTATCTCAGCCCATTCGGACTCAACCGTACACTCAAAATTGGCATCAAAATTAATTTATAAAAATCATTATCTCACACCCAAGTTAGTCTATACCGACTCCCGATTGAGATAAGTACATATCCCGTCACTAATACTTGGAATGACGTAAATAAATTATTACTATTCACTTAGTAATTAAATTTCCCTAAATATTAACCATTCACTCCCCGATTAATATTTAAATATATATTGTCAAAATTAATTCAATTAAAATTACGACACACAAGTAATTTTGATTTCCCGAATTAATTAAATATTAAATGCACAAAAATACGGGGTGTTACAGAAGAGAATCGATTCGGCTCTTGGTTTAAAAATGAAATTTATAGATCTTTTTGATACGGTAACGTGGACGCTGACCACGTATTTTTTTGATTTTTTTTAGATTTATAATGATTTTTCTACGAAAGGCTGTTCGAGATCGAAATCGTTATTTAGAAATCAAACCTGACATTAGGGGAAAAGAAATTTATGTGTTAGTTAGAAATCAGTGTTAGGATGATTATAAAGTTAGTGGTTGAGATTAGGAACCATTAAAATGGAGGTTGAGTTGATAATTGGGTATTTTGGAGATTGAGAAATCGCCCAAACAGTGCCCCTCGAACAGGGCGAATCGATTCGGGTCTAGACCGAATCGTTCGCATAAGGGCACCAGTAAGGCTGTCTCAGGCCGAATAGATCGGATTAAGACCAAATTGATTCACCTTTGAGTGCCTGCTTGTAAAATACTTTTCGAATCAATTCGGATGGAAACCGAATGGATTCGTTGTCCCGAATCGATTTGCATTTGGGGCGAATCGATTCGCCTTTGTTGAATTTGGCGGTTTTCCTTTTTTGAGTTTTGGGGGAGTTAAATTGCAATTGGAGATTATCATGGAGGATTCTAGTTATGATAATAGGACTCCTAGATGACGGTATTGAGGGTGAGTAAACCTTGGAATGAAAGAGATAACTTTGGATCAGTTTAGTGTACAATCCGGGGTATGGACTTAGTGAAGGTTCGGGTCGAACAACGTTCGAGAGAGATCTTCGGCAAGTGTGTATAGAGAATACTTATGGGTTTAGTGTTTTAAGTATGTGAATGCTTATATACTATTATGAATGGTATCATTCGGGGTTATTGGTTATCGCTACAAGAGCTTGGCAATTATAGCCATAATATATTGAGAAATGATATAGATTATATATACGATGTGGTTACAGTATATATATTATGATGAGAATAAATATATCTGTGTTTGATTGGTATATTTGTACTTTAGAGGCTGATTCCACGGGCTTTTCTTTGGCATAGGGTTGGAACAACCAAATTATATATTTTCTCTAGTGCAATCCGAGGAGGTTGTGCGATGTGGGTGAATACCCTAGCTTGAGGAGCCGGGAGAGTATATCCCTAGGTCATATCATCCCGCATACGAGTGCGATGTGTGTACTCCACTTGCAGAGGGAACATGACCGCCTCCACCATTATGTATTTTTACCATGACCATGAGTGAGTCTGTCTTCGTACCGTGGGTAGTGAGTAAACCCAGATTCGGATAGGCACTATGAGACTGCATCCTCGAGTTATAGCTCGGTGGGATGGTTATTATACTTATGATTATGATAGGTATAATTATACTTGTTGCGTATTGTATATTGCTTGTTTATGAAGATGAGAAATCATATAAAGTATATATATATATATATATAAGGTGAAAAGAATGATAAGGTATTATTTCCCATCCAGTAGATATATATATCCGATTTTATATAAAGATGAATCAGAGGTTATAGTGAGAACTATAAATTTGTATATGAGTTATATATATGTGTGTTATGTGGTGAGGGCCTAATGAATCCCGATGATCAACATTGTCAGGTAGTAGTGTATCGGGGGGGTTCCTTTTTTGGGTTTCGCTTCGCGAGACAGCCCACGCCTGAACGTAGAGCAGTGTTGGGAATAGGGAGAAGTTTATCCCTTAGTACTCGGTTTTAAGAGGATTTTTAGAGATTGGGTGAAACAGATTAGTTAGGCAGGGTAGCTTAACTAGGTTGTGTAAAACATATGCGATAGGTGTGCACTATTAGAAGAGGGGTGAGGAGTATCTCATGAGAGGGCAATACCAATTTAAATATGAGATAAATAATATTTTAAAAATATAGCATTTATGCACTTGCAAAATATTTTCAAAACTCGGGCTCTGACCCGTTTCTCTATTTTTCCCTTCTCTTGCTATATATGTACATATATATAGATGTCCAGACACCGGGAAGCTTGGATGATGACTCCTTCGAGTCAGACACTTGCTGCAACAGCTGTGGATGCATGCAGGTTTACTGTAGACGCCTATATCATTGTAATCTAGATAGGAGGTATTGTAGAAACACTCGGGCCGATAGCCCAATATGTATTCATTTATTTTTTACCGCCTTTCAGTGCAGCATTTGACTTGGAGGTATTATGTTAAATCGAGTGTTCGGTTATTTTATTTCATTTCAGTTTTGTATATATAAACTGTGTGATTATTTTACTTTGTTGGTTTGATTAAAAAGATTAGTTCAATAAAATTTTGACACCAACCTAATAGGTTATTGGTAACGAAATTGGTTTTCGACAGTGATGCTACGAATGAACCATATGAGACTCCTGTTTTAATTTGGTATAGGATTGATCGCCCGATATTTTATTAGGAGGGGTGTCATATGTATTAGTCAACCGTCTTAAACTATATATTATGTTTAAATCATCTAAGTTTCTAAAAAAGTGTTTGTTGATTTGATAAGTTTAGGTATATTTAGTTATCAATTAGCATTAGTTGTTCTATATGACTTTTTACTCTCTTTTCTCATTCTTGTGACACCCCACCTAATTAATCCCGAGTGATCAGTCTTAAATCATGTTAGAAAAGGTTTCTCAGTTGGTCCATTCTTAGCATCACTGTCGTCTTTTTAATTACTAACCACCTAAGTGAGAAAAGTAGACCGGTGCCAACTTTTATATCTTTAAATTAATTAAATCTCATGCGGAACATAAAATAATACACAATCACAATTAATTAAAATAACCATCCACAATTAAAATACTTAACCGAATAAACCATCGGTCCAAATAACTAGTACAAGTAAAGATAAGAAGAAAAATCTTAACAAGTCTAATACATGAACTGTGAGCGACATGCTCAGATAACTGCTAGAAAATTCCTACACGAACGAAAGAAGGAGGCGTCTATCAAAACCCCGCAACATCCACATGTGCTGCAGCAAAGGATACCTGGAATAGAGTCAAGCTTGGCGCCCTTGTGGTTGGACACCTAAAAGGTTTTTAAAATTTTTTATAGCAAGGGTTAGTACCCAAAAACATTTGAAAATATTTAACAAATGATTAACTTGCATTAATAAATAAATATGCATGCTCTTCATATTTTAGTTAGTGCCGCACTCTCTTGAGGACTTCCTCACCCCTCCTCTAAGGTGCACTACTAACGCTTCCATTTAATTTACTTGGTCCTGCGCTCTTGACCCAATACTTATTTTAACCCTTGAAATTTTCCTACACTAATTGAGTATGCCTTAATTCATGATTTTTTTAAGTTATTATAAACATCAAACTTAATTAAATCATTACCCGTTTTAATTTCATATAACATTCACACCCGTTATGCACATAATACATTTTTCACTATGTATTAATTATCCCATATATAATTATCTACCTAATTATATATCTAATCATTTTACAGTATTCACAAACATACTAAAATAACATTTAATACAAACTTTTGACCGAGTAAAAATACTCACAAAAATATAAATTTTCCCAAGTGCTATCCCACTAGGTGTATTTACATAACCTAGTTATTCGAGTTAGATTCGCTCACTAACTTAGTTTAACATACGAATTTGGAGGCGGTCATATTCCTTCCCTGAAAGTGAGAAGCCCCTCACCCATATAACGGACGCTATGACCTGGGATTGTACTCGCCCTACTCCTCAAGCTAGGGGATTCATCCACTACGCGCAACCTCCCCCTATAGCACTAGAGTATATACTAATAATATCCAATCACTGATATTAATGCACACACACTATATATATATATATATATATATATATATATATATATATATATATATATATATATATATACTGTCACATCCCGTACATATATATAAATATAAAATGTCTCGGCTACACCATGTACACAATCCGTAACATAAGCCTAGTTAATTTATTAAGAGTTTATGGTCCAACTCTAATCATTAATTAATTCACACATTAATTAATTAAGTCACCTTTCGTGTCGCCCCCACCATAAAATTTGACTTACTCTCGTAGTCCTAATCAACCTCACCCGAGTCTAAATCCCCGACTCTCAAATTATTTAGCCTTTACCTAAATAAGGTTTATCTCTCGGTATTCCTCAACCATTATCCCCGCACTTGTTTCCTAACTATATTTAATCCTTTCGAACTCTTCCCAAAAATTTAACCTTAGTGTATCACCAAATTTCTCCAAAACCCGACGAATAATAATTTTGATGTCACACTAAGTCGTCTCCAAATTCTAATTAATTTTATTCACCATTAATTAGATTTAAAACCCATGTATAAATTTCTCACCAAATTAATTCATGGAAAAAGATTAAATTAAATTTTCTTTATATAAAATAAAACTGAGCGAATTGCCAAAATCTGTCGACCTTCGATCGATCGACCCCAGACCTTCGATCGATCGATCGATCGAGTAGGTCTTCGTCTTCTTCGCGAAGACAGATTCTGCCATGGATGAGTTTCATAAAACCCTAACTCCTTCTACCAGGAATCTCAAGCTTTCTTAACCATAATACCAGTTAGGAACCTTATTAGGGACCTCCAGAATGCCCTCCAACGTTATTAATTCGTCCATTAACTACAATTTCTGAATTTGGGGAAATATTCATCTTTAATTCCTTACCTATTTTCATCCCAAATACCTTCACCAAATTCGTTTCTAATTATCCAGATATCATCCTACCAGATATCTATCAATTTATAATATCAGATTTCTACAAGAATCCTTATTCAAATTCGTAAATCCAATTATTATTTTCAAAACCTCATGTTTATGCCATGAACACCCAAAACGAATTTTGATCAAACACATCACATGAATATGAATTACAAAATAGATTCAATACTATTGCAAGTTATCCACTTGCCTTAGGTTTCGTAGTGTCTGATTCGGAGATGAATTTCCAAGGTTGAAGACGATCCTTGTTGGCTCTCTAGTGATCCCAAAACTGCCTTTAACTGCTATTAGGGCTCCTTAATACACTTTGCCTTTTCTAAAACTCTATCAGCCATTTTATTATTCCTCCCAATTCCTTAATTTACCTAATCCCGTTTTTTGCCTAATGGGCCAAGCCCAAGTGACCCAAATGCCCCCGTGTGGGCCCGGCTATGTCTAAAAACGCCCCGTGACCCGTTTACTACCCCCGGGTACACTTTTTCGACTATCCCGGCCCATCCGGACTCAACCGTACACTCAGAATTGGCATCCAAATTAATTTATAAAAATATTTATCCCCTCGCCCCTTTAGTCTATACCGACTCCCGGTTGAGATAAGTGCATACCCTGCCATTAATACTCGAAATGACTTAAATAAATAATTACTATTCACTTAGTAAATAACTTCCCATAAATATTGACCATTTACTCCTCGATTAATATTTAATGAAATTTCCCTAATTAATTCAACTAAATTACGATTCACAAGTAATTTTAAATTTTCGAATTAATTAAATATTTAATGCATGAAAAATGCGGGTCGTTACATACTCCCCCCCTTACAAAGGAATTTCGTCCCTGAAATTAGGTCATACCTGTGAAGAAAAGCTCTGGATATTGCTCCCGCATATCCTCCTCCCGCTCCCAGGTAGACTCGTCAATGTTGTGATGACCCCACTGTACTGTAACTAGTGGAACAACTTTGGATCATAATTTCCGCTCGCTACGGTCTAGGATATCCACTGGCCTCTCCTCATATGATATGTCTGGCTGTAAATCAATTTCTTCGAGTGGAATGTGCCAGAAGGACCTCTCACTCCTGCGATATTTCTTCAGCGATGCTACATGGAACATGTCGTGTATCCGCTGAAGATGCTCCGGTAATCCCAGCCTGTAGGCTATAGGCCCCACCCTCTCGATAATAGGGAAGGTCCCATGTACCTCGGTGCTATCTTACCCTTCTTGCCGAACCTCATCACCCCTTTCATGGGGGACACCCTGACCAATACCTGATCCCCAACCTCTAACTCCACGTGTCTCCGTGAAGCATCAGTGTAACTTTTCTGTCTATCCTGAGCTATCTGAATCCTCCCTCGGATCAGCTCTATCTTGGAAGATGTCTCCTGAACAATCTTTGGCCCCAACAGTTTATTGTCCCCCACCTCTAACCAACAAGCGGGTGAACGACAAGGTCTACCGTATAATGCCTCGAATGGTTCCATGCCGATCGTGAATTGGTAAGAGTTATTATACGCAAACTCTACCAGAGGAAGATATTTCTCCCAACCTCCCCCAAAGTCTAGTATACACATTCTGAGCATATCTTCCAACATCTGATTGACTCTCTCGGTCTGCTCGTCAGTCTGTAGATGATAGGCTGTACTCAAACGTAACTCCGTGCCCATGGCCTCCTGAAAACTCTGCCAAAAATGGGCCACAAAGATCTTGTCCCTACCCGACACAATATTAATCGGCACCCCGTGCAGTTTAACAATCTCCGCAATGAATAGCTGTGCATAACGCATCGTCTCAAAGTCTGTGCGAACCGGTAGGAAGTGGGCCACTTTGGTCAACCGATCCACAATAACCCATATGGAATCGTGACCCTTCTGTGATGTTGGTAACCCTGTAATGAAGTCCATAGAGATGCTCTCCCACTTCCACACAGGAATTTCAAGTGGCTGTAGCATCCCTGATCGTCTCTGGTGGTCAACTTTCACAAGCTGACACGTGGCACATTTCGAAACAAACTCTGCTATGTCCCGTTTCATCCCTGCCCACCAATACTTCCTGCTCATATCTCGATACATCTTATCTCCACCGGGATGTACCGCGAATCTTGACCCATGAGACTCCGTCATAACAGCGTGCCTCAATTCCGCATCCTCTCGCACAATCAACCTCCCATTATGGCTTAAGCCTCCCTCCGAGCTGATCGAGTAGCTCTCTGCTCCCTCAGCTAGCAATTGGCTCACCCTATCCCGACAGGTCGGATCCTCTGCCTGAGCCCTCACAACCCGCATAATGATCTCGGGTGTGATGGATAATGCTGACATGCAAGCCCTGGCTACATCATCCTCGTATCGAAGTTCTCTCCACTTCGCTTATCAGACTTCTGATATTTCCCCAGTCGGTCTCCGACTCAATGCATCTGCCACCACATTAGCCTTACCAGGATGATACTGAATATCAAACTGATAGTCTTTCACGAATTCTAGCCATCGCCTCTGTCTCATATTCAAATCCTTCTGAGTGAAGAGATACTGAAGTGATTTGTGATCCGTGAATAGCGTGAACTGCTCCGCCAGGAGATAATGTCTCCATATCCTCAAAGAAAAAATGACTGCTGCTAACTCCAGGTCGTGAGTGGGGTAATTCCTCTCGTGGGGCTTTAGCTTCCTGGACGCATAAGCTATAGCCCTTTCCTCCTGCTGAAGCACACCCCCAAGTCCCTGTAAGGATGCGTCAGTGTGCACCCGATACTCTAATCCTCCTTTCGGCATTGCAAGCACGGGTGCAGATGTCAACTTGTCCTTTAACTCGTCGAAGGCTAATTGACAGTGATCATTCCAAGTGAAAGGTACCCCTTTTCGGGTAAGATTCGTCAAAGGGCCCGCAATCTTTGAGAATCCTTTGATGAACCGTCTGTAATAACCGGCCAACCCCAGAAAACTGCGCACTTCTGTCGGTGTCGTGGGCTGTCCCCACTCCTTCACCGTCGATACTTTACTTGGATCCACTGCAATACCCCGGTCTGACACCACGTGGCCAAGGAACTGGACCTCCGGTAGCCAAAATCCACACTTACCGAATTTGGCATAGAGTTGGTGATCCCGTAATGTCTGTAACACTATATGTAGGTGTTCTGCGTTCTCCTCCTCGGTACGCGAGTAGATCAGGATGTCATCAATGAACACGATAACAAACTGATCGAGAAACTCCCTGAATACTCTGTTCATGAGGTCCATGAACACTGCTGGTGCATTGGTGAGTCCGAATGGCATCACCCTGAACTTGTAAGATCCATACCGCGATAAGAAAGCGGTCTTCGGAACATCTTCCTCTAGGATACGTAGTTGATGATATCCTGACCTTAAGTCGACCTTAGAGAAATAAGACCCCCCTCTCAACTGGTCAAATAGGTCGTCAATCCTAGGCAACGGATACTTATTCTGTATCGTGGCCTTATTCAGCTCTCTATAGTCCACGCATAACCGTAGTGAGCCATCTCACTTTTTCACAATAACACCGGTGCACCCCACGGTGATGTACTTCGTCGTATGAAACCCTGACCCAGAAGCTGCTGAATCTGCTCCCTCAGCTCACGCATCTCTGAAGGGGCCCGAGCAATTGGCCTCGTCCCCGGTGCTAAATCGATCACAAATTCGATTTCCCTACTAAGTGGCAACCCCGGTATCTCGTGAAACACATCCTCAAAGTCTCTCACCACTGGGATTGAATACAACGAAATAGACACCTCCTGTGAGGTTTCCTCCTCAATGTAATACAAGTGTGTGCGTGTCCCTCCCTCGGGTAGTGGCATTGCTATTAAGAACATCTCCTGCCCTGGAATGGAGAACACGATAGTCCTTTCGTAGCAATCCACCGTCGCCCGATAACCTGCCAACCAATCCATACCCAAGATGACATCGTACCCCTCCATATCTAACACTAGTAGGTCCGCTGCTAAACTAAGTCTCCCGATCAAAATGTCCACACCCCGACAAATCGAGTGAATCATAGCCCCGCTGCCAACTGACGACTCTACACACATCCGAAGACCTCCCGCGGTCTCTAGTAGTCCGACCCGTTTAGCACAATTTAATTTAATAAATGAATGTGATGCTCCCGTATTAAAGAGAATACTACCCTCATAACCATGAATGAGAAACATACCCTCAACTGCTGGTGGTGCTTGCTGCGCCGGGGGATTAGGAACATCCCGGACGTTATACACACGTCCGTAGTGCATCTGCCCCTGCTGAGGTGAGGCGGGTGGGGTTGGTGCTGCTGGTGGTAATTACCCCCGTTGCCCCTGTTGGGCCTCCTGCTGTTGACCTCTGCCCCTCTGTGGGCATTCCCTCTTGAAATGTCCTGGCTGGCCACACACAAAACAGCGTCTCTGACCATCCCCTTGTCGTTGGCCCTGTTGGCCCTGGCCCTGGTGGCCTCCCCCATTATTCCCTTGGCCCTGACGGCCTTGAGGAACCTTCTTCTGCCGATTCGGGCCCGACTGCCCCTACCTGAACCCCTGTTCTCCCTGTCTGAAACCACCAGGCTTAAACTTCTTAGCCTGATTCCCTTGCTGACTACCCGCCTGCTGCTGAGCACCACTTGTGTCACTACTAGTAACAGCCTTGCCCTGTTGGCTCGGCTCCCCTGTTCGCTTGCTCCCCTTCGCATGGAAGCGATGGTCCTGGCAGTGTACAAGTGCGGCATTAACGACTTCTGTATACATTACTAACGCCGGATTCCCAATCAAGTGTTGCCTGATTCGCCAGGCTAAACCGTCCATAAACCTCGATTTCTTCCGCTCATCATCGCTCACCTCATTTGGCACAAAGTTTGCCAAACGGGTGAACTCTTCCTCGTAGTCTGCCACTGATCGGTCACCCTGAGCTAAATCACTGAATTTCTTCCTCATCTCAGTCTCTACTGCTGGTGGAAAGTATTTGCGGTTGAACCGCGCCCAAAACTCTGCTATCGGCATCAAGTCTCGCTCCCCGGCGGTGGTAATTGACTCCCACCACTGTAAGGCTGCCCCTGATAGACGAAAGGTAGAAAGAATATGCTTCTGTACCTCGGTACACTCTAGCATGCGCAGATAGCGCTGAATGTTCTTCTTCCAGTCACAAGCCTCTATCACATCTGTACTACCCCGGAACTCAAGTGGGTGACCCTTCTGAAAGGTCTCCCTAACTCTCTGCTAAGATGGTGGCCCCACTGGAGCCTGAACTGCTGGTGCCACTAGAGGAGGTGCTTGGGGCTATGGAAAGTGAGCTGCCATAGCTCTCATTGCTGTTTTAACCGCCTGGGCCACTATCACTGCCAGCTCAGTAGTGGAAATCAACTCGGGTGGGAGTGGTGGTAGCGGTACCTGTGGCTACTGATGAGCCTCCCTAATTTCATCCCTAGCCTCATCCCTCTCCGCTCTCAGTCTCCTCGGTGGCATCTGAAATAAATTAAATCACATAAGTACACAGTTTACACAAAAATATTCACAGCAGAAAATACTATCTCTCACAAGCGAAAATGAGTCAACAGTCCTAATCCTAGGGCTCTACAACGAATGAGTGCTACGCTGAAACGTAGAAAGCCACACAGATCCTAAGGACACTAGAACCTGATGCTCTGATACCATCTGTGACACCCCGCCTAATTAATCCCGGGTGATCAGTCCTAAATCATTTTAGAAAAGGTTTCTCAGCTGGTCCATTCTTAGCATCACTGTCGTCTTTTTAATTACTAACCACCTAAGTGAGAAAAGTAGACTGGTGCCAACTTTTATATATTTAAATTAATTAAATCTCATGCGAAACATAAAATAATACACAATCACAATTAATTAAAATAACCATCCACAATTAAAATACTTAACCGAATAAACCATCGGTCCAAATAACCAGGTAAAGTAAAGATAAGAAGAAAAATCTTAACAAGTATAATACATGAACTGTGAGCGACATGCTCAGATAACTGCTAGAAAATTCCTACACGAACAAAAGAAGGAGGCGTCTATCAAAACCCCACAACATTCACATGTGCTGCAGCAAAGGATACCTGGAATAGAGTCAAGCCTGGCGCCCTTGTGGTTGGACACCTAAAAGGTTTTTAAATTTTTTTATAGCAAGGGTTAGTACCCAAAAATATTTGAAAACATTTAACAAATGATTAACTTGTAGTAATAAATAAATATGCATGCTCTTCATATTTTAGTTAGTGCCGAACTCTCTTGAGGACTTCCTCACCCCTCCTCTAAGGTGCACTACTAACGCTTCCATTTAATTTACTAGGTCCTGCGCTCTTGACCCAATACTTATTTTAACCCTTGAAATTTTCCTACACTAAATGAGTATGCCTTAATTCATGATTTTTTTAAAGTTATTATAAACATCAAACTTAATTAAATCATTGCCCGTTTTAATTTCATATAACATTCACACCCGTTATGCACATAATACATTTTTTACTATGTATTAATTATCCCATATATAATCATCTACCTAATTATATATCTAATCATTTTACAGTATTCACAAACATACTAAAATAACATTTAATACAAACTTTTGACCGAGTAAAAATACTCACAAAAATATAAATTTTCCCAAGTGCTATCCCACTAGGTGTATTTACATAACCTAGTTATTCGAGTTAGATTCGCTCACTAACTTAGTTTAACATACGAATTTGGAGGCGGTCATATTCCTTCCCTGAAAGTGAGATGCCCCTCACCCATACAACGGACGCTATGACCTGGGATTGTACTCGCCCTACTCCTCAAGCTAGGGGATTCATCTACTACACGCAACCTCCCCCTATAGCACTAGAGTATATACTAATAATATCCAATCACTGATATTAATGCACACACACTATATATATATATATACTGTCACATCCCGTACATATATATAAATATAAAATGTCCCGGCTACACCATGTACACAATCCGTAACATAAGCCTAGTTAATTTATTAAGAGTTTATGGTCCAACTCTAATCATTAATTAATTCACACATTAATTAATTAAGTCACCTTTGGTGTCGCCCCCACCATAAAATTTGACTTACTCTCGTAGTCCTAATCAACCTCACCCGAGTCTAAATCCCTGACTCTCAAATTATTTAGCCTTTACCTAAATAAGGTTTATCTCTCGGTATTCCTCAACCATTATCCCCGCACTTGTTTCCTAACTATAATAAATCCTTTCGAACTCTTCCCAAAAATTTAACCTTAGTGTATCACCAAATTTCTCCAAAACCCGACGAATAATAATTTTGATGTCACACTAAGTCGTCTCAAATTCTAATTAATTTTATTCACCATTAATTAGATTTAAAACCCATGTATAAATTTCTCACCCAATTAATTCATGGAAAAATATTAAATTAAATTTTCTTTATATAAAATAAAACTGGGCGAATTGCCAAAATCTGCCGACCTTCGATCGATCGATCGAGCAGGTCTTAGTCTTCTTCGCGAAGAGAGATTCTGCCATGGACGAGTTTCATAAAACCCTAACTCCTTCTACCAGCAATCTCAAGCTTTCTTAACCATAATACAAGTTAGGAACCTTATTAGGGACCTCCAGAATGCCCTCCAACGTTATTAATTCGTCCATTAACTACAATTTCTGAATTTCGGGAAATATTCATCTTTAATTCCTTACCCATTTTCATCCCAAATCCCTTCACCAAATTCGTTTCTAATTATCCAAATATCATCCTACCAGTTATGTATCAATTTATATTATCAGATTTCTACAAGAGTCCTCATTCAAATTCGTAAATCCAATTATTATTTTCAAAACCTCATGTTTATGCCATGAACACCCAAAACGAATTTTGATCAAACACATCACATGAATATGAATTACAAAACAGATTCAATACTATTGCAAGTTATCCACTTGCCTTAGGTTTCGTAGTGTCTGATTCGGAGATGAATTTCCAAGGTTGAAGACGATCCTTGTTGGCTCTCTAGTGATCCCAAAACTGCCTTTAACTGCTATTAGGGTTCCTTAATACACTTAGCCTTTTCTAAAACTCTATCAGCCGTTTTATTATTCCTCCCAATTCCTTAATTTACCTAATCCCGTTTTTTGACTAATGGGCCAAGCCCAAGTGACCCAAATGCCCCCGTGTGGGCCCGGCTATGTCTAAAAACGCCTCGTGACCCGTTTACTACCCCCGGGTACACTTTTCCGACTATCTTGGCCCATCCGGACTCAACCGTACACTCAGAATTGGCATCTGAATTAATTTATAAAAATATTTATCCCCTCACCCCTTTAGTTTATACCGACTCCCGATTGAGATAAGTGCATACCCTGTCATTAATACTCGAAATGACTTAAATAAATAATTATTATTCACTTAGTAAATAACTTCCCGTAAATATTAACCATTTACTCCTCGATTAATATTTAATGAAATTTCCCTAATTAATTCAATTAAATTACGACTCACAAGTAATTTTAAATTTCGGAATTAATTAAATATTTAATGCATGAAAAATGCGGGGTGTTACAATTCTTTACATGCCTTTGCGTGTATATTCTCTATAGGCCTCTTACGGATGATTTCATTGGGAAATACCTAGATAAATTATACCAGGTGACGCGTATATTTTTCAATACGCTCCCTTAAACATGATTTGATTGAGAAACACCTAGATAAATTATACTAGAGAGTCAATTGAGTCATGAAAAAGATGGCTCTGATACTATATTAACATTGGAGCATCCACTCCCGGAGTAATTAGGAAATTTATGTGGAGGGACATTATGTGTGATTTTTTTATTCAAATGTTCAATTTCATATTCTTAACAAGGCATTAGACGTTTTTAACGTTACTCATATGTACTGTGACGTAAGTCACATGTTGGTGGAATATTACTAGCTTTGTTATTTTTTCCCCGAAGAGCGCCACTTTCCTAGTTTCCTCCATATACTGTATTTGTACATATATAGTTTAATTAACAAGTACTTTTTTATGTCAATAAACTGAATATTATATGGTTAAAAATTGAAACTTATAACTTATGAACCATGTTAAGCAATAGTCACATATATTATAAGCACCGAAATTAGTAAGGGTAGGGTGAGTTTGATAACACTAATTTTCCATGGAAAATACAATATATCTCATTTTCCTTCTTTTGGATGTTTGATAAACAAAATTTTTCATGGAATTGATTTTCCTTAAACCAAGTCACGTAACCACTTTTTCCATAAAAAGGTGGAATTAAAAAACCTCCTCCTACCTTATTATTCATTTTCTAGGGAAAAGAATTGCCACACCAAAAAAATTGATAAAAAATCCAAAAATGAATAAGAAGCCAAAAATAATGAAAAAAATTCAGAAAGTGAATAAAAACCCAAAAATAATGAAAAAAATACATAAAGTGAAAAAATCCCCAAAAATAATGAAAAAAATCTATAAAATGAATAAAAACTAAAAAATAATGGAAAAAGATCTAGAAAGTGAATAAAAAGCCAAAAATAATGAGAAAAAATCTAGAAAATGAATAAAAACCAAAAAAATGAAAAAAAATCTAGGAAGTGAATGAAGACCAAAAAATAATGAAAAAAAATCTAGAAAGTCAATAAAAACCCAAAAATATTGAAAAAAATACAGAAAGTGAATAAAACCCCCAAAATAATGAAAACAAAATATAGAAAGTGAATAAAACCCCAAAAATAATGAAAAAAATCTAGAAAATTAATAAAAACCCAAAAGTAATGAAAAAGCCCAGAAAGTGAATAAAACCCCAAAAATAATGAAAAAAAATCCAAAAATAATGAAAAATATACTCAATATGAATAAAACCCCCAAAAAATGATAAAAATCCAGAAAGTGAATAAAAACCCCAAAATAATGAAAAAAAAACAGAAAGTGAATAAAACCCAAAAAATTGAAAAACAAATCCAGAAAATGAATAAAAATCCAAAAAAATGAAAAAAATTCAGAAAATGAATAAAAAAATTAATGAAAAAAAATATAGAAATTAAATAAAACCCCAAAAATAATGAAAAAAATCCAGAATATGATGAAAAACCCAAAACTAATGAAAAAAATAATCAGAAAGTGAATAAAACCCTAAAATAATGAATACAATTATAGAAAGGTGATAAAAACCTATAAAAAATAAAAGAAAATACAAAAAGTGAATAAAATCCCCAAAAAATTGAAAAAAATCCAAAAAATGAATAAAATCGCAAAATAATGAAAAAAATACAGAAAGTGGATAAAAAAAGAAAATTAATATTAACCCCATAATGAATTTAAAAAAACACTCAAAAATTTATTAAAAAGTTAGAAACTTAATAATTAAGATAAAAAATAACAAAAAAAATTTAAAAAACGCTCAGAAAATTTAAAAAATACAAAGAATGAAAAGAAATACATAAAATAAATATTTGTCCCAGAATTAATTTAAAAAACACCTAAAAATTAAAAAAAAAAGTCAGAAAAAAATCAATAAAAAAATAAAAAAAATGCATAAAATGAGTAAAACAAATAAAAAATAAATATTAACACCTGAATTAATTTATTAAAAACCCAAAATTTTATTTAAAGTAAAAAATTTATTAATTAAGAAAAAAAAATAAAAGAATATACAAAAGTGCTCAAAAAAATAAAAAAAATGGAAATGAATAAATACATTAGAAAACTAATAAAAATGCAAATATTTGAAAAAAATTAAAAAAACAAGAGAATTGAAAAAAATGAAATTATGATTTCTTTCACACTTCATTAGTAAAATTGTCATGCCCTGCTTTATTACGACAAACCTATATTTGTTTCTTTCACATATTATTTCGGTCCAAAAGAAATAATGATTTCTTGTTTCAATTGTGGACACGTGGAAATAATGTTTATCTCGTGTTTGTTACCCTCTAAAATGTTTCCTTGCTTCTATTTTTTGAGGGTAGTGCTACAATGACACACACGAAGACATCTTTTGGGGACTTAAACATGTCTGACTAGTATCTTAAGTGGGACACATCCACTTTAGATATCCACTAATTAGACAATGACACGTGTCCCGATGTCCCTAAAGTCTGTCCCTGTGCGTGTCTCCCTAGCATTATCCATTTTTCGAATGTGATCTTCGGGTTTGGCAAGTTCAGACAATGCTTATCTAAGTCAGATCCATCATGGAGCTGTGGCATGCATTGATTTTGATAGATGATTATTATGTCCTTTTCTTTCTTTTCCATTTTTTACTTTTGTTCCCGCAAACTCTATTAACATGTTATCACCCCTTTTATGATTAGAAGCTTGATTTTTTTGACATTTTGGCCTTGATTGTTTTGAGAATTATATGTTGGCCTCTGAACTTTCTATAAATTTTATTTCATCTATTTTGATTGTCTATAAATTACATTTGGATTCTGAACTTTCTATAATTAGATTATAACCGTAACCGTCATGTGAATTATATTTGACTCTTGAATTTCTTATAAATTACATTTTGAAAACAATAATTTATCAACCATATGAACGCATTTTCTAGTTTTCTAAAAATTTTCATGGAAAATGAAAATTAGAAATGCAGATAAAAAACATAAAACAAAGCATCAATTTTCCACAACTAAAGAGGGACTTGGTGTTTGAGATAAATCCTAAGAAAATTGCCATGGATAAAAGTGTTAGAAATTAATGGGCCACATTTGTCACAAGTAAAAATCGTGATAAAATATTCGAACATGAGAATTTTCAAAAAAATAATTTTCCGCGAATTTAGATGTGAATTTTTTTTAGTGACAAAGCCCGTTAGAATATATCAAACATCAATAGTAATAAAAAAAACTCGAGAGACATCGGGCGTGTATAAGTCTACTTTGACGCTCACTCTATACAATAAAAATATAAATATATTAGTTACATTGTTAAATGTCATGATTCTCATGATATATCATAGGTATACACGTCTAACTGATAATTCACTAATATTTGTATAATGCAGTTCAATTTTTTTTCAACGAGAACTTCAAGTTCTTGGTGACAGATACCGTATTGACCTGCTCATCAAAATGCATATGTTGGGAGTTAACTTTATGCTAATTATAGGTTCAATTATTTGACCTTACCATTTTGCCAAGTTCCAGGTTGTGAAGTTGTCTATGGAGTGTTTGTTTTTATGCTAAATAATAATTACAATTCAACATTCAGTAAGAGGCAAGTTCTCGCTTAATGCCGAATGCAAATTTTGTTTTAATAAAAGTTCATTTTAACTTTACCATTATATTTGTTAGAAGAAAACAACATAGTACAGTTTATTGAACAATTACAAATGATAAAACGCAAATGACTTACATTAAGCATTCAAAATCATATTTTTTTAGAAGAATTGCTCTTAGAGAACATTAGTACTACGAAAGTTGTAATTTAAACAGATAATATAACGTTTTAATATTCAGAATCAATCAGAGGTTGAAAATATAAACAACAACTTAGTACTTAATCGTTGAATTATATATTGAAATAAAAAGTGGATCATTATATGTAAGTCCTATTTTGAGAGTCTAAATTAAGTCCTATTTTTAAATACATTGATTTTTCTTTGCTAATTTACCCTTGTTCCTATATTCCCTCCAAATTTAAAAATGGTAGTTATTTTTTCCTATTTCAAACTTTAAAGAACTATAATTTTTTATATATAATTTCAAATTTTTTGAAATTTATATTTTTGAAAGCTACTAATCAAAACATATGAAACAAGACTTATATTCGATATAAAATATTAAAAAATGATGATGACGCGTTTTCTTCGTTTTTAGCCAAATAGTAAATATTATTGTCTGTGTAATATTTGCACAGTAAATGTTTAAATTAATATTAGTACAATAAATATTTATTGTCTGTTAAAATGTCCTTGATATAAATGTTACTATCAATGTAATTTTTTTTTATTTCTGTGAAATATTATGCGATTCACGAATCTTGTTTGATAGATCTCGGTGAGGAGATTTCAAAAATAGTAATTTTGCGAAAAATGTATCTGTAAATTAAAAGTTATGATCATTTGGAGATTAAAAATAGGAAGAAAAAAATTCAGACACTTACGTAACTTCCCCCCAAAAGATATGAATGGTTGGTTTCAAAAGGGTAAATTTATGAAAAAAAATAATAAAAATCTAGGGATAGGACTTATTTAAGGGTTGAAAAGTCAATAAAACTTATTTATAAAAATATCTTCTAGTAGGACCGATATGTAAAATCCCTAATAAAAAATGAAATAAAATGGATATAAACGTGAACTATAGTAAAGTCTTTAAAAGGCGGCGTTGCTGTTGTCCTACCCCACCATTTCTTTCCATGTCGATCTGATGTGTTAATACAGATATGCAATTAGGGCTTGATAGGTTTTTGTTACAAGAGGTGATAAGTACCCAAAAGTGTACATTTTATACCCCGAATAAACATATTTTAGTTGCTAATTCTCGACAAATTGGGTCTTATATGCTTAATTGTTTAACGTGCAGGCTTGATCGCCGTTTGCAGAAGTTCGACGCTTATTTCAAGGCAAATGAGCGATTTATGTAGCTAATTCCCCAATCCCGTAACCTTAACTGAGCCTAAACCTAGCCCAAACCTTCACCCGAGCCTGTGTGTGTTGAGTTTTACTTTTAATATTTTTTAGATTTTTATTTTAAGTTGTTTTTATTTTTAGGATTTATTTAGAATTTTCTAGAATTTATTTTCTTTTTCTTTTTATTTTTTTATTAGTTTTTAATTGTAGTCTTTATTTTTAGTTTTGCTAGATTTTATATTTTTAGGAATTTAGGTTTTAGTTTTACTTTTTTTGTAGTTTTTATTTTTATTATTTAAGTTTTATTTTTAATAGATTTTATTTATTTTTAGAGGATTTACTTTTTATTGTGACAAGTATTTGTTTTCCTTTGTTTTTGTTTGTTTTTAGTTTTTAGTTACTTTATTACTATTTTTGTTTTGTTTTATTTTACTGTATTAGTTTTTATTTGAGTCATGTTTAGTTTTTAGAGTTTGTATTGTGTGTCGTATTATTTTTATGTTTTTAGTGAGTTTTATTTTTAGTTTTATTTTACTTGTTTTTATTTTATTAGGTTTATATTTCTTATTTTCTTATTTTATTTTATTTAGGGTACAAATTAAACACACTCACTCACGCCCAACTAACACACACTCAGATACACCAAAACACTCACTCACCATCACCTAACACCATTACACCCTCACCACACCCAATTACACTCACCCTCATCTTCTTCCCCTACTCATCCACCATAACCATTAACAACCAAAACCCAAAACACTCCATTTATATATCCACCTAAAACCGACCCTGAACCCATTGCCAAACTGGCGCGACCCTAACTTGCGTCCCAACTCCAACCACCCCATGTCGCCAGCTAAGAATTTGATCTGGAGCTCCCCAGCAGCCCAAACCCGCGACACAACCCAAGTCGAAACCCCCACCTCCTAGCCCCCGCTGGCGAAACCCGTATACCCATTAACCTGTGGCAAACCCTGTGCAACCCACCACCACCTGCCCGATCCAGAACACCCTATACCTGGATCCGCGACCACTATACCTCCGAACACGTGCAACCCATTACTCTTCCAAACACAGTAGACTCGATTTCTTCCCACACCCAAATTCATACCTCTACACCTATTTGAGACCCAAAGCCAAACCCACAAATTCTTCAACCCGCAACTCCAATCCATACTCATTACCAATAACCAAAACCCAAACCATACCCAACTTCCCTTGACCCATTCCCATTTGTGACCCAAGCCTCATACGATTTCCTCATATGTGTGACACCCCGCCTAATTAAATACCAGGGGATCACTCCTTTATTAAATTAAAATCAAGGTGAACAGTTGGTTCATTCTTAGCATCACTGTCGTAAAAATAAACTTTTCCAATTTAACACCCTAATTAATTAAGCTAAGTGTCAAAACCATTTTTAATCTTTCTGACCAATTTTATTTTTTAAAGGAAAATTATTTTATTTAATTAGTAACAACATTTTCAATAAGTAAGAATCATACAACAATTATCCTGGAACATAATCCAATTACTTTAAACATTCAAGATCCAAAATCCCAACATTTAAAACTAAATGTAAAACATCCATACTGAAATAAATCCCATAATAACAGTACTAGAAATAACTGAAATACAAATGTCCCAATAAAACAGATAAATAGTGGAAAGGGCGACACATGCCCAATAAAAAAGTATGATAGATGTGGAATCAAGTAAACGAAGTCGTCTATGCAAGTGGCCTGCAACTCCCACCTAAGCTGCAGCACGTTCCTTTCAAGGGATCCTAAGCAAGACGCCCTTGTGGCTGGGCACCTGTAATACATACATATATATACAAGAGAGAGAAAGAGAAAAAGAAACGGGTCAGAGCCCAATAATGTGTTTGATTTAAAATACGTTTAGCAAGTATTTAAATTGATACAGGCCAATGCAACAACATATTAGTGCGACACTCTCTTGAGAAATTCTCACCTCTCTTCTAATGTGCACATCTATCGCACTAACCTTCCCAACGGTTTCTCTTATCATATAACACGCTATCCTTTCCCAATGGTTTAACTTATCTTAGATTATTCGCAGGAGTCAAAATTTAACGATTTAATTGTTTGAAAAGAATATTTCAATTAGTAATCAAAGTTCTCATTTTAACTTTATAATTCAATAAAGTTTTCCAGTGTCATATTATACTTTCTCAAAACAAGTATTTACAATTTGAGTCATCAACCATGTCCTACATATCACATCACAATAGGCAGTTCCAGATTTCAGAATTTCATATATATATTAACTACTCGTAAAATATATATATATATATATATATATATATATATATATATATATATATATATATATATATCATAACAGCACCCCAAATAAAACTATGGTGCGGGCATACTCTACTATCCAAAACCCCATATCACTCGCATTAAGGGGAATACATTCGGAATCACTATCGAATTGTATTAATGCATAAACAAACAATATTGAGGCGAAGTATAGATTCCAAGTCTCTAAGAGGATGGCACATGCCTGCATCTCTTAGGACCCTCTGAACTATCACATCGATAGCCTGTACCAAGGATATCTATCTTCTAGGGTACAAGTCAATATCCCCCATAAAGGTCCCATCGAGATAAGACTGTCCCAGCGCGGTAACCTCAGGGATAGAAAGTAGCGTGGGCATGATTTTCACACATAGATAGCATATGCATACACAATCATATAACTATACTAATATTACCATATCAATATTAGGTAAATTCTCAATTCCCATAATTACGACATTTCCATATTATCATATTTTTGTAAACACTTATAACGATTCGTTTCTAACCTTGATTCGGTATTATTCCAACGTACCACAAAATTCTCATGGCTTTATTCTCCAAATTATAGAATTCAGTAGGTAGACACATTTGTCCCAAAGTAACTCTCTTACGCGTCTCTCTCTTTAAGTCATAAATTTACCGACCCTTATGTAATCCTAAAATACAATCTTTGCCCATCATCAAGGGTCCCAAAATTTATTCACATGTCCTACTGGTCTTCCCTATCTCCCAAAATATTTTATTGAGGATGCCCAAGAATTATCTCACAATAAATTGAATTTAACTCATTTAAAAAGGAAATAGGAGTCTGCCCGGAGGGGTCGATCGATCGATCGAGGTCTGGGGCTCGATCGATCGAACCTTCGATCGATCAAAGCTCTGGGCTCGATCGATCGATCAAGCAGGTCTGCGAAATCTGCAGAATTGTAGTTACGGGTTTCATCTTCTAACTTACACCAAATCCATATTTTACAATCCCAAACCTCTCAAAATTTGTACTACTAACATCCTAACATGATATCATACATTTCCTACGTAAAGCATGTCAATTTACATCACTAAACATGGATTAATCATGCCATAATTCATTTAAATATTCAAGAACCCTAGAAATCTCTAAATCATGGTTCCAATCTGTTTTTCCAGAAATTTCTTCTTATAAACATCATAATTTCGTGGGTAAATTCCTCTACATGGCAAGGGTTTCCAGAATTATCATTTAAACCATAACTACATGCGATTCCTATCTCAAATCTTAGGTTTTCTTCCATAAAACTCATCCTAATCATTCCTACACTAATATGAAAGATGCATCAACGAAATAATCAAGATAAACACTTTCTTGGGATTTTCGACGTTCTGGTTTGCAGATGATTTTGGTGTGGTTGCGTTCCCCGTCGCGCGATCTACGTGTTGGTGGTGGTGGCGGTGCAACCGGATGGATTTTGGGCCTTGAATTTGCCTTGAGAGCTCTCTCCTTCCTCTCCTATGGCCGTTCTTGTGTTTGAGCTTTCTAACCCTATCTGTCTAACCTAAATGGCTGATATAGGTTACTGATTTTCGTGGGTTTAATTACCCAAAAATGTGAAATGTCCAAAACGCCCTCCCGGGGTACTAATTAGGCCTAAAAACGCCCCGAGACCCAAACTAAACCCCCGGGGTATACTTTTCTGACTATCTTGACCCTTCCGGACGTGTTGGCGCACTCAAAACGACCATACAAATGACTTATAAAATATTCACTTTTATTAATCAACATTTATTCCCGACGCGACACAAGCGCGTCCCGACTTAAATTTTCATAATTGTCATTCTATTCACTCATGACATTTAATAGAACCAATATTATATATTACTTTGCTCATTAGTAATATTCAACAAATTTTCCATAATTACTAACTCTCGCCACGTTAAATAATTATAATATAATTAATTTTCAAATTTTTATTAAATAATTAACCCACATTAAATTTAATAAATCCCCAAATTAATATAGCATAAAAATACGGGGTATTACAATATGCTCAATACCAAATAAACCAAAGTCAAAATAAACCACAAACCCACATGTGTTAAAAGATGCCTTTTACCCTTTTTCAAAAATACCCCCACTTCCCACATGACCTCACACGATCTATGCACAATTGTGCATTTTCCCATTCTACCCTCCAACCTCCTCACACCCCTCATGTCTATTTAATCCCTACCCAATTTACCCTTAGCTCCATGTTTTCCATGTATAAATTGAAGACTTGGTGTCATTTGAGGGAGATCTCCAAATTAGTTTTTAAGCTTTGTGTGATAAAATTCTCCCCACTCCTCTATAGAGAGTATTTGCATTTTTAGTTAATATCTGAATATAGAGGTGTGTGGTGAAATTTATCTCTAGGATGAATTATACTCCACCCCTTTATATTTTTTAGCAACTATTTCAAAATAGATTGATGTGGTTGAATTCATCCCTTATGGGAGGTAAATTCTAATTCAATCCTTTATGTTGATTATTTGCATTTTTAGTAAATATCTCAACATGTAGAATTTATTTCTTTGGATGAGTTCTAATGTACAATTTAATAATATTAGGATTTGCATTTTTAGCAAATCTCTTTTATTATTTAAGTGTCCATTATGAATTCATCCATTATCTTGTCATTTGTTTTCTTCTTTTTATTTCTACTTTTATTTTATATTCAATAAATATATTGGTGAGTGATTGTAATTGAGAGATTGTTGATGTAATTGAATATTCCATTCCAATTGAAGGCATAAATGGGTTTGATCTATTCCTCTCTTATTACTTTTAATCTAATCCTCACATGCTTTCATTTGTTTACTTTCATTTTTATTTTTGGATGATGATTATTGAGGGCAAATCTCCCATTCATGGGATAAATTTTGAACCCTCATGAGTCCAATTTAGTTAGTTTACTTGTTAGTACAATTTTGTTATCTCACTTTTCTTAAATTAGCTTTTACATCTTAGTTAGTACTTTAAAAATTAGTATAGTTAGTTAAATAATAATCCCTTGAAAAATCCATAAAAAAAATATAAAAATGATAAAAAAATAATAATATGAAAATGAATTTACACTTTTGTCATTTCATATTTTGTGTTTCATCCTTAGAGTTGGATTGATACTCCCTTACTTACCCTATAGATATTTTGAGTTTATTTGTAGGTCCAAGAGAATTTTAATGGAAAGGGAATTGCAATAACGACAAAAATATACACAATAGACACAATTTTTACTCTATCAAGAGGCATATATAGACACATTTTCTGCAATTCATGAATTTTTTGAAATATTGAAAGAGAAATTAGTCAGAGAAAGAAGTCTTATGGTTAAGCTGAACAATCTCAAAAAAAAGGGGATAAACCTTTTGTTACACAATGTCAAGGGTCAAACGTGTTTACACGTTTGTGTGGAGAAAAATGATTTAAATTTTTTGAAGTATTTGCTAGAGAATGAGAATTTAGATGTGGATTCTCGTGATAGCTTTGGTAGCACTCCCTTACACACACCTTGTGCAAAAACGGATTTGCAGGTGGTAGAATTTTTATTCAAAAAAAGGGGACAAGGTGGATGCTCTAAGCGAGCGCATGACAACACGTCTCCACGAGGCTGCTCAATCAGGAAAAGAAAATGTCATTTGTTTTTGATAGAAAATGGCACAATTATCAACCCCCAAATGGAATAAACCTTGGGCTCACCACTTCACCTCGTTTTACGTGGAGTTGTGAATATTGATGTTGTCAAGATGTTGGAAAAAGAAACTCCCGATCTTAACTCATTGGCCTTTGGTTTACGTCTCTTGATGGAGGTCGTATTTGATTGCTCACTTAAGCTGGTGCAAATATTTCTTGAGTTTGGTGCTCAGTCCAACTATGGTGCAGAAATTGGAGTTCCTCAACCCATTTTTTGGCTTGTTGCCTAGATAAAATGCAAAAAAATATTAAAGCAGTAGTTTTGTTATTGCTAGCATTTTCTGCGGATCTCGATTTTATCAGTACGTATCGAGTAATGCCTATTGAAGTAGCTGTGTGTCAGGGGCATCGAGAGCTAGTCGAAGTTTTGGTTCCAGTGATAGATCAGATTGAGAACTATAGTGGAAATTGGGACGTAGAATCTATTATGAGCTACGTAATCATGGATGCATACAAAGAACGGGTTAATATTGCAAGGTGCAACTATATCAACTCTTTACTATAATTAGGAGATGAGGCCGAAGCTAAAGATGCTCTCTCATACTATAATTCTGCCATACTTTTTTCAAGACAAGTAATTCAGAAGCCATTGATGGGTCAGCTTGCATTGAAGTTGGTCGTGTTCTATTAGAGTTGAAAGAAGCTACACAGGTCGTGATAGTTGTGGGGTTCATTCTTAATCAGCTTACCAATTATGGAAGGAAAAACAAATCTTCATATAGTGAGTCTGAATGTTTAGAAGCAACAGAGTTAGTGTGATGTTTTTGAGACGCTAACTTCTACCTGAAGGAGTATTGGAATGCATATACCTTACATCTATTTGATTTAAATGTGTGTCATGATATGTTACTCAAGCCTATAATTCATAAGTTCAAGTTACCTTAAATTCCAAAGTTTCAATTTTCATCTCATCACGTGTTGCATGATGAGATGGTGAAGGAATGTAGGTAAGAAAAATTGGTAACACCCAATTGGTGACGAAACCGTGCTCTGATATCACTATTAATTTTAAGAGTAGTTTGGAATGTAGTTAAATGTTTCATTTAGGAAATTGGGATTGCTAGGATTAAGATTAAAATGGGTAGCCAAAGATTTGAAGGGAGAGAATTAGTGGGTAACTTATTTGAGGAGAATATGGGAATATAAAAAAAGAAGAGAAGTTTTTGTATTAGACTTGATGATAGATTACAATGCTTGGCTTGGATGGTTTAGCCAAATGACCTCCCCACTTATTTATAGGCATCCCACCTCCTCAATGGATGGAGGAGATTAAAATACATCAATGGCCTAGATTAATTATCCAGAAGGTTCCCACCTCCTTATGGGAACATTCCAGAAGTCTAAACACTTCCTTAATATTCTAAAATATTCTATACATTACAAGTATGCTCTAGATTATGTAATATGGATTAACTTATATTTAATAGTTGACATTATCTATCAATTTATATAATATTACAGGAATTAATTTCACATTTTAACACTTTCCCCACCTTGATTTTGATATTCAAGCAATAACAGAAAGAAAATAATAATCACCAAGTTTACCATTTTTTGATTTTTTAAAAGTTTAGCATTTCAATCGCTACTGTATTATTTCCTACTTCTCCCTCAAACTTTTTCTTTCTTAAATATAGGTTAGCGTAAAATGCAAGAAACCCCTTAGACTATTGTTCTAAGTACAAATACTCCTAGCATTATAAATAACTCCCTATAGTATAGAAAGTTTTCAACTATCCAAGTGTCACTAAATACCTTCTTTTAGTGACACAGGGAAAATAGCAAATGAATGATGTTGTCTAAGGAGTTCTTTGCAAAATTAACAATTCAGGGGGGTATTTGTAACTAGCAGGATAACTTAGGAGGTCTCTTTGAATTTTTTCTTTATGTTAATTTTTCATTCATATTTCCCTGTGTCATCAGGAGATTGAGATTTATCCAAATTCTTCCTTGTAATCCGACCAGACTTACCATTAAGATGAAAAGGAAACCAATTGATGTCTCGAGTTCTACTTTACCAACCCCCTCGAATAGTAGGTGTAATACCCCGTAATTTTATTGATATTTATTTAAGGGATTAATTAAATTAAATGAGAATTAATTGGAAATTAATCTGGGTATAAATACTAACGAGATGTGAGTTGGTATTTGATTATGATGTTAAAATTTATTATTTCCGAGTACGTATGGTAATACTTGAGTATTGATGATATTTAAATTGTCACGAGGGAGCTATACGACAATTTGGGAAATTTAATTGGGACTCGCGTGCCAGTCGCGTTAGGAACGTAATTAAATGAATTAAAAAGTGAATTTTATTTTTATCAATCGAATGGTCATTTTGAGTGTACCAACAAGTCCGGAAGGCCGAAATAGTCAGAAAACACTAACCGGGGGTTTAGATTGGGTCCCGGGGCATTTTTGGGCCATACCGACAACTTAAAAGGGTATTTTGGTGATTTTAAAAATAAAGGAATTAAAACCCACAAAAATTAGAGTTAATATTTATTATTTTAAAGGGTCCACTAAGTCCATTACCAGCAAAAAGCTTTAGAAGTGGGCTACGGTAGTTATAGAGGAGTTACCATAGGGTTCCAAACGTAAAACACTCACCACCATCAAATTGGAGAGGATTTGTGACTGATTGAAGGAGAGAATCAACCTCGAATAATCGACAACACATTCGGAAAATGAATCTAAGGCAGGTGATTTGATATTCTTAGTGCATTGAATATTTCTTTCATGTTTAGTGTAGGAATTATCTTATCTTGAAAGTTTTGAAGAAAATCAATGAAATTATTGGAGAAACTTTAAATTTCGGTAAGGATTTGCATGTAGAATGATGATGGACTAATTTAGTATTCGAAGAGTTATATATGATGATTTAAAAATGGATTTATGATGAGTAATTGGGCATAATAAAAATTATGGGTTCATGTTCATAGGGTTTGGAGAAATATTTGGAGATTTATATTAATTCCATGATGATTTGTAAGATTTGCCCCTAAAATTTGTTAAGGAATGATCTAGGGTGATTAGAAATGGTTTATATACGTTAAAACATAAATTGGATGGTCTTAGGGTGGATTTAGAGAAGTGAAGAATGAAGAAAAAAGGACTTGGGAATTTCTGGGCTGAAACTTCCATCTCGTTAGAAGACCTGCCCAGGTCGTTCGAACGACCTCGTTTGAACAAACTTCTAACGAGATGACAATATCCCTTCTAATGAGTTGGTAGTTCGTTCGAAGCCTTTCGTTCGAACGACCTCGTTCGAACGAGATTTCTAACGAGTTGATAGAATGGCCTTTTAGGCTTGATTTTATTTCTAGTGACCTGTAGACTTATTTTAATGGTGAGATAACCTTCCCTTATCAACTAGTGGGTATAGTTGGGAGATTGGGGTACATTGATGAGTAAAAAATAGGATCTCGTAGTAAACCGGATGACATTTTTGGATTAGGAAGCGAGTAACTAATCGCGACGTGAGAAGAATTGATAACTTAAATACTTATAAACCGAGGACTTGTGAGTTGTATAACCAAAATGTGGGTATAAGAACGAGATGTATACCACTAATAAAATATTGTGATATCTAATATGTGTGAATGCTTAGTGTATGTATTTATCTGTGTATAACATACCTACCGTACTTGCTATCATGGGAGGTCGGTGTTCGATCAGGGCCATGTAATCTTTGTGTGCCTACGGGGGGGGGGGATTTAGATTGGTACCTCGAGGACATAGGTCAGAGAAGGACTTATTGAGAAGTTAATAAGTCTGCTGATCATGGGAGCGTAGGTATGTGCGTGACCCATGTGATGTGAACTTTGTTCACCTCCATTGTTTGTGATTGTTGTTTAATGAAACGATTCCTGAGAGATTCGAAATATGTGGTCCTTATGTACGTGATGTACCGGGAATGGATAGCAGAGTATGTGTGCACCGCAGCTAAGTCTCGGGGTGCTAGTATTGTATATTTATGATGAGAATAATATATTGTTAATTGAAATGAATTGTCATGAATAAATGTGAGTATTAATAATAACAACAGTTTGTGAAATGAAAATGGAAGATCTCTAGTAATTAGTAGTACTACCATGGGATACTGTGTAGAAAGTTATAACACTCTGTTAACTAAAAGTTATTGGGAATTGAATTGGATATCGTATAGAAATGTTAGATTTTAGTGTCGGACTAGTTAGATATGGGAACAACTAGAATGGGTACGGGTACGATAGGAGTGCACAATTAGTTAAGAGGTGAGGAACTCATGTGAGTGCACACACTATCATGTACTTTATATTCACTGTTTAATGATATTAAACACTTGCAAAAATTTTAAATTATTTTCAGAATCGGGCTCTGACCCGTTTGCTTTCAAATCTATTTTTGTAAAAACCTTTTAGGTGCCCAGCCACAAGGACACCATGCATAGGAGTTCTATTCAGGTGACGTGCTGTAGCTGCTGTGGAAGTTACAGGACCTTGATCGTAGACGCATCCATTTCCGATCTTGACTCCATTATCAGATTTTCTCATTGTTGGGCATGTTGCCCCATTCCTTTTAGAGACATCTTACTTTTCAGTTATTTCAAACTTTGGGTTGTAATTAATTTAGTGATGCAGACTTGGTATTTATTTATTTCAGTATTCGGATTGTTGTGAGGAGTATTCCTCCAGACTCATTATTATTTGATGGTAATTCTATTGTGACTATGTTGTGGTCGTTATGTTAGCATTTCATAATTTACTTATTGTATGTTAATCGGATTTAATTAAAACTGACAACTCACTTTTTAAATATTAGGTGGCTAGAAATTGTTAAAACGTTTTCGACAGTGATGCTATGAACTGAATCAACTTGGCATTTTGTATTAATTTAATAAAGGAGTAGCTTCCCGGTATTTAATTAGTCGGGGTGTCACAGGTGGTTTCAGAGTCCTTAGGATCTGTACGGCTTATTATGTTTTCGCTGAGCTTTCTTTGATATAGAGCCCTATATTTTAGTACTGTTATATTGTTTTGTGTATGCTTCGCTGTTAAGCTATTTTGAGATAATAACTGTGAACTTATAAGACTTTACTCTCATTTCAGATGCCTCCACGATGTGCACAGCGAATTCCTAGGGATGCACAGCCAGAGCCACAGCCTGCACCAGTTCAGGGCACTATGAATGCCGCCGAGGTTGCAGCTATTGTAGCCCAAGCGGTAAATGCCGCCCTAGCCGTTGTACAACAAGAACCACCCCAGGCGTCGGTAGTCGCGCCAATTTAGGCTCATGCATTCACGTCTTCTTAGGAACGCGTTCATGATGCTTTTCAGAAAGCACACCCTCCGGAGTTTGCAGGCAGCTCCGATGTTGTGGTATCCAGTCAGTGGAGGAAGGACATTCAGAGGCACTTAAGGATGTACGAGTGCACAGATGTTCATAAGCAGATGCTGGCTACTTTCAAGCTAGTAGGATCTGCATTGCAGTGGTGGGAGTCCATTACCACCGCAGAAGAGAGGGACGCCCTTTCTATTCAGGAGTTCTGGGTTCGGTTCTACCGCAAATATTTTCCGTCAGCTGTTCACACTGAAATGAGGAGGAAATTGATGAACCTCAAGTAGGAGGGGAAGATCATGGCCGAGTATGAGGCTGAATTTACTAATCTCTTGAACATTGTTCCCGATGAGATTTCGACTGAGGAGAAGAAGATTCAGAAGTTTATGGATGGATTGACTTGGAGAATCCGTCAGCACTTGTTGGGAAACGTCTCGTTGGCCACTTATTATGATGTGGTTAACGCGGCGCTACTTCACTGCCAGGATCATCGCTTTCACATGACTGAGAGTAAGAGGTCAGTAGAGTCCAGCCATCAGGGCAGGACAGGGGGTAATGGTGCCAGCGGGGCACAATCTACTCAGGTTCAGCACAGGCAGGGAGATTAGGGTTCCCAGCAGGGGGATTCTAAGAGGTTCAGATCTGGGAGTTTCAGAAATGGACAGGGAGGTTTTCGTAATGGCCATCAGGATCAGTAGGGCCAGCATCAGTAGTTTTAGCAGGGCCAGCACGACCAGGGGAGAAATGGTAACGGCCATCAAGGTCGTGGGCAGCAGGGACAGCAAGGGGGAAATTTTTCGGAGAAGTGCTTCACTTGTGGAAAGATTGGCCACAAACGCCAGGATTTCCCTGATAGGGGTAGGGCCCCACAACAGCAGCAGCAGGGTGCTCTACACGAGCCACAGAGGATTATGTTTCCCACCATCCTCCCAGCACCACCACAGATGGCAGCATTAGCACCCATTCTAGCGGTCCCAGTTCAGCAGGGACAACTTCAGTATGGGAGAGTGTATCAAATCCAGCATGCCGCAGCCCCACAGGATCCACCTGCCATTGAGGGTATGTTCTCTATTCAGGGGACTATGGGGCGTATTTTATTTGATACCGGGTCCATACATTGCTTCATTACCACGAGATTTGCACGCACTATTGGGTTATTAGACACCGCAGAGAGCACGGTTACTTATGTAGATTCACTATTGAGTAGGGGTTCCATGATTTCACTTATTTGTAGAGGTGTGGGTATAGAGATCGGGAGGTTTACTTTACCCGCTGATATGTTAGTATTAGAGATGACTGAGTACGATGCGATTATTAGTATGGATTGGTTAGTTGCGTATCGAGCCATGATTGATCGTTTTAGTAGGAGTATCATTTTTGCCATTCCCGGGCAGGAGATGTTTTTAGTGGCGATGCCTTGCCCTGAGGGAGGATCGTCCACTCACTTGTACTATATAGAGGATAAGACCTCTAAGGAAGTGGTGATACCACTTGATGCGATTCCAGTTGTTAGGGAGTTTGCTGATGTATTTCAGGATATACCTGGACTACCTCAAAGTAGAGATATAAATTTTGTGATCGATTTGACGCCGGGCACTCGGCCTATTGCCCGCGCACCTTACCGTATGGGTTCAGCAGAGATGAGAGAGCTACGGGATCAGATAGAACAGTTGTTGGGAAAGGGGTTTTTCCGGAGGAGTACTTTGCCGTGGGGTGCCCCTGTGTTGTTCGTAAAAAGGAGGGATGGATCGTTGAGGTTGTGTGTAGATTACCTAGAGTTGAATAAGGTCATGATACCAAAATAAGTATCCGTTGCCCCGAATTGATGACTTATTCGACCAACTGAGAGGAGCTTCCTTCTTCTCAAAGATTGATTTGCGATCGGGATACAATCAGTTGCGTATCAGGGAGCAGGACGTCTCAAAGACTGCTTTCTTGACGAGATATGGTTCCTACGAATTTTGGGTTATGCCTTTTGGCTTGACCAACGCTCCAGCCGTATTTATGGACTTGATGAATAGGGTGTTCAGAGAGTTCCTAGACCAGTTCGTCATTGTCTTTATTGATGACATTCTAGTTTACTCCCAGACAGAAGAGGAGCACGCCGAGCATTTGAGATAGGTTTTGCAGGCACTACGTCAGAACGAGATTTATGCAAAGTATGAGAAGTGTGGGTTTTGGCTGAAGGAGGTTCAGTTTTTGGGCATATCATTTTAGATCGGGGGATATCTGTTGATCCGGGAAAGGTATCCGTGGTGAGGGAGTGGGGGCAGCCCACGACACCGATAGAGATCCATAGTTTATTGGTCCTAGCAGGATACTACATGAGGTTTATTCGGGGTTTCTCAAAGATAGCGGGTCCTTTGACACATCTGACTCACAAAGGTGTGCCATTCTTCTGGAGCGATGTCTGTCAGTTGGCATTCGATGAGCTGAAGGACAAGTTGACCTCAGGACCTGTGTTAGCATTACCGAGACCGGGAGTTGAGTATCTAGTCTACACCGATGCTTCCTTACAAGGACTCGTAGGTGTGCTGCAGCAGGAGAGTCATGCCATAACTTATGCTTCCCGTAAGCTTAAGCCTCACGAGAGGAATTACCCCACCCATGACTTGGAGTTAGCGACAGTCATTTTTGATCTTCGAATTTGGAGACACTGTCTCCTGGGGGAGAAATTTCGGTTGTTCACAGACCATAAGTCTTTACAATACCTCTTCACGCAGAAGGAACTAAATATGTGTCAATGACGGTGGCTTGAATTTGTGAAGGATTATCAGTTTAATATCCAATATCACCCAGGGAAGGCTAACGTGGTAGCAGACGCGTTGAGCCATAGTCCAGTAGATGAGGTGGCCGAGGTGTGGAAAGCCAAGTGGAAGGAGTTGGGGTACCAGGATGCAGTGGCCCGATCGTTCATGTCTGTGATGACTGTTACACCGCAGATTGTTACGAGAGTGGTAAAGGCCCAGGCAAATGACTCGTTCTGTCAGGAGAAGATAGTTCGATTACTAGCATAGGGAGCCAAGTCCTATACCGTTAGCTCAGACGGGGGATTACGCTTTATTGGGAGACTAGTCATTCCAGAAGGGGAAGATTTACGGTACGAGGTGATGACAGAGTCGCACGGCTCACGGTTCATGGTACACTCAGGTGGGGATAAGATGTACCAAGACATGAGACGACAGTATTGGTGGAGCGGGATGAAGAGAGATATTGCCGTGTTTGTTTCTAAATGCGCCACTTGTCAACAAGTAAAGGTGGATCATCAGAGATCGGCAGGACTCCTACAGCCATTAGAGGTTCGAACGTGGATGTGGGAGAGCATATCCATGGACTTTATCACGGGGTTACCTATGTCACAGAGGGGTCACGACTCCATATGGGTAATCAAAGTTGCCCATTTTCTACCCGTAAGGACAGACTACACTACGGGACAGTATGCCCAGATTTTCATTGCGGAAATAGTGAGACTTCACGGTGTGCCTCTAAATATCATGTCTGACCGAGACAAGATATTTGTTTCACGATTTTGGGAGAGTTTCCAGGAAGCCATAGGCACTGAATTGCGATTGAGTACAGCTTATCACCCGCAGACCGATGGGCAGACCGAGCAAACAAATCAGATGTTGGAGGACATGTTGCGTATGTGCATCCTAGACTTTGGGGGTGGATGGGAGCAGTACCTACCACAGGTGGAGTTTGCTTATAATAACTCCTATCAGTTCACCATTGGTATGGATCCATTTGAGGCATTGTATGGTAGACCTTGTCGTTCCCCAACATGTTGGTTAGAAGTGGGGGACAACAAACTCCTTGGGCCGAAAGTGATTCAGGACACTTTGGCAAGGATAGAATTGATACAGAGTCGCATTCGGGTAGCTCAGGATTGGTAGAAGAGCTATTCTAATGCGAAAAGGTTCTTCAGAGAATTCAAAGTGGGGGACCATGTGTTACTCAGAGTATTTCCTATGAAGGGGATTATGCGTTTTAGGAAGAAGGGGAAACTGGCACCGAGATATGTGGGGCCATTTCCTATCATTGAGCAGATTAGGCCCGTTGCGTATAGACTTGGGTTACCGGAGCACTTGCATAGGATTCATGATGTGTTCCATATTTCCTCGCTAAGGAAATATCTTAGGGACGATTTGGCCCATACTCACATTGCTTTGGAGGACATTGATCTCCAGCCATATAGTTCCTACGAGGAGGGGCCGATTTCTATTTTCGACCGAAGCGAGCGGAAACTGTGGTAAAAAATAGTACCGTTGGTACGTGTTCAGTGGCGGCATCATAATGCCGAGGAGTCCACATGGGAGCGTGAGGATGAGATGCGCGAACGTTATCCAGAGTTGTTTTTACCAGGTACTCTTTAATTCTGAATTTCGGGACAAAATTCTGTTATTAGGGGGGAAGTATGTAATACCCCGTAATTTTATTGATATTTATTTAAGGGATTAATTAAATTAAATGAGAATTAATTGGAAATTAATCCGGGTATAAATACTAACGAGATGTGAGTTGGTATTTGATTATTATGTTAAAATTTATTATTTCCGAGTACGTATGGTAATACATGAGTATTGCTGATATTTAAATTATCACGAGGGAGCTATACGATAATTTGGGAAATTTAATTGGGACGCGCGTGTCAGTTGCGTTAGGAACGTAATTAATTGAATTAAAAAGTGAATTTTATTTTTATCAACCGAATGGTCATTTTGAGTGCGCCAACGAGTCCGGAAGGGTTGAAATAGTCAGAAAACACTAGCCGGGGGTTTAGATTGGGTCCCGGGGCATTTTTGGGCCATACCGACAACTTAAAAGGGTATTTTGGTGATTTTAAAAATAAGGGAATTAAAACCCACGAAAATTAGAGTTAATATTTATTATTTTAAAGGGGACACTAAGGCCATTACCATCAAAAAGCTTTAGAAGTGGGCTGCGGGAGTTAGAGAGGAGTTACCATAGGGTTCCAAACCTAAAACACTCACCACCATCAAATTGGAGAGGATTTGTGACTGATTGAAGGAGAGAATCAACCTCGAATCATCGCCAACACATCTGGAAAACGAATCTAAGGCAAGTGATTTGATATTCTTAGTGCATTGAATATTTCTTCCATGTTTAGTGTAGGAATTATCTTATCTTGAAAGTTTTGAAGAAAATCAATGAAATTGTTGGAGAAACTTTAAATTTGGGTTAGGATTTGGATGTAGAATGATGATGGACTAATTTAGTATTCGAAGAGTTATATATGATGATTTAAAAACGGATTTATGATGAGTAATTAGGCATAATAAAAATTATGGGTCCATGTTCATAGGGTTTGGGGAAATATTTGGAGATTTATATTAATTCCATGATGATTTGTAAGATTTGACCCCTAAAATATGTTAAGGAATGATCTAGGGTGATTAGAAATGGTTTATATACATTAAAACATAAATTGGATGGTCTTAGGGTGGATTTAGAGAAGTGAAGAATGAAGAAAAACGGACTTGGGAATTTCTGGGCTGAAACTGCCATCTCGTTAGAAGACTTGCCCAGGTCGTTCGAACGACCTCGTTCGAACGACCTCGTTCGAACGACCTCGTTCGAACGAACTTCTAACGAGATGACAGTATCCCTTCTAACGAGTTGGTAGTTCGTTCGAAGCCTTTCATTCGAATGACACTCGTTCGAACGAGATTTCTAACGAATTGACAGAATGGACTTTTAGGCCTGATTTTATTTCTAGTGGCCTGTAGACTTATTTAAATTTACCTTATCAACTAGTGGGTATAGTTGGGATATTGGGGTACATTGATGAGTAAAACTTAGGATCTCGTAGTAAATCGGATGACATTTTTAGATTAGGAAGCGAGTAACTAATCGCGACGTGAGAAGAATTGATAACTTAAATACTTATAAACCGGGGACTTGTGAGTTGTATAACCAAAATGTGGGTATAAGAACGAGATGTATACCACTAATAAAATATTGTGATATCTAAGATGTGTGAATGCTTAGTGTATGTATTTATCCGTGTATAACATACCTACCATACTTGCTATCATGGGAGGTCAGCGTTCGATCTGGGCCATTTAATCTTTGTGTGCCTACGGGAGGGATTTGGATTGGTACCTCGAGGACATAGGTCAGAGAAGGACTTATTGAGATGTTAATAAGTCTGCTGATCATGGGAGCGTAGGTATGTGCGTGACCCATGTGATGTGAACTATGTTCGCCTCCATTGTTTGTGATTGTTGTTTAATGAAACGATTCCTAAGAGATTCGGAATACGTGGTCCTTATGTACGTGATGTACCGGGATTGGATAGCAGAGTATGTGTGCACCGCAGCTAAGTCTCGGGGTGCTAGTATTGTATATTTATGATGAGAATAATATACTGTTAATTGAAATGAATTTCCATGAATAAATGTGAGTATTAATAATAGGAATAGTTTGTGAAATGAAAATGGAAGATCTCTAATAATTATTAGTACTAACATGGGATACTGTGTAGAAAGTTATAACACCCTGTTAACTAAAAGTTATTGGGAATTGAATTGGATATCATATAGAAATGTTAGATTTTAGTGTCGGACTAGTTAGATATGGGAACAACTAGAATGGGTACGGGTACGATAGGAGTGCACAATTAGTTGAGAGGTGAGGAACTCATGTGAGTGCACACACTATCATGTACTTTATATTCACTGTTTAATGATATTAAACACTTGCAAAAATTTTAAATTATTTTCAGAATCGGGCTCTGACCCGTTTGCTTTCAAATCTATTTTTGTAAAAACCTTTTAGGTGCCCAGCCACAAGGACACCATGCATAGGAGTTCTATTCAGGTGACGTGCTGTAGCTGCTGTGGAAGTTACAGGACCTTGACAGTAGACGCATCCATTTCCGATCTTGACTCCATTATCATATTTTCTCATTGTTGGGCATGTTGCCCCATTCCTTTTAGAGACATCTTACTTTTCAGTTATTTCAAACTTTGGGTTGTAATTAATTTAGTGATGCAGACTTGGTGTTTATTTATTTCAGTATTCGGATTGTTGTGAGGAGTATTACTCTAGACTCATTATTATTTGATGGTGATTCTATTGTGACTATGTTGTGGTGGTTATGTTAGCATTTCATAATTTACTTATTTTATGTTAATCGGATTTAATTAAAATTGACAATTCACTTTTTAAATATTAGGTGGCTAGAAATTGTTAAAACGTTTTCGACAGTGATGCTATCAACTGAACCAACTTGGCATTTTGTATTAATTTAATAAAGGAGCAGCTACCCAGTATTTAATTAGTTGGGGTGCCACAGTAGGGTAATGGACCAAACAACCCGCGGTCCTTCTTCCCCTCCCGATCACTTGGATATAAAGATTTCATACCAAAATTCCCTCATCACTTCTTCAGACGACGGGCATTCCAACTCAGAGGAAAGAAGATGCTTAATATCTGTTGGTCGTTTTTGATCCAGTTGCCAACAGTTCGGGTGAATTTGTTGAAGTTTTCAATATCATTCACTATCAGCCTCCACATCCTATATCTTTTTGTAGTTCTAAAATTCTTCCATCGGTGGGGGCTTTTACGGTCAAGTGCGCTATATGCTTGGATGAGACTTTTTTGTGACGTGGCTTGTGAGTGGAAGCCCAATATATCGTGTGATGATGAGCCGGACATCAGGCAAGACGGAAGGAAGCTCGAAGTTCACTGACGTGCATGCATCTTTTTCCTTACTTCTCTTAATATTTGTTTTGGGTTATTAATTAGATTTAATGTTATTAAATCGATAATTTTTATTTTTTAGTTCGTATAAAATTATATGTTTTAAAATAAGTTAACACGTTATAATTGTGTGATTTTGGACAAAGTAACAAACAAAATTTAACATCGAATAGGAGAAATAATTTCATCAATTTTCTTTTCAATTGGGTGAATAGTAAGTATTTGACTTTGAACCAAACAAGCCCTAAGATGCCCACCACAAATTGTTTAAACTATGAAGACCGTAATAATGGTTCTCTTATCATCTTCAATCTGATTTGGTTATCTTTTGTTATGGTTTTCAGGTATTATGTTGTGCCTTTAGGAAAGCGACTTAGATCGATTGTGGAAATTCAAAGGTATATTTCTCCTCTAATTTGATCATGGCAGCTACGATATATTTTTATGACATGAAAAAGAGAATTTCGAATACGATCCCTATCTTAGTAACAAGGTTATGGAAAATATATTTTTTCTTGTGGCCACAATAGAGATGAACACCAAGAAAAGTTGAGAGGGATGTGCTTAAACGGAAAATTAGTGACATTTTAAAAAATTCTCTTGCGAGCTGAAGACGTGGGTAAAATGAAGCAACTCCTGTCATTGTTAACTAGTTTACCCGAGCTCTATTCATACTTGCACGAAAACCCCATGAGCTTATTTAATGATTGTCTCTAACTGTTTGTAAATATCAAAATGTCATTGGCAAATGATATCTCATGGATATAACTAGGGTTGCTTTGCATTTTTTTTCTTCTCTAAAAAGGGGAATTAGAGCTGCTTTAAGTTGTTTAAAACATAATTTTTAAAGTCAACAAAATTATTTACAAAATAGAGCTATTGAAGCACACATGCAAGGCCATATGTTACCAACGTTTTGAATGGTGGGCAACCACCTAACGCCAATGTGTCCGCCTTTTTTGTATATATATAAAGTATAATGCCAAAAAAAATTAATTAATAGTACAAATATAACAATTCAACATGAAGTCTAACTTAGCAATGAAAATTGAAGCTAACGGGTCGTGTTTAGGCCTGGCTCGACACGACACGACTTGGTTTTATCCACCTCGAACACGATACGATGTCGTGTTTTTTTCTAACACGAACACGATTCGTTAATAACACGTCTCGACATGAATAGCATGATAAAAAAATCATTCCAATTAGGCACTATTAACATAGCCCGACATGATAACCCGTCAATTACTTTTTTTTATTATAATAAAAATGCATTTTTATTTTAATAAAAAATGCAATTACTGATGAAAAAACTTGAAGTCTGTAAACCAAGAATTTAATTTAGTTTTCCCTTCTTTCCTTCCCAATCGCAAGTCAAATTCCAAGTGAAATTGTATGTATGAGATCCTCAAACAGATTTCTCATCGACTAATATATATATATACCACCTCCATGGTCACCGGATATCAAACCCAATATTCTAACCACATGGAAGGAGTTGAGCTGGACCAAATCATTTTCTCCAAAGTAGTGTAGTCTCTCTCCAAAGTGATAATATTATACTTGAAGGTGTATGATTGCAGGTTTAACATGCCTCAAGGCTTAAGTCTAAACACACCAACTACATATCATGATTTTAGAATATTCAACAATTTGAATATTACATTTGACACTTGTGTAACTTGTAATTCGGATCCAATGGAATTCAGATTTAATGATCGAGACTCAAATCTCCTAACCTCTGGTTGTTTGGATCCTTTTTCTATAATCGTAGGTAATTCTGATGCTACAGTTTCATGCGTGGATCCAGATTCTCTCATACCCACCGAAATCGTCATGTTGGACCTGCTCAATCATTCAAATCGGAGTTGAGAGGCTCCATTTCACTAAAATCGTCATTGTTGATCTGGTTGATCTGGTTTGATCTGGATTTTGATCTTGAGTGATGAGTGGATTATGAGATGTAGGGAGTTCATTTTTAAAGAAAATCGAAAGAGATGAAAGGGAATGGAAAGGGCCAATGAGGTAGGGATAAGAGAGATGAATAGTCTTGGTTTGAGTAAATGACTCGTTTGAGCGATAAATATAAGAGATTAATGTAGAGATGGTGGAAAAATGTGCTAAATATATTTGGAGCTATGCGATATGGATAGCCTAAATGGTGTTCAAAATTTAGTTTTAGAGTTTTAGAGGAGTGGAGGAGACGTATCGAAAAATGAAGAGTTAGAAAAAATAAGCCTTACTGTCATGCGTGGTTTTAAGGAAGAGAGGAAGGAATTATTAAATCCACGTGTCAAATCGTGGTTAAAAGGTACAACTTTAGACTACAGTTTTATGATATACATAGATTTTTTAAAAGTAATTGGAGCTACTCGGGTGCTGATTTTGGGTGCTAATTAGAACACAATTGGGTTTTAATTGGGTTTATTCGGGTTCCTTATCGTGTTTTAAATGTGCTAAAACGGGCCAAATTTGGGTTAATTTTTTGGCACGAACACTACATGGCCCGCTAGTGGGCCAAAAAAATCTAACCCGAACATGACAAGTAGTGCTTATTTCATTCTAATTTTGTGTTTTTGTGTCGTGTCGAAAATTAACACCCCTAAGTCTAAGCAACGGCTGCTAAATTTGGGTATGCGTCCATCTAATTAGACGTTACAAGTGCATAGTAGCCAAACTTTAGGCCTGTTGTCAAGCGCCTAAGAGAGATTTTAAATGCTAGTTATTACTTTTTACTATATAATTATCGACAAGTAACCATTGTAGAGCTTTAGTTAGGTTTCTAATTTCAGCAATCCCCCAAGGCCTATGTGCGGGATAAGGAGGTGGGATATGATAATATTATCCCATATTTTGTTTGATATGGAATGGGATAGGATTGCAAGTGGGATTATTTATCCCATCCCATGTTTTGCGTGGATTGGATATGATTGAAAGTGCCATAAGTTATCCCAATTAAGTATCTTATCCCACCAAGTGTGGAATAAAATCATCCCACATAGGAGGTGGGATTATTTTATCCTGTTGGGATGAGATGACTTTTATCCAATCCCACCTTCTTATCCCGTGCATCAAAGGAAGCCTAAATTAATATTTTCTGATTTCGAGTAGCGAAGGTTTATTGGGTTTATACGACTAGCATTATCAATGTTTATTTTGTACATAGATAGTTTATTACTTTTTAGCAAATTGTGTGCTAGTAATGCAAGTAATTTTTTGAAACGCACATATTTAAAACATACTGTATCCGCACGTGAACTCAGGTTTCTTAGTTTGATTGTTTCGCTATTGTATCATATAGCATATTCAGTATATTTGCAACTTAGCATGTAGTTTTTCTTCTTGGTAAAATTTATTAATATGTCATTCCTAGTCCTTATATATGATTAATTTAATTCTTACACTTCGTTTAAAGTTTCTCAACATGGTTTTGTATTAATAACATGTACTTGTTGGAACATTCAGAATACATGGGGGTGTAAATATGTCACAATTTTCGTTTGAGATTTCGAGACGATTGCAGGAAGAGTTTGTAAGAAAGCAGACTGTTCGTCATCTTCAAATGATGCTAATAATGTTGTTAGGATCTGTTGAACCGGCTAAAGGTATGTGATTAAACTCATGTAATATGTACGGAGTATCGTAGTTGTCAAATTGTGTAATAAATCGTGTATTAGAATCCTATGCATTGGGTAGCATAATGTAGAATATATAGTAATAAATGAATAAATTTGTAGAGAAAGCATTATAAATGTAATAAAACATATTATATCAAAAATCTAATATTAGGACATGTTGACCGCGTTGAATATTTGGTTTTGCCTTGGTGATTAAAAAGTGTCTCCAAGTTCCACTGTATTCCCTCATATTAAAATTAGAATAAATAGAAACAAGTATTAATTAATAAATTAAATGCATATTCGTCTACATTTCTTTATAAGATAAAATCGATATGAATTCATGCGGCTACGATGTAATGCTACCTACAATACAACCATGATCTGGTTTTGTATCGTGTATATGTATCGTATATCATACGATAGTGATAACTTTGCATAATATACTTTATGTTTCATATTTTAGGTGAAATGGGTTTCTTTTTAACTAAAATTTGTGATAGTCGGTCCGGGTAGAATATCCCATCCCCAGTGGAAAATTGCCATGTGGCTACCAGTACTTTTCGCATCATTTAGACAACTCTTTACCGTATAGAGGCTCGTTTTCTTTTACTTTTCAATATATTTTGCATCTCTATTATTTCAATTGCAAAAATTAAATCTTTTTCCAAATTTGGAAAGAGTATAACATATTAACCCTCAAATATCCCTTTTAGCATGGGGTGCTCTAATGGACTTAGAGTTTTTTCCTTCCAGATTTTTAGATGTAGCTCATTTATTTATCAAATTTTACATTTGTTTCAGCCTGTCCTATAGCGTGCGCATTTCCAGATGAGAATATAAAAATTCGTTTCGGTGGGTCAATGTACTATGCTTCGCATTTCGAAGCGCACGTCCCAGGACCACCTCAGAAAGTAAGGAGGATGTAGAGCCCCTAAATAAACATGGGAAAGGTGGTTATGTTTTTGTTCAAGTATTTGCCCCCTCCTTGTGTTCTATGTTATTATTGTTACAAGACAAACTATATATAGAAAAAAAAATCATGGATTTGGTGAACTTTGAAATGGTGGTTGGAAGTGTTGAGGGGTTGTTGATTTTGGGTGGTTGAATATATTAGTTGTTGTAGGATTTTAAACTCTTGTTAGTAATGATGTTAGCGAAACTATATGAAAGAAATTCTATATCCTATTAGTTTGTTTCTTATCCAGTGATACTTTTATTTTTACATGGTTAACCCTATTAAACTTTTCCTTTTGTAGAAGTAAATAGTGTTTGAAATATTTGTAAAATCATTTTGTGCAGACTCAAGATCACAACTCATTTTTTGCGACCTCTGCGTTGGTTCATGAGTGTGATTCAAAACACGAATCAATGCAAACACATGTATGAGCAAAAATCGAGAGTCGGCCTATAATTATTCATAACCGTAAGATATACTACCATATTACAAAGCAAAAAAAAATTGGTAATAGAATCATCCCCTAAAATGTCCATATAAATGGAGCATATTTATTGCTTTTTGTTTATACTAGCTCCTTCCCAATTAATAGCCAACTAATAAAAAGGACAGTTTTTAAGGATGGATTCAATCAAGGGCTAAGATCGAGAGTTTCTTTATTTTGGAATTTGGTTCGTTGATTACAAACAAAATAAAGTGAAGTGAATTGTTAATTGGGACCTCTCGAAAAGAAAAATATGACTATTAATTTGGATTAAAGGAAGTTATAATAGGGGTGGGGGACAACCTCACATAATAAGTTTCAACTTCATAATCCAATGTTTAAGATAGTTTGGCCTCTTAAATTACGTATCACATCTCCTTTCACCCATCAAATAACTTTTTTATACTTTCTGCAACAAAATGTACATACAACACAATCTTATATTCATCAATCTTCTCTATCCCTTTTGAATACCTGAACTAGTGAGGAATTTGGAAGTCCATGCTAATATAGGTATTTTAGTTTGCATATTTGTAACAAAATATTTTTAGGTTTGAGCCTCAAGCAAATTGAACATCTCTTGGGACCAACCAATCAATATTGAAAAGGCAATAAGTGGATCAAATCACAAATTTTCTACACATTTTCACGTATTTTTAGACACAAAATAATTTCATAGTCAAATAAATTGTATGCCTACAAATAAATTTAGTTCAAAATCACTTAAAATAATTTTCCAAATTTTTTTTCATGATATTTCCTTATTTTAAATAATTTTTAATCATTTTTAAAGCATTTTATAAACAAGTTTTATTAAGGAAAATCCATATTATTGAAATATTGATTGTTTAATTTTAAACCATCAGTAAGATAATATAAGATTTAATCATATTTGTTAATCTCACAAGTATTAAGTTTGGTTTCCTCGAAGTTAACAAACATATTTAGTTTGAACCTTTAAATTGTACACGTAGAACTATTATTAACTATTAGATCACTTATATACAAATTGTGTTTGTTTATTATTTATCATTGATCTAGAGAAATGATCAATAAAGGAAATGAGAGATCCTTGTGATGGTTTAGTAGTCCAATTAAAATGACGCTATCCTGTTAACTTATAGTTACATGTTAGCGTATTCTTAATGCTTCATCTTATGACTGTTGGATTGGGCCTTTGATCTAAGTTGTTCATTTTCCTTGACTTTTAATGGCTTTTTAGAATCTTCCCTTAGTCCTTATTGTCTCAAACTTGAAGAAGTTAATAAATTCTAGAGAGGGAGATAGAGAGAGAAATTTCCATCCTCAACAAAGTGTCTCTCCAGTTTAAACTAAATATAGATCTGGTTTAGAAAAGATTTATGCAATTGTAAATGTTTATAAAATCGATCTAATATTCTCATTACACTCACTTCACACTTTCATTGTTAAAGTTATGATTTATACATGTCTTTTCTTAAAAATCATTTTAATCATATTTATGTAGAGATCATGACTCTCTCAAACTAGATCTAGGTTTATTAGTTGTATATTTGTAAATATCGAGTATTTTCTCTCAATCTTGATGTAAAACTGAAATTTTACACTTATTTGTGGTAGATATAAAGTTTTATGTTATTTTTTTAAAGTCATTTAAAAAGTTTTTGATGTACGTTTATAGAGTTCAGATCTGAAAATAATTTTTGAAAACTATACACATTTGTGATTTTTAAATCATACTAATTATTGTCTTAAATATCCGTATGAGATCTAGGATATTTGAGTTTATGAGAGGTTAAACTGTAATTATGTGTTAGATATTGTAAACCTAGTTTCTCATTAGGTTATTTGTTTAAACAAAACACACAAATCCACTGTTGACCGTTGGGGAGACTCCAAAAAAATCAAAGAAAGGAGGTAAAATTTGCAGTAAAGTCTGGTCAAGTAAAGTTCATACCAAGACTATGAATCTCATTAGGTATTTTTTTCTTTTCATTTTCTTCTATACTTTTACTACCCATTCATTTTCTAGTGGATATTCTTTTTATTTTATGGTGTAGACACAACAATGGCATGTTTCCTTCACAAAGTTTTACCGAGTATAAATTCCTATGTTGTGAATATTTTTATCTCTTACTAATCTCCACACTTCTTTACATAGTCTAGTAGCCAATAGCCTAATAATTTGGTTAAACCAATTCAATCAAGATTTTAAAAATAAATTTGACTTGGTGTATTTAGACACTTAAACTTGTTTTAACACATCTTGTGCAAAACTTGAACATCTATTTTAAATAAAGAGGTTGCTCATCAATGGAACATCGAATTTGTCATTACCAAATAATTTATTTATATTAGAATTATGTTTTATATATTTTGTTTGAAACCCAATACTCATAGAGATTTTCACCATTCTTCCCACCATTTTTCTTTTAAAATTTTCACTAACGACCCCCATAAAAAAATTAAATTAATGGAATTTCTTTTCTTAATATATTGTTTTAATCATATGCATGTATTGATCTTGACTCTCTCATACTCGATCTAGGTTTATTAGTTCTATATTTGTAAATATCCAATATTTTCTCGGAATCTTGATATAAAAATGACATTTAACACTTATTTGTGTTAAATAAAGTTTTATAGTTAATTTTTTGAATAGGTTTAGATATATGTTAGCAGAGTTTAGATCTGAAAATAAAATTTGAAAAGTGTATACATTTCTAATTTTGAATTCATATTAACTGTTGTCTTTAATATCAGTCTGAGATCTAGGATATTTGAGTTTATGAGAGGCTAAACTATAATTTAGTGTTAAATATTTTAAACGTAGTTTCTCATTAGGTTATTTCTTTAGATACTTTGTACTTTGTAGGATTGTTTATAACTAATAAGTGTGTGAGTCATTCTTAGATATTTGTTAATGCACTCATTTACACCTACATTAAGCACAACACGCAAATCATTCGTTGACTGCTGAGGTAACTCTAAAAGAAGTCAAAGAAAGGAGCCAATGTTTGCAGTAATGTCTTGTCAAGAAAATTTCATACCAAGAGTACGACTCTCAATTAGGTATTTAATTTTGTTTTTATTTTTTCTATGCTTTTACTATCTGTTTGTTTTCTAGTGAATAGTCTTTTTACTTTGTGACGAAGACACCATAATGGGATGTTTTGTAACAACTCACCTAAATTAAGAACGCTCAAAATCCTAAGGAATCGTAAGATTTTCTCAAATTACCAAAATACCCCTAGATAAATAATCATGCTAATACATGATTTACCATATTAATTCAATCCAAACCTGAATAAAAAAAATTACCAAATGACTTATATTTATTAGAAAAATCAGGAACCAACCCCCTAAGTTTAAGAAATTACACTTAAGCCCCTTTAACTTTTAAAAAAGTAACATATAAGCCCTAAAACTTAAACTAAAATCACCCAAGAACCAAAACTTTAGACCTAACTTATTTCCACTTTCCACCCTGCTGATGTGGGACCAGATGGATGCCTACATGGCCTAGACCACATGGAGTACAAATGGTACCCAATTAACCTTAAGTGAACTTGGTTGAAACTTTCACAAATTCTGGTTTAAAACTACCTCCTTTTTAACCAATGAACCCTCCTCCACGAACCCTATAAAAGGCATAAGTTACCCTTGAGAAAGCTGACCCCAACTCAGAGTATTTTTAGTGTAAATTTTTTAGCTTTTGTGGATCCGTTTATATTTTATGTATGAATGTTATTTTTCTTCATTTGCTTATAGTTTTGTACTTATATAGAGTAGATATATGTATTTAACTGGAGGTTCTAATATGTGAAAGCATCGAATAAGCTTAAAAACCAAAAAACTCCATAGAAGCTTGAGCTTTAATGGAGGATTATGTACCCTTGACTTTGAACCAGTTTCAAAATGAAATAATTTAAGCTTTGGCCCTCACGAAACTAGGTGCAGTGTTTAATTGAACAAAAATATATTTTTGATGCCCCAAATTGAAGTTTTCAAATTTTAGCCTTGGGATTTTTGAAACTTAAATTTAGAGGTTATGCTCAACCAAAATCCTTCAAACCAAACTTGTTTGATGGAATTTTCAATATTTAACACAACCATCAATATGACACAATCCAAATAATATCTTTTAATCACCTATATCCAGGTCAAAATTTTGCCATTTTTACAGAAAACCAATAGCTCGAACTAGCCCACCAAAATTTTTGAAACTTATATGGCCGGATTCATCTTATAAAATTACACAAATTTCATTCACGAACCAAATCAAATGGTGTCCTAAAATGCTTCAAATAGAGGGTAAAAGTTTCATAACCCAAAAGTCAACATATCAAAGGTTGAAGATGAAGTATCTTAGACATACGCGAGTGGGGGTAAAACCAAGCGCATATAGAGTTCGACCCAGCATGTGAGAGCACGTCCCAATCCGAAAAATCTATTTTTAAATTTTGAACAAAATGGTATTTTACATTACCCTATTTATATACCTAGAAAGCATAATCTCAAGAAAACATGTTAAAGGTTGAAAAAAAAATAACTTTGACTTTACACATAAACCCCGGCCAATTTTTCAAGTATTTCAAAACAGACCGATTTTTTTAAAAATCCTTTTGTTAAATATAGCCATTTTTGTCTCTTTACACTAAACCTAAATCGAAATGGAAATAAAGAAACAAATTATACTTTAAACTTTTGAAAATTAAACAATAACACCCTTCCAATATTTTTACACCGAAAGTTTATGTAAATTTGAATTTCACTACCTTCCCCAAGCATCTTATAAACATTATTTTTAGACCTATACTACCACTTATATTCTAATTGATTTCAGACTATCCAGTCAACCACCATGATTTAGAAGCGTTAAACCACAACTCGTATTTACAAAGTAGGTGATTTTATTTTCAGTCTTAAACAAATTGAGCGTATGTCTTTTCAACTACTTTATTTTTCTATCACTCTCTGATCACTTTGAACTCATGTGTCAATTACAAAATCTTTTGTGTAGTTCATATTTTACCATGCATATTGATTCTCTCGATATCTCAGTTATTCCTGAAACTCGATAAACCATTACAACCTATGAATTCAGTAAGAGCCACTGAATTCCTGTTTACCCTTAATTGTGATATAACCCTGTATCTTATTAAAAGTAATTGCATTTACCCCTGAAATTTATAACCATTATCAGTGAAACCCTAATAGCATACTGATTAGGCATAAATTCTTTACATTTATCCCCTTAATTTCGGTATTTGTATGATCTCGTGCGGTGTAAATAGATTGGATTTGTCTTATATTTATGCTACTAACCCTTTATGGCAAGTATTCCGTATTTTGTGTATCTCTTATGTGTTTTACAAGTATTTCATGCAAGGTAGTGCCAAAGAGAACTCAAAACAGTGAAAGAAAACTGAGAAACGGGGAGTAAAGGGCATTTTCATAATTTTACAGCCTTATTTCGGAGGTGGGGCCAACTAGAAAGTTGAATAGATTTCAACTATAAGAACATCGGAAAAATGGCACCTCAATCGGAGTCCGGGTGTGAAAGTTATGAGCAGTCAAAGATAGAAGAAAAAGTCAAATAAAGAGAGGACCGATCCACCCAGAAATTAAAAGAACCGGTCCGCACAGGACCGGTCTGCCCAGAAATTAAAAGAATCGGTCCATATAGGACCGATATGCCCTCACCCTAGATCGATCCGCTGTGCAAACTCCAGTAGACCTCGGATCGAAAGCAAATCGAAGAAGGCAGAAAAATAAAAGAACCGGTCCGCACCGGACCGGTACCCCAAGAAATTAAAAGAACCGGTCTGCATTCAAGTCAAACCGGTCCGGAGGAGGACAGGACCGATTCAGATCAAGGCAAACCGGTCCAGAGGAGGAGGGGACCGGTCCGGCTGTCGCAGTTTTAATTTTCTAATTTTCCTCTAATGGAGAGTCCTAGTGCTGCTAAAACTCTTGGAGTCTTGTAGGGTATAAAAACCCATTTTATTGTTATTATTTGCATAGAGAATTGTAGATAATTTTCCATTCTTTTTTAGAAACCCTAGTTTTGATACAATTTATTCTTTTTGTTCCAATAGTGAAGATTATTCAACAATTCTTTGATTACAAGTGTTCTTAATTGCTGCTGCCACTGCTTTGGTAAGATTAGGAGTTACTTTTTTTCAGTCCAATTCCTTTCTACATCATTCCACAATTTTTTCTTAGTTTCATCATCGTTTTCTGCACATCAAACACTATTTTCATTACTTTCAGCATGTTAGGCTAGATTTTCCAAGGCTGGGATACATGAACCCAGCCTAATGTGTTAATTGCATGTGTATAAAATTATTCCTCTGAATTTAGTGATTGATTACGACCGTATTGCGTAGGAACGTAACAATTGTAGATCTTTATATCTCGTTTGCCTCTGGGTAATCGGAATGATTTAGAATGCAATTCGAGTGTCACTATTGCGATACTGTTTTACTCGTCCTCAAATTAAGTATGACGCGGGCTTGAACCTCGTATACGTAATTCTTGGGAGTACTAAATTCTGGGTCAAATTAATGAGTTAAATTTACGATTAGTATTATAACTTCAATTCACTAGGGTTGGGGGATTGTATTCCCGTCCCGTTCTTCCTATCACTTAGTCAAGAGTTTGAAATCATCTTTCGATCATATTTTAGGTAATTTAGTGTAATTGCATTTTCTCATAATTTCATAATTGCATTAAGTGTAATCAATTCTCAAAACCAAATCATTTTTCCTTTCTTTTTAGAGTCAAAGTTAGGATTCCTTCGTCTTTTCCCGTTGTCACAACTCTGTTGTCCTTTTTCCCTGAGGATCGATACCCGACTTATCAGATTATTACTTGAGCGACAGGCTTGCACTTGAGCCTAGAGAGTACGCACTTCTGAGACACATTCTGAGTCGCGTCACATACCTTATGATGCAGGGATTAGACCTAGGTATGCCACAACTGTTCTAATTGTCCTGTAAGACTAAGATGGTGAGTGCCTAGTTTTTATCTACTATATACGCATGATTGCCAGTGTCGGAAGTGTGCATATTCCCCAATTATTTGGTATTTCCTATCAAAAAGTTTTGGACGATATTGTAAAGGTATTGCTACACTATTGAAGCCCTATAACCGATAATTAATGGGTTATCTTGTTATAATCTGAACCCTTATCATGGTAATTCGATACAAAACATATCCAATTACACTTCACCATATTATTATTTTACATATCATTAGACTCCAGTATACCCCTATTAATTCTATGATATTTCATTTTGTTTCGAATTTTGATATACAATATTAATTTCGATTACCCTTTGATAACACATTCTCTTATACCTTGTATAGAAATAAAATTATCTCCTTGGCATGTCTGCTTAATTATTTTCCTTCTAGATGGACGATGAGCTCGAAAAAGGTAAAACATCACCTGCACTTATGAACTTTTACTCAGTTTTACCCCAAAAAATATTTCCATTAACATACGTGTGGGCGATAGCCGATAAGGATAGTAGCCCCCGTTGGAATATCTATACAAAACTTATCAACTTATGTGATTCCCTAGTGTTTCTACAAGTTTACCTATTATGTGTGGTGTGTATGAATAAAGATTTATTCCCGCTTATTTTAGAAGCATGTATGTAATAAGATGCTGAGCATCCCCTATAATAAAAACCATTTAATTTACGTTTCCTTTAATTATCTATTGTATTTATTATATCGCCTTGGTTACCATTAAAAGCATAGAATTGCGAATGCGACATGTTTTCTCCACAAAGTTTTTACCTAATATAAATTCATGTGTTGTGCACGTTTTTATCTCTTACTAACCTTCATATTGTTTTACATAGTCTAGTAGCCAATAGCCTAACAGTTTGATAAAACCAATTTAATCAAGATTATCAAAATAAAATTTACTTGGGGTATTTAGACCATTAATCTTGTTTTAACGCATCTTGTACAAGATCTGGACATCTATATTAAACAACAAGGTCACTCATCAAGGGAACACCAAATTCATCATTACCAAATAATTTATTTAAATCAAAATTGTGTTTTATATATTTTGTTTCAAATCTAGTACTCGTAGTGATTTTCACCTTTCTTCCCACCATTTTTATTTTTAAATTTTCACTATTGACACTAACGGCCCTCATAAAAAACAATTAAATTAATGGAATTTCTTTTCTTAAAATATTTTTTTAATCATATGCATGTATAGACCTAGACTCTCTCATACTGGATCTAGGTTTATTAGTTCTATATTTGTAAATATCCAGTATTTTCTTTCAATCTTGATATAAAAATGATATTTAACACTTGTTTGTGTTAGATAAAGTTCTATAGTTATTTTGTTTTAAATCAGTTGAATAGTTTAGATATATGTTTGCAGAGTTCAGGCCTAAAACTAAAATTTTAAAAATGTATACATTTTTTATTTTGAATTCATATTAACTGTTGTCTTTAATATCAATCTAAGATCTAGGATATTTGAGTTTATAATAGGCTAAAATATAATTAAGTGTTATATATTGTAAACCTAGTTTCTTATTAGGCTATTTGTTTAGATACTTTGTACTTTGTAGGATTGTTTATAAATAATAAGTGTGTGTGAGTCATTCTTATATATTTGTTAATACCATCACTTACACTTACACTAAGCAAAACACAGTTATAATTCGATGACTGCCGAGGTAACTCCAAAAGAAGTAAAAAAAAGGAGGCAATGTTTGCAGTAATGCCTGGTCAAGAAAAGTTCATACCAAGAGTACGACTCTCAATTAGGTATTTCATTTTATTGTCATTTTTTCTATACTTTTACTATCCGTTTGTTTTCTAGTAAATTTTTTATTTTATTTTGTGGTGTAGACACCATAATGTGATGTTTTGTAACAACTGACCTAAATTAGGAATTTAGTTCCCTCAAAACCCTCAAATTCCTAAGGAATCCTAAGATTTTCCCAAATTACCAAAATTCCCCTAGATAAATAATCATGCTAATACATGCTTTGCTATATCAATTCAATCCAAACATGAATCTAGAAAAGTTAGGAATCAATCCCCTAAGTTAAAGAAATTACACTTAAGCCCCTTAAACTTTCAAAAATGTAACATATAAGGCCTAAAACTTAAACTAAAATCACCCAAGGACCAAAACTTTATACCCAACTTATTTCCACTTTCCACCCTATTGATGTGGGACTAGTTGGCTACCTACATGGTCTATACCACATGGAGTACAATTGGTACCCATTTAACCTTACCTGAACTTGGTTGAAACTTGCAAAAAACTCAGGTTAAAAACCACCTCCTTTATGACCAATGAACCCTCCTCCACGAACCCTACAAAAGTCATAAGTTACCATTAAAATTTTCCCATTTTTAAAGAGAACCAATAGCTCGAACCAGCCCACCAAAATCTTTAAAACTTATATGGTCAGATTCGTCTTATAAAAGTACACAATTTTCATCCACGAACCAACTCAAATGGTATCCTAAAACATTTCAAATATAGGGTCAAAGTTTAATAACCCTAAAGTCAACATATTGAAGGTTGAAGATGAAGTAGCTTACATGCGCAGGAGTGGCGGTAAAACCAGGCACATATGGAGTTCGACCTAACGCGTGAGGGCACGTCCCCAATAAAAAAATCTGATTTTTTCCCAAAATTTCTGTTTTAAAATTGTAAACAAAATGATATTTTACATCACCTTGTTTGGATGCCTAGAAACAATAATCTTAAGAAAATAGGTTAAAGGTTAAAAAAAAATAACTTTTAATTTACACATAAACCCCTGGCCAATTTTTTAAATAGTTTAAAATAGACCCATTTTTTTAATAAAATCCTTATGTTAAATGTAGCCATTTTTGTATTTTTCCACTAAACCTAAATCTATATGGAAATAAAGAAAAACATTATACTTTAAACTTTTGAAAATTAAACATTAACAGCTTCCCAATATTTTTACACTAGAAGTTTATGCAAATTTTCACTTCACTACCTTCCCCTAGCATCTTATAAACATTATTTATATACCTATACTAACTACTTATATTCTCCCTGATTTCAGACTATCCAGTCAACCACCGTGATTTAGAAGCACGAAACCGTAACCCGTATTTACAAAGTAGGTGATTTTATTTTCAGTATTAAAAAAATTGACCTCATGTGTTTTCAACTACTATATTGTTATATCACTCTATGATAACTTTGAACTCATGTGCCAATTATAAACTCTTTTGTGCAATTCATATTTTACTTTGCATATTGATTCTCTTGATATCTCATTTATTCCTGAAACTCGAAAAACCACTACAAACTATGAATTCCGTAAGAGCCACTGAATTCCTATTTACCCTTAATTGTGGTATAACCCGGCATCTTATTAAACTTAGTTTCATTTACCCCTACAATTTATAACCATTACCAGTGAAACCCTAGTAGCATACTTTATGATCCAGGGATTAGACCCAGGTATGCCACGACTATTCTAATTGTCCTGTAAGACTCAAATGGTGAGTGCCTAATTTTTATCTGCTACATACGTATGACTGACACTCTAGCTAAGTGTGCCAAGCCTTTTATTATTCCCCAATTATTTGGGATTGCCTGTCCAAAGGTTTTGGACGATACTATGACGATATTGCTATGCTATTGAAGCCCTATAACCGATAATTAATGGGTTATCTTATTATAATCTGAACCCTTATCATGGTAATTCTATACACAACATATCTAATTACACTTCACGATATTATTCTTTTACATATCATTAGAATCTAGTATACCCCTGTTAATTCTATGATATTTCATTTTGTTTCCAATTTTGATATACAATATTAATGCCAGTTACTCTCTGGTAACACATTCTCTTATACCTTGTATAAAAATAAAATTATCTACTTGGCGTATCAGGTTAATTGTTTTCCTTCCAGATGGACGATGAACTCGAAAAAGGTAAAACACCACCTGCACTTATGGACTTTTACTTATTTTTTACCCCCCAAAATATGTTTAGTAACATACGTCTGGGCGATAGCAGACAAGGATGGCAGCCCCCGCTGGAATATCTATACAAACATTTCTTATCTTCTAGGATTCCCTTGTGTTTCTATAAGTTTTCCTATTGTGTGTGGCGAGTATGAATAAAGATGTATTTTCGCTTATTTTAGACACATGTATGTAATAAGATGCTAAGCATCCCCTATAATAAAAACCATTTAATTTACGCTGCCTTTAATTATCTATTACATTTATTATATCACCTTGGTTACCATTAAAAGCATAGAATCGCGGATGCGACATGGTTTCTCCACGAAGGTTTTACCCAATATAAATTCATGTGTTATGCATGTTTTTATCTCTTACTAATCTTCATATTGTTTTAGATAGTCTAGTAGCCAATAGCCTAACAGTTTGATTAAACCAATTTAATCAAGATTATGATTTTTTTTTTACTTGGCGCATTTAGACAATTAATCTTATTTTAACACATCTTGTGCAAGACGTGGACATCTATATTAAATAACAAGGTCACTCATCAAGGGAACATCACATTTGTTATTACCAAATAAACATTTTTAATTAAAATTATGTTTTATATTTTTATGAAATTTTCACTATTGACACTAACAACCCTCATAAAGTTAAATTAAATTAATGAAATTTCAAATAGTCGCCAAATATTTGCTTTGCTTGAAACGACGCAACCCTTTCTGGCATCTATTTTCCCACTTGGTTATCCGTTTGCAAAATAATGACCAGTAGACTCCTTGAATCACACACAATGCACCAATAAGAACACCAATCATTGTTCATCAAGAATACCCTTTATTCATTAATATAACGTAATTTAATACAACGTAATTATTCATCAAGAATACAACAATCTACTTTTCTCATTTTAGACCATAATTGTTGTTTTTACTTTTATAAAATTTACACCCACCTTGATCTAATTTGGTATAAAAATGTTATTTTCTTAGCAGTTAGAATGAAGAAATTTCTCATTTTAAAATCATATATTCCCATCGTGAAATTTAATATACTTGCCTATTCTTCATTAATATTTTTAATAGATTTGCGCCAGAAAATTCCAACTATATAAAATTCGTGCCAAGAGATTCAACTTTAAAGGTTGACATAATAGAATATAAAAGACAAATCTGTCCACCAGGGTTCAGAGTGTTTTCTTGGTTACAATTAATTGAGGATAACGTAAAATATACGAAATCCCTTAAATTCTTAATATAATTTCAAATACTCCTATCATCAGCTGTGTAAAAAATGCAAACACAAGTGCCAGTAATTACTTTATTTAGGTTACATGGGTAGATTACAAATGAATGCAATAGTTCGAGGCATTCTTTATAAAAATTAACACTTTATAGGGTTATTTGCAACTAGAGTAATAGTTTCAAAGTTTTTTTTAAAAAAATTATGCTACTTACAACTTTGGTTGCCCGGGTCGGATTCCTCCGGCGCAGGCCGTCCCAAAAATTAGAGGGGAGGGAAAATAAAAGAAATCCCTCTCTCCCACGCATACGGGCATTCGAGGATATGGGAGTCCTCTTTTCGTCATTCGTTCGGATCTTCACGGGATGCCTGGAATATAAATCGATCGTAGTCAAAAGGGGAGAAACATGAAGAAATGGAGTCACCAACCTATTTTTCTCAAAATAGGCAAAAGATATGTAGTCGTCCCAAGATAATGACATTAAAAGTCATACTGATGCATAAGAAACCAAATGAATTAAGGGTCCGGGGACTAAGTTACGGAATGAGAAGGTGTTAGGAGCCCATCCCACCCTTTCGGTCTCTCAGGAGATATGATAATATTCTACTTTTTTCCAATGTATGATACATGATGATACGAGAAATGGGCCGTACATCCGGACTTTAAAAAGGGACCCTTGAGAATGAGGTCATGGTCTCCTATTGAGGGACGTGAGTTCTTGAACTAATACGAATGTAAAGGGAGGCATAAAACTTTATCAAGATGGTGATTAGGGACTCATAACAAACATCAATAATAATAAATACAAGTTCTAAGTCAGCACATTCAATGTATAAAACTCATGTATTAAATATGTTCTTACAACATAAATGCTAGAACGAAACAATCAATGAGGGGGGATCCCATAGTTGACTTGATTGGAGGGAGTAGGATCAAGCACCTTTAGTGCAATAAAGGCAAGGAAGTAACCTTAAACACAAATGGAGTAAATGATATTGGTCACACATTAAATGTTCTTATGATAAACTCTCTTGTATGGAGGTATTTTAGCAGCAATCCTGGGCTAGAAAAGTACGATCCCTTAATATAACTTTGGGGGTATTTTTTAGGGGAAAAAGATCATTCAAGTGACCTTCCTATAATAAATGCGTCTGACCCCTTTTGATGTCAACAGTCTTGTTCATTTAATGTCAAAGATATTACATTAAATGAGGTAGATATGATATCTTGGCGGGAATACTGTTTGGACCCTCAGAGTTTTGATAAAATTAAATAGGATGTGATGTGTCAGCTATGGACCTACCATCCTAGGACGACGACCATAGACGACAAAAGAAAATAAGAATTAAAACTTTGATTCCCACAGACGATGCCAGATTGATGATACGAGAAATGGGTCGTACATCCTTCTCGACCAACAAATCAAATGTAAAGTAGAGATAAAGCAAGTAAAGAGAGATAACAACATAATATAGAGTGGTTCGGCTATAAAAATGAGCTTACATTCACTTTTGTTCTCTACTCTCATTATATACATTGTATGATACAAAGTTATGAGCCATTAGAGGCATAAAAAGTAGTAAGGGGGAGAGAATACATGAGATTAACTAAGCAGAAAACTCCTGATGTGGACTTCAAAGGTACTTCCGGCAGGTTGTGGCAGGCAAGACCCAAATAGGGGTGTAACTTATAGAGAGAGGTAGTGTGGAGATTTTGGCAGGGCTTCACGAAGTGAATCCTTCCTTCAATAGTGAGGTGAGCACTTCTATTTATAGAGGTCATAAAGGTGGTGTCACGTAGCCAGATCACGTGACATGTGGATAAGTCCGATTAGCAAGGAATCCTTCTAGAAGTTGGACAACTGTTAAGTGAATGATGTTAGAGTAGGGGTTGCGGCCTATTTGAATCCAGGCAGCAGGGTCTGAAGGGGTGCCACGACTTGTTTGAATCTAGGTAGTGACTAAGGACTAAAGGGGGTGTCGCGGTGTATTTTAGCCCAACCAGTGACAAATATTGACCAAGACTTATTTGGTACAAGGGCTAATAAATGTATAGGTATGCGCCCTGTTGTTAATGCCATTGTAGTCGTAGTGACAATATTATGCATATCAATAAGCTTCTAAGTCATGGTCCCAAGACGTAGCGGGCTGCGGTTGTATTCTATGACCTTGCCGCGGTGTTAATGTTCATGTCTTCAAAGGTTTCTGCAGACAGTGTGAGGCGATGCTTCACCTTCTAGTGCGTTCTTATATAAATGGGGTTTGTCCGTGGCCATCATTACCATTTCCAAACCTTGAGAGATAATCGATAGCAAGACTTTGTTACTTTCACCTTTGAGTTTTTGGGCTAGTATCTCGTGGTGGTTCAAGGCGGTTTGAGGCAGAGTATGGTGGTTTTGAGGCGAGCAACCATCCCCTATTAATTTCCATGTATCCCTCGAATTTCCTTTCTATTTTCTTCCATTTTTTTGGAATTTATTACTTTAATCCATGTTTGCAAGAATAATTAACTGACTCAATTTTCTGTAAACCCATATTTGAATTTGTCGACTGAATTTCTTGAATCCATTCTACTCTACTATTCTTGTCTATGCTTGAAATCCCCATAATTTCTTATAATCTTATCCCAATCGATGTGTAATGTGGTTACTATTTCTTAAGTAACTGGGTTAATCAGGTGGGTTTTGAATAATGAAATGGGATTTTGATTTCTGGGTAGATAGAGTGGAATTCGATGATAATGTTGACATATATTGGATTTTTGGGTAGTTTTAAGTGTTTGGACTTATTTTTGGTTAGATATTTGGATTTTCTGGGCTTAATACATACCTTGACCCCATTTCGGATTTTGTTTTTGGATAAGAACACCAAGAAAATGTTCTTGATGTTCTTGGCCGAAACCCTAGAGTTTTGGGTTTTCAATCTTTGAGAACACGTACTTTAATTAATTACATGTTTATGTATTTAACCACGACTAGTAGTATAACTTGTGATACTTTGCTGCGGCCTTCTATTAATCCTTGGCGTTTATAACTCTCCTTGTCTGTAGTCTTTAGTTGTAGTCAATCTTAGAGTAATTGGCAGTAACTTTTAGGATTCATACTTGTAGCTTTTGGGTTAGATGGATGTGCCCTTGAATTTAATTTTTCTACAAATTTAGATATGGTTTGTATCTGCGGCGTCCTCTAAGAGACTTCTCTGACCATAGTGGCCGCGACACCTAACTGCAGAGCCCTTATGCTTTTTAGGTATTGCTGCGGCCCTATGAGTTAGAAGCCATCATATTTCTGGATGACTTCTGAAAGTCTCATTTTGGGCCTTATTTGCTTAAAGTTTGTATCGATCAATTCTGACTCCGCGGGCATTATGGAGGAGGATACAAACTCCAGAAGCAATCCTCCTCCTGAAGCGATAGCCGTAACAGTTACTGTCCCACCAAAGACTAGGAATACTCCAGCTGAGTTCTCTGGCTAAGCTATGGATAAAACTACCGCGGCCTAAGAACACAAGTGCATCATGGATGAGTAGTGGATCGCCCAGGTTGTCGCAACCTTTAAATTTCCTCGATCTACCATTTTCATACTTCCTTCTGCGGAACAAAGGTCATGTTCCGCAGTCCCCAATGAGTGGATCTATTTTCCTTTGCATGCCTTCCTCCTAAGGGTGCGACTACCAATTCCATCCCAGTTAGGAGAATATTCAGTGCCATGAATTTAGCCCCAGACCTATTAGATCCAAATGGATGGAGGCCAATTCTTGCAGCCTTAGAGCTTTGGCAGAAGAAATTTAGGAGGGACATTACTCCCGCAGAGTTCTTCCACTTCTACAGGTCAAAGGAGAACTCTGTGGACTTTTTGTGGTATAACTATTTTACTCTGCGGAATAATAAATAATTTTTGTATACTGAAAAGCCTTTTAGTGTTAAAAACTGGAACGACAAATATTTCTTTGTCTCTAGGGAGAGTTGGCAAATTCATCCAGAGGAGTCTGAAAGAGAAAAAACGTATAGAATGCCGCGAAAATGGGGGTGTCCTTCCAAAACAGGTGATATGTTGCCTCTGCTGTGACCTTCTCATTTTGCCAATATTTTTATTTTACCTACTATGGCTTATACTGACATTAATACTTATGTACAACTCTTGACAATCTAAAGCTCATCAACAAGCAAAAGAAAAGATTTGAGGATGTGGCAGACTTCAGTAATAAAGTGAAAAGATTTAGTGTGCTGGTCACTTCCACGAACATTTTTAAGCAAACTTATTTTTCTAACAAACAAGTGCCAAAGAAATTGACTGCAGAAGGTAATTCTCAACCCCTTGTTTTGTTGATGTACATTGTTTTAGTTTCATTTTAAAACCTTTCTTGATTATTTTTAGGGGAAGAGATTGACCGTGAACTCTTGGCTGCCCAACTTGTTGAAATGTATGAGGATGCAGTTGCCCTCAACCAAGCCCCCAAGAAGGAGAAGAAGAGAAAAAGGGCAGCAAAGGGAAAGTTACTGCAGCTGAGCCCAATAATGCTGCTGGGGTTGAGACGACCAAACCTTCAACTGAGAAGGCCTCACCCGCTACTGATAATGCCGCGGTTGGTGAGAGGCAAGGCATTAATGATAGTGCCAGGACACGGGAGAAGCAAGGCTTTGTTGATGATGACATAACACCTCAACTGGACATGACACGTTTAACTTATTCTAAAGTGGATGTCCAAGATGAATTTAGCCCCATCACATCTCCATCACTGGCTCTCCCCCTTTGTGAACTGTAGTGGTGGTTAATGCCAACTTACTAAGCCCTAAAAGTAGATCAAGAGTGGGTCCTGATGGACATCCATGGCCTCAATTAAGGCAAGATAATCCTAAATCCTCTTGGAACACAACTACTAGGACATTGTCCAAGATGAGAAGGGTTGAGGACGCTATTGACCTCGACCATCTGGTGGAAGAGGATCATGAGGACTTAGAAGAATATGCACTCCATAGTCTGTTGCGGGTAATTACTTTTTATTATTAACTTTCATTTTGAGAATCTTATTTTTTTACACTAATTCATTCCAAACTTCAGGTGCAGAGATTTTTATGTGTCAGAGGTAAAAATATAAAGGCCTATTCAAACTTCATCAGGCCGAAAAGTCTACTTACAATACTGGCCTAAACACTACCAGAACCTCTTCTTTTGAAGCTAGGAAATAATATTCTGCAGCAGCACTTGAGGTCTACAAGATGACTGCGGATTCTATGGTCAATGTTGTAGTTAAGGTCCAAAAAAATACAAAGGAGAATTTTAAACTGGGTGCAGATGCTTTAAAAGTTACTGAGACAAAGGCCCTAGAAGCTGCTAGAAATTCCGCAGCCTCTGATCAAAAGTACAATCTTGTTCAGAATAAATACGATGAGAAAGAGCAAGGACACATTACTGCCATTCAACAAAAGGACAATGATCATGCTGCAGCCCTCAAATAAAAGGACGGTGATCACGCCGTAACTTTAAAAAAGGCTGTGGATGATGTTATGGCTGCCTATAAGACCTACAGGGACTTCTTCATTGCCAATAACAGAGCCTACCTCCGCAGCTTCCAAAAACTCAGGCACACAGTCATCAAAACCTTCCCTGAGGTGAAGGAAAAGGTCTTTTTCCGGGAGGCTTACTGATGCTAATCATTTGGAGTGTGTGGATGAACTTAGGGATGCTGTGGAGAAAAGACCCAAGAAACTAATGGAGGATGCCGCAGCTGATGATGGGGAGACTGAGACCGTCGTAGATGACGATGAAGATGAAATAAAGATGAGGTGGCCTCATAAATGAGAGGTTCTTTTGTAATTATTTATTTTTCGGCAGCAATAATATCTTGTAATTTTGATCATTCATATTTTTGTAATCTTCCTTATACCCTTAGTGGTACTGAACATTTAACTTTCTTATATCTATACAAGGCTGCGACCATTTTGATACTTCTGATCAATTTCCATGTTTTTCTCCTTTATTCTTTTTATATGCTCACGAGTTTTCATTATCATGCTGTGAACTTTGAAGATTGCCACACTACTATAAATATAATCTTGAGCAGGCTGTACATCTTAAAAATTAGCCGCGACAACATTATTTAGTGAATTGGGAGGAACACTTCCTCGACCATGGCCATTTAAGTAATTGGCTTAATTTTTCAATTTTCAGAGGCTTCTTTTTTTCCCTTGATACTGGTTTTGAATTTGTTTGAACTGTAGATGTTGGATGCATCTCATCATAGGCTGAAGTAATATCTTCTTTGCAGTGATATTTGGATTATTGCTTTTGTAGTGGATTCTGAGAAACTACTTCCTTTGCCTTAGACAAATAAGTCTTTGGCTCAATTCCATTAACTGCAACTCCTTTCTTAATGAATATAGCTATATTGAATAGGATGCAACCTTGCATGATATAATCTTGAATCCTTTTAAGAATAGACTACAACACTTTTGATTTTGTAAATTCTCTAGCCATGGACTCAAAAACTTCTTGATACTTCGGTCTATTTATATGATTGCCACAACCATTAAAAGGATTTCTGGGTATGACAGTAACCTTTAATGGTATTTAGAACTAGGTTATCTCATTGTTGAATTATTTCTACAATAGTGTGGGTAAAGTGGAAAATGGGGAAAATTTGCCCTTGCCGTGGACAAAAATATTAGTGGCCCACTTTTCCTCATTAACCTTTGGGGCTTTCTAGAAATGTCGTTACAACTATATTCAATTTCCGTGGATATATGGGAACTATCTCCTTTCCCCGGACATCAGAGTCCGTGGCCCACATTAGTCACATGTCTGTGTCTTTTCTTTTCTTGGGGTACTTTTAAGCCTCCCAAGACTAGGTTGCCATTAAGCCTCCCATGGATATATATCAGTATTATCAAGCTACCTATGGTTGGGTATTGTAAGCCTCCGTGGCTATTAATGAGTATTATAAGCCCTCAAGATTGATTGACGCATCCCGAAAGATGAAAGGGGGTACTTAACCCCCAAAGGTTGATAAAAGCATATCGAAAGATAGTTGGCTTTACAAATATAAGCATTCCACGCTTTTGTATGTTCGTGCGCCATAAGGGGCGTTATGATCCAGTTAAGGTTATCATTTTTTACCCCATGGATCATCCCCAAAATAAATAATCTTTTGAGATAATTTATCTTTTTTCCCCTTGAAATTTGTTTAAGACTAAGGTCTTTCATGAGATTTTTATAAATGGGGAAAGCAAGAAACCAAATGTGACTAAATTTGTCATTCATACATATAGATATAGTATTTTGTAAACAAAATACAATGCTTGTGTAAAAGCTACACTTAGGGAATTTAAGAAAAGGTAGGCACCAAGGTAGAACTTAAGTATACGGCCTGTTAGGTTAGGGTTCCATCCCCTATGTATCCTTTATGAACCGCTGAAGCATTCCCTGCCTAACCAGCCTTCCAATCTTGTTCTTCAGGGAGAAGCAATTGTTGGTGTCGTGGACCTGATCTTTGTGGAACTCACACCATTTGGCTTGATCCCTTTTGTAGGGTGGTGACCTCATCTTCTCGGTCCACCTGAGTAGTTTGTCTCCCTTGATGAGCTCTAGAACGTCTTTAAGGTTGTAAATCATATGGGTGTAGTCCTCGTAACCTTTTTATGACTTTTTCTTTTCCATCTTCCTTTTCTGACTTTTGTCTGCGGCCTTTGAAGCTGTAGCTACCTCTACTGCTTCTTTTATTGCTACCATAGGAGTGGAGGCTATGACCAATATGGTATGTACAAGATTAAAGGCTACGGACTCCAACATCAAAACCCTCTGTGCTAGGAAGTCGACCTTACTTTGGAGTGAGGCATGGCTGTCGTACAGATGGTTGATGTAGTTATACAGCTGAGCAATCTTTTCATTTTGTTTTAAGTTTGTTCAGAGATTCCTTCCATCTCTTCTTTGTTAGTCTTTAGAGTAATATATGCTCTGAGATGAACTAAACAGTGGTGAGAAAGTAGGGAATGTAGAGAAAATAATCAAGTAGAGTAGCAAGGTTGCAACGTCCTTCTATCTGCAAAATTATGTTACTGAGGCCACGAGTTGTTGTATATATAAAGGTATTTCCATAGCTTTATCAAAGGTATTTTACCAGGTGAACTATGAATCTGTTCACCGACTACAATAAGAGGGTTGCGGCCTAAAGGCCATAAAATTGCTAGGCCACATCCCGTCTGAGGCAGGAGAGTATGATCCCGACAATTGGACCCCAAAACCAAGCTTGTCCCATCGAGAATATATAGTGTAAGCCTACTAGGAGTCCACTAGGGACAAAATAGTCCATGAGTGAAAGTAATGGAACAATTGTGGTAGTAAATGCTAAATCACGGGTGTATAGGGAAGAAATAATCAACTAAAACTCTTCCCTAGTTACCCACTATTAGGCTATAGCCTATGAGATTTTCATCACTATTCAGGTGGGGTAACATCACTGGGGTATAAAAATAAATGCTAGGTCATAAAAGGGTGACCCGTAATCATATCTGGGACATAACAATCCCCCAAATAGGGGTTCTATATGCAAAAGTTCGAGTTTCATATCCCAGATCTCACCCGTGAGATAGTGGTCTGGGGGCCCTCAGGGATGAAATAATTTGTAAAGAACTCTAAAATATAAAAAGGAAAGAAGAATTAAAACTTCGGTTCCCACAGACGGCGCCAGATTGATGATATGAGAAATGTGACTTACATCCTTCTCGACCAACAAATCAAATGTAAAGTAGAAAAAAAAGTAAAGAGAGATAACATCAGAATATAGAGTGGTTCGGCTATAAAAACCAGCCTACATCCACTTTGGTGCTCTACTCTCATTATATAAATTATATGATACAAAGTTATGTTCCATTAGAGGCGTACTAAGTAGTAAGGGGGAGAGAATACATGAGATTAACTAACACAGACAATCCTGATGTGGACTGCAAAGGTACTTCAGGCAGGCGACAGAAGGAAAGCCCCCATGATGGGTGTATCTTGTAGAGAGAGGTAGTGTGGAGATCTTAGCAGGGCTTCGCTAAGTGAATCCCTCCTTCAATAGTGAGGTGAGCACTTCTATTTATAGAGGTCATAAAGGTCGTGTCACATGCCCGGAGCACGTGACATGTGGATAAGTCTGACGAGCAAGGAATCCTTCTAGAAGCTGGACAACTATTTATTGACTGATGTCAGAGTAGGGGCTACGTCCTATTAAAATCCAGGCAGCTGCGTCTAGAGGGGTGTCGCGTCCTGTTTGAATCTAGATAGCGACCAAGGACTCAAGGGGGTGCTGTGTCATATTTTAGCCCATGCAGCAGCATATGTTGACCAAGGTTTGTTTAGTACAAGGCCTAATAATTGTATAGGGCCGCAGGTTGTTGTTAAAGCCACCGCTGCTATAGTGATAATATTTTGCATATCAATACGTGCTTACATGTGTGCGGTGTGAATAACGAGAGAAATAATTCATCCGACCCACGTCATGGGAAAGACGAGGCAAAATCATTCTAAGGAGTGTGCAAAAGGGATTACATAAAACAAATATAATGTGAGTGTCCACCAAATCACAAATAGCTATGAAGAAATGAGTGTGTATGTTAAGCGGGACACAAATATGTAGGAGTACGCGGACCCTCAGTACTAATAAACAAAAGAAAATATAAAATGGATAAATGAGAAAATAGGACTCTAATACATAAATTTTCACGGGACGCCTTCGTAGCCCAATGGGCATCAAATTCCACATAGTTCAATAACACGCAAGGGTGGGGTTTAACCCATAAATACTTAATTTGAACTTTCTTTAGTTTGTTTTATAGAAAATGTGCGTAAGTGTAGAAAGTATGAAAAATAAGGAATCTAATTTGGGGTTTATAATTTATGAAAATAAGATTTATGTGTACTAAATAGTAAAAATTGAAATTAGTTTTGAAGTGAGAGGATGAAATAAAAGATATATCAAAAGTGGAAATAAAAGTAAACAACTATTACTAATTGAGTAAGTTGTAAATTAATAAGGGTAGACCTTCTAGAAAACTTTAATTCTGATTTTGGAAGGGTAGGAGGCTGATTTTAATATGGTTAGATGGTGATGAGATAAGGATGGATAGTAGAGTGTAAAATGGAGGACAATGATGTAAAACAATGGAGAGAATGTTTGCAAAATGGAATTTCTGTGAACTGATTGTGAGGGAGATGTTTTGAATTTAGAAATGGACCCTTGAGAATGAGGTCATAGTCTCCTTTTTTAGGATGTGAGTTCTCGAACTGATACTAATGTCAAGGGAGGCTTAACCCTCTATAAAGATGGTCATTAGGGACTCAGAACAACATCAATAATAATAAATACAAGTGATAAATTAACACATTCAATGTATAAAACTCTTGTATTAAATATGTTCTTATAACATAAATGCTACAACAAAACAATCAATGAGGGGGGATCCCACAGTTGACTTGATTGGAGGGAGTAGGAGCAAGCACCTTTAGTGAAATAAAGGCAAAGGCGGTAACCTTAAACAAAAATGGAGTAAATGAGGTTGGTCACACAATAAATGTTCTCACGATAAACTCTTTTGAATGGAGGTATTTTGGCAGCAGTTCTGGGCTAGAAAAGTGCGATCCCTTAATAATATAACTTTGGGGGTATTTTATAGGCGAGTAAGATCATTCGAGTGATCTTCCTATAATAAATGCGTCTGACCCCTTTTGATGTCAACAATAATATGCATTTAATGTCAAAGATATTACATTAAATGAGGTATATATGATATCTTGGCGGGAATATTGTTTGGACCCTCAGAGTTGTGATAGCATTAAATAGGACGTGTTGTGTTAGCTATGTATCTACCATCCTAGGAGTATTTTTACTTGAGTGCTATTTCATCGAGTTCATGAATGTCAGACATGCCCACGTCGAAGAGTTGGTAAACAGTAACTTGTAAGGTATTTTCTGTCACATCACTCAAAAAGGTAGTTCATCAAATTGAAGGTTTCTCGACTGATGATTGCTCAAGCAATTTTTGATGTATATAAAACATCATAGGTTAACCTTTTGAACAACTGTTTAGGACTGGGGACCCTTGAGTGGGTTCCCAGAGATGGTATCTCGTGGGACTTCTGAGCAATGTTGTGTGTAAACCAAGGTTTTGCCTAAGTACCCTAAAGGGTTTGGTCTCTTACAATGTTGCCTTACACCCAATCCTCCAAACCAAATCCCTACAAGATACCCAAAATGAGGTTATTCAATAGAGCATGTAAGCTCTCCTATGCCCTACCAAATATGGTCCTTCGAGGTTACAGAGAAACCTCACAACATTACAAAGTGAACTTTATATTTACAAGGAAAGCTAAATACAAGTACATCAAATTTCCTATTACAATTTATGTTTTTCCAAGTTTATCTCTCGGGCTTGATATTTGTGGGAGATCCTGCGAACAACTTCCTCTTTGTGTGAGTGACCATCTTTGCAGGAGTCGCTTCGAGTAGGTTTCGCTTTGTGCGAGTGACCATCCCTAATCTTTCATGTGAAGTGTTAACGCAAAAATTCTCCATCTACGAGGACCAATCAGAAAAGGACACATGTCATCCTACGTGGCAATATTCTACACCCGAGGAGAGTTGGTCGGCACCCGATGAGTGTTAGTCGGCACCCGAGGAGAGTTGGTCGGTACCCGAGGAGAGTTAGTCGGCACTCGAGGAGAGTTGATCGGCATACCAACAGGGAAGATCAAAGGATAACTACGCATTTAATGATCATTAATGTACATTTATACTGTAGATGACAACACATAGCATACCAAGCAATTCAACAATTAGATTCGTTGAATGTAGACATAATGTATAAATGTCTACATACAATGAATCTCTTTATCTCCTATCACTATAAATACATGTATTCCCTTAGCCAAAAGAGAACCGAAGAGACCCAAGAGATCCAAGAGAGGAAAGAAAACCAAGAATCGAGAGGCACCATACACAAGATCCACACCTTTTTCTCTCTCTACCACATTGTGCTATTGTAAACCCCTGGGAATAAAATAACAGTGGACGTAGGCTTTTCCTTATAGCCGAACCACATTAAAAATCTTTGTCTCTTATATGTTCGACGTGAATGTTTATATTCATCTTCAATCTCATCCTCATCATTTATCTGCTGTTGACACCACTGAAATGGCAGTGGCCATTTTCTGTCTTCAACAGATTGGCGCCGTCTGTGGGAACGTGTTACAAGCATCGTTCTCCATCAAAAGCTAAGTTTTTATCTTCTCTACGTATAACTAGTTATATGCACGCATCTTTTTGTTCAAATCATGATTCTTATATGTTTATATCCATAAAATTAGAGATCAAATCAATTATATATTGTGCATACATCTTTTAATTCAATCATGATTTTATATTCACAAATTGTTGAATCTAATTTTATAAATCTGCATAAATGTACATTTCATAATCACAAAGTTTGAGAAATTTGTGTACATATTATATTATTTCTTCTTTAAGGAGATAAAATAATTTCTCTATATTTATAAATCTCTTTTACATGAGTATATACAAATTTGATTCATTTGAAAATCTTTTAATTTAGTCATAATTTTTATATGCACTAACTGTGTGATCGATTTCAATTTGGGGATCTGGTGAATTTTATACTCATAAATATTATACAAATCCTTGCATCTATGGATCCACTTGAAGATTTTCTGAACAAATATGTTAGGATAGGGATAAGCATTAAGAACGATTATGTATTTTCCATTCCGATATTAACATGAATTGAATCAGACCTATTTTCTCTCTCTTCAAGAAAACTATATTCTCTGCACAAATAATCATATTGTGTAATTGTGTTGATACGATCAATTTTATCCATATATGAATAATCAATTATATGTTGTACATACATACATACATCTTTTGATCCAGTCATGCTTTTTATGATTATAAACATAAATTAGTTGTCCAATTTTTTATTTATCAAATCTGCAAAATATTGCAAATCACGATTTTATTAAATTAGTGGATCGGTTTTTATTTCAAATATGAATAAACGAAATTTCATAATCACAAGTCTGTTAAAGATTTTTATGGAGACACGTTTATGTACATCATATTTTTATAAGAACATAAGATATTTTGATTGTTATCTCTCATATTATTATCTAGAAATTTAAATTGTCCAATATTGAAGCCGATGCACACTATATATTGGTCGGCTGAATAATTATTCTAATCGTAATTTTTATATGATTCAGCTTCAACAGGTGCTCAGGCAAAATTATTTGCCCAGTATAATTCTTGGATGCTCATCAACAGCACATAAAGACCTTAAAAGGTCAATACCGAACAAAAACAACGCAGCTAGACTGCACACAGCACAATAGCAAGACTGCAAACAACAATTCAATTGGCACCGTCAGATTCATTTCATACATGCCCCAATCCTGGGCATAGAGCTTCATACTTGACTTAATCGAGTTAAGAGAAGAGATACATGTAGGCCTTTCTAATTAAGAATTCAAACATCTATTCCTCAAACACTCGTACTGAGCTAAAGAACACATGTAGAAATTCCCAAGTTGGAATTCAAACAGATTCTTCAAAAGCCGACAAGAGTCATATGATGGAAGAAATGTAGAAATTCATAATTGAAATGTCAACATATATTCTTCTTAAACACTTGAACTGAGTTAAATAATAGAAGCCAGAAAATGCAAACATGCAAAGATCTCAGGGAGTCATTTCATGGAATATTTCCTCGGCCTTATTTTTCCAGCAAGATCAACATATTTCAAGGCCAAGAAAGTACTCAAAGTTCATATTCCACACTTGGGGGCTTCTATTACAAATTTAGTTGTTCATTCGGTGGCACATTCTCATAACATCATGCAGTCGAGTATCAAATTCAACTCCACAAACTTACACGGAGGCATATTGAAGTTCAGGAGTCAAATTCAGCATCTACAGCACTGAGATCTTTACTACTGTCCCGACCAATAATGAAGAAGAAGTTGTATGAAAATGTTTCGAAGTCCACCACTAGCTTGGTACTAACAAGATTGAAGAGTTGGGTTCAAAAGCTAGTATGTTACTCGACAAAGTATTCAGAGGAGCATAAATTAGAAAAATCAAGCACGTAAAGTTAGCATTCAGTTGCTCGACACAGGAAGCAGTTGGTCGGCTAGCAAACCAATCAACATACTTGAAGATTATGACAAGCTACAAGCTGAATACTATGGCATGGCTGCATCCGAATTCCCAGGGGTGATACATAGCACACGGAGTTCCTCAAAAGAAAGATTAGCAACCATGGATCAGTCTGCATCATATGTCGTCCAAGAGATAATGCACTTTATGTTGAACAAATCAAGAAGGTAGATCAAGAATTTCACGAGCACCGAGCAACACTGCAGAATAAATACTCCATCCTTTCAAGTAAACCCTCAAGCATGGAGCATTAGGGGCTTTTGTTAACGCAAAAATTCTCCATCTACGAGGACCAATCAGAAAAGGACACATGTCATCCTACGTGGCAATATTCGACACCCGAGGAGAGTTGGTCGGCACCCGAGGAGAGTTGGTCGGTACCCGAGGAGAGTTAGTCGGCACCCGAGGAGAGTTGGTCGGCATACCAACAGGGAAGATCAAAGGATAAATACGCATTTAATGATCATTAATGTACATTTATACTGTAGATGACAACACATAGCATACCAAGCAATTCAACAATTAGATTCGTTGAATGTAGACATAATGTATAAATGTCTACATACAATGAATCTCTTTATCTCCCATCACTATAAATACATGTATTCCCTTAGTCAAAAGAGAACCGAAGAGACCCAAGAGATCCAAGAGAGGAAAGAAAACCAAGAACCGAGAGGCACCATACACAAGATCCACACCTTTTTCTCTCTCTACCACATTGTGCTATTGTAAACCCCTGGGAATAAAATAACAGTGGACGTAGGCTTTTCCTTATAGCCGAACCACTTTAAAAATCTTTGTCTCTTATATGTTCGACGTGAATGTTTATATTCATATTCAATCTCATCCTCATCATTTATCTGCTACTCTTCCTTCTCGGATGACGTTGCACCTTAAATGACTTATGATTCTGAGTCTTTTAACTTGGAGAATTACAGTGGTTTATAATAAAATTTCCCCTAAAACCATTTATTTGCCCAAGTGTAAAAGGATATAAAGTTTCTCCCCAAACGTCTTTTGAATTTCCCCTAAAATTTCATCATTATCGCGTCGCTTCGTTATAAATCCCATAAACCGCCCTTCTCCCAGCCATACACGTGGCGTTAGATGGCTCGCGCATGTAATCCATGCGAGCTATTGAGCTGATGAAAAATTTCTTTTGATGATTGCATTTACCCACACGCGTCTTTTCTTAGCAGCGACGTCTTTTTTAAAATAAGTCATCCCTTATAAAAGTGTTTCCTCTCATACCTACCTTCTTTAACCCTTGGGTTTTCTGAGCGAAGCGTTTATTTAATTGTAAGAGCAAGCCATATTCTCGGTTTCTCAAGTTCCCTAAATATTCTTATTTTCCTATATTCTCTTTAATTCTCTATTCTTTTCCATGGCACCTGTTGTCAAAAGAACTCCTTCCGTCATGGGTGTCGTCACCAGGTAAACTTCCTCTGATGTTATTGGTCGTCATTTCTAGTGGGCAAAATACCGTCATGCCCCTATTTTTGCATTGTAGACAAGTTCTGGGAGTTTGCTAATTTTTTTCCTGGCTCCCTTATTTCTAGGGAAGAAGGCTTGAAGTTGCTTGTGGGTGAAGATGACGTCATAGAAAATTATGCGTACCTCCGTGGTTCTACTGCTACCAGGTTCAGAATTGAGCAGGGAGACTATCCTTATTCAAATGTGGAATTTGAATCAGCTGGTGGGTCGTGCGAAGGATTGGGCGTCTCTATTGATTATATCCATGGAAAATATGCTGTAGAGTTGCTGGCCGCTGGATTGTCGTGCACCAAATGGTTTGGTAACTTGACTTTGGCCAAAAATAACAACACATTGAGGACGCTGGTTTCTCATTGGAGTCATTGGACTCACACTTTTACTGCTACTTGGGGTGAATTCTCAATTACATTAGAGGATGTATGTGAGCTCCTTGATTTGGAAGTTGCTGGTACTGATACTCACTTTGAGGAAGCTATCTCAAAGAAAGAAGAAACTAACCACATTGAATTAAAATGTGTAATCAAGAGGTGAATGGAGACTTACAATATGTGTACCTATTCAGAAATTATCAGGTACTTCTTCTATATAGAAGATAAAGCGATTGCCCTTGCTCGTGAGAAAACCAAGAAATATCCGAAGGGCAAACATGTTCTGGAGATGCCCCCAACTGGAGAAGGGTGTGGGAGCAAAATTGAGCTTTCTGTCTATATTTGGATTATCCTCTCGAGCATCTATCAGACCGGGAAACCCCATGACTGCCCAAGGAGGGATCTTATTAATCTTATTGTTCGTCTCACCTCTGGGGTGAAAGTCCCCTTAACTGCCATTACTCTAGGTTCACTTTACATTTTTCTTGACATGGTAGAAATTGATTCTTCCTACTCTCTTAGCCATTTTGACGTGTCAAACAATGGAAACCACATTCTTCTTACAACATTCATCTATGCCAGGTTTCCCAACTATGCCCCCTACTAATTTACTTCCCACCTCTTATGAAATAAAGGTCCACCAAATCCTTTCCTGGAATCATAAGCAGTCATGGATGTTTTTTCAATCTTTTATTGACAATGTTAAACACTTCAACTTTTGCCTTTATTCTGTCACTGATTAAATTTTTACCAATACTTTCTTTGAGGATGTTTCTCAACTAATTTAGGCCGTTGAGAAGTCTTTTACCCTCAATTTCCCATGTTCCAATGTTCTCTTAGTTATTACTCCCTCTTATCTTCCCTCATGCACCAAATGGTCTCACGTTTATACCTCCTACTCACCCCATCGAGTAGCCATGAGGTTTGGTTTTGATCAAGAGGTGACCCTTCTTAACCATAATACTACTGAGAGACCTTCAAAATTTTCTAAAGCGTGGGGTTATTTATTAACTGAGATAGTATCTACTCTTTTTGGCCAATTGCAAGGCCAAATTGTTATCCCTGCCAAGCGTGCAAGAGGTAGTAGGTCTACTGAGTACCTTAATGTATTATGGCCTAACACCCTTGGACGTTTCCTCAAAGTTATTGAACGAGAACCCATTTACCCCGTCGTTGAACGTTTTACCCCTTATGAGTTAGGATTACTAACCTTCTCCGTCAATCATGCCCAATTTCCCCAAAGTGATACCAATAACACCCCCCAAGGAACTTCCTCCTTTGGCACCTCCAAATGAAGTCATTTTGAAGAAGAAGAAAGAGGCTTTCAGTTCTGAGCAAGTTAAGGAGGCTGTAGATCCCCTTACTATTGAAGAGGAAAACTCTATTGATGTCTCAATTATGAGAACACACTATATGGTTGAATCACTTGAGTATATATTATACAGGAGTTCCAACTAGTATGGATAATGAGAAAAATAGGATTAGACTTTAAAGAGTTACCCTCTCTCAAAGATCCTAACTTTTAGATGGAAATTCAGTCCAAGAATCTCAAATGACCTACAAAAGGGAAGTATTGCTCTCATGAACACACAAATAGGACACAATCACTTCATATAAGTGTTATTATTTGTGCACAAGGTTCATATGTTTTTTAGGAATTTTTTCCTAACATTTTTAAATCACTTAAGACACTTTTAATCATTTAAAATGATTTTTTAATTAATTAAAATGTGATTTTTAAATGTTTGAGGTTAAAACAGAAATATTTTCTATCCTTTAAATTAGTTCAAGGTAGAAAATGAAACCGCTAGAGAATTATGGGGATGCAATTTGAATTAATTAAAGTCTCAAAAACACGCATTTCTTATTTCATTCAGGCCATAAATGTGTTGCTTGTATAACGGCGCGATTTGTGTTTCTTTTGAGTCTTAGATGAGAGATTAGATTGTAGCACTTGATTCTAATTCATCGACGGTCTCCATAAGTTAGTTACGAATGCCTATAACTCTAAAGACAACCAATCATCATCTGAATAACCACTGATTTCTGTCATCCCTTGGATGAGAAGTCAAATGGTCAAAAGTGATCCCAACCCTTTTCTCGATACTTCGTTGTCCTGTATAAAAGGAGCCTTAGGGTTTAGATTTGAGAAGTTTTTGTTTTCTTGAGACTTCATCTCCTTTGAGAGGAAACACTGAGAGAAGAGAGAGAAGAGAGAAAAGAGAAAAAAAATAAGAGAGAGAGAGAGGAGAGAAAACCTACACCGTTCGAAGATAAATCTCAAACGTTTTCTCAAAACACCATACCCAAAAGCCAATACTCTTTCCAAAACAGAAAACCCAAAACTAAGAGATAGATTTTAGGGTTACTGAGAAGTTGAATTTGTGTATTTATACTCTGAGAAAATCACAAATTTCTTTGTAGAGATTTTGGGGTTTTCTATAGAGAACATTACACGTAGTATATTTAGGTTCTTTACTTCAGTTTCTCTTGAAGCTTACTATTACTGCTATATTCTTTATATCCGTAGTCTTTATTTTGAATAAATTTTGACAGATAGACTTCTGAGTTTGTATAGTATGAAATCTGAAAACGTCTTTGTTTCAAAATACGATTTCACAGTTTGTGAAACTAGTTTGAACATAAATAAGATTTTAAAAAAACCTTGATCTAAGTTTTATAAAGGTTAACCTTCATATCTGAAAGATTGTTGAAGGCTATTCTTTAAAACGTATTTGAGATCCCTTGCATATCATTTAGAATTTATGTAATTCATAGGAATTGGTGGTATAACTATTGAGAGATGTGAGTTACATTCTTGTATGTAGTGTAATCACATCACATCACTATCACTCTCACATGAACACTTAGATAATTGTGGTTCTTTGAGTGATTTATTAGTGATAGAGCTGCTACAATCAGTGGATAAGGAAAAGGAAAAGGAAAGGAGGCTGTTGAAGGAGATCAAAGCCAGTCAGAATCAACCTTTGAGAGTGGAGTAACTCGTGTAGGTATAATTCTGAACTTAGACTTAGGATCTTGATAATGCATGCTTGGTGCTGTAACTTGAAAATTGTGATTGTTTGGTGGATTTTTATTTTGTGACGTAGAGTTCACCATGGTTGTTTTCCCAGACTTTGGGATTTTACCACGTTAAAAATCGTGTGTTAAGTGGCTTGAATGTTCTTAACTATTATCTTCTTGGTTTCATACTGAAGATGTAGTTGGGGTTTTATTTTAAAAAACCTAAGGTAGTCAAACTACTAAATCCAACATAAATAATCAGAATCTGTTTAACACATCTTATGTTGTATTTCAAAAAGAGTTTCGTTCAAGAAGTTTACATACGGAGTTTACTTAAACTATAACTTTTAGTTATGAACTTAGTAAGCATGTTCTTCAAGTGGTATCAGAACGGGGTTATCCATCTTTTTTACCCTGAAACTCTAGAAACTGTTGATGATGCTGAAATCTAGCACCACCAGATAAGTGATGATGAGCTCAAACAGTAGTAACCATGGTAGCCATAGAGATGTATATGTATAAGTGTGTAAGTGTGTAGAAGGAGATGAGTATAAGAGGAATAAGACAATGATATATAGTGGTTCAGCCAATTATGCCTACATCCACTATGAGTGTGTGATCCATAAAGTATGGGCATTAATGGCCTTGGATACAATGCACATAAGCTCCCTTTCTCTCTCTACTTTGTGTATAAGCAGAGTTTTAGCTAGGGTTACAATTATTGATTGATCCCCTTGTAGGGTTGTAGGTGGCAAGTATATATAGGTCTTGGCGGGTGTAGTGTACCCCCCAAGTATGCATGGTGCATGTGAATGATGATCTAGCCAATCTCTTGTTGACACCTGTAGATGCCAAATGATGACATAATATTCCTTTATGTGAGGGGGTGATATTGTTATAACAGTCTTCCACGTGCCATGTGAGCCTCACGTGCACTGTTCCACATGTCTCCCAAACCACGCACTATGATGATGTCACCCTCGGCCTATGATATGAGGCCGAGGGTAAAGTTCCTTCTGGTAGTGAGTCTGGCCTAATTTAGGCCCCGTACTGTCGTACCCTCGGAGGGTCATCTGGACCATGATGAGGGGTCAACCCCTCGGAGAGTCGTGTGGGCCTCATGAAGGATCGTACCCTCGGAGGGTCGTCTGGATCATGATGAGGGGTCAGCCACGTGAAGGGTCATCTGGGACAGATGAAGGGTCGGCCCCTTGAAGGGTCATCTGGGCCTGATGAAGGGTTGGCCCCTTGAAGGGTCATCTGGACCATGATGAGGGGTCATCTGGGCCTGATAAAGGGTTGGCCCCTCGAAGGGTCGTCTGGACCATGATGAGGGGTCGGCCCTTTGAAGGGTCATCTGGACCATGATGAGGGTTCGACCCCTTGAAGGGTCATCTGGACCAAGATGAGGGGTCGGCCCCTTGAAGGATCACGAGACCATCTTGGGCTCGTCTTGGTGGAGGGCGCTCTCGGTCTGGCCGAGGGTATATATGGGTATATCAATCACCCCCAGCCCTTAGCCATAGATGTTGTTGAGATGGCTGAGGGATATTATTTCCATTAAGAGGAGTGTATGGTCAGTTAGATGAATGACACCTGTCAAGCTGATGTGACACCTAGGCAGATATCCACTATCGTTCCATTTTCCCAGGCATGACGGCTGCACACTTTGCTTGGGACTTTGTGCCCTAATGATGCCCCCTCGTGGGCTGTGATCTGCCTTGGTTAATGGGACCACTCATTAGCAAGGTATTTAAGCAATTTTTTAAATCATTCCTTCTCTTCTTCTTCACGCCCAACCTCTCTCTCTTTCGAGATTTTCCACAGCTTCATAGCCATTTCTTTGATTTCTTCTGCACCAAGCCTCGCTGTTCTTTCTTAGGTAATCTCTCTGCCCTAGTGATCTCTTTATCTTCCATTATTACTTGCTTTCGTGCCCTAGGCCTATAGGACTTTTCTTTAGATGTTTTACTTTTCCTTCGGCGTCTTCCTTGGCGAGTTGTTCTTGAGTGTTTTTGACAAAAAAACTTTAATTTGTGGTTTTGATCCAAAAGTCCAACTTAGTCAACTGTCAACCTATTTGTGATTAGGTTATACAAATTCTTCTAAGTATAGGGTCTCCCTCTTAATGCTTAGGATGCTTTATAATTTAGCTGAGGAATTCCCTTCCCTGAGAGAGAAATTATTTGTTGAGATTAAATGAGTAGAGGAAGAGGAAGAGGAAGAGGAAGAGAGAAGATGAGGGGACGACCCTAATTGGATACGACCCATTTTTCCCATTCCTCTAGCCACAATAAAACCATCTGAGTTTTGTGGGTCATCCTGTCGTCCAGTCGAGAGTCAATCGTGCGAGGAGATGGATGCCAGAACATCGTCACCAATAGGTGATGGACCTTCTAAGAGGATAGAAACGTCTGATCTAAGCCCAGGCCGACAGGCCGAGGGAGTGGTCCCTTTCGAGGCTGTCCATGTGACAACTTTATCCCCCCATGCCTTCCAGATGACTTTTCCTCATGGGCCTCTGACAGGTGATGAGGCCGAGGGAGAGGGGACTGAGGATGATGGTGAGGACTCAGACACCGACCCAGTTGACACCTCCCATGCCTCGACCTATATTTCCTCAGTCAGGTATCGTGACCTCCTGTTATGGAGGCATACATTTGGTGTGCCTCCCAACATTAGTATGAGGGTCCCCTCTGAGTCTGAGAGAGTCTTTGAAGGGGATGAAGGGGAGATAACAGTGTATGAACAGATGTTTAAGGTCGGTGTTAGGTTCCCTCTGCACCCTGCCATAGTCAATATATTATCAGCCCTCGGTGTCACCCCTTCTCAACTTCCCCTAACTCCTGGAGGACGATCCTCGGCTACGTCTCCTTATGGAAGAATGCCTTCATAGATGAGCCATCAGCCGATGCGTTTTTGGTTTGTTATAATATCACTTCCTCGTCCAAACAGCCTGGGTACTATCATCTGGGGGCGGGGAAGTATGATAAAAAACTTCTCCACGTGGCACAAAACTCTAAGTACGGCTAGAAGAAGAGGTTTTTCTTCATATCTGGGGAACGGGAATTTGCTGCCGAGGCTCAGCCTTTGGAGGATGGTCGGAGAGTTCCAAGCAGATGGTCTAACCCCTCGATGAAGGCTAGGTCAGACCCTGGACTTAGCCTGGATGAGAAGGACATAGTCGAGTATTTAAGAGAATGAGGGAAATGGGTGAACTCGCAAAGTTTGAAGATCTGATGACCCCTCAATTCCTTAAGGAAGCTGGTCTGAGGGTCGGCCCCCTGATAGAGCTATGTGAGTTATAATCATTTTTTGCCCCATCTTTGATTTTTTCTAAGTGTTTAATCTTTGCCTCTGTATTTTTCTGATGTGTCATCTTCTTCTCAGGTCGTCCTGCAGGTATCTCTAACCATCTTTGGGAAATGACTGCCCCAAGCTTATTGTCTAGTCTAAACAAGAAGAAAGGCAAGGAGCCTCAGCAGCCCCCAAAGAAGACAAGGTCCGTGGGGCCGACACTTATTGAACTAATTGCTGACAGTCATGAAAGAAAAGAGCTATAAGTACTTGCTGACCCTCGGCCGGATTCAAGGATGAGGGCGAGGGTGGAGTCATCTGAGGGGACTGGTTCCTATTCCATCATGGGGGCCTTCTGGTCCCAAAACTTAGCATTTTTGAAGGTTGAGCCATCTTCCCTGATAGCCAATCTGAGGGCCGCCAAAGCCTCTATGTTCTCTGCCCCCTCGGCAGCCGACTATGATTTCCTGTCGAAGATGCCCCCGGCCAAGGTGTATGACTATGGTCTGAACACTCTGGCTCAGGTATTAGTTTTTGCTTTATCTCCTTAATTGAATTTTTCACAAACTGTTTCCTCGGTCTCTTAATAAGTGTTCTATTCTGTGCAGTCTATCTGTGCCTTTACCTCGGCCACTAAGTGGATGGCTGAAAACCAACAAAAATTTCCTGAAGCCAAGAGGTCCATTCAGCACGAGGCTGATCTGCAGACAGAGCTTGAGACTGCAAGGGTTGAACTGGAGAGTGCCAGGACCGAACATGCCAGGGTCTTGGATAAGCTAACGAAGTAGCACGATGCAGACTTGAAGGCCAAGGACTTTCTTGTAAAAGAGAAGGACGAGGCCTTGATCAACTTGGGGGTTCAGTTCAAGACTGATCTTGAGTTGGCTGTGAAGAAAACCAAGGTCGATGCTGTGGAGGCCTACAAACTCTCGGATGAGTTTCAAGGATTTGATCTTGAATACTTAGAGAGGGGGATTAGGACGGCCTGGCGGTGGGTCGTCCTTAAGTTTGCTGACGCAGTATCATCTGTCCATCCCTCTATCGAAGCAGTCCAACTGGACGACCCCTTGATTGCTGAGGCTTTAGCTCAAGTGGAATCTCAACATGTAGAAGGAACAAGCACGTTAGAGGCTCGGCCTGTCTCGGTCATATAGGAATCTCCCATAGATATTAAGGCCTTGCCCTCTGACATTGCTCAATAGGGTGGCTGTCTGTAGCCTATACCCTCTTTATGTACCCCATTTTTGTACCTTACTTTTGTTGAACCAATATCATTTTGTAATATAATGACTCTTTATGTCTTCCATTCTTGTCTTTTGTATGACTTGCATTGTGATGTTTTTAAATTAAAAATATCACTAACCCCTCCCTTATCTTTCTTGAGGGTAAAGGAGGGGTCGCCCCACCTTTTGCCCTCATCATAGCCGAGGGTGGTTTTTAACCAACCTAATGGTTTTTAAATTAAGTCCCCCCCCCCCCCCCCCCCCCCCCCCCCCCGTCTTTCTTGAGGGTAAATGAGGGGTCATCCCCACCATTTGCCCTCATTATAGCCGAGGGTGGTTTTTAAACAACCAAATGGTTTTTCAATTAAGTCTCCCCTCGTCTTTCTTGAGGGTAAAAGAGGGGTCGTCGCCACCATTTTCCCTCATTATAGCCGAGGGTGATTTTTAACCAACCTAATGGTTTTTTAATTAAGTCCTCCTCATCTTTATTGAGGTTAAAAGAGGGGTCGTACCCACCATTTTCCCTCGTTATAGCTGAGGGTGGTTTTTAAACAACCTAATAGTTTTTCAATTAAGCCCCCCCTCATCTTTCTTGAGGGTAAAAGAGGGGTCATCCCCACCATTGGCCCTCATTATAGCCGAGGGTGGTTTTTTAAACAACCTAATGGTTTTTCAATTAAGTCCCCCTCGTCTTTCTTGAGGTTAAAAGAGGGGTCGTCCCCACCATTTGCCCTCATTATAGCCGAGGGTGGTTTTTAACCAACTTAATGGTTTTTCAATTAAGTCCCCCTCGTCTTTCTTGAGGGTAAAAGAGGGGTCGTCCCCACCATTTTACCTCATTATAGCCAAGGATGATTTTTAACCAACCTAATGGTTTTTCAATTAAGTCCCCCTCGTCTTTATTGACGGTAAAAGAGGGGTCGTCCCCACCATTTTCCCCCATTATAGCCGAGGGTGGTTTTTAACCAACCTAATGGTTTTTCAATTTAAGTCCCCCCTCGTCTTTCTGGAGGGTAAATGAGGGATCGTCCCCAGCATTGACCCTCATTATAGCCGATGGTGGTTTTTAACAAACCTAATGGATTTTCAATTAAGTCCTCCCTCGTCTTTATTGAGGGTAAAAGAGGGGTCATCCCCACCATTTGCCCTCATTATAGCTGAGGGTGGTTTTTTAACTAACCTAATGTTTTTTCAATTAAGTCCCCCTCGTCTTTCTTGAGCGTAAAAGAGGAGTCGTCCCCACCATTTACCCTCATTATAGCCGAGGGTGGTTTTTAACCAACCTAATGGTTTTTCAATTAAGTCCCCCCTTGTCTTTCTTGAGGGTAAAAGAGGGGTCGTCCCCACCATTTGCCCTCATTATAACCGAGGGTGGTTTTTAACCAACCTAATGGTTTTTCAATTAAGTCCTCCCTCGTCTTTTTTAAGGGTCAAAGAGGGGTCGTCCCCACCATTTGCCCTCATTATAGCCGAGGGTGGTTTTTAACCAACCTAATGGTTTTTCAATTACAGTCCCCCATCGTCTTTCTTGAGGGTAAAAGAGGGGTCGTCCCCAGCATTGATCCTCATTATAGCCGAGGGTGGTTTTTAACCAACCTAATGGTTTTTCAATTAAGTCCCCCCTCGTCTTTCTTGAGGGTAAAAGAGGGGTCGTCCCCCCCATTTTCCCTCATTATAGCCGAGGGTGGTTTTTATCCAACCTAATGGTTTTTCAATTTAAGTCTCCCCTTGAGAACGTATGTGCTTGCGTTCAAATGATAAAATTATATATTAAACACCTTTTAACTCAAACAAACCCTAAACATGCAACAATATGTGATTGAATAAGATAATGAATTAAGCAAGAACATTCAAACACATGCTTATGAGAAAAAATCCCCCAAAGGGGCAAAACCATTGATTTTCATTATAATATTGTAACTGTACAATTTTGGATTACAATGAAAATACAAGAGACTAAGAATTACCCTCAGGTGTCGGATTCTGTAGTCGGCGGCTGGAAATGTCCCTTTCCAAGAGGGCTGTAATGAAGAAGAAGAACGGTCTTCTCCACAAGGGTATGAACAGAAAAAATGCGTTCCTGGGTTGCAAAGTGATTCACAAGTGTTTGAAAATTTGTGTGAATCAAAAACATAGAGTCTTGGTACTTAATAGGTGAAAACTTAGAGTTTTTTGTACTCTGAAAATTGTGTATCGAAGTCTTACAAAACCACTTCCCGTAGTGGGTTTATAAAGGAAACATTTAGCCTAAAAAATCTAACCACGATTTGCTGAAGATTATCCCAGGCGGATCGGTCCGGGTCTGTGGCGGATGGGTCCGGGTAGGCGGATCGGTTCTTTTTATTTTTGGCTTCTTCGGTTCGCTTGCGGTCCGGGGTGTACTGGCTTTTTAGCAGGCAGACCGGTCCAGGTATGAGGCAGACTGGTCCGCATGCGAATCGGTTCTTTTATTCTGGGCGGATCGGTCCGACCTGTCAGACTTTGATTCCTCTTCTTCTTTTGATATTCGGATCCGTTGATGACTGTATGAATCTTGAATTTCTTCAACGATGTAACGACGTGCGACATAACAAATTGATAATGGACAAAAATGTCCTTACAAATCTCCCCATATGTCTATGCCGGTACATACATAAAAACAAACATCCGAATTATCAAACAACTAAAAATGCCTTATACAAATCTACCCTTCCATGAACCCAAAACTGGAAAGATACAATTGAATAAGACTTCAACGTTTGTTCTTCAACACTTCAGGAATCTTCAACGCTTTTGTCATCAGGGTGTGCAACCCAATGTTAATCCATGTAGTACCTACACACATGAGAAAAAGAAAATTACCAAGTGACGTATCGAGTTTGAAATGAGATAAACTATTGAAATGAGATAAACTATATACCAATTTATGAGAAAACTCAAACTTTCAACTTTCAAAACTCCCCCATAATAAGATAATTCATTCTCCCCCTTTTTATGATGTCTCAAAATAGACAAATGAGAGAAATAAATCAAATAATCAAGTGCGGGGTGTCACTAGGATAAAATCACACCATGAATGAACACAAAGACAACCAAGTCGATGATAGCGTAAATGAAGTGGTGTGAATAGATTCGATAGGAAAATCAATGCATACAAACATGACATATGTGCACGATGAATATTGGATACTCCTAGCGAATGAACTCAAATGCTTCCTTTGGTGTAAAAAAATGACAATATAAGATATTGACTCAATCAAATTAACAAATCAAAGATCAAAGTGATTTTCACACCAATAACGTCCAAAACGATTTTATGCTTTTTCAGGACTTTCAAGGAAGTGCAAACCCGTTTATATTCTCGAACTAAACTCCCTTAGATATAATTTTGAATAGAGGTTTTCTAAATTCACAAACTTTTGAGAATTGATGGTGAAACCTAAGTGGCCCATATTTGGCATGAATTGATTGTTATTGCCTTTAAATTTTTTCGGGCTCTTTTAACCTCTTTGGAGCTCGGATATTAAAATTCCTCCATTTTTTAGGTCCTTTTTAATGGTGGCTTTTGCGCAAAGGATAGATGATTACCTTTCGCAACCCCTCCCCATTATACAAAAACACACAGTCTCACCAAAATGGTTTTTACATGCATTCCAATCTTGTCAAGTTTTATCGCATATTATAAGTTGTATAGACAGAATTGAGATGGAAACACTCAAGCCAATATGAGATAGACAAGTGCAATAATCAAATATATCCGTGCATGTGTGCAATAAAGGATATAGGAGCCAAACATGTAGGAAGATATCACTAATTACATCTCAAAGACTCCATACTAAGTAATTGATGTAGCGTCTTAAATCTCTATCAAACAGTCACATGGATAAATGGAATGAAGGTGTGACTTGGCTATCTTAAATGTTCATCCATAAAAGGTGCATAAAAATACAAAAATCTTTATGGGCTTTTTCAAAAAAATTATCAAAATAAAATCTTTTTGTGCTTTTCTTAAAAATTATAAAAGAAAATCTTTTTGTATTTTTCAAAAGAAATATAAAAAGCAAAAAGGATAAATAAATAAATAGCTGTACAACTAAGCAATGGTACATATAAAACAGACTAGCAATAGGAATCATATGATATGAACATGAAGAAGCATCCTATTCTAGGCATAGACCAACCCCTGAGTCAACTGTGCAAATCCCCAAAGACTTCCTAAGACTCTCAAATCTAAGGGCATCTAAAGGTTTCGTGAAAATGTCGGTTAACTGACGGTCGGTGGGAACAAAACTCAGGGATACAGTGTTCTCCTCAACTAACTGATGAATAAAGTGCTCACGTATCCTGATGTGCTTTGTGCGTGAATGCTAGACGGGATTACGGGATATGTGAATCGTGCTCGTGTTATCACAAGAAATGATCATGGTGTCCTGTGAAATCCCATAATCCTCTAACATTTGCTTCATCCACAAGAGTTGTGTGCAACAACTCCCGGCGGCTATGTACTCAGCCTCCGCAGTGGACAAAGAGATGGAATTTTGCTTCTTGCTCAGCCAAGAGACAAGAGCAGAACCAAAATAGAAACGCCCACCAGAAGTGCTCCTATAACCATCTACATCCCCGGCCCAATCGGCATCCGAAAAGGCGGATAATCGGTCATCGGTATCAAAGGAATACCAAATACCGTATGAAAGAGTCCCACTCACATATTTAATAATACGTTTAGAGCAAGTAAGTGTGACTCTTTAGGGGATGCCTGATATCGCGCACATACTCCAACACTAAAGGCGATGTCGGGACGACTGGCAGTCAAGTAGAGAAGACTACCTATCATACTCCGATATAAGGTTTGCTCTACGTCCTTGCCTGAAGTGTTCTTACTAAGCTTGGTAGAAGTACTCATAGGTGTACGTGCATGCTTAACGGAGTCTAAACCAAATTTCTTCACTAGGTCTCTAGCATACTTGGATTGGGAGATGAACATCCCATCCTCTAGCTGACGAACCTGGAGACCAAGGAAGAATGTAAGCTCACCAACCATTCTCATCTCAAACTCACTTTTCATCTCCTCCTCAAAGTGGTGAGCATGCTGGGAGCATGTGGATCCAAAGACTATGTCGTCCACATAGACTTGGGCAACCAAAATTGCACCGTCATCTCTCCTGACGAACAACGTCATATCAACTCCCCCTCTCTTGAAGCCATAAGCTAAGAGATAGGAAGTAAGCCTCTCGTACCAAGCACGGGGTTCTTGTTTCAAACCATACAAGGCTTTCCTCACATAGTAGACGTGCTCCGGGTGCTGTGGGTCTTCAAACCCTTTTGGATTTTCCATGTAAACCTCCTCCTATAGAATGCAATTCAGAAAGGCACTCTTGACATCCATCTGACATAACTTGAAGCGCATATGACATGCGATGGAGAGCAGAAGACGGACGAACTCAAGCCTTGCAACAGGAGCAAATGTCTCCCCAAAGTCTACAGCCTCTATCTGTGTGTATCCTTGAGTGACCAACCTAGCCTTATTTCTGATTATGGTACCATTTTCATCCATTTTATTCTTAAAAATCCACCGGGTACCTATCACATTAGTCTCACTAGGTCGGGGGACTAGTTCCCAGACATTATTCTTTTTAAACTGAAGCAACTCATCCTGCATAGCAGATATCCAGTGTTCATCCTTGAGTGCTTCTTTATGATTTTTGGGCTCGACTTTGGACGTGTAGCAAAAGTGGCTAACGACGTTCTCTAGTTGAGCACGAGTCTTGACCCCAAGAGTGGGATCACCAACAATGACAGAAGGGTCATGACTCTTGAGAACCCAAGCAGGTGTGTCCCTTAACACAAGAGTAGGGTCCACAGAGCGTGAGAGAGGAACAGGTAGATCACTGTCAGAACAATCCTCATCCTCACACTCAAGGTTAGGATCAATAACCGTCGGAGGTTCATTATCTTGCAGGGTGATGTTTATTGATTCCATAACCTTAGAGCTCTTCACGTTAAAAAATCGATACGCTCTGCTATTCGATGAATATCCTAGAAATATTCCCTCGTCGCTCAGGGAGTTGAACTTTCCTAATTGCTCTCTATCCCGTAGGATGTAGAATTTACTCCAAAAAACACGAAAATATGCCAGGTTGGGCTTCTTACCAGTCCACAACTCATAAGGAGTCTGAAGTGTGTGTGGACGCAAATAAACCCTATTCACCGTATGGCATGCAGTAGACACTTCCTCTGCCCAAAATCTCCTAGAAACTTTACGACCTAGAAGCATTGATCTAGCCATCTCTTGGATCGTTCTATTATTTCTCTCAACAATCCCATTTTGCTGAGGAGTTCTCACAGCAGAAAACTCATGTTTGATCCCGAGGCTATCACAGTAAAGGTCTACCTTTGCTTCTATGAATTCAGTGCCATTGTCACTACGCATCCTGTTAATAGTGACACCGTGTTGATTTTGCAAGACATGACACTTGGTCGTTAAAAATTCTACAGCATCGGATTTCTCTCAGAAAACCTACAATGGAATACCTGGAGAAATCATCTACCATCACGAGGATATACCTCTTACCACCTAGACTCTCAGTACGAGTTGGACCCATAAGATCCATGTGAATCAACTCAAGAACACGAGAGGTGGTAATGGAATGCAACTTCCTATGGGGACTACGAATTTGTTTTCCCATCTGACAGGGTCCACAAATGGTCGAAGTTGACTTTCCAAGAGATGGTAAGCCACGTACTAGGTCCTTTTTAGCTAAGCGGTTGAGATCTCTAACGTTCACGTGACCTAGACGTTAGTGCCACAGATCCATAGGAGTGATCGTGGAGCTGTTGCAGACAAGTGAGGACGTGGGCTCAGTCCCATAGCAATTATCCTCGGTCCTCATCCCTTGCATCAAAAGTTTACCGGCTTGATTGTAGACTTTAAACGCGTCCCGGTCAAACTTTACTGCAAAGTTAGTGTCGCACAGCTGGCTAATGCTGAGAAGGTTTGCTTTCAAACCTTTGACGTACAAAACATTTTCTAGCTTAGGGAATCCAGGTAACTCGATAGTACCACGTCCTATAATGCTAGACTTGCTCCCATCTCCAAAGGTGACTCTGCCATCCTGATAATCCACAAGAGTCGTAAAAAATGAGGCATCACCTGTCATATGTCTGGAGAACCCACTATCAAAATACCACTGTGAGGTATTGTGTGCTTTGAGAGCAACATGAACAACGAAGGCCTTTTTATCTTTCTTAGGTACCCAAGCAGAGATGACCTTTTATTTGCCTTTGTTGTTGTTGGTTTTAGCTGGAATGTGAGAAGCATTCACTAACGCCAAAGACATCCGTCAGAATTCTTCCATTAAATTCTGGGACGTGGCGGCTAAGAACTCAACTTGCTCTCCCAGACTAGAAAACTCATCAGTATGACGGGGTGGAACCGTAGTACGTCGTGTCCGACCCATGCTATAGCAAGACTCCCTAAGGTGTCCTTTTCTTTTGCAATAAGTACAAAAGAACACAGTCAAAGGCAGACCTTGGTTTGCTTTTCTTGGTCGAACTCTCCTTCGAGGATTTTGACGATGGCCATAAGGATTCGTAGTAAACTCAGGAACTGGTCCCAGTGAAATTTGGGAGGTGGAGGCACCATCATAACCAATTCCCTGCCAATCACCAAAACCTAAAGCGGGGCCAAGGAGCATCTTTCCCATCTTCCCAGATCTATCCTCGATTTGTACCTTGACTTCCCGTGCTTTCTCAAGATCATGAGTCAGCTGGGCAACCAGGGCTTCAAGTTTCTTCCGAGTCTCCACGGAGGAATGGAGCTGAGTCGTAAGACTAGCCACTTGTTTAGTCAAGTCCCCTCTCTCTTTCTCTAAAACACACACACTCTCTCTAAACAAACTCTCTTTCTCGACACAGGCAGATTCTCTCTCTCTCAGGGAAGTGAAGGTGGAGGACTCTCTCTCTCTCGCCTTTCTTAAATCTTCCTCTAAGCCGGCGATCTTAAGGACTAACGCTTTGTTTCGGTTTTTAGTTTTAAATGACTCAGAATATAATTCAGTGTAGGCGCGTTGAATATCACTCTCGCTCTCACTTGAGTCATCCTCCCCCTCACTCACAACGATCTCACTATCGAGGTGTCCCTGTGAAGCATCATCCTCATCGTCGTGAAGAGAACTAGGAGTGATCACTTGACTGGATATGAATGCGGTGAAGTTACACTCATACGGTGACTCATCTCCTGAATCCACCGTCTCGACCTCACTGTCGTCACTAAGAGTAGCATTAAGGACAGTTTACCTTTCTCTCTATTCAGACGAGTGGCACACTCAAAGGCTCTATGACCCCTACCATCGCACTCAAAGCATCTCTCACTTTCTTTCTTAGGAGGATTTTTGGAATCTTTTTCATTTTTCTTTTCAAATTTATTTTTCTCAAATTTATTTTTATCTTTAAAATTGCCATTTCCTTAAATTTGAGAATCCTCTTGAAAATTTTTGCAAAAAGAGCCAAATCATCTAAGTCAAAATCACACTCAGAATCTGACGTGTCAGTCTCTCTCTTTCTAGATGACTCTACCCTCTTGCTAGCCGACCCCTCACTCCTTCTCTCTAGGGCATTAAGTGCAATTCCCTTATCTTTAGATTTAGCAGTTTTAGGGAACATATCAATTTCATATGTTTGCAAATCTCCTACAAGTTCTTCCAATTTTAGCGTATTTAAATTACCCATAGAATTTAGCACCGTGACTTTAGGGATAAAACACTCAGGCAAAGAACGAAGTATCTTTTTAACAACTCTAGCATTAGGAATATGTTCACCAAGATTAAAGCTAGTATTCACAATGTCAGAAAGTCTAGCATAAAATTCATCAGAACATTCAGATTCATGCATGGTGACGGTTTCAAATTGAGTTGTCAAATTTTTCAACTTAGACTCCTTCACAGCATTAGTTCCTTCATGGGTGAGTTGTAAAACATCCCATGCCTCTTTTGACGCGGTGCACGTCATTATGCATTTGAACTCATCAGGTGTGACTGACCCAGAAATAGCACTTAGACCCTTAGAATTAAAATATGACCATTTAAATTCTTCTTCATTCCAAGAAGTGACAGGTTTCAAGTTGATCACATTATCAACAGTCACGGAGGGAGGTGTCCATCCTCTTTCAACCAAAATCCAGACTCTTTCATCAATGGCTTTTAATGCTGATCGCATACGGGCTTTCCAATAGGCATAGTTTGTCCCGTAAAAAATTGGCATTTTATTATATAACTTCTCCATTTGAACACGCACTTTTTCAAAAAATCAATTTTTTCAGAAAATTGATATCTTAGAAAAATTTTGCAGAAAAAGAGGAATACGCGATAGATTAGTGTAACCTGCTCTGATACCAATTTGAGAACATATGTGCTTGCGTTCAAAAGATAAAATTATATATTAAACACCTTTTAACTCAAACAAACCCTAAACATGAAACAATATGTGATTGAATAAGATAATGAACTAAGCAAGAACATTCAAACACATGCTTGTGAGGAAAAATCCCCCAAAGGGGCAAAACCATTTATTTTCATTATAATATTGTAACTGTACAATTTCGGATTACAATGAAAATACAAGTGACTAAGAATTACCCTCAAGTGTCGGATTCGGTAGTCGGCAGCTGGAAATGTCCCTTTCCAGGAGGGCTGCAATGAAGAAGAAGAACGGTCTTCTCCACAAGGGTATGAACAGCAAAAATGCGTTCCTGGGTTGCAAAGTGATTCACAAGTGTTTGGAAATTTTTGTGAATAAAAAACCTAGAGTCTTGGTACTCAATAGGTGAAGACTTAGAGTTTTTTGTACTCTTAAAATCGTGTATCGAAGTCTTAGAAAGCCACTTCCCGTAGTGGGTTTATAAAGGAAACGTTTAGCCTAAAAAATCTGACCATGATCTGCTGAAGATTATCCCAGGCGGACCGGTCCGGGTCTGAGGCGGACGGGTCCGGGTAGGCGGATCGGTTCTTTTTATTTTTGGCTTCTTCGGTTCACTTGCGGTTCAGGGTGTACTGGCTTTTCAGCAGGCGGATCGGTCAGGGTATGAGGCGGACCGGTTCTTTTATTCTGGGCGGACCGGTCCGGCCTGTCACACTTTGATTCCTCTTATTCTTTTGATATTCGGATCCGTTGATGACTGTATGAGTCTTGAATTTCTTCAACGGGGTAACGGCGTGCGACATAACAAATTGATAATGGACAAAAATGTCCTGACACCCCTCGTCTTTCTTGAGGGTAAATGAGGGGTCGTCCCCAGCATTGACCCTCATCATAGTCGAGGGTGATTTTTAACCAACCTAATGGTTTTTCAATTTAAGTCCCCCCTCGTCTTTCTTGAGGGTAAAAGAGGGGTCGTCCCCATCATTGACCCTCATCATAGATGAGGGTGGTTTTTAACCAACCTAATGGTTTTTCAATTAAGTTCCCCCTCGTCTTTCTTGAGGGTAAATGAGGTGTCGTACCCAGCATTGACCCTCATCATAGCCGAGGGTGGTTTTTAACCAATCTAATGGTTTTTAATCAAGTCCTCCCTTGTCTTTATTGAGGGTGAATGAGGGGTCATCCCCAGCATTGACCCTCTTCATAGCCGAGGGTGGTTTCCCGAAGATGATCCCCAGTCATACTAGAACTGACAAACGCAAGATGAGGGAAAACACAATACGATATTTCTCATTAACATTCCAAAGTGTTGTGTTGGAGCAACACCCATTACAATTGTGGTCCGATAGGACATTACAACACTACTGATAATATTTCTTCAAATGATCTGCATTCCAGGGGTTGGAAAAGGGTTCCCCTTCTAGGTTTTCTAGTTTGTAGGTCCCAGGGACAACTTTATCGATGACCCTATATGGGTCATGCCAATTTGGATGGAGCTTGTTGAGCTTCTGCCAAGTCTTTTTGAGGACTAAGTCCCCCACTGCAGTTGACCTCTACTTCACCCTTTAGTTGTAAAACCTTGCAGTCCTCTGCTGGTAGGCAGCTTGCCTTATCTCGGCGTCCTCCCTTCTTTCCTCAATCATGTCTAAGTTAAGTCTCCTCTCTTCCATATTTCTCTGGGGGTCATACATTTGGACCATGTGAGTAGGAAACCCGATCTGGGTGGGGATGACGGCTTCTGAGCCATAAGCTAGCATGAACGGGGTTTCCCCGATAGAGGTCTTTGTCGTCGTCCTGTAGGCCCACAGTCCAACATATAACTCCTCAACCGATCTTCCTTTTGCCTCCTCAAGTCTCTTTTTGATCCCATATAGGATTGTCCTATTTGTAACTTCCGTTTTCCCATTAGCCTGAGGTCGACCTGGGGTAGAGAAGAATTGTTTGATACTCACCCTTTCACAGTACTTCTCTATAGATGTATTCTCGAATTGAGTCCCGTTATCTGAGATGAGGGTGTTGGGAAGACCATATCTGCATATAATATTTTTCCAGATGAACTGGAAGGTCTTCTGGTCTGTGATCGTTACCATCGGCTCTACCTCCACCCATTTTGAAAATAGTCAATTACCACGATGAGGTATCGATAGTTATTGATGGCCCTAGGCAAGGGGCCCACCAGGTCGATCCCCCACACTGCAAATGGCCATGGGGATGTAATTGAGGTAAGAGGATGATGGGGCTGGTGAGGGATGGTGGTGAATCTTTGACATTTATCACACTTTTTTACTTATGCCGTGGAATCTTTCCCCAAGGTCGGCCACTAGTACCCCTGGATGACCACCCTCTTCGCCAAAGACCTGCCCCCAATGTGGCTTGAACATGACCCCTCGTGCACATCTTGCAAGATGTGTGGGACCTCAGACGGGTGCACACACCTATGTAATGGGAGAAAGAACCCCTTTTTGTACAAGGTGTCTCCGATGACGATGGATTTTGCAGCTCTGTATCCTAACTTCTTCCTTTCTTGCCTTGCTTCTGGCATCTCCCCCTCTTTAATGTATTTGATCAAGGTGTCCATCCATGAAGCTTCCTTAGAAACATTTAAGCAAGTGCCAAGTGTTCCCTCATCATCTTCAATAGTTAGTAGAAGCAAAATTTCCACTGGGACCGTCCTCCTCATATCTGTACTAGTTGCTAAGGCGAGCCTGGCAAGTGCATCAGCTTGACCATTATCAAGCCTAGGTATCCTCTTCAATTTTACTTCTCTGAAGCTCTTCAGTAATGACCTCACCTTCTCAAAGTACTTATCCATCCGCTCATCCTTGGCCTCGTAGGCTCCTAGTATCTAGTTCACTACTAGCCTTGAATCACTATGGACCAAAATCTGTCCAACACTAAGAGACTTGGCCAAGGAGAGGCCTGTTATCAAGGACTCATATTCGGACTCGTTGTTGGAGGCTTTGAAGTTGAACCTCAGGGCGTACTCAATGTCTGTGCCATCGAGTGCTGATATTATCAGTCCAGCCCCACTTCCGTTGTCGCAGGAGGAACCGTCAACGAAGAGCTTCCACACAGTCTGTTCCTCTGAGAAATTTCCCATGGTGAGGGACCCCTGTCTAAAAAGATATCTTCCCTCTTCATTTTTGGCCACTTTCCCTCTAGCGGTGCTGGTCTCAGCCTTGTCTACGGGTGTGTCGGTGAGTTTTCCTTGTAGGGCATCTGTCTTCCTGAGGCTCTCATCTTCCGCTTCATCATCTTCACAAGTGAACTCGGCCACAAAATTTGCCAATGCTTGCCCCTTAATGGCCATCCTAGGTTGATACACAATGTCAAACTCCCCCAGCTCTATAGCCCAGGCCATTAACCTACCTATTTTTTTTGGTTTGTGTAGGACTTGCCTAAGAGGAGAGTCGGTGAGGATGACCATTGTATGAGACTGGAATAATGGCTTCATCTTCCTTGAGGCATGGATCAAGGCATAAGCTAACTTATCCGTCCTTGGGTATCTTTGCTCTGCCCCCTGGAGTGCCTTATTATTGAAATATATGGGCCTTTGTACCCCGTCCTCTTCTCTCACAATGGCTGCACTGATGGCTGATTCTGAGACGACTAGGTACACATATAGTCGTTCACCCTGTACTGGCCGTGACAATAGCAAAGGAGACCCTAAGTATGTCTTCATATCCTTGAAAGCCTCATTACACTCTTCGCTCCATTCAAAAGCCTTTCTGAGAATTTTGAAGAATGGTAAACACCTATCTGTGGCCCTGGACACAAACCTATTCAAGGCAGCCACTCACCCCATGAACCTCTGAATGTCTTTAATGGTATTGGGGGTCTTCATCTCTATAAGGGCCTTTATCTTCTCAGGGTTGGCCTCGATGCCTCTTTGGTTGACAATGAACCCCAAGAACTTCCCTTCTCTGACCCCGAAGACACACTTGGCCGGGTTGAGCTTCATTTGGTACTTGTCCATCGTATTAAAGGGCCTCTCAAGGTCAGCCACATGATCTTCTGCCTTCAAGATTTTGGTCAGCATGTCATCTACATAGACCTCCATAGACTTCCCAATTTGTTCTTCAAACATTTTATTTACAAGGCGCTGATACGTTGCCCCTGCGTTCTTTAGGCCAAAGGGCATGACCCTATAACAGTATGTCCCCTTGTCGGTAATGAAAGCTGTCTTCTCCGAGTCTCCAGGGTTCATAAAGATCTGGTTGTACCCTGAATAGGCATCCATGAAGCTCATGACCTCATGGCCTGCGGTAGCGTCTACCATCTGATCAATGTGGGGGAGATGGAAGCTGTCTTTAGGACAATGCTTGTTGAGGTCTGTGAAGTCTACACACACCCTCCACTTCCCGTTGGCTTTTGGGACAATGACGGCATTGGACAACCATTTAGGGTATATGACCTCTCTGATGAACTTAGCATCTTCCAGCTTCTTGACCTCATCCCTAATGACCTCATATTTTTCTCGAGAGTAAATTCTCCTCTTCTGCTACACTGGCTTTGTACCCTCTACCACGTTGAGCTTATGGCTTATAATTTTGGGGTCGATCCCCAGCATATATGCGTGACTCCATGCAAAGACACTCTGTCTCCTCCTCAACAACTTGACGAGGTCTTCTTTTATGTCTATCTTCAGAGCTTTGCCTACTTGGATGGTTTTTTCTGGCTCATCCTCATTGAGGATGATGGATTCTACCTCTTTTGCGGCCTCTGCTTTCCTGAGTTTTTTCTCATCCCTGGGGTGAAGGGTGTCGATATTGTAAGTGGTTGTTTCCTTCTTGTGTGCATCTCTTTCTTCGACGGAGTTGAAATAACATTCTCGCGCTGTCGTCTGGTCTCCCTGAACTTCCCCCACCCCGTAAGGGGTTGGAAATTTAAGCATCTGATGGACCATATATGGCACAGCTTCAAACCCCTTGAGGGCTACCCTCCCCAGTATGATGTTATAGGCTGAAAAAACATGTTCATCCAACACAAAGAAGCTGACCTTCTTGGTAAGCCATCTTGGCCACTCGTCCCCCATCCTGTCATCAGCCTCATATACTCCAAGGGGAAGAACCTTTTTCGCAGTGAACCCAATCAATGGATGATAGTATGGAACGAGTCTAGCACGGCTGAGACCTAAGGCCTTGAAGCATGGCCAAAACATCACATCTGCAGAGCCACCCCCGTCGACCAGGATCCTCAGCACCTTACACCCGTGCACCCTGGTAGTGATGACGAGAGGGTCATCATGTGGGGCTAAGAGGCCTTTGAATCCCATTCTTGAGAACCCCACTATCAGAGTGTCCATATCGACCTTCTTCCTCTTTTCTAACTTTTCCTCTAAAGAGGTTGAGTGTATAGTTCTCGTCACTGCCTTGGCTTCATCTACATGGGCCTTCCTGTTGCGACCTCTGACCCTCCTCCTACTAGACCCCCAGAGATCATCCCCACACTGAGAGAGATCATATTAAGTCTCTTGACATGGCCATGGTCATCTCTCGGTGGGAGGTCAGGTTCGTCCTCATCGTCAGAAGGGTCGTCCCCTCTTTTTTGGGGACCTTCTCTACATGCATTGCCTTGCTTTTTTCTGGGGTCATCCCCTCGGCCCCTCTTGAAGGCACCCTTGTCCACGTACTTCCTGAGCTTCCCTTCTTTCATCATTTTATCGATTTCATCTTTCAGGCAAAACACTTGTCGGTGATATGGTCGTGGTCTTGGTGAAATTCACACCACATGTTTTTGTTCCTCTTATTGGGGGCTGCCCTCAACTTCTCAGGCCACTTCAGGGACCGGTCACTCTTTATCTCATTGAGAATATGTTCACAGCTGACTGTTAGAGGGGTGTAACCAGTGAACTTGTCGTTCATAGACCTCTTCTTCCCCTCTTTGTACTTCTTAGGGTACTTACTCCCTGAAGTGCATCCTTTTTCATCTTCGTATTTTGTGGCCATCGCCTCTTCGGCGTTCATCACCTTTCCTGCCGTCGACAACAATTCTGCCATCGTCCTCAGAGGATCTTCGACAAGCTTCCATAACAGTTTCTCCTTCTGGAGTCCTCTAATCAGGGCTGTCATAGCTATGCTCTCCTCATAGTCTTCAACCTCTAACTTTTCTTTGTTGAATTGGGCTATGTAGTCTCTTAGACTCTCATTCTTACCCTGCTTAATGTAGACCAAGTGCGTGGTCTTCTTCTGCGGCCTCACCCCAAAGCAAAATTTGTGGATAAACCGGTCTGCCAGCTGCTTAAAGCTTTCAATGGAGTTTTTTTGGAAGAGACATATACCAGACATGTGCAGCCCCAATCAGAGTGCCAGAAAAGGCACGGCACCTCATCTCATCTGAGATAGAGTATATGTCTGTCGCCAATTGATACATCTCAATATGATGGACAAGGTTTGTACTCCCGTCATATCTTGGGGTGACCACAGGTGGCTTAAACTTTGATGACGTAGGGAAATTAACTATCTTCACCACAAAGGGTGAGCCTATGGAGTATCCTCTCTGAAGAGGGTCCCAACTCTTCAGTATATCACCGATCTTATCCTCCAGCCGCTGGATGGAGTCATTCCAGGGCCTCGTAGGGTCGGCCTGGCCGATGTTATCCCCTGCCGCCTCTTTGAGTTGGACAGAGGGTTCTGCCGCGATATGCCTATGTTGGATTTTTACTTCCCCCTGACCGTCGTCCCGTCCTAGGGGTCGGCCCCTGTGGGGTCGGCCATCTGCTGCCTCCTTTTTGGACCTCACAGCACTCCTTGATCTGGACAATTTTTCCCGCAGGTCATTTACTGGGCCCAACCTCTCAAAGGCCGACCCCTTGCTCAAGCGATCAAAAGCAAAGCCTCTCGGGCGATCGTCATGATTTTTCCTTTCACACTTCCCTCTTCTCTCCTGGAGAGGTCACACAGTATTGTTGGAGACCTCATACAGCTCCCAACACTCTATGGGGGCTTCCTCTCCCTCCAGATCATCATACCTATCCTTAGGGCAAGGGGGTCAGCAACATCCCTCCGCCGCTGTGGGGGTGGAAACTCTTTACGTGGTGCCTGGGGTGGTCCCCTGGCCTCATGGTGCCCTGGAGCTGCTGCTAGAGTAATCATCTCGGGTGAGACCCCTGGGGGTCTTAGTATGTTCTGGCTTAGAGCTGTGAACTGTTCCTGCATGATCCATTGGCTTGCTGCTAGAAACTTTAAGGCTGTCGCCACATCAGCCATCTCAGACTGAGGTGGTGGCTGACTGGAACTGGGTCCTACTCCACCATCCGGTGGAGGGAGTGGTGGTGGTGGAATCTCCCATGCCATATATTTGAGATATGAAAAGCTGAACTGAAGAAAAGACTGGAGAGCTTGAGAACCTTAATGGGTCTCTTTCAATTGTGAAACATCTCCTCTCAGGGGGAGAGTTGGTTCACCACCAGAGTGCCCAGTGAGGTCAAGCTGTACAAAGGAAGAGATGTCTTCTCGTTCCCATAAACGGTGCCAAACTGATGATGCTGAAATTTAGCATCACAAGATAAGTGATGATGAGCTCAAACAGTATTAACCATGGCAGCCATAGAGATGTATATGTATAAGTGTGTAAGTGTGTAGAAGGAGATGAGTATAAGAGGAATAAGACAATGATATATAGTGGTTAAGCCAATTAGGCCTACATCCACTGTAAGTGTGTGATCCACAAAGTATGGGCACTAATGGCCTTAGATACAATGCACATAAGCTCCCTTTCTCTCTCTATTGTGTGTATAAGAAGAGTTTTAGCTAGGGTTACAATTATCAATTGATCCCCTTGTAGGGTTGTAGGTGGCAAGTATATATAGATCTTGGGGGGTGTATTGTACCCCCCAAGTATGCATGGTGCATGTGAATGATGATCTAGCCAATCTCCTATTGACACCTGTAGATGCCAAATGATGACATAATATTCCCTCACGTGAGGGGGTGATATTGTTATAACGATCTTCCACGTTCCATGTGAGCCTCACGTGCACTGTTCCACACATCTCCCAAACCACGCGCTGTGATGATGGCACCCTCGGCTTATGATATGAGGCCGAGGGCAAAGTTTCTTCTGGTAGTGAGTCTGGCTTAATTTAGGCCTCGTACTGTCGTACCCTCGGAGGGTTGTCTGGACCATGATGAGGAGTTAGCCCCTCGGAGGGTCGTTTGGTCCTGATGAAGGGTCGTATCCTCGGAGGGTCATCTGGACCATGATGAGGGGTCGGCCCCTTGAAGGGTCGTTTGGGCCTGATCAAGGGTCGGCCCCTTGAAGGGTCGTTTGGGCCTGATCAAGGGTCGGCCCCTTGAAGGGTCGTCTGGGCCTGATGAAGGGCCGGCCCCTTGAAGGGTCATCTGGACCATGATGAGGGGTCTTCCCCTTGAAGGTTCGTCTGGGCCTAATTAAGGGTCTTCCCCTCGAAGGGTCGTCTGGACCATGATGAGGGGTCGGCCTCTTGAAGGGTCGTCTGGACCAAGATGAGGGGTCGACCCCTTGAAGGATCACAATACCATCTTAGGCTCGTCTTGGTGGAGGGCGCTCTCGGTCTGGTCGAGGGTATATATGGGTATATCAACTATTTTTGAAATCTTACTTCTGAATATGGATGAAAGATTTAAGAAGTTTGGTTACCTTTCCCGCCCACCTCTCTTTGATGGAAACAACTTTTCTTACTAGAAAGTATGAATGGTTGCGTTCATTCAAGGAATACTTGGTGATGATGTCTGGGATATGATTGAGAACGGTTATGAACATCTAACTAAGCTTTTGTTTGAAACCAATCATACAAGGGTTAAGAAAATTCTTAGAAAATTTACCAAGGAAGAGAAAAAGATGTCTCTGGATAATAATAACGTAAATAAAACTATTTTTATGTCCATTAACGAGCATAAATTTAAAGGAATATCTATCTTCTCTACTTCTAAGGAGGCCTGGGACACTATAGTCACTGCCCACGAGGGTGATGAACGTGTTAAGGGTGGAAAAACCTAATTTTTAGTTCAACAGTACAACACACTGATTATGGATGATAGTGAATCATTTGATGAATTTTACATAAAGTTAAACGATATTTTCACAAAATTGCATGCTAATGGTATAATCTACAGTAGAAAAGAAATTGTCCAAAAGATCCTTAGGTCTTTACCTGCAAAATTTGATAATAAAAGATATGTTATAGAAGAAACGAACGACCTAAATTTGACTCTGGAACTTCTTAGCAGTAAACTAACGACTGTCGAAATGGAATTAGAATATAAGAAACAATTGACTGCCCAAAATAAGAGACCAACTGGTTCTAATGCTGTGTTTTCATCACAAATGTCTTCTCCCAAAATAAGTCCCTAAGACTTTGACCTTGACCTAAATGATGACTGTGATTTGGACTATCGTGACAATCAAATAGCTCTCATGAGCAAGAATTTCAAAAAGATAATCAAATTTAGAAATGCAGTTTCCTTTAAAAAAGTCAGGAAAGATTATCAAGGTCATCAAAATCACAAACCTCATGAAAGACACTATGAAAAGCAGTCCAATGACAATAATAGGACCAAGATCGACATGAAGGATGTGAAATGTCATAGATGTGGAAAAATGGGACATTATGTGAATAAATGTAAAACCAAATTGAACCCCAAAACTAGGGCTAGTATGTGTAAGACTTGGGATGACTCTAGTGAATCTGATGAAGATGATTTAGAGTCAACCCAATATAATTAGTCATGCATGTCTTTATTTGATAAGATTGTTTATAATGATAATATTGCATGCCTTCCAACTCACGAATATTTATGCATGTTGATAATAAGTTTAAGAATGATAGTGATAGTGTTGTAACTACTGTCGAGGAGAATAAGTCAGATAATACTACTATACCGGTGTGTCAAAGTGTGGATATTATCGACGAACTGAATGCATGTGTGAGTTCCACAGAAAAATTGAATGCTACAAAGGACATTAAACATGATGCACTTAGTGAGTTCGACGATGATCTTCCAGATCTTCAAGAGATATACACGAAAACACTTAAGAAAAGTTCCCGTCTTGACAAAATGATGAAGCTATTAAATGAACGTATCGACTTACATTACCAAACCATTAGGAAGAACGCTGATGATTATACATCTCAATGTGTTGCCCACGAAAACGAAAGAGTTTTCTTTCAAAATAAAAGACCTTTCTAAGAAAAACTATGTTTTAGAACAAAGACATAAGTCAACTTTAGTTTCAAATGTGTTTAAAAAATGCCTACACTTTGAAACCCAAGCTAAGTCCTACTAATAAATTGTTGTTGGAAGTAAATTTGATTCAAAAGATAAATCCGGCCTAGGTTTTGGAGAAAAGGTTTATACTAGCAAAACTACCGTATCCCCTGAAAATGTTTCTTTTATAAAACAAGGCCAGAATCTTCAAAACACTCAGAAAGAGAACTGTATTAAAAATATTTTTAAGGCAACAGAAAATTAGTATAATTAGCAGCCTAACTCTAAAGGTCCAACTAAGTATGTATGTACACCTATTAGAGACCAACGTCAAAAACCCAAGCCTAATGACACTTGGACAACCATACCGAATGGGGCCAAACCTATCTTTAAAGAATTTATTAATAAAGTCAAGTATTCCACCCATCAGTACTGCTCTTACTGTGATTTTTTAAACACACATTCGCTAAATGTTTTCAAAAGAGACTGTACACACCTATGTTTCAAAACTATAACTATTCTAGGAAGAGTAGGAATACTTACGTTCTACCAAAGTAGACCACACATAATTCCAACTATAAAAAGAAGGGAGGATCTAAAACTAAGAAGAAATAATTTAAAAAGACCCAACAAACCTTTTCTAAATCCAAGGCCAATAAAAATTTGAAAACTAGGTTTATTTGGATGATAAAAGATGATTTATTACCCTAGCTCAAGTGCAATATTGTCATATCTACTATTAAGGCACAACGCACTTCATCTGGTTGGTACTTAGACTCTGGATGTTCTAAACATATGACTGGAGATGAAACCAAATTAACAAACAAGACAGACTTCCTTGGAGGTAGTGTCATGTTTAGAGATGGTGTTTCATCCCAGATCAGAGGTAAGGAAACATTGTGCGAGGATGCGCTCCCCAATCTAAATGATGTTCTACTAGTTAAATGTCTGAAAGCTAACCTACTTATCATATCTCAATTTTCTGATTCCAATCACAGAGTTGCCTTTTCAAAAATTGATTGTAAAATTATTAATGAAAAGGGAAACTGTATTTTAAGAGGAAACAAAAATGAGGATAACTGCTACACAATAATTCTGAAATCTGAATCTTGCCAAGTTTCTCTATTAGATGATACTGATCTATGTCACAATCGATTGGGACACACAAAGTTTGACAATCTTCATAAGTTAACCTCCCAAGATATAGTTAGAGGAATGCCAAAACAAAAAATTCTTTTAATCTTGTTTGTGGTCATTGTTAAGAAGGGAAAATAAGTAAATCTTCTCACAAAAAAGTTGAATATTTATTAACTTCAAAACCTTTGCAACTAATCCACAAGGACCTTATGGGTACTTCTAGAATTGTCAGCTTCTGTGGTAACAGCTATATATTAGTTATTGTGGATGATTTCACATGATATACTTGGGTTACATTCATGAAAAAATAATCCGATACCTTTCGTGAGTTCGTAAAAATTATTTTAAAAATTGAGAATGAGAAGGATACCCAAGTATGTCGCATCAAAAGTGACATAGGTGGAGAGTTCAAAGATTCATGTGTTATAAAATACTATATAGCAATGGTTATAAACACGAGTTTAGTGATAAAAAACATCTCAGCAGAATGGAATTACATAACGTAAGAATATGAGCTTACAAAATACGGCTAGGGTGATGTTGCACGCAAAAAACCTGCCTAAATACTTTTGGGTTGAGGCCGTACAAACTGCTTGTCAAATCGTTAATGGTGTTTACCATAGGAAAAATTTTAAACAAACTTCGTATGAACTTTGGTACGATAAAAAGCCTAACTTGAAATACTTCAAAACCTTTAGTAGTATATGTTATGTCTATAAGGACAGAGAAAATCTCTCCAAATTTAACACCCGAGGAGAGAAAGGAATATTTTTAGGTTACTCTCAAACAAGTAGGGCTTATCGTGTGTTTAACTATCGAACCAAAGTCATAATGGAATCTTTTAATGTTGTAGTTAATGGTACGAGTGTAGAGAGTCATGCCAGTCAAACAGTGGTCCTGGATGAGGAAGAAACAAATTTTACTCCTAACTCTCCAAATATAACTGATTCACTACCACATGAGAGTCCTTCTGTATCAACGTGGGTTTCTAAAGACCATCCCATTGAAAAGATTGTTGGTAATCCTTCTGAACCTGTTAGAACAAGATCCCAACTACAAAAAGTAGAAAAAATTTCCCTCTTACTTTCTCTTGAAGAATCGAAAATGTAAATGATGCCCTTTGTAACTCATTCTGGATCAATGTTATGCAAGAAAAGCTTTTCCAGTTTAAGAGTCATGATGTGTGGTATATTGTTCTAAGGCCAAAAGATAAGAAGGTTATCGGCACACACTGGCTTTTCAAGAATAAAACGGATGAAAATGGGGAGGTCATTATAAATAAAGCTAGGTTGGTAGCATAAGTCTACTCTCAATTAGAGGGAATTCAGATTGACGAAACCATTGCTCTTGTTACTCGTGTTGAGTTAGTTATCCTACTCTTGGCCATATCATGTCCTTTACAATTTAAACCTTTCCAAATGGACCTCAAGTTCGCATTTTAAATGGAATTTTAACTAAGGAAGTATACGTAGAACAACCTAAAGGCTTTATAGATCCGACATATCCTGGCCATATCTTTAGACTTAAGAAAGCCTTATACGGTTTGAAACAAGCTCCTAGAGCTTGGTATGAGCGCTTATCCACCTTTTTGGTCTCAAATGGATTTATTTGTGGGGGAAACGATTAGAACTTATTCGTTAGAAAGACACACAAACATGTATTAGTTTCCCAAGTTTATGTTGATGATATTGTCTTTGGATCAACTTGTGCTAAACAAGTAAAAGAATTTTCTGATATCATGCATTCCGAGTTTAAATTGTCTCTAATGGGCGAATTGCAATATTTCCTAGGATTACAAGTAAAATTATTTAATGATGGGTTATGTATCACTCAATCCAAATATGCTGCTAATCTAGTTAAAAAGTTTGGGCGAGATAACTCTAAACCAGCATGTACACCCATGAGCACATCAATGAAATTATCTAAAGAAGAACATGGGAAAGATGTCGACCCGACCCTATATAGAAGTATGATAGGAAGTTTGTTATACCTTACTACGTCTAGACCTGATATTTCCTTCACTGTGTGTATCTGTGCTAGATACCAATGTACACCTAAAGAAACCTACTTATTGTTTGTTAAAAGAATTATTAAATATGTTAAGGGTACATTAAACTTTGGTATTTAGTATACAAAGGACGCCACTAGTTCCATTGTAGGATACATGGATGCCGATTGGGTAGGATACTCAGACGATGGCAAAAGTAAGTCTGACGCCTATTATTATGTAGGCAACAATCTCATAGGATGTAGTAGTAAGAAATAAAATTGTATATCACTGTCTACGGCAGAGTCTGGGTATATTACAGTGCGTAGTTGTTGTGCCCAACATTTATGGATAAAGCAAGTGCTTAGTGACTACGGTATCGCTGAAAATAAATTGACCATGTATTGCGATAATTAGAGTGCCATTAATATATCTAAAAATCCTATCCATCACTTACGAACTAAGCACATAAAAATATGACATCATTTTATTCGTGAACTCGTAGACTCCAAGGAATTAGATATTGAATATCTAAATACTGAAAAACAGCTAGCCAATCTATTTAACAAACATTTGGATAATATTAGATTTGAGTACCTTAGGAAATCCATAGGAATGATATTTATCACTTAATTCTATTAACACAAATTATCATAACCTCGACAGTTTCATGCTAATAACTGATTTTTGAGGATTTAGGGCATGGACGTCTCTCAAATGACAAAATACGCCTCCTGATATCTAGTTCATGTAGGATATCCTTGAGTCTGTCCTTCTTTATGACATTGCTTGTGTTGGATTCAATATTTTACATAATTCTGTATCTTTATTTTTTACCCCGTTATCTATTTGAGTAAAATTGGGGGAGAGGAACATGAATACCTGACATTCATTATAATATATCTTAATTAACTCAAATAATGGCCATTTGAAGTATTTATATGTTTCAGGCACCTTTCAGACGCAATAGTATAATTTTTTGCCATTATTTAGGGTAATGGTATGTATTTTAGTTGAGTATTGTAATTTATTTCCTCTTATTTTTGGTTCTAGAATTGGAATGGGTAGTTAGATACTTTGTATAGGAAATCTAGGATTTTTATTTTTACCCACGAGTACAGGTTACTCAAGGGAATTTTGTCTCTAATATCCAAAGGGGGAGATTGAGAACACATTATATGGTTGTCTCACTTGAGTCTATATCATATAGGAGTTGCAACTAGTTTGGATAATGAGACAAAATAGGATTAGACTTTTAAGAGTTACCATCTCTCAAAGATTCCAAGCTTCAAGATGGAAATTAAGTCCAAGAACCTCAAATGACCTACAAAAGGGAAGTATAGCTCTAATGAACACACAAATATGACACAATCACCGCATATAAGTGTTATTATGTGTGCACAAGGGTCATAGGATTTGTAGGAATTTTTTCCTAACATTTTTAAATAACTTAAAACATTTTTAATCCTTTAAAATGATTTTTGAAATTAATTAAAATGTGATTTTTAAATGTTTTGGGTTAAAACATAAATATTTTTTACCCTTAAAATTAGTTCAGGGTAGAAAATGAAATCGCTAGAGAATTCTGGGGATGCAATTTGAATTAATTAAAATCTCAAAAGCACGCGTTTCTTGTTTCATCCAGGCCATACACGTGTTGTTTGTATAACAGTGTGATTTGTGTTTCTTTTGAGTATTAGATGAGAGATTAGATCGTATCCCTTGATTTAAATTCATCGATGATCATCATGTGTTAGTTCTCAATCCCTATAACTCTAAAGACAACAAATCATCATTTGAATAACCATCGCTTTCTATCAACCTTTGGATGAGAAGTCAAATGGTCAAAAGTGATCCCAACACTTGATTTGGTTCATCATTCTTGATCCTTTGTTTCCCTATATAAAAGGAGCCTCAGGGTTTAAATTTGAGAAGTTTTTGTTTTCTTGAGACTTCGTCTCCTTTGAGAGAAAACACTGAGAGAAGAGATAAGAGGGAAAAGAAATAAGAGAGAGAGGAGAGAAAACCCAGATTGTTCAAAGATAAATCTCAAACGTTTTCTCAAAACACCAAACCCAAAAGCCAATAATCTTTCCAAAACAGAAAACCCAAAATTGAGAGATAGATTTTAGGGTTTCTGAGAAGTTGAGTTTGTGTGTTTATACGCTTTTGAAGACCTCTTCAAAAGTATCTCTCTCTAGGAACCCTACTCTGATAAAATCACAAATTTCTTTGTAGAAATTTTAGCTTTTTCTATAGAGAACATTACACGTAGTATATTTAGGTTATTTACTTCAGTTTCTCTTGAATTGTACTGTTACTGTTATATTCATTGGATCCACCCTTTTGATTTTAAATAAATTTTGAAAAATACTTCTAAGGTTTTGTACTATTAGATTTGAAAACATCTTTGCTTCAAAATACGATTTCACAGTTTGTGAAATTAGTTTGAACATAAATAAGATTTTGAAACAAACTTGATCTAATTTTTAGAAAGGTTATCCTTCACATCTGAAATATTGTTGAAGTCTGTTCTTCAAAATGTATTTGAGATCCCTTGCATATCATTTAGAATTTTTGTAATTCATAGGAATTGGTGGTATAACTATTGAGAGATGTGAGTTACATTCTTGTATGTAGTGTAATCACATCACATCACTATCACTCTCACATGAACACTTAGGTAATTTTGGTTCTTTGAGTGATTTTCTAGTGATAGAGCTCCTAAATCAGTGGATAAGGAAAAGGCAAGGAGGCTGTTGAAGGAGATCAAAGCCAGTCAGAATCAACCTTTGAGAGTGGAGTAACTCGTGTAGGTATAATTCTGAACTTAGACTTAGGATCTTGATAATGCATGCTTAGTGCTGTAACTTGTAAATTGTGATTGTTTGGTGGATTTTTGTTTTGTGACGTAGAGGTCACCATGGTTGTTTTCCCAGACTTTGGGATTTTACCACGTTAAAAATCGTGTGTTAAGTGGCTTGAATGTTCTTAACTATTATCTTCTTGGTTTCATACTGAAGATGTAGTTGGGGTTTTATTTTAAAAAACCTAAGGTAGTCAAACTACTAAATCCAACATAAATAATCAGAATCTGTTTAACACATCTTATGTTGTATTTCAAAAAGAGTTTCGTTCAAGGAGTTTACATACGGATTTTACTTAAACTATAACTTTTAGTTATGAACTTAGTAAGCATGTTTTTCAAGTGGTATCAGAGCGGGGCTATCCATATTTTTTATCCTGAAACTCTAGAAACTGTTGATGATGCTGAAATCTAGCACCACCAGATAAGTGATGATGAGCTCAAACAGTAGTAACCATGGTAGCCATAGAGATGTATATGTATAAGCGTGTAAGTGTGTAGAAGGAGATGAGTATAAGAGGAATAAGACAATGATATATAATGGTTCAGCCAGTTAGGCCTACATCCACTATGAGTGTGTGATCCATAAAGTATGGCCATTAATGGCTATTAGTGGACAAGGAAAAGGGAAGGAAGCTGTTGAAGGAGATCAAAGCCAGTTAGAATCAACCTTTGAGAGTGGAGTAACTCGTGTAGGTATAATTATGAACTTAGACTTAGGTTCTTAATTATGCATGCTTAGTGTTATAACTTGTAAATTGTGATTTTTAGTGGATTTTTGTTTTGTGATGTAGAGATCACCGTGGATGTTTTCCCATACATTGGGATTTTTCCACATTAAAAATCGTGTGTCAATTTTCTTGAATGTTCTTAATTGTTATCTAGTTGGTTTCATACTAAAGATGTAGTTTGGGGTTTTAATATCAAAACCTATGGTAATAAAACTACCAAATCTAACATACATAATCAGAATCTGTTTAACAAATCTTGTGTTGTATTTCTAAAAGTGTTTCGTTCAAGGAGTTTATAATCGAAGTTTACTTAAACTATAACTTTTAGTTATCAACTTAGTAAGCAAGTTTTTTAAAGTGTTGTTGTGGCTAAGGTCAAGAAAAGAACTCCCAGCAAGAAAAAGAAGGTTTAACCATCCAACCCTTCTCAAGCATCTAAATCCCTCTCTTCTTCAGACCCATATTGGGTTAATCAATGCATAAAGTTACTTGATAATTTGCTAAGCAAGTTTGAGCAAGGATTTGCAGATGCACGGACTATTTTGGCCAAACAGATGGGTGAAAGGGGTATCTACTTTACTCCCCCTTCCCTTATTACTAGTCGCAAGAGGGTGAGATCTAGTCCCTATGTTCAACTTCCCCTTAACGATATCGAGGATGAGTTTCTGACCAAAGAGGGTGAAGAGGTGGAATAAGAGGAATAAGAGGATGAGGAGGAGGACTCCCCTTTAGTTTGACCATCCTGGAGGTTACGTCATATGTACTCTACCGAGAAGACTAGTTCCATTCCCATGGACTATACCATTCTTTATGACTATAGCGATGACCCAGGGCATGATAAATCTAAGACAACGCCCATTGCCCAAGAACCTTCTTGCCAGCACTCTCCCAGTGTTGATCCTTATTATTCATCCCCCCCATCATGAAGGAAATGGTCCCCTGATAATCCCGGTCCTTATTTAGCTTTTGTTCCTCAGGTAAAAGAATTAGCTCAGGTTGAATCGATACCAACTACTAGTCCTATGACTTTGGTGAGTGTGCATTGTTTCTTACACTTTGTGTTTCTCTTCTATGTGTAAATTATGCTCATAGTTTGTGATGTTTTCGCAGGTTGCTCCCAGCGAGGAAGTTAATGCCAACACTTATCAGAACCTTGTGGCTGCTCCCCCCAAGGTCACCATTACTGAATAATTTTTGGTGGGGTTGTTTGGGCCTTCTATTTTGGAAGGTAAAGCAACAACCCGTGAGGAGGGACAAGTTTAAGCTAAAGAAAAAATAGTGGAGAAGACGGTTATTGCCCCTACTGGGGTTCCTGAGGTTGTTCATAATCTAGTAGCTATTAAGGAATCATGTCTTAAGGAGGTATCCCTACTCGTAATTTCCTCAAACCATCCTTTATTTCTCTTTGAGTAAAAATTGGATTTTGTAATCAACAAGTAATTCACCTAGTCAAGCAACCATAACGGTGTTTTAGGTAAACTTAGAACTTTAAGAATGCCCAATTTTACCTAATCGAGCAACCATAACGATGCTTTAAGTAAAAGTGGGACTTTCTTAAGCAAAAATAGTTTACCTAGTCGATCAACCTTATATGTGCTTTAGGCAAACTCGAGCTTGAGAATGCCCAATTTTACTTAGTCGAGCAACCATAAAGGTGCTTTTAGTACAACTGTGACTTTTGAAGTGACAATAGTTTACCTAGTCGAGCGACCATATAGGTGCATTACGAAAACTGAGGCTTAAGAATGACAAATCTTACATAGTCGAGTACCCATAAAGGTGCTTTAAGTAAAAAATGGGACTTTTGAAGTGATAAAAATTTACCTAGTCGAGAGACCATATAGGTTCTTTAGGAAAACCGAGGATTAAGAATACCCAATGTTACTAAGTCGAGTAACCATAAAGGTGATTTAAGTAAAACTGGGACTTTTAAAGTGACAACAGTTTACCTAGTCGAGCGACCATATAGATGCTTTAGTCAAACTGAGGCTTGAGGACATCTGTTATATCCATAATTTATTTTTCTTTCATCTTTGATTTATTCCTCCCTCTTTCAGGTTTAAGTGAGCTGGCCAAAAATCTTGGCAGATGTTGTTGCTCCAATCCGATAAGTGACCCCTGAGAGCGTTCCCTTGGAGTCTGCTGGTAGTTTCATTGAACCAAGCACCGTACCTATGACGGCCCAAAATGTGGAGGGGGTGAGAGAGATACCACTTCGATTTTGTAAGAGGATGGCAGGGCTTCGAATTCTGCCTTTCCTTCTGCCAGTGATAGTGCTTTTAGCGTGCATCCCCCAGAATTGGCTCCTGTTGAGGTTATAAGGCAAACTTTGAAAGACTTTACACATATGCTAACTCCTCCTAATAATGAGATGATTGAGTGGCTGTTATAACACCACCCTTCCTCGGTTACTTCTCCTTGTATTCAAGACATTCCTATTATAATGGCTTATAGGCTATTGGGGTTTGCCATAGTCTTAGCTAATGTACTACATACTCCTTTGCCTTCTTTAAGTCCCTTGAAGATCAAGGAGACGATGGGGGCAAATAAATGTCCTTGTTGTCGAGGGCTTTGCCTTAAATTGGCTCATCAATTTGCTCAAGGCTTTTAAGAAAGATGACCTTTCCTCCTATTATGCAAAGATCTAGGCTACTACACGCTCGGAAACTGCTCTAGCTGAAAAGATGGCTACTTTATACTCTAAGATAGCTAAGGCCGAGGAGGGTGATATAGCTATCAAGGAATATTTGATTAAGGTGAGACGAAGGTTGATCAACTTTAGCAAGAAATTGGTCATTATCAGCAAGAGATGGAAGATTTGTCTAGCGAGGAGTCTTCTTTGGCCTCTCTACTATATCATCATCACCATAAGATATTAGACTCCTCTAGCTTATGGTTTGTTATAAATGACCCAAGTGATTATGTAAGGACACAAGTCTCCGATTGAGTCTTAATGTAGTGTTGGCTCAATTTCGAACAAAAACATTTAAATCATAGAATATTGTTCAAGTGTATCCTTCAAGCCTATGACAAGTGAAAGTTGAAGACGATGTGGCATTACTTTTCAAGAGAACATCATTGCCGATTTTTGTGCCATGTTTCACTTCATCAACATGTGGATTCCAATGTCTCCTAAAGGTATGAATGCATTAATATATATATAGGAGCTTGGAAATTTATTTTGGGTGTTAGTATTTTTCTGTTATTTTTTTTGAATTCATAGTTCTAAAGATTTTGTTCTCGAACACCTTTCAGTAGAAAAATCATATCAAATCCAAAAAATTCAGAAAATACGAAACTGGCGGCCACGCGTTCTTATCGAAATTATCTAGAATCATGGCCTGCAATCTCGTTAGAAAAGTCGTTTGAATGACCTCGTTCGAATGAACTTCTTACGAGATTCAGAAATTGTTTCGATTTTCTCGTTAGAAGTATCGTTCGAACGAATTCAAACTCGTTCGAATGAACTTCTAACGAAATTTCAGTTTCGAGCAGTTTTTTGACAGTTTTTTTAAAACTTCCCACTTTGCCCACTAACTTTCACCACCTTTACATAGTGTGGGAAAGACGTTTTCTAAGATAACTTTTTCACATTCTAAGAGTTTTTGAGAGCAAAACTTTTAAGAAAAAGTTCCATGTTTTGTGTTTGATTTTTATGGATTAAACTCATCAAAAAACACATACACACCCATTTGTTTAGTTTATTCCAAGTAATTATTGATATATCATTGCTTGGAGAGTTTTGGCACCTGGTTTTCTCTACACCAACAAGAAGAGAGTTTGGGTTCTTCTCTACCGCAAAGAGGAGAAAAGTTTATTGCGGTGTTCTCACTCGAAGAAAGGCTTCGCGTGTGGGTTGACGGTGACCATAGCCCCACCGGTGGAGTTCGAGACTGTGGAGGAGCCCACGATTATACACTAGGCGGAGGTTGAAGATCAAGGAGCGTGTCAAGGCTTGGACGGACTCAAGTCAGTTTGTGTAAGTCCTCTTGTGTCGAGTCTTTGTAAAAACTACCATACTTAGTGAATTCGTGGCTAGGGCCATCCGAGGTTTTTCCCATTTGGGTTTTCCTCGTACATCGGCACGTCGTGTGATATTGTTTAATTTTATCTTGCTTAAATCACGTAGATGCATGATGAGGTAATTCAAGATAAAATTTGATTTAATTATCACACTTATGTTCTTTGGTGTTAAAATATATTTGGGTGGAATTGAAATTAATTCAATTCAAAGATAATTTATTTTGGTAAAATTTGGTTTGGCCTAATTTGCAAAATGTATTATTCTTGTTAGGAAAATTTCTAGGACTTGAATTGTAATATTTGGTTTAAGTGAAAAATCAACTTGTGTGGATTTAATCTTATTTCACTTGGTTTAATTTTAATTTGAAAAGAAATTAAAGTTTGTGATTTTTTTTTTAAATTGAACCATCATCTTCGCTTCCGCATATCTAAAAAGGAAATTATTACTTTTTGGAGTATAAAAAGGTTTTAAATTAAAATTTGGGGGCCTATCGCACTTGCAAATTGGTATCAGCGCCAAAGCGATAAATTATTTCGTTAAAGATCTTTTAAATAATTTTTGGCTAAAATGGAATTTTCCCCATTTTCAAAATTTCCTATTTTCGATGGTTCAAACTACGCGTATTGGAAAGCGCGAATGAAATCGGCACTAAAATCTATCGTTGAGAGAGTTTGGATGTCTGTTGTTAACGGGTGGTCCCCACCTACTCATTTAGTAGATAATGAGCGTGTTCCCAAACCCGCCGATAGATGGAGTGAGGGTGAATTTAAACTTTCTAACTTTAATTCCCGATGATTAAATCCCTTATTTAGCGCTGTCACACCGATGAATTCCGACGCATTATGACATGTGAGACCGCTAAAGAAGCGTGGAATATTTTGCAACTCACTCATGAAGGTACTAGTGTCGTTAAAGCTTCAAAACTTCAAAACCTCACCACTCAATTTGAAACTACCAAAATGAATGAAAAAGAAACTTTTGATGAATTTTATGCTAGACTTTCTGATATTGTTAATTCATCTTTTAACTTGGGAGAGAAAATACCCGACAACCGAGTAGTTGAGAAAATTCTAAGTCCCTACCCGATAGATTTATTCCAAAAGTGACCGTTTTAAATTCTTTACCAACTTTAGCCTCTATGAAATTAGAAGAGCTCATAGGTGATTTACAAACCTATGAACTAGACATGTCTCCCTCTAAAACTGAAAAGAAAATTGAAAAGGGTGTTGCTTTAAAAGCCCAAAAAGAGGTCAAACAAGTAGTAGAGAGCGAGAGTGATAGTGGCTCGGAAGATATGACCTTGTTTGCTAGGAAATTTCGAAAATTTCTTAAATTTAACAAAGATAAATTTAAAAATGATTTTAAGAAATTTGAAACTTCTAAGCATGACAAAGCCAAAAAGATCCCTAAAATTTCTAAAGAAAATTTAAATAGGGACGAGTCAAATAAGTGTTTTGGTTGTGAGGGTTATGGCCATAGAGCTTTTGAGTGACCCACTAAACTAAGGAAAGAGGGTAAGCGACCCATTTTATATAATGCGACCCTTAGTGATAGTGATAAGGAAGAGGGACTAGATTCCCCCACTAAGCCCAACTTTGTGGCTTTTATGGCTAGTCATGTAAGTGATACTGAGAACTCGTCGATTGATGAAACTTTAATACATGACACTTCTGAGGTCAAAGTTTTTGATTCCCTTGTTTTTTATGATAGTGAGAGTGGAGAAGAAAGAGAGAGTAAAAATGAAGAAGAGGTTAATGTGAGTGAACTTCAAAATGCTTTTCAATAACTTTATAAAGAATCTATTAAATTGAAAAGAGCTAATTTGAAGTTAGAATCTAGTTTGAAAGAGCGTGTCATGGTCGTTGATAATATCATATTGGTTGAAGACCTTAGGACACGAGAGAAAGCTCTTCTAGAGAAGCTTGAATATATAGAAGGCGAGAGAGATAGCCTTAGGGTTTTAATGGAATCCTTGAAAAGGGAGCTTTTTGCTTTTGAAGAGCGAAATGTTTTATTAGAGTCTAACATTTTAGAATTGCAAAATAAATTAAAAGACTCTAGTAATGTCAAATTTGATTTGGAGTGTCGTTCGGAAAAAATAGATAAAATATTAGGAACGGTCCAAATTAAAAATGACACTTATGGTTTAGGCTTCAATACTTGTAATGAATTTACTCATAACGCCAAAACCAATGTTTTAGGAGAATCTACTAGGAAAGTCTTTAGAGATCACTCCTTAGGCAAATCTTTTGGACATGTTTTTACTTGTACACATTGTGGTCGAAAAGGTCATCTTAGGAATTTTTTTTTTATCTTAAACATATTCCTAGAAAATCCCAACGTAAAGCAACCAAGGTAGTTAAAATTCCTACACCCCAAGATAGTCATTCTTCATTAATTTGGGTTAGGAAATCCTACTTAATTGCCTTGCAAAATGGGGTTTTTGATTCTCATTTACTTCCACATGCTTCCTCCCTTGCTAAATCTAAAGGATCAATGAGTTAGTGTTTGCATACTTTAGCTTTTGTACTTCATGCTATATTCACATGCTAAATGTATGCTTGTTTAATCATTTTCAAGTTTATTCTCCATGCTTATCTCATGCTATAATTATGATTTTTGTTTATCTTTTGTATTATATTTCCTTCATTTTGTTTGCATTAAATGAAAAATACAAAAAGATTTTTGCTTATCATTTGGATTTTATCTCTTGGTAATTTAAGCTTAATGAAAAATTCAAATGATTTTTGTTTGTCTTTTGAGTATATATTTTTTATTTTCTATAAAAATTTCAAAAGCTCAAAAAGATTTTATTTTGTGTGTATTTTAGTTTGACACACTTTATGTGGCTTACACTTGTATTTGAATCCCATCTTTTACGCTCTCGTGTGGATAGAACTTTTGGTTTAGATTGTAAATCCTTATCATGTTCTTTACCATGCTTACATGGAGTAGTTGGATTTTGTGTTGATAAAATGGATTCTATTTTTATATGCCTCTATTCATACATTCACGAGCTTTTTTAAAATTTTAACTTCATATGTATATTTGAGCTTTGTGAGGTGTTCTCTTACCAATCTTGTCATCTACATATTTGTAACCCAGGAGGACTAGTGCATGTCAAAATCCGTTGCACGTGAGATTTGTGTGAAAAATAAAAAAATGATAAATATAAATGTGCACGGGGAAGGGATCCGAAAGGATTTATTATCCTTTGGGAATAGTAAGCCACCGTTTGTTTGGACCGACAAGAAATACGTGGTTCAAAGGCCTAAAAATAAAATTATGGCATTAAAAATAAAATATTTGCCAAGGCCTATGTTTGATTAATATATTCATTCAAATTTAATATAAATTCATATTGAGGGAGATTGGATGGTATATCAACGGTTTTCACAATGTCCGTTTATCCTAGTTGCGTATTTCTTGTCATGACTCTATTGGTTTGTAGAATCATCAATATGCTAGGATTGTATGCATTATGTATTGAGTTCAATTTATATTGTCACATGAGGTTATATTCAAATGTGATGAAGTTTGCAATCAATTGAGAACTCCGTGAACATGTTTTAAGTGATTGGGTCTAAATTTAATCGTTACTAGTTCACACTCCAACACTTCCGTTTCCATATGACACATTTTTTCCATACGAGTTTGAAAGACTCCTATTATATTTTGTGTGTGTTATTTGTGTGTTTATATCTATATATGTGTATTGGGTCTCTTTGATATATATTATGTATACATATATTTGATATTTTTGTTTAGTCTTTTCTTTGATTTCTAATCCATTAATGCTTTAATTCGTACTTGGTATCCATCTTATTGCATTCTTTGTTGATATCACATGCTTAATAATTTATATATCATATTGGTATCATTTTATTGCATCCTAGTTGGTATCCGATGTTATTGTTTGGATTAGTTGAATTTTTGTTGCCCATATGCTTTAACGTTCTCATCACTATATGCACAATTACATGTTTTAGCTTATTATCCCATTCTTTTATCCTTTGCTTAGTTTAGAGGGTGTATATGCTTTATTTGGGGGAGATAAGTTACTTTTTTTTATTCTTTAGCCTTTGTGTATTCCTGAACAAAAAGGGGGAGAATGATAGGGGGAGAAATGGTATCTAATCCTATTATTATCGTATCATAGTTTGGGGGAGATTTATCTTAGGGGGAAACGTCTTTCTAAGTATGTCATTTGTTTGATAAAGGGGAGAATTAATTTAGGGGGATTAATTATTTAATTTCATTTAATATGTTGATATTCCATATGCGTTTGATAGTTTGCTTAAGTGTGCAGGAATACTTCAAAATGGCAACATTCAACATCGGCAAAGATATAGATCCTTGGGTTGTTTGAGTCAAGCATTGTATTTTTATTTTGGGTGGGATAGTGTTTTTGAGTCTAGTGAGCTTGACGGCCCTTTAAGATTTTTGTTTGGTTTTTGTCCCGAAATAGCCAAAGGGGGAGATTTGTAAGGACACAAGTCTCCGATTGAGTCTTAATGTAGTGTTGGCTCAATTCCAGACAAAAACATTTAAGTCATAGAATATTGTTCATGGGTATCCTTCAAGCCTATGACAAGTGAAAGTTGAAGACGTTGCGGCATTACTTTTCAAGAGAACATCATTGCCGATTTTTGTGCCAAGTTTCATGTCATCAACATGTGGATTCCAATGTCTCCTAAAGATATGAATGCATTAATATATATATATATATATATATATATATATATATAGGAGCTTGGAAATTTATTTTGGGTGTTAGTATTTTTCTGTTATTTTTTTTGAATTCATAGTTCTAAAGATTTTGTTCTTGGACACCTTTTAGTAGAACAATCATATCAAATTCAAAAAAAATCTGAAAAATACGAAACTGGCGGCCACGCGTTCGTATCAAAATTATCTAGAATCATGGCCTGGAATCTCATTAGAAAAGTCGTTCGACCGACCTCGTTCGAATGAACTTCTAACGAGATTCAGAAATTGTTTTTGTTTTCTCGTTAGAAATTTTGTTCGAATGAATTCAAACTCGTTTGAACAAACTTTTAACGAAATTTCAGTTTCGAGCAGTTTTTTGACAGTTTTTTTATAACTTACCACTTTGCCCACTAACTTTCACCACCTTTACATAGTGCGGGAAAGACATTTTCTAAGATAACTTTTTCACATTCTAACTGTCTTTTGAGAGCAAAACTTTTAAGAAAAAGTTCCATGTTTTGTGTTTGATTTTTATGGATTAAACTCATCAAAAAACACATACACACCCATTTGTTTAGTTTATTCCAAGTACCTATTGATATATCATTGCTTGGAGAGTTTTGGCACCTGGTTTTCTCTACACCAACAAGAAGAGAGTTTGGGTTCTTCTCTACAGCAAAAAGGAGAAAAGTTTATTGCGGTGTTCTCACTCGAAGAAAGGCTTCGCGTGTGGGTTTACGGTGACCATAGCCCCATCGGTGGAGTTCGAGACTGTGGAGGAGTCCACGATTATACACTAGGCGGAGGTTGAAGACCAAGGAGCGCGTCAAGGCTTGGACGGACTCAAGTCAGTTTGTGTAAGTCCTCTTGTGTCGAGTCTTTGTAAATACTACCATACTTAGTGAATTCGTAGCTAGGGTCGCCCTAGGTTTTTCCCATTTGGGTTTTCCTCGTACATCGGCGCGTCGTGTGATATTGTTTAATTTTATCTTGCTTAAATGACGTAGATGCATGTTGAGGTAATTCAAGATAAAATTTGATTTAATTATCACACTTATGTTCTTTGGTGTTAAAATATATATGGGTGAAATTGAAATTAATTCAATTCAAAGATAATTTATTTTGGTAAAATTTGGTTTGGCCTAATTTTCAAAATGGATTATTCTTGTTAGGCAAATTTCTAGGACTTGAATTGAAATATTTGGTTTAAGTGAAAAATCAACTTGTATGGATTTAATCATATTTCACTTAGTTTAATTTTAATTTGAAAAGAAATTAAAGTTTGTGATTTTTTTTTAAATTGAACCATCATCTTCGCTTCCGCATATCTAAAAAGGAAATTATTACTTTTTGGAGTATAAAAATGTTTTAAATTAAAATTTGGGGGCCTATCGCACTTGCAGATTATTAAAAGGACTTTGGAGCTTAAAAAAATGTACTGCCTCATTGTGCTTGTTTTTTTCATGTATATCGAGGCAGTAGATCCTCTTTTGTGTCTGGGTCAATTGTGTTTTTTGGAATGCATAAGATTGAATTGCCTTTTACATTCACGCGAACTCTCTATGAGAAAAAATGAAAACTTGTGGTAGATTCCCAAAAGTTCTCTCTATATAATTCCCAAAAGTTCTATATTTTGATAAGTTGCGAGAAAATTCTCTATTTTCAACTTATATCTACAACGTTAACTACAAGAACCACCCCTAAAATAAAGAAGCAAAGGCAAAAATTAACAACATGACAAAATATATTTTGGGCCATTTGTTGTTAAGCTTAAAAGTCTCCTCATCCTTGTTGATGTTGAAAAATGGACTAGATTCAATTTTCTAATCATGGATAAAATATATATGATATAATTAAATAAGTAAATGAACGACACAAAATTTTTAAAGTGGTTCAACAATGTAAGAAAGACTACGTCAACTGTTATGGTATTGATTTTAGTGATTACCGAAAGCTACATACTCTAGTTAATAAGAATATCCTAGCATTCGTTCTATCCCGCTTTTGAAGAAAGGAATACAATGTATTTATAGTGACCCGAAGATAAAGGGTTGTAATGCATTTATATATTCAAGCATTTACACCCGTACATAATGAATGTGACGAATGATTAGCTATTCCACATGTGAGAAGTCTATTGGTTGCACTTCTCGCGTGGTGTATTTTCATTTATGTTGATGGTTTGCCTTCTTTATGTTTGTCGGCACGCCATCCGAGAAAATCTTTGCTGACTAAGATTTCTTCCACCTAAGGAGACATTTGTCCACTTCTGATTGGTCCATGTGGGTAGATAATTTTTATTATCAACAAAAGCCCTCAATACTTCATTCTTGATGCTTTTATTGAAAGGATGGAGTATATTTTCTTCAAAGTTGGTCGGCATGTCTCGATGTGTGGGACTTTTAGACATTTTCCTAGTTTTCATTCTGTAATGCCATTTTTGTAAATAATTTAAAAATGTACGAACCCTTTATGAACTGCAAAGCCGTCAGAATGTCAATCGTTGAAGCAGGTAATCATTTTCCACACTATTTTTTAGGTGAGCTATAAAAGGTGAGATTTTGATGGACTCTCTTTACCAAATCTTTCCAATCTTTCAAACTCTTCCCTGCCTCTGAGCTTTTCTTTACGTTCTTCCTTTGCTTCGGTCATCATTTTCGCTGTAAGCTTTCTTTCTCCATTCCCCTTTCACTTCGCTTTCTTTCTTTACTATAACCATGGTTTATATCGTACATGGGGATTCCTTAGATGAGTTTTGGTGGTAAAGGAATATTCCTGGTTGGGTAGATTTAAAAATACCCATACCACTTGTTGAGGTATTGTCATTACCTGAAGGTTATTGGGTTCCCTCTCTTTTTATTGCTGAGTGTGGTTTCACATTTCCTCCCAATAAGTTTTGTTTATAATTTTGCCATTACTTTGATGTTGTCCCAGCTAGGGTAGCCCAAACACTTAGAGAGTGGTCAATGGGATTCATAGGTTAAATCAGATACATAACACTCAAATTGACATTCGTGATCTAATGTTTTGTTATAAATGGGTTACCAGTGACAGTACTTACTATATTAAGTCTAGGTTTGTCAATAGGGCTCCCATTGTCAATTTCCCAGACTCTAACAAAGATTATTTCTATTATGGAGTTTTTGCAAAGAATTAACAACATGCTCCTTTACCTATAGGAGAAGTGTATGATGGGCCCAGGTTCCCCCAAATGGGTCATGTCACAGGTTATTGAATTTGATTATTGTATTCCTCGTCTTTGCTGACCAACTATTTAATGACACTCTAATTAGTGTTTTCTTGTCCTGTTTGCACAGTTGAGAGTAAGAAGAAGTGTCCCGGATAAGGGGACATCAACATTCGTGAGTTAAAATTCCTTTGGAGTATTCACTAGAGGATTGGAGAGGAAGACCCTGGAGCTGCCTCATATCTATTGTAGTACATGAGTTCCATTAATTCTTTTATTACTAGGCCCAACACTTCTGTACCTCCTAATCCCATCAATCTTGAGGAGGAACCAGTCCCTACTTCCTCTACTGAAGAATCTGCTGGTGCGAAAAAAGATCTTGGAACATATTTCTCTTTAAACTCGTTAGATATTTCAACCATTCCCCCTTCTCCACTTGTTGTATGGGAAAGATAAAAATCCCTGAGTTGATTACTAAAGCTCTGTATCCACCTGCCAAGAAAGTTACCGAGAAGGGTAGAAAATGTGGGGATGCCAAAAAGTATGATAAGTCATCTAAGGTTACTGGTACAAAAAAATTCCCTCAGGTCATCACCACTGAGGAAATGAATGTTGCTGCTCCTCAATATAAGAGGTTAAAGAAGGGCTTGCCTGAGAAACAAGTTGAGAAAAGTTCTACCGACCAGGTGTTGGTTGAGAAAATTGAGGAGGATTTGATTATTGTTGGGTCATCCTCCATCGTCATTGATCCTAGCATGGCTAGGAGGTTAATCAATACTGGCACTCACTCTACTGATAGAGCAACTCTTGCCTCTTTTCCACAAATGAAATTTGTAGAAAATGCTTGTCAAAGTTTGGCTACGACAATTACTTTCCTTCCATTATTTGCTTTTAATGTCTTGTTGTTCTTAGTATAATTTGACTTTGTATTTTATGTAGTTTTGGCCAAGTTCAATCAACTGATGGATAAGGTCGATCAAATACGTTCTTCAGGAAGAGATGTGGAGGGGACCTTTGAAGGTCTGAAAAAATCCTTGGTCGCTGGCCAAAAGGATTTGGAAGCAAAGTAGAAATTTTAGGAACAAGAGATCAAGAAGGCTACTAATAGAGCCACCACTGCTGAGGGAAAATTAGTGACTATGGAGGCCAATTTGATAGCGACTGAGAAGACGATAGTCACTGGTGGGGCCAATTTAACATTGACTGAGAATAAGTCCAAGCTGGACGAAGATAAACTTATTGAAAATCAATCTCTCCTAAAGTCTGCCGAGGAGAATGCTGGTTTGTCTTATGAGTTGGTCGTAGAGAAGGCCAAAAATAATAAATTAAAGGACGATTCCTTTAATAAAGGCAGGGACGAGGCATTTTTGGCTGCTTCCTCCCAAATTGAGTTTTTAAGAAAAAAATCTTTCAAGGATGGTTGGTCGGAGGCCCTCAAGGAGGTCGGCAATGGAAATGACTATGAACTGTTCCTGAGACATGATCTAGGTTCTCCACCTAACTTAGAGTAAGAGTTTGATGATGAGGAAGGGTCGGGGGAATCCTCCCTCCAGCCTGTTGGGTCCTCAAAGCCCGTTATTAAAACCAATCCTTCTGTCGACCTGCCTTCTAGGAGTAATGTCCAGGATAAGGAGAAGGTTTAACTCTTTTGTTTTTTCTTTTTCTATTTCTGGTTATCTGCTTTGTAATAGGATCAAGAATTTGTAACATCTTTTTGGGTTATTAATGAAACCATTTCTTTTTATTGCCACATGTGCCGATTTATCATACTTTTTGCTTCTCTTGTTTAGTTGGATGAATTCTTATATTTTATGTTTGTTGCCCAGTAATCATATTTGTTCTCTTACAATTTGCAATCTTTAGTTTGATGCTAGGAAAAAGGCCATATATTTTTGTTGAATCTGACCTGTTCGGGAGGAGTAAAAATCTTCTGGAATCTGGCCACACTGCTTTAACTGAAGAGGACTTAGTCCTCATACTTGGTTTAGTTGTGTCTGAACAAGTTAAAGAATTAAACACTCATATCTATGGATTGCTGAGAAAATAATATTGCTTATTATGAAATTATTGAAGATTTTTCGGCAGACCATAATGAGCCGAAGGCTTTACTGTAGGCCGACTACGAGGCTAGGTACAAGGCCTTGAGTGAAGGATGGGGATCTGGGGAGAAGCTTGAAAAATATGCCTTTGCCTACAAAATAAAGGAGTTTTTATTGAGTCGAGAAGTAGATGAATCTAAGGAGATAGCTAAACTTCTTGCGGATGAGAATAATAAGCTCATAAATGAGTTACACATCTTGAAGAAGTCATCTCCTAGTGGTGCTGATGGAGGTGCTTCTTTCTTGGAGGCTGAGAATGCCAGACTTGTAGAAAATCTTGAGGCACTAACAAAAACCAAGTCCGGGCAATCTTCCAGGAAATAGGGGACGAGCCAACCAACCTGGATAAGGCAAGAACCAATAAAACACTAGCCGACAAGCTGCCCAGTTGAAGGCAAAAAGTCAGGCCATTGTTGACCTGTCTATGAAGCTAGAAGTTGAAGATAAAGTTATCGTCGACTAATACCTTTAGTTAAAAGTGAAGAATGATGTATTGAAGAAATTTCAATAGCAGGTTGAAAGGTTAACCTTTCAATTTCACAAGCAACCCAGAGAAATGTGGATGGAAGGCTATAATGAGGCCCTTGGTCATGCTAATGATCACCTTGCCCAGAGTCATAATGAAGGTTACAAATGGGGATGGAATAATTTTCTGACCTTATTGAAGTATGATCAAAACATCGAATTATGGTACTAGAATGATCATGCTTTATTAGATTGTGATAAGCCTCCTTTTAAGTTAAATAAACCATGGATTCCTCCTGATGAAATCTCTCAGTGCTTAATCACCAAATATTTGGGAGATTATGGTCTTAATGATGTTCATGAAATAGTTTGTCCTCCTTATTCGATCAATATGCCGAGCAGTAGCAAAAGGAAAATGCTGAGAGATTTCAACTTTATTAATTCTCTATATACCTTGGACAATCCTCCTGATTGTATGGAGATAGTGAAATCTTCTTCTAAAGCTCAAGGAAAATGTCCAGTTGAATAATCATTCCTGTATTTTGTTATTCATTTGAATGTAACATAGTTAATATGAATACAAATAAATGTTTTTGTTTTGTCATCACTTGATTATTTAACCAATGAGTCAACTTAATTATTGAATTGTTAGGCATTTATTGTAATGCCATAGATTCTACTAATGCACTTAGGTGAAACTATAAGTAGTTTTGTTAATCCAAGTTTAGCATTAGTTATCCGCGGAGACCAAGTATATGAGGAATATATGTCTGTATTCTTGTATTTAGGAATTTATACATGTCTTCCATCATCTAACTTTAGCTGAGGACCAAGTGTATGAGGAATATATGTGTGTTATTTAGTAATGTATACATGTCTTACCGCATTTAACTTAGTCGGGGACCAAATGTATGAGGAATATGTGTGTGTTGTAATTTAGTCGAGTAAAACTTGTTTGTAATTGTTTGAGTTCTATGCGAAGTTTTATAAACTACTTGTTCTGGACTTGTCAAAGACGAAGTCATACATGAAGTAAATAACTTCTTGTTCGTGACTTATTTATACGAAGTCATACATGAAGTAAATAACTTTGTGTTTGTGACTTGTTTATATAAAGTAATGCATGAAGTAAATAACTTCTTGTTCGTGACTTGTTTATACGAATTCATACACGAGGTAAGGACTTGGTCGGACAAAGAAGGATTTTGCATTAAGCTGTTGGTGCATCTCGAATTTGATAGATTCAATCTGATTAAATATGTTTGTGATGTTGATCGACAAAGGCTAAAGACCAATAGGTCTTATTTGTTTATAGTTTCTGGGGGATGTATATCGCCTTACTCCGAAAAACATTTAAAGTAATTGAAGGTATAGAAATCAAGATTTTATTAAACTTGAACATAAATAAAAATAATTACAATATGACAATCACTAGTAATACTTTCGGAGGTGATCGACATTCCAGGGATTTTTGAATTCTTCCCCTTCAAGTGTCTCAATGCCATAGGTCCCTAGTCAAATGATTGCGAAAATACGATATGGTCAATGACAATTAGCTTCAAGCTTGTTGTTTATCTGGACAACCTTTTTAAGGACATAGTCTCCTTATTTCAAGTTAGTCTGCTTGACTCGTTTGTTGTAGAAACGAGCAGTCCGGTGTTAGTAGGAAGCATTTCTAAGAGCAGGCTTATCCAAATTTAGCACCCTGTAAGTTGGTAGGCCTATCTTCTCGGACTTCCTCTAACATGTCTAAATCCAATCTTCACATTAAGTCACTCAGTCGAGAATCAAAATTTAGTACCCTGTAAGTTGATAGGCCTATCTCCACTGGTGCCATAGCCTTCGTCCCAAATGCAAGCATATAAGGTGTCTCGCGAGTTGCTATTCTCAGTGTTGTTCGGTAGGCCCAAAGAACAAAGTGCAACTCAATGATCCAACTTACCTTGGCAACGTCAAGCCTTTTCTTCAGTCCATTGAGCAAGGTTCTATTTGTTACTTCCGTCTAACCATTACTTTGTGGATTTCATGGTGCAGAATGGAGTTTCTAGATCTTCGACTTGGCACAATATGCTTCAAATTCCTCATTGTCAAATTGAGTTCCATGGTCTGTAATAAAGGCATATGGCTTGCCATACCTACATATGATGTTTTTTGTAATACCCCATTATTTTGAGGGTTATTTATGAATATTGTATGAGAGTTTAGTAATATTATTATTTTATTAATCAGGAATAATATAATTTATTTTTATTTAAAATGAATCGAATATTTAAATTCAAATTTAATTGACTTTGGACATTTTGTAATGGTTTAAATATATAAAGTTGATAATTTTAAATTAAAGGGAAATGTAGTAATATGCGTTTTCTTAGGCACCAAGCTAGGGTTTGAGAGAGGGACTATATAAGGAATATAAGGGTGATTATAAGGAGAGGGAGATGAAAAAGAGAGGCCAAAAATGAAATCCAAATAGGCAAAAACGAGTGGAATGAGAAAAGTCATTTTTGAGTGTTTTATATATTCATTTTGAGTGCCTTCGATTGAGATTTGAGAAAACCTCAAAACACATACCTGACTCAATTTTTCGTGTAGAATCCAAATCTGAAGACGGATTGGCTATTTGAATAATTTTTGGAGCTGATTTAGCTGGATTTTTAAAATAGGACTATTTGAGGTTATCTCGTGTTGGGGCTATAATGTGATTTGATTATTTTCACGAGAGGAACGTGATGGTACGATCAGATTTTGAAGATGGATTTTTATGTGATGATTCATGCGATAATTTTGAGGTATGGGGTTTTACACAATATTCTCTTTAAATCTCTCGAGAGTTATTCCCTTTGAATTCTTGCGATTATTGAACTCATATTTGAATTGTTAAATTCTTTGAAATCTGGAGAAATAATTGTTGAAGTATTTTGATTCATCTGGTATCATTATATTGTTGTTGAGAACGTTGTCATGAGATTTTAATATGGCATGGAGGTTGGGCACTCGCCAAAATTCCCGCTTCCTGGGCTATGGCTTGATAAAACATATGCGGATGGGGTAAGGCCTGGTGACCCGGTTAATGTGTTGTTGAGAAATTTATTGATAAAATGCTATTGAGATTTGCATTTGATTTGAATATTCGTATTCGTGTTGTTACGTTTTATTCATCGCTAATATATTTGTTGAGCATCTTTCCTATCGTATTGTGTACTTCCCCATATTTTCTTTAGTTGGTAGGTTAGCGTGGATTGTGACGCTATGGACCAATTGGGATGATTTTTTAGCGTGGATTATTTGGAAATAATTTTAATACAAGATGAGAAGACTTGTATTTATTTATTTTGATGTATAGAGCATTGGAGATTTACTTTAGTTGTTCTATTCGAGAGAATTTTGTTGTATTAATATGAAGTTTGAGATTAGTGTATTTATATTATTGTGGGATTTTATTTAGATGCTCTATACCCTGTTGATTGATGGATTTGGTTAGTTTTATCGATAGTGGCACTTCGTTCGCTCTCCTCGGGCGGGCGGAGTGTTACATTTTTCCAGATAAACTGATATACCTTCTCATACAGTATCTCAATCAATGGCTCTTTATCCACCCATTTTTTGAAGTAGTCAACAACAACTACCAGGTATATGAGCCTACCTTTGGTGGTCGGTAGTGGGATGACTAAGTCAATTCCCCAAATGGAAAATGGATAAGGAGACATTATTGGCATCAAGGCAGCATTATGTGCCTTGTGAATTGCAGAGAATTTCTGGAACTTGTCACACTTTATAGCAAAGGCCTTATAATATGCCCTCATGGTCAGCTAATAATATCCTTGAATGTTGATTCTTTGGAGTAGTGTCCGACTTGCTGAATGAGATCCATAAGAACCTTTATGCACTTCTTTAATCAAATCATCCACCTCTAATGGATGAACACATCGTAATAAGGAGATAACTAATACCCTCCACTATAAAAATCCTTTGTCCAACATATATTAGGTTATTTCATACCTAAGATTTTTTGTTTCTTTAGGAATAGCTAGTAAGGTTCCCTCTTCAATGTAAGTTCTAATAGGATCCATCCAGGAAGGCCCCAAATATATAGTAATTAAACTGACCATTAAATCCTCATATGTGCTCCTCTTTTACAAGATTTCAAGTGGGATGCTTCTTTGGAGTTCAATTCTTGTTACTGAAACCAGCCGAGCAAGTGCATTATCCCGGGCATGGGCTATTCTTGGTATCCTGCTCATTTATACGCCTAAAAACTTAGAAATAACTTCCATGGTATTTGCCAAATATCTATCCATCAATTCTCCCTTGACTCCATACAGATGAAGTATTTGGTTAACAACCAGTTGTGAATCACTATGCGTCACCACTCGCTCGGCGCCAAACGAATCGGCTAATTCCAACCCAATTATCAAAGCTTTATACTCTGCTTCATTATTTGATGCTTTGAACTGAAATCTAAGAGAATATTAAACATTGATATTATTAGGACTATTAAGTATGATACCTTCCCCACTTCCAGCCGAACATGAAGATCCATCTATATATAAATTCCATAACGGGATTTCGTTGCTAAAGATTTAGGCCGACAAAACTCCATGGTGAAATATCTTTTTTCTTTCCTACACATATTTCTGAGCCATGTCTTGCATTTTGGACGGTTCAATTTGATAGGCTGTAATTTCAGCTTGCTTTATGCTGAGCTATCTTCCGTAGAAGTCTGTTGAATAGGAAAGTTTTGTTGGTCGTGAACCTCCGAATAAGTGAACTTTGCAATGAAATCCGCCAGAGCTTTACCCTTTAATGAGGACCTTGATTCATAGATGATATCATATTCTAATAATTCTACTATCCAGTACATCAATCTTCTTGACTTCTCAGGTTTGTGAAGCGCTTGCCGAAGGGGTAAATCAATATACACAACTACTGTATGTGCTTGGAAGTATGGATTCATTCATTTGGAAGCTTCAATAAGTGCTAAGGCTAATTTTTCCGAGCGTGGATATCTGATTCTGGGTCCTATGAATGCTTTTCTTGTGTAATAAACTTGTTTTCGGATCCCATTATCCAATCGAACCAAGACCGGGGTCACTGCTGACTCAGAAAAAACTAAGTACTAGTACAGCTTTTCTCCCAAAATTGGTCGAGATTGTAAATGTGGTGATCCTAAATATTTTTTTAATTCTTGGAATGATTATTCACATTTTGCATTCCACTCAAAAGGTTTTCTCAAGACCTTGAAGAATGGTAAACATCTATATGTTTCCCAAGAAACAAGCCTGTTCAAAGCCGCCACTCTACTGGTAAGCCTTTGTATTTCCTTCTTACTAGTCGGTGATTGCATTTCTATCAGGGTTTTTTTTTTGGCCGAATTGACTTCAATTACCCTTTGATTTACGATGTAGCTGAGGAACATTCCGTCCTACACAACAAACACACATTTACACGGGTTAAGCTTCATCTGATGTGTTTCCAACTGATTAAAGGTCTGAGTGAGGTCCCTTATATGATCTGAAGCCTTCTGGATTTTAGTCAACACATCCTCCACATAAACCTCCATATTCTTCCCTATATGTTCTTCAAACACCTTATTAACCAATCTTTGGTATGTTTCTCTAGAAGTTTTGAGCCCAAAGGGAATCACGTTGTAGGAATAATTACCTCGACTGGTGATGAAAGCATTACTTTCCCTATATGTTGGTTTCATTTTTATCTGATTATACCCAGAATAAGCATCCATGAAGCTTAATGATCGAGGGTGAAAAGAGGCGTGTGTAAAGATGTTGATCATTGTTTTCTGTTCACTGCCACAATATGACTACACTCAACTAGTGAGTACAGCGGTAAGTCGGGTATCGAATCCATAGAGAATGTTCGATAGATCGTAATAGATTATTAATTCAGGAATAAAACTGTAAAAAGGTGATGATTGGTTGTAAGTAAAAGAAAAGAGAAGTTAAATCTAAATAAAAGTAAAGCAAGGATCGGGATATCATCCAACCATACGGATCGAAACAACTACTAATCAAGATTCGGTTCAAAAGCAATTTAATCGAGCATTATCAATTAAACATAAACTTCACACAATAAGGAATTTAAGCCAAAGTTGCGAGAATAAACACTCAACCGAAAATTGGTCGCACGCGGATTAAACTCGAATTATTGCTATAAACACTAACGATGCGTGACATAGAAAGTTAAACGCATAATAATCCGACTTTAATTCTCGTCGGTTCAATTAAACGCAATTTTACACAGAACCTCATTTTCGGAACTCGGGGCCCAAAAACGGCGGAACAAAATACCGACCCTATTTATCTAGGGGCGATACATGAATTAAACTAAATTATGTTAATTAAACTAGAAAATCAAATAATAAAGAAAGTAAACTAGTTACAAAGCATGGAAACTAAATTACAAAGCAAGGAAAAATGAAGAATAAACTATATTAAAGGAGATGGAAATGAATAGTCCAATCTTACAAAACCAATTGGTTGTCACCCCAAGAAGAAGATAAAATGAGATCTCCAAACCCAACCCTAACCTAAAATCTATTCTAAAACTTAGTATCTACTGCATATGTTCTTATTATAACAAAAATTGGCTTAAGTAGTAAGTTGGAATAAAAGAAAAAAAGAAAGAAAAGAAAAGAAAATATCTATAGAAAAATAGGGGATCGATCGGTCGACCCCTTTGGTAGATCGATCGACAGTAGAAATCATGGCAAAATTATAAAGGGTCGATCGATCGACCCCCAGGCTCGATCGATCGATCAAGCAGGGTAGACTGCAGCAGCACACTGCATCTTTTCTTCCTTTCTTCTTTTCCTCTTTTGATTCATTATTTTCCCTCTGCTGAAATCGCCGTAACTTCATCTACGGACTCAAAATCGTGCACCGTTCACGGACACGTGGAGCTAGCGAGGAGGGATACAAATTTTGTGAAATTTCGGTCCAGGTACCCAAGCTATAAAAAGACTAAAATGCCCTTGAACATGCGATTGCGTACGAAACTTCACCGGAATGTGTTCGAACTCCATAATTAGTACCTAAATACCTAAAAAAGCCCAATTATACCTCATATAGCATGTTAAAAATATAAAACGAGGTTCTCGGGTTAACGGGTTTTAAATATAGAGATTAAGGCACTCGAGGGGGCAAAAATGCACAGGTTCGACGGATGAAATACGCGATATTTGCGTATTATCACTTAACAGATCATGTCCTGATATGGCATCCACCAATTGATTAATTATAACAAAAGGGAAGTGGTCTTTTAGGAAATCTTTATTCAAATCAGTAAAATCCACACACATTCTCCACTTATCATTCTTCTTTTTTACCATCACAACGTTGGTCAACCAGCCTGAATATTTAACATCCTCAATGAATTGGGTTTTTAAAGTTTTTCCACATCTTCTTGAATAGCTTGATTCTACTCTAGACTGAAAACCCTATGCCTCTTCTCGATCGTCTTGGCATCCTTATTGATGTATAGCTCATAACAAAGGAAATTAGGATCAATCTCAGGCATATCTTCGTGACTCTGGGAAAATACATTCTTTCGCTATTTAGAAAACGCAATAAATTCTTGTTTATAGATTGGTTCCAGTGTTGAGCCGATATGGGTAGTCCCTCTCTGGTTTATCATCATCCAAGATAATATTTTAAGTAGTTTCAACAATCCATCCTTTGACTAATCTGTTTCATCTCGTGGATCAAGAGTTTCAACTTCTGACTCACTATTGGGTTCCGTTGTGTCTATCAGGTAAGTGGTAGTTTTCTTCTTCAAATCAATCGATTCTTCTTATTTGGCTGAGGAGTAATAACACTCCCTGACCATTTTTTGTCCGCCTTTCACCACATCTACCCCAAAGTGAGTTGGAAACTTCAAACATTGATGGGCTGTAGATGGTACCCCTTCAAAGTTCTTTAGTCCTACTCTGCCGAGGATCACATTATATTCATATTAGACATTTTTGTCTATGATAAAGAAACCTATCTTTTCAGTGCGACTTATTGGCCAATTGTCGAATAATACTTCCAGCTTGATTGTCCCAAGTGGGTAGACCTTTACTCCTGAGAAACCTATTAATGGCCTGTGTTAAGGCTCCAGTTGTTTGAGTTTCAAATCCAAACTCTGAAAGTAGGGGTAAAACATGACATCATCCGAACTCCCATTATCAATCAGGATCCTGGCTGTAATGGCATCCTGTATTCTGAACTTGATAACCAATGGATCATCATGGGGATAGAGTACCCCCGAGAGGTCATTCATTGAAAAGCCCATTACTAGCTTATCTTTATTAACTTTCCCAAGATGATCATCTTCGTTCAAATTGATTCTTTGGATATAAGAGTAGGTTTGCGCTTTGTTGATGCAAGATTTTCTATCGGTAGTATGATCTCCTCCTCCTGCATTGCCACCAGTAATAACATGATAACCCAAAGAACCAAAACTTATCATAGCTACCTCACGTTCTGGTTGCTTAGGCTTCTTCGGAAAATCTGGATCATATTTATAACCATCTTCATGGTTTCTCTTCCTATCATCTCTGAGCTTATAGGGAGAATTTGACCTTCCCCTTGCTTCTTAACATTCTCGTCGTTCAATAATTTTGTTCAATTTTCCTCAGTGAATAAGAGCCTCCACTTTATTTTTCAGAGTGATACAATTGTCTGTCGTACAACCGTGATCTTTATGTAACTCATAATATTTGGATTTATCCTTCTTGTTAGGAGGTGTCCTCAATTTTTTAGGCCATCGCAAATCCTTATTGTGTTTGATTTCCTCTAGGATATGGTAATGCTGACAGTTAATGGAGCATATGTTCCATACTTTTTGAGCTTATATTCCTTCATAGATTTTTATTCTTTCAGCTCCTTTTGATCCTTCTTTTTAGGTTTGGGGGATGGACTCTTCTTTGCAGCCATTGCTTCTTCATCATTCATGAATTTTCCCGCCTTAGCCATGGGTTCGGTCATGGTTTTAGGAGGATCCTTTACCAAATCATAGTATAGCTTTTCTAGTAGAAAACCACTCATTAAAGCGGTGATGGCGGTCTTCTCCTCGTAGTCAACCACTTTTAGTTTCTCATTGTTAAAACGAGTAATGTACGCCCTATTAGTTTCCCCTACTCGTTGATATGCCAACTATTATACCCCTACCACAGAGTCTTTAAAAGGCATGCACCAATGTATTATCGCCACAGCCTTATCTCTGCATGTCTCATCCCTTACATACTATAGGGTGCGTACCCAACCTGTTCTCTTAGTTAGCCGCGCCCCCTTAATTCACAGGAATAATACATCACATACACCTCCTATAGATAGAGGTCCACACCTTGAGATAGGGGGATCCGAGTTCATTTCTTGCACTGATACCTACTCTAGAGATTACTACACTTTTGGAGGCATTGCAAAACACTCTACATCTCTCAGTACATCTTGAGGGCTACTCATCTGAATCACGGTCATCTCTTCGGCACTCCCGAAACCATCATAGACATGTATTCTCTTCTCCCATCTACATTGTACACCTATTAGGACGTTGTAAACTTGTACTCCAATGCATATATAATGAGAAGGAGGCAACAAAGTGGACTTAGGCTCATTCTAATAGTCGAACCAATCGATATCTCATTTTTTTTTCTCTTTACTTGCTTTATGTTTACTCTGCACTTGGTATGATGATGTAAATATGACTTGTGCCTGATTTCTCGCATTAGCATTTTGGCACCGTCTATGGGAAACGAGGTATTTTAATTTTGTTTCTCTATATTTTGGGGTTTTTGACATCTTGTTTCATTCATGAGGATCCTTGGGGTCATCATCTAATAGGTGAAGTTTGGTTATTGAGCTCGTATCTTGTACACACACCCTTAAGTGGGTATAGCGTATATTCAGATTTGTCAATGGGTCTCATTTTTATGACCCTATATCTATTTATACATACCTCGATGATGTTACCTCACCAAAGATAACACTGAAAAGTGCAAATGGTAATAGCCTCACAAAGGTGGATAGCTAGGATGAGTTCTATTTTCTTGTTTCTACTTTATCAGCCTATGACCTAGGGCTTTCTACCATGTTTGTGCCATTCTTGGGGCACTGGAAGATTGATCTACCCCTGGTAGACCCTTAGTAGGTTTGTTTTCCATGATGGCTAGATGGTTTGGACCCAACTTGGAGGATCATTTGGAATTGCATCACACAGCAGGAAACATGGTGCAACCTGGCAAGAAATGTCCTGAGTGCCGCAACCCTTATGAAGGATGCTGTATAGGTTCATTACGTCACCTGGGAGAGGATGTGGAAAAATTATCCCCGGATTCAATTGTGGTGCTCCCTCGGAAAGGCTGCAGCCATATAAGTACAAATTGGCAAATAATCGCGGCCTACACCCTTTACTATACTTGATTCATACACTACTCACTCTTGTTAGTTTTGTCTTAGAATATATATATTTAAAAGACTAGCAAAGTAAAAATTAAAGGAGACTCCAGTCAAAGTGCAAAAATGAACGATGAGATAGCTCAGCTGTACAACCACCTCAATAATCTGTATGATAGTCACGCCTCACTCCAGACTCAGGTCAACATCTTGACACCCAAAGTTGTTGTCCAGGCCATAGCAGCCATAGCCACAGAAGCTACTGTCCCAGGGGCCGCAGCCCTGGACCAAAAGAGGAAGAGGGTGAAGAAGGCAGAAGAAGATTTTGAGGTCTACACCCCTTTGATTTATAGAATTGAAGACATCTTAGAGCTCATCAAGGGAGACAAATTGCTGAAATGGCCGGAGAAGCTAAAGACTCCTCCACACAAAAGGGATCGGTCCAAGTGGTGCAAATTCCATACAAATCATGGTCACGACACCAATGCATGTTACTCACAAAAGAACGAGATTGAAAGGCTTGTGAGGCAGGGTATGTTGCAACAATTCCTAAAAAATGGTTAGAGGATGCAGCCTTACCAAACAGGAAACATGCTTAACCCCACTTTAATCTATATTTTCTATTAAATCTGAAGTGTTGTTTTCACACACAAGCGTTGTATTTCCTTACAAACTTAACATATATATATATATATATATATATATATATATATATATGAATGAATGACGAATTTCAGTCATGCTTCTACTCTTGTTGTCCTCCTTTAAAATCTAATAAAAGACCTTTGTATTAAACAAATGTAAGGTAGCATGATGACCAATTATCCCATATATTATTTTTTCTCAAGGAGGAGGAGTCTATGGGGTGAGAGTCTTGATGGGAAGTTTACACTCACAATGCGATGCCACGGGGGATACTAATGCCCATTATTTTCTTTTGGGATGCTTCAATTAGCCAGGGATGGCTTGATATATTTCCAAACCTAGCTTGGGGAAGATTTATAATACCTAGCCTGGGGAGGCCTGATAATAACCCACTAGGACCAAAGACTTAGTTGTCTATGGATAATCCTATATTTGAAGCGGCCGAAGACTTAATTGTCTGTGGATAATCCAATTATAGCCTGGTAAGGATTTATATATGTCCAAACATATCATGGGGAAGATTTATAATACTTTGCCCGGGGAGGCCTGATAATAACCCAATCAAAGCGACTAAGAGAAGCTACGAAAGTGGTTTCATGATAAAGCGACTAAGAGACGCTACGAAAGTGGTTTCATGATAAAGCGACTAAGGAAAAGACATGAAATGAAATTGAAGGGACTAAAGGATGTTGTGTCAATGACATCATGAAGCATAATAAAGCTATAGAAAAAAAATATATAGAGATGAAGCATTCATTCAGGTATTGAAGCAAGCAAGATTGAGGAGTAAAAACATGCAGACAGAGGCAAAAATAGTCAACTTTAAAATAGGCGCCTCAGCCTTATCAATATGGTTGCAGCCATTAAGGAGTCCATTCATTCATTTGGATGATGCATAAGAAAAAATGATGATGTTCGCATATGAATTTCTCAAATGCGCGGCAGGACTTCAAACCAACAACTTCCTCTGAATTGAAACCAAGACTTGGAAAAATGATGGAATAATTAACTAAGGCAAAGGAAGTTAAGCCGCATCCCCAAAGCCATTTTTCTTTCCACAAATACAGAGTGGAAAATTTGAAAAGTCTAAGGAAAAATGTAAAAGGCCGTAAAACTTTTCAGTTATTGAATAAGCATTTTTGCAAATTGTTTGTCCAAGCAATTAAATATATGGAGGCGACATTCATTCAAATATCAAAGAAGATAATAAAGGAATAAGTAAAGCATCAATTAAGAGAGCAGTTAGATTAAAGGTTGTAGCCTAAGCTAATGTTAAGTATAAATAAATGGTCATAGCCTAAATAAAGTCAAATGTTGAGAGGTCGCAACCCTGTGTACATTATAAAAAAAGGAGAAGTTCCTAAGTCTAAGACTCAACATCGTACTCAATGTCTCCGTCTTCACCTTCTACGTCTGTCTCAGTCTCTTCATCATCCGTTGCAGTTCTTCCATTAGCTTCCTTTCTCTCTCCTCTGTCGCAACCCTTATCTCAGCTATGCAGGCACTGTGTTCTTCATCACCAACACTCCGGGACATAACCTGGTCCTTGGCATCTGGGAATTTTTTGGCCACCCTGTGTCTTAGCTCTTGGTAGCCGCGGATGTATGCATTGTTTTGGTGAGGAATAAATCTCTAGACTTGTTTTAGTCTGCTACGATAACTTCCGCGGCCTGCTTGAGGGATGCAGAGTGAGAATCCTCCATTTGGTTAAGGGCTACGGCGTGATCTGTCTCCCGCTGACTATATTTTTCTTGAAGCTCCTTCAGCTAGGTCTCAAGACTGGAGGCATGTAGGGAGGCTTCTGCAGCCTTGTTTTTTTCAACCTATAGAGATGTCGCGGACGTTGTCAGCTTTTCCTCAGCATTATTTTTGGCCTTGATAGCATCTTTGAGGTCCATTTGTGCTGCTTGAAGTGCCGCTGCAGCAGACTCTTTGCCAGACTCAAAGGAAGACTTCTTGACATTCTCCAAGCCAGTTAAATGCACCCTCTCCGCGGTCGCCTTTAATTTGTAAAGGCCTTCATACTTGAGCTTCTGGATCCGCGACCTAAAAAGAAATTGAATGTTAGAAACAAAATATGAGTTACAAGAAGAATATTGGAAAGTGATGTTTCCCTTACCCTTAGCAGGCTGTGGATAGCATATTCTTCAAGATGCTTATGGTACTCCTCTGCCAGGCGATCCATGTCCATGTTTTCAGGAACCTTTCGTATCTTATGGACCGCCTTGGCAATTGTGTACCAGGATGATTGAAGATCTGGTCTCCATAATTGAGGCCACGAATGACCATCAGGGACAACACTGGCATGACTTTAAGGAGGTGCCAGGTTGGCATTAACAGCCATAATTATTGGAGGAGGGGGTTAATTTAAAGTGGTAGTTTGTGAGGTTCCTGAGTCTGTTAGCTTAAAGGAGGTTCCAAGTAGTTTGCTCCATCATATTGGACCTCAGGCTTTTCTTATGGAGCAAACTCCTTAACTTGAACTATTAGCACAGCATGAGCTGTTTTGTCGCCCATAGTGATTGCGACAGGACGCTTAGACTTTCTCCTTTTTCTCTTTCTCTGTTTAGCTGCATTATTGAGGGAAGTCACGTCCTCATCCATATCAACCAATTGAGCTTCTAGGAGCTTCCTATTTATCTCCTGACCTGAAGAAAAAATAAAGCAAAGTCAAATATTGAAGTTTTAAAAATAATTATTGTGGCGTTAATAAAGTAAGGGGTTAATACCTTCTGCAACCATCACTTTTGGTACATATTTGTTGGTGAAGTAACCTCCCTCAAAAGTTGAAGCTGAAGTCACTAAGGTGCTAATTTTTTTGTCGTTAGAACTTACGGCTGCAACTCTTCTTATTCTGATCTCCTGCCGCTCACTTAGGGAAAAATTATCAAGAGCTGCATAAAAGTTTAATGTTAGTACAAAACAATATAAGGAATATGGAAAATTGTGGAAACAGGATGTGACATATGATCAAAGGTGTGCAACCTTACTTACCTAGTTTGGATGGGCGTCCCCACTGTCGCGACATCCTAAATGATTTCTCTCTCTCCGATTCATCTGGATGTATCTCCCACCCTTCTCCAGAAACATATAAATACTTGCCCTTCTAGTTTTTTACACTGGTGGGTTTGCCAGTATAAAAGGTTTCATCATTGTCGCGGAGGCCAGAGTAATAATACCGTGCAAACTTAATAGAGTTCTCCTTCAGTCTGTAAAAGTGGAAGAACTCTGCAGGAGTTATGTCCCTCCTAAATTTATTCTTCCATAGCACTATAGATGCAAGAACTGCCCTCAAACCATTGGGATCTAGTTGGGCTGGGGATAGCTTCATGGTGTGGAAGATTATCCTAATTGGGACTGGCACAGGTAGCCGCAACCCATATATGAAAGCATGGAGTGGGAAGCAAACCCCATCATCAGCAATAGCAGAGCATGGCATTTGTTTCGCGGAGGGTGCTGAGTAGATCACCTTTTTCAGGAAACTCAAATACCTTAGCAACTTGGTCAACCTATTCCTGAGTCATAATGTTGCGAATGTTTAAGGCTGTAGGTGTTCTCTCTACTCTAATAGATGGGCCAACAGGGGTGTCCCTGGCCTCAAAAGGCCCAACAACTGCAGCATCAAGGGCCATAGGGTTGCTACTTGAGTGGGTTTTCGCTTCTATTACTTGAGTATCTTTCCTACAATTGGAATCCATGAAGTTCGAGTCTAGAATGACACAGTGTGGGCAATCTTTGAGAAGGAAAGGACTAAAAGTCTTTAAAGGACGCACATATGAGATTTCAGGGGGAGAAACTACAAAATGTGTGTTTCAGAAGTCTTTAAGGAATTCGTCAGGATTCTAACTCATATGGCTGCAGCAAGAACTGAAAAGCAGAAAGTCTACTCTTAGGTGATGCAACTAGTATGGTTAGATAAGCCTCTTTGAGACCACGACAGGAACACCGTAAAAGAAGTTTGAAAGATAAAATAGAAGTTTCAATAATTTTAGCTAACTACACTAAGTGTTGGGCCTTGGAATCTTAAGAGATTAAATTACTGTCGCGGCATATTGTTTTTGTGGAAGGAGACATTAGGTATGTCCTGGTATGCCACAGTCCTTTAGTTTATTCGCAAAAAGATGTGCCTACTAGCCTAAGGCTAAACCCTAAGGGAAAAAGGGTATTTATCATACAAGTATTGACATGATGCCACAGCCAAATAGCAGAAGAATATGCTACCTGCCACGGCCAAACTCCTAAATAGTTTGATAACGAAGGTTGCCTAATCAAAAGATCGAAGCCCTAGAATTTAAAAGGTTTGCTTCAGAGCATCAAGAACAGAATGGTATGTTTTCAACTTATCAAACTCTAAGGCCAACAGTTTTGATCCTACACAAGTACAGGGAATTTAAAAACCCTAAAAATCTAAGCTTAGCCAACAAACTTTATTCCTTGAATCAACATGGAGGAATAATAGTTCCTTCTACTAATTAGAAATGTATTCTATTTCAAGTAATTTATTTATTAACACTGAGAAAATTAAGGAGTGTAAATGAGTTCAAGTCGTTATGGAATTAATAATTTGGATGTAAGTGATGATCAGTTGGTTAACATGATTATTTTACAAAATATGAATTCTTATGGTTCATTTAAACAACAAGAATCAAGAGCAGCCAACAAAGAATAGAATTATAGAATTATTTAGGAGGTGTTTGATTTGAAAAGTACCTGGAAAATTGATGAAAACCAGTTGCTCAGCCTTGAATCACCATTTCCTTAACCACAAGCTACCGGGGAAACTACTTGAACCAACTCAAACAATTACCTGAAGATCGAGGGAAATCTGAAAGGAAGAAATGGCAAAATTTTTCTCTCGATTTGGTCTCAAGGATTTGGAAACGTAGTGAATGCCACAAAAATTTTCCATTTATATAAGCGGCCACGGGAAGATGAAGCATCGTGTTTAAATGGCTGCATTAATTTATGAGCGAAAGGCATGATTACTCAGCCGCAGCCCCAATCGCCACCTCTTAGCACTACGGCTTGGGGGATTAATGATATGCCAAATATTATACCCTATCGCAGAGTTTTTAGAAGGCATACACCAATCTATTATCGCTGTAGCCTTAACTCTACATGTCGCAGCCCTTACATACTATAGGGTGTAGTGTTAGCCTGTTCTCTTAGCTGGACGCGCCCCTCTCATTCACAGCAATGATAAATCACATACACCTCCTATAAGTAGAGGTCCACACCTCGAGATAGGGGTATCTGAGTTTATTTCTTATACTGAAACCTAGTTCAGGGATTACTACACTTGTGGATGCATTGCCAACCACTCTACATCTCTCTGTACATCTTGGGGGCTACTCATTTGCGTCACGGTCTTTTCTCTGGCACTCTCTAAACCATCATAAACATGTACTCTCTTCTCTCATCTACATTATATGCCTATTACGGCATCGTAAACTTGTACTACAACACATATATAATGAGAAGGAGGCAACAAAGTGGACGTAGTCTCATTCTAATAGCCAAACCACTCTATATCTTGTGTTTTCTCTCTCTTTACTTGCTTTATGTTTACTCTGCACTTGGTATGATGATATGAGTACGAATTTTGTCTGATTTCTCGAATCAACACCCGTTGACTTACACTCAAGAAATGGGCTACTTTCTTCTCTAGCTTGGCCCCAAAACAAAAGTTAGTGATGAATAACTCGGTAAGCTGGTTAAAGTTGGTAATTTGTGCTCAAGGAAAATTATTGTACCATATTTGGGCTAAACTCGTAATGGTGCTTGAAAATGCCCGACATCTGATCTCGTCTGGGACTGAATAAATGTTAGTGGCAACTTAATATTGTTCGATGTGAAAAGTTGGGTCAGTTTTACCATCATATTGTGGGATGGACAGAGGGGTTTTGAACATGGATAGAGTTGGGAAATCAACCATTTCCTGAATAAAAGGAGATCCTTTAATGAAATTTCTTTATAATGGATTCTTTTCTATTGCCATTTCTCCCAGCTGATCTTCCAATCATTAGATTTAACCTTTACACGAAGGATTACGTGCCTTAGTTCTGTGTGAAGCTGCTCGGCTATTCCTGCCATGTGTTTGTGCTGAGCTCTCTTCTTGTGAAGTCTGCTCGACAAGCACAGATCATTGGACGCTTGATCTGGACCTAACTGAGGCTTCACAATGGTCGACTGAGTGTTGATGAGCTCTAAATACTTCTTTAGGAGGGTGTCTATTTGCCCAGGGTCCCAAATAGTTAAAAGGCGAAACTCTACTCAATATTTCTAACGCGCTTGGCCTTTCAGTAGAGAAAGAATGGCCATCATAGGATTCTGTAGGTCTGAGTGATTAACTTGCTCCTGTACGATAAGATGTATCGCATGACGACCTAGAATAATAATGTTGGCCATGCCATGGAGGCGGAGGTGGCATTTCTCTCCTTGGTGAAGGAACCATTTATTGCTTGGAAAGGGCTAAAGATTTGGCTTGTAATGACTGAGCCAATTGCCTCATTGTTTTTTTCATGGCATCTTGACCCCTGGAAATATTGGCAATAATTCCATTCAAGTTGACTGCTGTAGGCAGAGAAGATGAGACTGTTGATTGATCTTCATTTCGAGCACTAGGCTCTAAATCATTCATTTTCTAAGGATATATGAAGTAGATAATGGTAATTAGACACATGTTTTGACAAATGGAGCCAATCTATTGATGCCAAAAAATGGACTAGATCCAATTTTCTAATCACATATAAAATATATGATATAATTTAATATGCAAATGAACGACATAGAGTTTTTAAAGTGGTTCAGCTATATAAGAAAACCTACATCCATTGTTATGGTATTGATTTTAGTGATTACAGAAAGCTAGGTACTCTTGTTAATAAGAATATTCCAGAATTCGTTATATCCTGTCTTTGATGAAAGGAATATAATGTATTTATAGTGACTCGGAGATCAAGGGTTGTAATGCCTTTATATATTCAAGCATTTACACCCGTACATAATGAATGTGACGGTTGATTAACTACTCCAAATGTGAGAAGTCTCTTGGTTGCACTTCCCGCGTGGTGGATTTTCATTTATGTTGATGGTCTACTTCTTTACATTGCTCGGCACACTAGCCAAGCAACTCTCTGCTGACTAAGATTTCTACCACATAAGGAGACATTTGTCCACTTCTGATTGGTCCATGTGGATAGATAATTTTTGGTATTAAAAATCCTCAAGCTTCAAGATCTCACAATAAACTGAATATGAGCCTTGTGGAAAACATAAGGTCCTTACCAATTTGCTTCAATCTTAGGCAGTGAGAGACACCAGATGTGTCTTGTACAAGACTTCAAAACTAGATCGCCTTCTTGGAACTTTCTTGGCTTTACCATTCGGTCATAAGATCTGGACAACTGCTTTCTATACATCTCAAAATGCCTCTTCGCATTATCTCTGTGCTCTTCCAATGCTTCTAGTTGCACATGACGACTGTGGGGGAGAATTGTACTTTATAGGTTATAAAGCGCAGAAGGTACCTCGAGCTCCATTGGGAGAATTGCTTTAGTGCAAAACACCAAAGAGAAAGGAGTGTACTCTATAGGTTTCCTCTTTGTACTTCTACATGCCCATAAGACCTCTGATATTTTTTCGTCCCAGGTTCTTGGGGAATCTTTTAACATTTTCGAAAGGATGTTCACTAGAGTCTTGTTCGTGGCTTCATCCTGTCCATTGGACTTAGGGTAGGCCACCGTTGATTTATGGTGAATAATAGAGTAGTTTTGTATAAGAAATCACACGTCACTATTGACATATGGGGTCCCATCGTCTGACAGATACACCTTTGGAATACCAAATCTACAAATAATATACTCCTTTTATAAAACGCATAACTACCCCAGCCGTAGCCTTCTTTAATGGTGTGGCCTTTGCCCATTTGATGAAGCACTCCGTAGCCACCTATATTCAGATCTTGCGCCTAGAGTAGGGGTTGATTTCCCCTACTAGATTGAATGCCCACGTGTGAAATGGAAAGGGAGTGGAAAGGGAGTGTTGGTCAACTGAGGGAGAATGAACCATATTCCCATAGAGCTGACACACCTTGCATTTTTGGACGAACTCCGCTTAATATTTTTCCATGGTGGGAAAAAATACCCCAATGTCATAAGTTGGTCATAGAGTTTTTCTCCCACGATATGGCCTGGATCATATGCCTATTTTAGTACCTCGTCTTCTTCCTCTGACGTGATGCATCTTAAAGGCCAATCGTGGTAACCTCTTTGGTATAGCTGCCCCTCTTGAACATAATATATGGACACTCGTCATTTCAGCCTTGTGGTGTCATCTTTATCAATAGGGATAATCCCGTCGACCAACTTATCTATGTATGGATGTCTCAAATCTGATGGATGGTCTATGAAGTTACATTTCACAACTTGGTAATATAATAGGCATTTACCTCAATCTTTCTGTAGTAACGTAGCATCTTGTTTCATCACCGACCAAACGTAGCCTGCCCTCTGAATTCTTCGATACAAAGAGATTTTTGTTGTCTCGCAGCTTTTTCCATGTATATCTGTCAACCTCTTCTTAGCTTCTTTAGGGCCCACACACCTATATATCTAACCCCCTTTGTTTTTATAGTATAGATTTCTCAAGGTGGTAAAATATTATGCTAGTTTGACGAACGTTAGTGACCCTTGACCCATTTCTAGTTATTTCCTTGTTCCCTATCCAATCATTTCTATCATCAGAAGGAAACATTTCTATGATACTTGAGGGTGCCGTTATCTTTGTGATTCCAACAACTGTTGATTCTCCATCAAAAGTAATTTTTTGAGAAATTGTGGCGTAAGCATCAGCATGTATGTTCACCGTTCTAGGGTGCCTATTGATCTTCACTTTGTGGAACTAGACGAGCAACTTTGGTACAATTGTTCAATAAGGTGCTAAGGTCATGTGCTTGAGAGCATACTCGCCATTCACCTACTGCACCACTAGATTAGAATCCCCTTTTATCATCAGCACATGTATACCTCTTCACAAAGCCTCCAAAATCCCAAACACTAAAGCCTCATACTTAACTTTGTTATTTGAACATTTAATGTCTAACTTGAAGGACAATCGGACCTCTTCTTCCCATTGGCGTAGAATCACTCCTTCTCATAATGTGCCTTAAGCTGAAGAGCCATCAAACTGCATTCTCCATTCTTATAGATTTGCCTTGAGGTAGTTGGCCTATAGATCATCTCCTAGAAGCTCCACAATAGGTGGCTCGAATGTTATCGAAGGGAATATGGCCAACATATCTCCATACGGTTAACTTTTACTTGAGGGACCATGAACTTGAGATCAAACTTCAAAATAATTAAGAACCATCGAGAATCCCTACCTGTTAACACGATTCTAGGTAGAAAAAAATTTATGGGGTCACATCTCGTGGTGATGTGAACCGTTAAATATAACATGTAATGCCTAAGATTTTAAGCAACAAATACCAGAGCTAGACAATGTCTCTAAATGATTTTATACCTAACCTCAAGACCATGTATGATTCGGCTTAGATAATACACAGGTTTCTCTGCACCCTCCATTTCTTGAGCCAACATTTCCCCTATTAATCTTTTATTGGATGTGAGACAGATATGCAAAGGAATACCAGCTAGAGGAGGAACCATCATCTGGGGGGATGTTAACAAATTCTTTAACTTATCTAGAGTTGCCTCGTGTGGCTGCTCCCATACGAACTTTGCCTTTGATCGTAGAAACTCTATCAGCGTGTGAGTGACTTCAGCCAGCCCGGGCACAAACCTCCTTAAGTAAGAAACTTTCCCCAGAAAGATCTTCAACTCTTTCACTGTCTTTGGTCTTGGCATGTTGAGGATACTTTCTCTCTTGTCTAAATCCATCTACACCCCTTGCTCGTTCACTAAAAATCCCAAGAATTTCCCACTAGTTACCCCAAACCCACATTTCAAAGGATTCATCTTCAATTTGTATTTTCTTCACCTTGTGAACACTCCCCTCAAATTTGTTAAGTGGGTGACCTCCACCTTGAACTTTATCATCAAATCATCCACATAAAACTCTAACATCTCATGAAAGAGATCATGAAATATTGCCATTATGGTCCTTTGGTAGGTATCCCCTGCATTTTTAATTCCAAAAGGCATAACAGTATACATGAAGTTACCTAATGGGGTGCGAAGGTCCATCTTCTCGGCATCTTATGGGTCCATTTTGATCTTGTTGTATCCCACGTAGCCATCCATAAAGCTTTACATATCGTGTCCCGTCATTGTGTCTATTAGTCTATCATTAAAAGGTAAGGGGAACTCATCTTTCAGACATGCTTGATTTAAATCTCTGAAGTCCACACAAATCCGAATTTGGTTCTTATCCTTCTTCCCTATAGGCACAATGCTAGACAACCAAATGGGGTGTTGGATGGGGGTAATAAAACCTGCAGCGAGTAACCTTTGGACTTCTTCCTTTATTTTCAAGTCTATCTCCGATTTATATGTTCGAGTGGCCAGTTTCACCGATATTACTGAAGGTATAACACTCAACCTATGGAAGCTTACCTCTTGGTATACCCCAGGCATTTCAGTATATTTCCACGCAAAAACATCTTTGAATTCTCTCAATAGCTCCAATAATGATCTTTTGGAGGTATCATCAAGTATTTTGAGACAAACATTAGTTTGGGGTCATCCCCTTCTTCAGCTAGGTCTATCTATTCTAACTCTTAAACTTGGGATCTTAACCTATCCCTCATGCACTCTGATTCTTCCTCAACCTCCTCCACAAATTATTGGATGCTGGAGTTGTCAATTACCAAGCACTGGCTTAAATTATCCACTAAAATAATTCATAGATCGGGTTATCCTCATCATCCATGCCTTCGGCTGCCTTCTCACACCTTCAGAGTTTATAGATAATATTTTCGTTGGCCAAAACCACTATTTTTCATTGGCATGGTTTCTATTACTGGTGGGGTATTTTACTGGAGTTTTTTTCTAACCCTCTCGCTGAAAATCTACTGAGCACACTTTGCTGCTGGACTTGATGTTCGATTGGATGAATTCGGGGCGTCATTTGGTCACGAAGCTATCTCGACAGGTTGGGAGGCCTAACCACCTCATGTGCCTTTTCTTCCTCTTCGTAATCCACTATCGGGTGAGCCGATGCTCGTACATTTTCCCTAGTACTGGGTATATTGATCCCCCTTATGTACCAAGTGATCATAGTAGATTATGTAGCTAGCTCTGTGTAGAAATCCTGCACGAACTAGTTTTAGATAATGGGTTTCATTTCAAGGCAAAAGTCACAGAAGTGGTCGACGCATACATGATTTAGATGCACAAATCTTCCCCCTACCGACCTCAAACCAACAGTACAGTCGAATCCTCAATTAAGAACCTCAAAGCCATCATTAGTAAGATGACAAAAAGCTTTCGAGGTGGGGCCGACCGGATCCCTTACGCCCTCTGGGGCTACTGCACTCCAGTTCGAACCTCTACTGGGGCTACCCTTTACTCTCTAGTATACATCATGGAGGCAGTACTATTTGTAGATCTAGAAATCCCTTCGCTATACGTCTTGCTTGAAATCCAAATCAGTGAAGATGACTAGCATCATAGCCGTCTTGAAGCGTTGTCACTCTTGGACGAGATGAGACTGAAAACACTATACAACATAAAAGAATACCATCACCGAATAGTGTGATCCTTAAATAAGAGAGTCAAGGACCGCGGTGTTCGAGAAGGGGACTAAGCCCTTAAAGAAATTGTAGAACCCATCTAGGACCCCAGAGGGAAATTCAAGCCCAATTGGAGTGGACCCTACATCGTGAAGAAGATCTTGTCAGGTGGCGATGCTATGCTCACCGATCTTGATGTAAAAGAGAAGGCTCCTCCAGTCAACCTGGACCGTCTTAAGAAATTATACCCTAGTCCAAAATCTCGGCACGCTACGATTCTTCTCATCTTCCGTTTATTCTTTAAAAAACAAATCTCCATTTTCCTCTACTCAGAACTACGTGGGGCCTGATCCTCTAAAAAAATTATTTCAAAAATGAATTTCAAATTTTTTTTCAAAACCCTCAGATGTATGTAGGCACCTCATACGCCTTACATAAGCATGACCCCTTTCTTTTTCAAAAAAGGCTATTCTTTTCTTATCTGCAAGAACGACAGTTCCTTTTATCGTATACATGAACAAAAGGATTATGAATGACTTAGCGATTGGTATAGGAAAATCAAAAAGAAAAAAATCATCAAAATGTACAACTAGATGATCAAAAACTTATTTATTTCACTAGTAAGAAACTTTGGTACGATTATAAGAGGTAGATAACTTCCCACCATACAAAAAAAGACAAATAGATAAACCTTCCAAAATTATTTCCATGCATAATCAAACCCATTACAAAATTTTCACAAAATAAACTCCCCAAGAGTCCTACCCACAACTGCCAGAGGAACCAACTTCATCATCATCATCATCATCATCATCATCATCATCATCATCATCTACATACATAGGTCCCTAAAATTCCCCTGCCTGATTAGAGTTCCGCAAACGCTCCATAGATCGGTAATCCCGGACCAACTTGGGAAAAACCAAAACACCTCCTTCCATGGTGTCAGACATGGAAAATCACCTTTGATCGGTCTCCACCGCCACCATCTTGGCAACTACTCTTCTCCACAACCACTTCATGTAGTCCATTGAGATATGACAGACTCTCCCAATAGACTGAGAAGGATGGATCGACGGTCGCCGACTATCCCAAAAAGAGTCAATCCGCATGTGTAGATGCTTGGTCAAGTCCTCTATCGAAAAAAAATTCAGTATCTGAGGTGGCACGATCTTTTCCCGAACCAAATTGGTGCTGGAGCCTCTAGGGAAAGTAGAAGGAAGTTTGTCTGAGGCCAACCAGCCGAACATATTGGTATTCCCTAAGCTCCAGAATAAGCAGTTGCTGCCCCCACCACAGTGCAATCCTTGAGCCTCGTTCTCCACAAACCACTTCTCCCAGCTCTTAATGTCCAGGCCTACGGAGGAAAACCTACCCCACAAAGTACCAAAAGGCTGAAGAGAGTACAAATCAAAGCCTTGGATTGATTAGACTAGACTAACATGCCCATAGGCAGGTTAAGGGCTTACCAATCGACAACTCTCTATTTTAAGAAAATTTTCTTTTTCCTCTTTTGTCAAAATCGAAAACTAAATAAAAATAATCGTAATTCTCAAAGTAATTTTGAATTTCCTTATGTTATTACTTATCTTGTGTTAAAATAAACTCTCCCTCGTAAATATTTTTTAAAAAAAATCCTTTTTAGGGTCTCAGCAGCAAAGTAAAAAAGAGCATATGCATTAAGTTATCCAAAGCAAAGATAATAACAAAAAAACCTTCATTCAATTGCATAGATATTTTTTTGTGTTACATTGGTTTTGTAGGAATAAAAGAAAATACAATGGGACTCACCACGAACCTACCTTTTCTCTATCTCACTCACATTTTCTCTATTCTTTCTCTCTCATCTCCTTCTCTCTCTCTCTCTCTCTCTCTCTCTCTATATATATATATATATATATATATATATATATATATATATATATATATATATATATATATATATATATGAGCCTCCTTCCCTGCGGCGCGGTGTCTTCCCCTGACGAAAAGATGATGTACCTCGAGTCCCCAAACCGGACCCTTCCTCAGAAGAGGTAGATGATACCGAATAAGAAGGAACCATAATCACGTCATGAATGTGGGCGGTTGCTAAAGCTATCCAATCCCTAATATCCTTCAGCCAGGTGGTGGAGACTCGGATGTGCTACAAAGGAAAACAAAAAAGAGCAAATCAGTCAGTCAGAGGTAAAGAAAGAAATCAAAGAATCAAAAGAACAAAAGAGTACCTTAGTATGAAGGACTTCCTCTGTCAAGCCCAGATCCTCCGAATCCATCTCATTAGGAGGGTGTAGCATACGCACCGACCCTCCATCAGCCTACCAAATGTTGTAAGTAGGGGCATGCAGCAGCACAAAAGTAACCTCTGAGGTCATCGCTGCTGCGGATGTCAACAGACCACCTGCACTATAGGAAGACTCCATTGGCTGACTTGAACCCGCATGAGGGAGAGGCATCATATCATATATATTGGGTGAAGTCAACTAGCTCGACACAAAGTTCAGATAATCATATGCCACCACCGTGTCGGTATATGATGAATAAAGCTCGCCTATCGGCGTGTCCTCGAACATCTCTCACTCACGCCTCATGTACATAGGGGGCCGCGCAGGTGGTACCACCACGTCCTCCTCCACGATCTATCAGAATGCCCTCTCCCCAAGATACCAGGAATATCAAAACTCATGCACCTATAGACGCCACATCTGCGCACTCTCCCCCGTATCCTGAATAGCCATCCCCCAAGGATAGAAGGTCACCTTCAATTTTCCCTATAAGATAAAGACTAATGTCAGACAAGGATCATCAAGAAGATAAAAGGTCAAAATAAGAAGAGAAAATTACCCGATCACTCCTCAGTCTATTTAAGACCTACAACACGACCTCCAGAGAAAGAGACTTCTTCAACTACCAATTAGGCTTCCACCACTGATACATTCAGCGTAAGTCCCCAACGGACTCGTACTTCAAAGATATTAGTTTGGTGTTGAATCCAATTATTTCATAGAACCATGTATGCAAAAGACAGTTGCCAGCAATTAAAGAAAAAACACATAAAGGAAAGTGCGAATGCATGATGGAAAATGCACAAATTAAAGAATACCTCAAGAAGATATGTGGCTCCAATAAAAGTCTATCGACAGCACCAGTTGAACGCATCAAGAGAAGAATAAAGGATCGCCAAATTCAGGCTCCCCTAATCAGAAAGAGGAATGTTTGAAAACATCCTCAAGTATGATGAAAACCTCAAATGAATGATGTCACCACTTGTTGCCACAAAGAAACCCCCTAACACAAACAAAATAAATAATTGTGCCATCTGTCATACCTGCATCCCGTCCTCCATGTCAATCACCCGACTTAACCCTTCAAAAGGGACAAATAGATGGAGTTCTCAGAAATTATCCTCCCCACACCACCTAACACCTCTTTCATCGCCACTGACATCACCATCGAATTCCTATTGACCTCAAATTGCATCCCATCATAATCCAACCCCAACAGTTGCAGCACATCTATGGGAGTCACCATCATCTCCCCGAAATGAAATTGAAAAGTATGGGTAGTGTCCCACCACCTCTCCCCCAGAGCACATATAACAACTGTCGAATGAGGTGTCTCATCCATCACAGACGCCAGTCTCCTAAACCCAGTTGATGACACCATCCAGCACACCACCAGTGACAAATGCTCCTAGACATCCTTAAGCCCCATCGTCCCTTGGTCACATATAGTCGGCAAGGAAACATCAGACTGTCAAAGACAAACACAAAAATCCTTGTCAAAAATTCAATAAATAAGGAAATATCACTAAAAATGAAGAGAAGACCGAAGGTCATCAATACTTACATAACCGCTAGGTTCACCACCCAAGAAGAGGGATGATAAGAAGGCTCATGTAAGAGAGTCCAATCATCTTCCACTGGCTCAAATGATTTAAGAGAGTTTGCACTACCCAGCGTAAGGGGCACCCTAGCCTTCCACTCCAAGTTCACCCAATCTTCAACATCGAGCCACTATCGACTAACACCCTTCACATCATGCTGGTCGTCACCCTCCTTGAAATTTTGTACAGAAATTCCATAAAATGCCAGAGAATCCAGAAAAATTCACCAAAAATTCCTAAAATTCCTAAATGGGATTTAGAACCTTGTTTGCCAACAAAATCATTCTTCTCACTCTCATTTCCAAATAGAGCTCTCATCTCCGCAATGGAATTCCCTTTATCCATTGGATATCCCCCCATGAACAACTCAAAATCACCTCAAGGTTTTCGAGTAAAGAAAACATCCAAGTTCTAGATTATCTCGTATTCCCTAGTGAAACCTAAAATTCAAAAATCAAAAGTTCTCCAGCTAAGAATATACAACACTCAGATAATTACCTCTTCCCCAGTAGAACCTAAAATCACATCCAACCCTCAATCCGCATTGGAACCGCAAGATACGTATCTCTAGTGGAGTCTTCAAAGTTCCCTAAAGGAAGTTATAATTTTAAGCCCACATAATTGGTCCCCTCAACTAAGCTCGCAGAATTGGCTTTGACCCGCAGAATTGGTCAACCCTACCGAAGCCCTCAGAATTGGCCACTTCTACTTAAGCCTTCAGAATTAGCTTTGACCCGCGTAATTGGCCACCTCTACTTAAACCTTCAAATTTTTCTTCAATATATAGAATTGGTCACCTCTATTTAATCCCTCAGAATTTGTCACCTCTACTTAAGACCTCAGAATTGGCTTCAACCCTTAGAATTGGTCAACCCTACTTAAGCCTTCAAAAATGGCTTCGACCCGCAGAATTGATTGCCTCTACTTGAGATCGCAGAATTGGCTTTGACCCTCAGAAATGTCAACCCTATCTTAAGCCCTCAGAATAGGCTATCACCCTAAGAATTGGTAACCCCTATCTTAAGCCCATAGAATTGGCTTTTACCCTTATAATTCGTCGCTTCTACTTAGGCCCGCAAAATTCCCTCAGAATTGGTCGTTCCCTACCTCGACCCTTGGTCATCACCTCTTCTAGGTCAGAATTGACCTCGGACCCTAGTCATCACCTCTTATAGGTCCTTACAATTGACCTCGACCTGCATAATCGTCCATCTCCATCATTCTTTTTAGGTACTCAAAATCAACTTCGTCCCTTAAGTCGGCAGAATCGACTTCTTTTCAGAACATCATGTGGTGTCTATTGGATGGCTTTTACTTGTTCCAAGCTCACCCATCGATGGGATCTATAGATACCAAATTCTAAGACCCCCTAAGTATTTATTAGGTCCCTAACACCTCCTGATTTCACTACTAACCTTAGGTCATACTTCGAGCACCAATCTAGAGGCCTTCAGGCGCTCCCAAGCCCCGTTTGAGTCCCGTAAACTCTATCGTCAGAGTGAAATATATTTAAAACTTTGAAGGGATCTTAATACCATTTTAAATGGTTCACCCCATGCACGAAACAACATAATAATTTGGATAAAAGATCCATTTTACCATCGAATCTTGAATTGGAGGCCATCGGGCGCCACCGAGCCCCAATTTGACCCCAATCAACTCCATTGCCGGAGAAAAAACTCTTTGAAATCTCAAAGGGTACTGAATACCATTTCCAACAGTCTACCCCATGTGCGATTCTAACCTACCATTTGGAAGAATGATCAGTTTTGCCCTAAAAACTGTACCAGAGGCCACCCGACGCTCCCAGGCTCTATTTGACCAAAGTCAACTCTTCAGCTCGATTGAGCCTGAATGAATCTTTAAAGGAAGATGAATGCCCTTTCCAATAGTCTGCCCCATATGAGATTCTAACTTACGGTACGGATAAACGATCCATTTTACTCTGAAAGGTCACCGAGCAGTTTCGGGCCCCAGTTGACCAAGGTCAACTTCCCAAACTGAGCAAAAATCTTTTTAATGTTGAAGTACATCTCCCAACCTTTCTAATGGTCTTCCCCATGTACATCTATGACTTACCATGCGGACGAACGACCCGTTTACGTTCGATGATCTCCCGTCTAAAGGACTGACGTGCGCTTTCGAGCCACATTTAAAGTTAACTCCCAGACTTGGCAGAGGTCCGAAGGACTCTTGAAGGTATCTGAATTAACTTTCTAATGGTATTCCTCATGCATGATTTGGATCAACAAATTGCGTTCTACGGTCATTTTCGGGAAAATCTTCACGAGATTGCCAATCGATAGGTTCAAACTCCTACCTATCGGTAGTGTACCATAGGTCTATGCCGATCAAAAACCCTCTGACCCTATAAAAAGAGGTCATGACCTAACTTCCAAGAGACACAGCTGAGAACCATCAGCATCTCTGATCTCAACAACATTCTGTTGAAATCAGTGAAGTTCCTCCACGTGAAGCTCCATTTAGGATCGCATTCCTATACTTTTCATATCCAATTTCGAAAAGTCCCATTCAACATTCATATCAATCTTCAAGCGAGTGCATCCAAGATCAAATATCAAGCTTCAAAGAACATCAAAATCCTCCCCTCTCTCTTCAAATTCCTTATTTTTGCATAAATTTCGTTAGATTCATAATCTAGGTCTACTTTCTCTCACATCCATTAATATCTACATTTTTACTAAATGTATTGCACATACTTTACTTTCTACAAAAAAAAAAGAGGGTCGCACCCATACATTCTTAACGGGATGATTCATCACACGTTTTCCAAAACTAAAGCTCTTTTCTTACACACACACCTATAATAAAATCTCGTTCGGATCTATGGGGTAAAACCCACCCCTATGCTGCTTTCGAACTATGTGGACTTTGATGCCTTTGTAGGCTATGTAGGCGTCTTGGATTAAAACTCGAGACTCGAGTCCAATTTTCCAATTTTCTAATTCCTAAATGCCCCATTTTTCATATTTATCATCAGTATACATATTATGTTCATGATTCTTATTAGCGTTTCATCCCATATGTATTATCATTTTGTCATAATTATCAATATAGCAATAAACATATGAATGATACTTTTTATATATTATCTCAAGAATATTCCTACAGATGGTTTCACTCTATCTTTCACATGATACGAGTTGAACGGATCCTATCTCCATTATGTATACACGCACACATATTTCACAGAGAAATAAAGGAAAACCACAAAACAAGCCCATCAGAGACCGTAAGGGAAGAATGGGTGCCTAACAACTTCCCATTTCGTAACTTAGTCCCCCGAATCCTCCGAACTATTGGTTCTGTATGTATCACTTTGTCTTAGATGTCGTCTCTCGGGGGGCTGCATCTTCTTTTGTCTATTTTGAGCAAAATAGAGTGGCGGCTCCATTTCTTTACAACGAAGACGGTCGAAGCATTACGTGAGACTCTTCAAATCCCCCCCTTTTTTATCGGGATGGCCACAGTGGGAATCATAATTTTCTCCTTATCTTTAGCTAATAGAGTTGTGTTAGTTTAGAGCTTTGTAAAACGACATCCATAACTTGTAAATTACTATTAGGAGAATTATTATCAGATATTTCTTCCTAGAAAGTAGAGGAGAGCCCTAGAAACAAGTGGATTAAAGTTTATGATTTGTTTTCATGAAAAATTCAATAAAAATTTGATTCCATTCCAGAAATTATTGAAGCTTATTCCTTGCATGTTCTTCGTTCTCTACATATTGGGAACGTTGTTTTAATGCTTTATTCATGTTATTCAATCACCATGTCTTCATGCAATGTTGATAGTTTATACGTAGTGATTAACACCATCATGTCCGACTAAGTTTTTAGAGGGTTGGGTTACATGAACCAAGTCTAGGTGTTAGAGTTGGATACAATATTTAATATTATCATAAGTCTAATTAGGGTTTGGTAAGTTGTCGAAACTAATATTATAGGTCTCTTAACTCCATTTTTCGTAGGCAAATGGAGTGTTTGCGAATATAATATATGTATTGATAATTTCATTATTTACGTTAATGTATTTATTGAGTAATATAGTGAGAAGTAAAATCCTCATATATGTAGTGCTTTGAAGAAATTAACGTTTCTTCTAATTAAATTTATAATTGTTGAAAATATTGTATCTAGCGGTAATATCTGCGGTTCAGGGGATTGTATTCCAACTCCATTTTTATCAATAGTTTTCAAAAAATCAAAATTTCTAGTTTTTTCTTTCTTCTAGATGAAAATTACATTCCTAGTTACACCTTCTTAGCTAAGTAAAATTTTCTCCAAAACAAATCACCTTTTCTTGTATTTCGTGAGTCGAAGCCTAGATTCTATAAACCTACCCTTTTGTCGTCGTCATAATTTTCATCCTGCTTCCTGTGGATTCGACCCCGAATTATCGGGTTATTACTTGAGCGACCGACTTGCACTTGAGCCATAGGAACACGCGTAGGGTACACATTTTGCATCGCGTCAATCTAGCCCTAGTGTGTGCAGGTCGAATGACTCATCGGAATCACTATCCCTATAATTTTTAGTGTTTTCCAAGGCTTTGTCTGTTGGAGGTTGTACCTCATACTTCTGCCCTTCATCCCAGGTGATGTCATCCTCGAAGAACATTTTTATCCCCAGTTTTATCATTTTTTTGGTAGGTTCATACCACGATTCAAGGAATCCACAGAAGGGGAAATCCTCACCCTTCGATTCATCATTTGAGCTATCAAAATCATCCCCCACCTGGTGGCAATGATGTCATCCTTCTAAGAGAAGTCAATGCATTCAACAACTTCCATGACCTCATCATATAGATCATCCACTCAGAGGGAAAATGGTGGAATGAAGGGCCCAGACGCCTTTGGAGCTTAGAGATTATAAGAAATTCGAAGACACTGCGTATCTCTTTCTAATGAAGGACCACATTTGACATGACTTTCACGATGCCATCTAAGTTGAATTCTTCCATGGACACAACCCATTCATCAGTTTCTTGGGCTCAGTTTTGGGCTTCCATAAACAAGATGCTGAAATTCTCACTGTCAATAGTTATTTTTATGGGAAATTTTAGCCCAAACTTTTAAATCTGGTCTAGAACCACGGGTAAATCCATGCTTCCCTCTTTTGAGTGGGTATAAATGATAATGTAAGCTCTGGAGAGGAGTGACATATCTTGATCGACAGAGTTTATATGATGTAGGAGAAAGGACGGGCAAACTTTGGGGTGTTTTAGTGAGATGATAAGCAAATCATATGTTTCAACGACATTGATTCTGAGTAAGGGGTCAAATTCTGGATTTCCTTTCGAAAGTATAGTATTCACCCCTATTCTGTGTGCTGGAAGAAGATTATTGGTGGTATTGGGCTTAGGATTTGCTGGTGGAGTGATGATACCCTATCTATGGGAATCTGGATCACATTCTTGAGGTGAAAGCAATGATCAGTGGTATGCCCAATAATTTGGTGGAAATCACAATGGGCATTATCTTTGTACTTTCTGGGAAGGGGATCTAGTAACGACCGCGGTTCTAACTATTTAATTAAATTTCGAGAAAGAAGTCTTAGTTCACTTTTGATAGAGGATCATGGAGTTCATTATACTCCTTTTTGGTAGGGTTAGGATGACTGGTGTTTAGAAAGTGGAAGGTTGGGATATGATGTTGGTGGTTGTCGTTCGCGATACGAACTGGCCAGTTAGCCTCTTTGGTTCATATTCTTATTTGTGACTAGAAACCCATTTTTCAATCGCTACACTATCCTCTCGAAGGTCTCTGAAGTGAGGGTAATACCGAATTTCCATCGACACTCGGAAATGGGGCAAGAAATTTTTCTTTACTACACTCACTTGTTCTTATTCTAATGGTATATTGGTTATGGTAGCTACTTTCTCTCTGCACCTTCTGATGAAATTACTGACTGAATCCCCTTAATTATATTTGAATAGCTCTAAGTCTCTGTGTGTGACTTCTAATTCCTCATTATACTTGTATTGTGACATTAACTCTATGGGCATGTATTCCTAATTGCAGATTCTGGATTCCTTGAGGGATCGGGACTACCTAATGTCACCTTGTTTAAGTGTTTACTAGAAAGTTTAGGCCATTACTTCCTCTGATGCCCCATGTAAAGTCATGGCACATTAATAGATGTGTAGATGCACAATTGAAGGCCCACTGCCCCCGAACTTTTCCATGTCCGGCATCTTGAATTTCTTCGGTAATCTAGCTGTAGAATAATGAGGCACGTGGGTGTAGTCCATGTTTTTCCCTGAGATCTTGACTTGATCGAATTTGTTTGACAACATCTTAAGCTCCTCATTGACATTGTTCAATTATTATTCCTTGGGATTCACTGGTACTGGTAGATTAGCCCCTAGCTTGGTAAGATTCGGGATTTATGGCTGAGCTAGTTGTGGCCCATTAGTAGGTGTGTCACATGACACGATGTAGGTAATCGTTTGATATACATTGAAATTAAATTATGGGGTCAATTTAAGGTTGTAATCATTTCTCTTAGGTTAAGTGCCCCACAGGACCAGCACCCTCATAAAGTGAACCCCCCAGTACGGGAAATTTTTTTGGCAATAGTGCCATGCTCAAGTAATGTAGTGTGCAAGAATCCATGAGTCTTAATTAGTATTTTATGGAGAGTTTTATGTATGCTAAGATAAATACTAATGATAAGAGGGAGAATATAAATTAAACAAGTATCATGGGATAAGGGGGATAAACATGGAATGTAAAACTAGCAAGTATGTCCATGGGGCATGGAGACTATACAAAGCATGGTGATAAATACAAAGAGTGAAGTGTGTGAATATACAATTGAGTGAGAAATATTTGCAACGTGAGAGAGTGGCATGTGAATATGTGTGAGTGAGGAGAGAATGTGGATATATACAAGTCAGAGAAGTGTGGGAATGTGTTTTAGTGAGACTAAGCATGGATATCTACAATTGGTGTGTGAAACATGTGAGTAAGCATGAAGTTATATACGATTAAGGAGAATGTCAGAGTGTGTGATAGTGAGACTAAACATGAATATCTGCTAATGGTGTTTGCAATATGTGAGTAAGAGTGAATCTATATACAAGTGAGAGTGTATGGAGGTAACATGGTGAATACAGACAAGGGAGTAAATAGTGAAACATGACGAGTATATACAAGTGAGTAAAGGGTGAAGCATATGACAAGAAGGTGATATATACATGTGGTTAGAAAAAAGCATGGTAGAGGTAAACATCATGATAAAAATAAGGCATATATACCAGATGTAAGTATGAGAGTAAGGAGAGCATATACGTGGAGGCATATGTACACATATAGAAAAGGAGGAGATCATAAGAAACAACAACCATGTGAAAATAGAGTCTAGTTCTCTAAAAAGGACCCATCGTAGTTGAATTCCTTCGACGTAGGTCGACCCTAAAATTAAAGGGGATGGAAAATCAGAGAAATCCATCTTTCGTTCGCGAGCGGGGATTCAAGGATATGGGAGTCCTCTTTGGGCCACTCGCACTGATCTTCACGGGGTGCCTCGGATACAAATTGACGATTGTTAAAAAGGTAAAAACATGAAGAAATGGAGTCTCCAGCCTATTTTTTTCATAACAGGTAAAAGAAATATAGTTATCCCGAGAGAATGACATCAAAATACATACTAGTGCGTATAAAACCAAATGAATCAAGGGTCTAGGGACTATGTTAGGGAATGGAAAGGTGTTAGGAACCCATCCCACTCTTTCGGTCTTTCATGGGCTATGGTAATATTTTCCTTTTCTCCAAAGTGTGATACGCGTGTACATGTGTGCGGTGAAAATGATAAAACTAAATCATCTGACCCACATCATGGGAAAGACGTGGCATAATGATTCTTAGGAGTGTGAAAAATAAATAACCAAAAAAGAAATATAATATGAGGGTCCACTGAATCACAACTCACTATGAAGAAGTGAATGTGTATCTAAAGAAGGAAAGCAATATGTAGGAGCAAACACAAGAAAGTATATAATGGATAAATGATAAAATAGGATTCAAATACCAAAATTGGCTTGGGATGACTATATAACCCAAAGGGCATCAAAGTCCATGTTGTTCGACAACATATAAGGGTGGTGTTTAAACCGTAAATCCTAATTTATAACTTCCTCTAGTTTGTTTTATAGGAAATGTGAGCAAGTGTATGTAGGAGGGTAGTGTGACCCGTTTCAATGAGCTCTGCCTCCAAGGTCTTCAATCAGCACTTAGAAAAAACTTCCCTTTTGGTAAAAATGGGGCCCAAAGCTAGAACCACCTCCTCTAAGAAGATGAAATTCACAACAATAATTGTAACTTTTCTCAAAAGGATCTCCTGAGAATGATGGCTACTAAGGTACGAGTGAAGAAACAAACACTCAGCACTTAGAGAGAGCAGGGAGAGAATACTAGGTGGTCTGGTGTGATTTTGACAGAGTAACGATATGACTTGAGTTTTCTGATATGTTTTTTACCTCACTAATGGTCCTATTTATAAGTGAACATGGGGCTGGTTTGGACCTTTTAGGGAACCAAAATCAAGAGGAAAAACTTAGAGGGACAAAGTCTGCAATGTACCTTTTGTCCCTACTAGGTCTGCAGCCACCTGTCCCCTCTGGTAGAGGACACCTGGTGTGAACCAAAGTAAAAAATCAAATATATCTCCAAATGGAGACAAAATATCTAATTTGGTAAATATATTTTGAAACGGTAACTTGTTGTACAAACTTTGTAATCTTTAGAGGGGCCTCGAGGATCACCTCTGCTAAAACTATTATACTTGAGAGGGAGGGCCTTGAGGACCCCCTTCTCTAAAACCATTAAAACTTAAGAGGGGCCTTGAGGACCCCCTTCTCTAAAATCTCTTTACTTAAGAGGGGCCTAGAGGACCCCCTTCTCAAAAATTATTTTATAAAAAGTTTATTTCTCGTGAGCAACCTCTTAGTTGCCCACATCAATTATGATTGGGTGTGAACTATGTAAGTACTGGGAGAACGCTAGGGTCTTTCTACTAGTATTCTCTCAATCTTAAAGTGCTAAGTGGTTGATCTTGATCAATAAACCTTGTTCCTCAGCCACCAATACAAAACTCCTAAAATATCCCAACTTGCTTTTTTGATCCTTTCTTGCTCAACTAGGATACATGTACAAGAAAGTAAGCTATTAGTACTTTAATATTTTTTGGGAAACAAGTCTTGGGGAGGATGTCACTCAAGATGGGCCTCCTCGCCCTGTGTCAATTCTGTGGTAAGTCATTTGGCTGGCAGAGGGACCACTCTAGGTAGACCTACTCACGCTTTTTCCATTTATGTGACATATGAATTGGGCAAGGGGGTTGCTCGTGATGAGCCCCTTTACTTTGGCCTTTTCATGTGGCTTGAAATTTTGACGCGAGGGCCCACTCTAGGTGGAATTCCTCGCCTAATATCATTTTTATGGCATATGAACTGGGTAAATAGGGTTACTCGTGATGATCCCCTTTGCTTTGGACTTTTCCCATGGCTTGAATTTTTGGGATGAAGGGACACTCTAGGAGGACCTCCTCGCCTAATATCTCTTTTGTTGCGTGAGACTTGGGACGAGGGTCTACTCGTGGTGAGATTTTCCTTGTCCTTACTTCATTTTTGTGAATTGGAGTTTTGGAATGAGGGGCCCCTCATGGTAACCCTCCTAGTCCAATCTGAGTATTTGCTTTGTTAGAGTGCCTTTTGGAGGGGGCTGGTCGTGATGAGACCCCTTAGTATATGGGTCTATTCGTCCATTATATTTGGGCAAGTAGGTGAGTACCCCTCTAGATTAGTCCCCTCAAACCAAAAACTGTGTATTGGGTAGACCAAAAGTTTTTATACATAATGATTCACTATTTCTTAGAATATGAATAGTCTAACCCAATCTCATGATGACACTGGTTGCATTAAATAGGCTTATCACATCCTCCCACACTAAGGGTCTCGAGGAAACGTGTGTTGGATGGAGAACAAACATCCTAGAATTAGGGAAATCATCTGCTCCCATTTTGATTGGCAGGGGTGCGTGTGGATTAATAGGGTTTAAAATACCTTTTAAACCTTTCTTTCTTTTTTTACCTTAATATTTGTCTTCAGTTTTAAGTTTTTAGAGAGAGAGAAAAAAATAAACCACCATTACCACCGCCTCTGATCGTCGTCTTCTTCCTCTATTTTACCAAGAGAAAATGGCCTCTTCTTCTGTAAACAACATTTCTACTGTTGCCACCACCACTAGTGAGGTGTTAGTGGGGATGATACCCATTTTTGTTACCGTCTCAATAGCTTTAGCCACCAGAGCCACCACCGTCTCTCCTACCATCCGCGAACCCATCACTTATGTGTTAGGTGGGGTGTATGTTGATATTCTCGCGAACAGGGGTCCCTCGTCCATTGCCTAATCTAGGACTCTAAGGGAATACTTGGCTGCTCGTGCGAAAAAGGATTTCGGCCTCTATCGTCTGGCCCCTTACTTTGGTGAGGAGGATATTCATGTCTTCTCTAGAAAATTTTGACCAAGAGTTCATGGGGAAAAAAATGAGCAACCCGAAGTGGGATTGGGTGAGTCTCTGATTTTTTTATTGTCTTGCCTGATTCAATTGTTAGAGTACGAGTTGAATAGGGTGATTTTACCCATTTTAATATTGAAGTTAAATCTTGTGGGGTTCCCCATAGGAATGGAGTCTTTGGGTGAATCATGTCTTGTCCACCCCCTCGCACAAGTCTGTTATCGAGGGGCTGGGTCTTCTAACTACTATTAGAAGTCTTAAATCTTCCCCTATTGACAAACAAACCACCATGCTTACTTTGTTGGCTTCTCCTTGGAGTAGAGACTCACACACTTTTGTTACTAGTTGGGGCGAGTTTACTATTACCATGGAAGATATTTATGAGTTGCTCTCCCTACCTTATTTGGGAAAGCATGTTCTCAGTGATTATTTCGAGGATGAGATTGCGGAGATCATGGTAGGAGATCTCCACTTAGCTCTAGCTGAATGTTCTAAATATATTTCTATCAATCAAACTAGGGTTACCAACAACTCCTTCACCAAGTGGTAGAGGTACTGGTTCAAAGATTTTGAGTAGCTGCCCAAGGGTGAGAGCTCGAGCAGGGCTTAGAGGATCTAAGAGGGCCTTAAATTAACTCTCCCTCACACTTGGCAGCATTCTTTGTTACCTTCCTTAGTAGGTTACTATTTCCAGGGATGCCAGATGACTTTCCTCGTGAGATTATTTTCAAGATGGCTATGAGACTTGCTCGAGGGAGGGTAGTCCCCTTTGCATCTCTAACACTGGGATCCTTATACACTTGGTTAGATAAAGATCATGTAGATGTTGAGAGTTCTTGTGGACGCCATGATGTCATTAACTTTGCCAATACTTTCATCCTTATGTCTTTTCTATTTGAGAGGTTTCTTAACTTTTCTCTAGAGGTAAGGGTTTGCCAGAGTAATGCTGCTCGTGCTCCAAGGTGGCAAAAAAGGCTCCCAAGGCCCCTTTAGGGACTTTGATAGATTACATTGATGAGTTCTCTTTCAGTCCTTACTTAAAGACAGTAGGTGGCATTTTCACTTGGAGCTCATTCTCTGCTACTAGGGTCCCCTTCTATTACCTTGCAGATGCTGAGTCTATTCCCACTCCCCCACATCCAGGTAGCTGTTATGCATCTACCATACACTAATCCTTCTTTGACTGATATGGTCCAGGGTGTGGATTTTTGTCATTATGAGAGGGTGAGGAGGAAATTTGGTTATGATCAAGGTGTTCATACTGATCGAGCGCGAAAAGTAGCGCGTGTAAAGATGCTAATCGTTGTTTTCGTTTCGCCTACTTAATACAAAAAACCTAAATTACGACTGCACTTACGGGGCAAGCATAGCGGTAAGTCGGGTATCGAGAATCCACAGGGATGAGTTGCTAGAATTTATATTATTTAATACTCCGAAATAAAAGTGTAAAAGGTGAATACAAACTACAAAGGAAAAGATGCATAAAAGGGAAAGATTAATCTAGGCAAGGTATTGAAACTAGATTATGAAAGCGAGTAAAACTATAGGTTGCGTCGAATATCCCTCACCCGAGTTAATTTGTATAAAATGGTTACATGGGTCGACGAGTTATTTAGAATGCGTCTCGTTTCGACAGTTAATTCAACAAAGGGTTGTCACGCCCCTAAATCCGCATAAAAGCCTAATATGATTTTGGCGTCAATAAGTATCCTGAAAATTATGTGCGATAGGTCGTAAGCACGAGACATACATGATATGCCCCATAAAATCTCCTAGGTGCAATAACTAGGACAATGCACCCGAAATAAACCCGTAAACAATATCACCAAGCAAAGCAACACATTAACTCGAGTGAGTTCCATTCAAACACAACTTAATTTAAATTACCTAGAAAGCATGTTAAAAAAGCGATAAATGGAAAGCGGTAAATAAATGCGGTAAATCTACACTTGAAAGCAAGTAATCAAAGCATTTAAACCTAAATTAGAAATCTTGTAAATTAACTAGAACGCAAGAAGTAAAGAAATACAAACTATATTAAGGAAGAGGATGATGAATAGTGCAACATTCAACTCAAATGGGGTGTCAAACCAAGAACAATTGAAGAAGAACTCTTCAAAACCCTCAAAACCTAAGCTAAACTAACCTAAAATCGTGTATCTCTACTGAATATTTCTTATTACAACAAAAATTGTCTTAAGTAGTAAGTTGGAATCAAAGAAAAGAAAAGATCTGCAAAAAAACAGGTGATCGATCGATCGACCCCTGTGGTCGATCGATCGACAGTAGAAATTGTGGCAAAATTCTTAAGGGTCGATCGATTGACCCCCAGGCTCGATCGATCGATCAATCAGGGGTCAGCCAGGCAGCACATTGCATCTTCTTCCTCTTTTCTTCTCCTCTTTTGGTTCATTGTTTTTCCCTCCACTGAAATCGCCGTAACTTCTTCATACGGACTCGGAATTGTGCACCATTCACGGTCACGCGAAGCTAGAGAGGAGGAATAAAACTTCTATGAAATGTTGGGCCAAGTAACTAAGCTGTGAAAAGACTAAAATGCCCTTGAACGTGCGATTGCGTACGGAACTTCACCGGAAATGCGTCCGAACTCCATACTTAGTACCTAAATACCTACAAAAGCCCAATTATACCTCATATAGCATGTTAATAATATAAAATTAGGTTGTCTGGTTAACGGGCTTAAATATAGAGGTTAAGGCACCCGAGGGGGCTAAAATGCGTAGGTTCGACGGATGAAATATGCAATATGTACATATTATCACATACCCCTATTTATCCTTCGATCATCTCCCATCCAAGATATACCTTAAGGCCTTTGAAAATTTTACATTTGAGGGGGTGGTTCATAATGTTAGCCATATGTGAGGTTTATTTACGCCTTCTCGAGATTACCTACCTATCTTCACTCGTTATTGGTTGACTCTCTAGAAGAGGCATGCCCTCCTTATTCAAAACTGCGTGGAGGATGTTCCTCATAAGACTATCTCCACCAAGATCCCCAATAATGATAGGTATCTGGGCAAAAGGACCCAAAAGATTATGGTATCGAATAACTATTTCTAAGACCCCTCTCGAGCAGGTCACCCCAGTCTTGGTGAGGATCTTGCTCGATGAGTCCATTTACTCCAAATGACCTGAGACCCATCCTTCCAAGCCCAACGAAAAGGGAAAAGCAAAAGTCCCTGCTTATTTTAAGAGGAGGCATCCTGATGTCGATGTTTCTAACTTTATACCAACTACTAAGGCTCCACCTGCTGCTGCTACTACCACTACTATTGCCCCTGCTTCCCCCTCACCAGTAAGAACTAGGGCGAGTAGGAAGAATAAAATAACAAGTGTTGAGGTTACCTCTCCATCTTTTGCACCAGACCATGGGTCTAATACTGATGATCTTGGAGTGGAGGAGACATACCGAATGGTGCACGAGCAAGGGTATGAAGCCATATGCTTATCTTTCGAGGATCATGTTATTACTTACATTCCTGTTGGTGAAGGTAATATACATGACTCCTCTTTACTTAGTGAAATTGGATTTCATGAGGTTTCACTTGCTGGTTCCCCTTCTCCTTCATTTGAAGAGGAACTGGTCGATTATAGAAGCACTCCTACTTATGATGAAGATATTTATTCTTCAAAAGACATGAGTTCCATTGATCCTCCTGGAGAACATGGTTTTGAAACTTCCTTTTTGTTATTATATTCGAGAATGTCCTCTAAGGAGGATATTATGATAGATTCCCCTTCTGCCAGTAGTCATGCCACTAGGCCTCTTCCGTACAGGCAGGGCACGCCCCTCACTATTGTAAGTCTTATCTCTTGACTTCTCTTGTTTTATCTTTTGTTTAGATAATTTGTATGGCTTCTATTTAACTCATCTTTATTCTTGTACCCTTTACAGGTTTCTTCGGTTGCGACGAGTGATCCTTCACCTCCACCTCCTGCCCGAGCACCTTTTTCAAGGGAGAGGAATTCCATGTTTGTCTCTTCCCAGGATGGATAGAAAGGTACAAAACCTCCTCTCTACTCCACTTATCATTTTCTTCTTTTCTTATTATTAAATCATTACTGACATAGCTTATCTCTTCTTGTCTTTACAGTTATTTTTGGTATTTCCTACCATCGCGAGGACCCCTTATGCATCTTCTCGCTCGATTCGGGTAATGATTTCTTTTTCTTTAAACTTTCATTTTTTCAAACAAACTCTGATACTTTCTCTTTATTCGCTAATAGGCGACCATTTCTCTCGTCCATGCTTCTCCATCCCCAGCCTCAGCTGCGATAAGTGGTTCTCCTGTCGGAACTGTTCAGGTTTTTAAACTTATCACTTTTTCTATCTTTCTCTATTCACTATCATTTTCTATGCATAATTGTGTTGTCTTTATCTTTCTTCTCTGCAGAGATTATCCTCACGTGGTCCTCCTTCTACTGGGGAAGTGTTACAGCTTACCAAAGTCACTACTCCGGGTCTGTCACCTTCAGGGAGGATTCCTATCTCTTGAGTCTTTATGCCTATGGATAATAGGGATCACATACATCCTATACCAGATCGATCTGTTTTCACCATTGCTTTCAATGAGCCTGTTACACAAGCTATCACTTCCTCTCAAGTATTTCTTACTCATGTTAGGTCAACTTCTTTATTTATCTATGTTTGGTTCTTTGATGACTTTGTTATGATTAGGACACTACTTCTGTTGTGACCACTCTGACAGTCATCTTTCATCCTTCTTCCTTAGAAGGATTTCAGGTATACCTGTTTTTTAACCTTTCTTCTATTGTCTCATTTTACTTTGTCATTGAGATTTCATTCTTATGTCCTATTTCTACCTGTTCATATTTTAGTTCGTCAGTTCTATTACCTCCACTACACCAAAATGACAAAATTATCACCTTTCAGCCGACCACCCTTGTCAAGGTCATTGACCGTGACAAAAAACACGCGTTTTGTGTCACGGTCACTGACCTTGACACGACCGTGATAATTCTTTAAATAATTGTCAGGGTCAAGGACCTTGACACGACCGTGACAACTTCTTCAGCAAAAACCCTTACCCCTTCTTTTTCCCCCCGCCGTTCCCTCCCTCCTTTTTCCACATCTCTTTCTCTCTCTCTCTCTCTCTCTCTCTCTCTCTTCCATGTATATATATGTTTGTGTGTATATATATATATGTGTGTGTGTGTCTATATATGCGCATGTGTGTCTGTGTACGTGTGTGGGGGGTGGGGCAGGGTGGTTGTTGTGTGTGTATATGTGTGGTGGGTAGGGGGTGTGGAGGGAGGTGGGGCAGGGTGGGGGGCTATTGTGTGTTTGTGTGTGTATGTTGTGGGTGGAGGTGGGGGTGGGTGTGGGTGTGGGTAGGGGGCATGGTGGGGGTAGGGGGTATATTCACGAGTTACTTGTATATGTGTGGTGTTTTTTTAATCTTTATATGATGTTTATATGTTGGAAATAACTCATAAATTTGTCAATTTATTTTTTTATTTGAATTAACCCATGAATTTGTATTTTTGTATTTGAATTAACCCATGAATTAACCCATGAATTTCTTTTTGTATTTGAATTAACCCATGAATTTGTCAAACAAATTGACAAATTCACGAGCTAGTGTGTGTTTGTGTATGTTTGTTAGGTGTATATGATATTTATATGTTGGAAATAAGCCATGAATTTGTCAATTTGTTTGTGGGTGTGGGGGGGGGGGGGAGGGGGGGAGTGGGGGTGGGGGGGGGGGGTAAGGCAAGGTACCATTGCAATTCTCTTAATATCGTGTTTTGATGATTCTATGAGATAATATATATTGTTTCAAGCTTAACTCATTGTAGATAAAAACATTCACATAGTAAGAGTAAATTGAATCCATCCATAGATTCTATAATTACATCCACTAAAATATAATTAATAAATGAAACAGTTTTAGATGAAAATAAATTAATAATTAGTGCCCATTTCATATGAAAATAGGATTGCCCCTCAGTGTAAATTAGTAAATTAATAATTGTATACGCTAATTGTTAGTTTGAATGATGAAATGAATTAATTGAGTAAATGAATTAGAAGGAGTACGGGATACCCATTTGTTGTTGAAATTGCTATTGGATTATTTTGTTTAGTAAATGTTTGGTTGGTTAGTTTTTAAAGTGGCATGACTACTGGATTATTATCCATATGGGGTGAGATTTTTCAACTTTTTTTGAAAATTACTTTGTATATCGAATAATATATATATATATATATATATTATGATAATTAAATGAAACACACTTGAAATAAATATAGTGCGCATAGATACTAGCCTTCTAGTTCTTATGCGTACGCATTAAATAGCCCTTAGACCCATTCGAGAGTCATTACCCCTGTAATGAGATCTCTCGAATTGTCCCGTTTGGACAGTTTGGGACTGTATAATTTCTGTATAATATTCTTATTGGCTTAAAGTTGTTACTTTTGGAGGAAGTTCTGCACTCGTATCTTAATGTTCTCTTGGTACATACTAGATTGACAAGTGTGACTGTTATTTCAATTGATCAATTGAAATAACATTCACACCTGCCAATCTACAACATGTACTTGGAGAACTACGGGGATATGCTGTTGATTTTTTTTCAAATCGTAACGATGTGCATGAGTTGTTAAGTATATTAAAGAAAAATGCGGTTTTGAATGGGATAGGACCACTCACCCTTTAATAGGATAATTAAATGATGGGATAATTAAATAAAACATATTGTAAATCTAAGTTTTGTTTACCTTAATTAGATTTTTAGTTGTGGTAGTTGTGATGGGATATCCTAAATACAAAGAGTGGATGGGTGAGACTAATAGAATGGGGGATGTGTTTCGCAGAGGTGCTAATGAATTTGTGAAATATGCAAAGAGATGTCATAATGATGAAGAGTTTCTGTGTCCGTGTGCTAGGTGTAAGAATGGTAAGGTGTTTGAGTGGAAAACAGTTGAACTACATTTGTTAAGATCGGGTATGCAAGATAGTTATCGATTTTAAAGTTTTCACGGTGAATTGAAAGTTCCTTTTGTCCCCGACCAGCCTTCAGAACAACCTTCAACAAGTAGAATAGATGTAGAAGGAGACGACGTAGATCATAATATGTTAGAGGAATTAGTTGATGATGCGTACGGAGTTTATGAAGCATAGGAGAATGAGGTTACAGATGTTATAGAGATTCAAGTGCTCGTGAAGATAACACGATAAAACTTGACGATGACTACCAAAGTTTAAAATTTAAGGCGACCCAACCGTTATACTCTGGCTGTGAGAAAGATCAAACAACTTTACATGCCATGGTCGGTTTGCACAGTTTGAAGACGCAATACGGTTTGTCTCGCAATAGCGTGACGGGAATTCTGAAATGGGTGAATGGCTTATTACCCAAGGTGAATACACTTCCAAATAGCTATCCTATTATGAAGAATAGTTTGAAAGGTTTGGGAATGAAGTATAAATCGATTCATGCTTGTGTGTATGACTGCATACTATACTGAAAGGAGTATGAAAATTTCGATCGTTGTTCGGTATGCGATGAACCTAGATATGTCCAATCTACTAGTAAGGAAGGCACAAGCTCAAAAGTGCCTAAAAAAGTATTGAAATATTTTCCCGTTGGGACCAGATTAAAGCAATTTTTCACAGTACCATGGATTGCAGAGGAAATGACTTGGCATGCTAGGGTAGAAGTAGGGGGTAATATCATGCGTCATCCTATTGATTCTAATGCCTGGCGGAGGATGAATTTTGAGTATCCCGATTTTTCTCAAGAACAACGCAACATTCATTTGGCTATATAAACAGATGGTTTCAATCCCTTTGGAAATCTAAGCACCAATCAGAGTGTATGGCCAATGATCCTAGCCCCACTCAACCTCCCTCCTTCACAGTGTATGAGACCTAAATTTTCGATGATGGCTTTGTTGATACCTGGGCCAAAGGCACCAAGTGATGACATTGACGTCTACCTGGCTCCTTTGGTAGAAGAATTAAATGAGTTGTGGGAAGAGGGTGTTCAATCATTTGACTCTTTTAGAAAAGAAGAGTTTACGCTGAAAGTTATATTAATGTGGGCAATTCATCATTTTCCAGCTTATGGGACATTATCCGATTGTGTAGTACAAGGTTATTTGGGGTATCCTATTTGTGGAGAGGAGACTGAATCTCTTCGTCTATCCTCTAGGTTAAAAAATTTATACCATCACCACAGGAGGTTTTTACCCCCAGCTCATAGTTTCAGATCTGAGAAAGGTTTTAATTTTTTATTGGGCGGAGTTGAACATAGGCTACCACCGGGACAACTTTCGGGTTCAGAAATTGAAAGTAAATCTTCTGAATGTGGCACTAATATGCGAAGTAAGGATCCCAAATTTAAAAACGTCAAGCAGAAGAAGACCCCAACTGGGAATGAAACTGAGATAGGAAAGGCATGGTCTCAGAGGTTAATTTTTTTTACTTGCCTTATTGGAAGAATAACCCGGTGTGCCATGTATTTGATGTGATGCATGCAGAGAAGAACTTCGCTGAACATATTATGGGTACTTGCCTTGGGCGGAGTCATTCGAAGTATGGAGAAAATGCACGAAAAGACCTTAAATCGTTAAAACTTAAGCCACAACTATGGTTGAAAGAAGATAGTAGGGGAAGGACACTAATTCCCCCTGGTGCGTTTACTTTGACGAGTGGGGAAAGGAAGGTGCTTCTAGACACAATATATAATTTGAAGGGCCCATCTACTTTTGTGTCCAACTTGCAAAGGATTGTGAATTATGATACTCATGATTTACATAAGTGTAAGTCCCACAATTGGCATGTGATCATGCAATTGGTTCCTCTATTGTTTAATCACTGTTTCTCGAAGCACAAGGATTTGCGTAGGGCTATTATGCAAATTAGTATTACCTTCTCCCTATTGTGTGAGAAGGTAGTGAATCGAGAACACATAGTGGCCGCAAAATTGGCTGTGATCGAAGCGATTTGTGTATTGGAGAAGTACTTTCCCCCAGCATTCTTTGACATAAGTGTTCACTTGTTGGTACACCTATGTGACGAGGCACTTCTTTCTGGTCCAGTTAAATATCGGTGGATGTATCCGTTTGAAAGATTGATGAAAGTTTTTAAAGATTACGTCAAGAATACGCGATACATTGCAGGATCAATTTCAGAGGAATACATCACCGTGGAGTTATCAATATATACTCGGGAATATATGCCTGACTCGATGAGGGTTGATGACACTGATGAATTCGTCGATGATGGTGGTCATGTGATGGGAAAACGAGTGAAATTAATGAGTTTGCAACATAAACAAGTAACTCATTATCTATTTGACAACCATGAAGATGTCGAATAATGGAAAACGTAAGTTTTGATTATTACAATGTTTAACATTATTTTAGATTATTTTATACATGATTAATTTTGTAATATGCATAAAATATGAAGCCTGTGAGAACAATAAAATATGAAAAACAATGGTACAATCAGAAAGCAAATTTAGGTTGTGGTTTACACAAGAGGTAATTATAATGAAAATAGTCGTTATATAACGTTATATTACACTCAAATTTTACCACTAATATAATTAATTTATCTATATTCTCAGCTCCTAAAGACGGGTGATGCGACATCAAGGCTTGCTCGTCTAGCCACTGGACCCTTGTTCGTGGTACAAGAGTACAAAAAGTATCGATTGAACGGTTACATTTTCGGCGCTAAAGTGTACGAGGAAAGTACAAATGTACAGAACTCGGGAATTTCATACAAAGCTCTTACTATCTTTCGAGCGAGCACAAAAGATAAAAACCTCGTTGAAGGTGAAATGACTTACTATGGTGTAATAAAAAATATATTTGAATTTGATTATATAAGCTTCAAAGAGGTGGTATTTTACTGTGACTGGGTAAGAGTTGAGGATAAAATTGCTTGTAAAGTTGATCCTGTCACCAATTTGATCATGGTTGACTTGTCCAAATTGAAGAGCAACGACCACGTGAGCGATGAGTCATTTGTTTGTGCATTTAAAAAGGTTAAGCAAGTGTTTTATTTGGAGTATATTAACAACGAGTCGTGGTCAATTGTCCAACATGCTCCAAGGCATTTAAATAGTAGTGTGGATGACTTGGCTGCTCCTACCGAATATCAATCCATTTTTTACGATAACCCGAATTTGAAATAATTTTTTAATTTGTAATAAATATTTCAATTTGTACCGAAACATCCATTTTTAATGCTTTTAATTGATTTGCACTTTATCATTTTCACTCTTGTGTAGTGTGCGTGTGTGGAGAGGAGATTAATACATATATATTCCAACTACATCTAAGTTTTATTTATACTAATCCATGAATATACGCTTCTTACCTTTAATAGGTGATTAGTACATAGTTATTTGGGGTGTCCTATTTGTGGAGAGGAGACTGAATCTCTTCGTCTATTCGAACACTAAGAAATGCCAGAATCCTATGGAGTTATGCTATGAAAATTCCTCCCAACCGTTATGTAGCCAAACATCACCAGTTGAAGTTGTCAATTCCACTTTCCATACCCCACCACTTGGAACTTCAACTGCCGATTTTTGGCTACACAACGGTTGGAAGGAATTTGCAGCTCATAACTCCATAGGATTATGGCATTTCTTAGTGTTCAGATATAAAGGGGATTATATTTGACACGATTTCCCATGGTACATTAGTTGGAAGGAGGTGCCATATGAGTTCAAGTTAGTTGTTTGGGTGACACTACAGGTAATGTATTTATACTTATATGTCAATTTTGATTTCAATTTAGATTTATATTTATCTATATTTGCGGGGCGGATACTAATTTACTTTATTTTATTTCAGGGGACAAGGAGTGGCCCTGAGGGTAGGCCGCATATGCTCGATACTTATGTGGCTCTTCGGACGAGAAGGGAAGGATAAGGAGGTGTCCCTGAGCGTCGTGGTAAAAAATCTCTTTTCCAGCTAAATAGTTTGTAGATTTGAGATAATTGATAGTGATGTTGTTTCTTCTTAAATAGTTTATATTTTGAATGTATATTTGCGCTATCTCTAGTTTATTTGGATATATGATATTTGAATAGGTACAACGTTGATATAACAGCTACAAATACACTACTAGGCAGTGGCAGTGGCCATACTGCCCAGTAGATTTTTTTTTAATTCTGCCCAGAATTGTCACGGTCATTGACCGCGACAATTTTTTAAAAAGGGGATAAGAATTTGTCACGGTTATTAACCGTGACTCAACCGTGACAATTCTTACGAGCTTGTCACGGTCTATGATCATGACACGTCCGTGACAAAAAAATTTGTCTCGCCCCGAATTGTCACGATCATTGACCTTGACAAGTCTAACTTATCAAGGTCAATGATCATGACAATAGTACAGAATCATTAACCACTTCTTCGGTTGATCCTCTTGTAGATCCTGCGGCTAGGTAAGCTTTGACTGCCATTATCTCCGTTGGAGGCGTCGTTATAGTACCTCTCCCAGTACATACTTGATCTAGACTTTTCTCCTTCTTTATATACTTTCTTTGCTATTATGAACAACTTGTTCAAACTTATATTCTTCTTCTATTCGGAGACCGGTGCTAGTGAGACTTCTTCATCCATGGAGCCAATGATGAGGGCCACAGAGATAGTTCCCCTAGTACCACCTGTAGGTCCTCATTTGATTCCCACAGAGGTGACCACACAGGTATCCAATCTTTCCTTATATAAGAGTATTTTTTTCAGTGTTCTCTTTTTACTTATACATTTCCCATTCTCTCTTACCTTTAGGCTAATGCAGCCGAAGTCCTCTTATCTGAGGGGCCTATTCCTAGTTCTGTAGGAATGGATTCAGAGGTACGCTTACCTTTGCAGCTTCATTTGTTACATTTGTTATTCCTTCCCCTTATACGCATGAAAACCTTAGAGTTGTTTCTAACATACCTATAGTGGTGGTCCCTTTATCTCCAGGACCTATACTTGGGTTCTCTGGTTAGCACTGTCCCAGTTCTTGTGACTAAGGATGCTTTGCCTAGCATTCCATAGGAGAATGTTTTGGTATGTCCGATACTATTTATTTTACTATTTATGACTTGCATTTTTTGTGAAAACCTTCACTGACACCTCCCTACTTTGCCACTTCTCCCAGGTAAATATTGGTTCTACACTATCTTTTTTGAACTTGCATTTCCTGTGCAAGCGCTTGCTGACACTAATTTGTTTCCCTATTTTCAGGTCAGCGCCGCAGCTGTTCGACTGGATGGGGAACATCCGGGGGAGGTTGCTGCGAGAGGGATATTATACTTTCATACCTTCCTCTCTTTTATATTCCCCATTTCTTCTTGCTTTGACTATGGAAGTAGGCTCTCCCTTACTCCCCTATTTCCTTATTTTCAGGTTAGTGAGGCGGTTGCCCCTAGTTCTACGGGATATACTGTTAGTGTTGTTTTGCGCACTCCCCAGGTATTAAGCTGCCATACCTAGTTCTTTTCTGATTGTTAGGCTAATAGAATTTTCTTTTTCTCGGTTTTTAATCAAAAGTAACATTGAAACTTACTTTGTGCATCATCTGTTAGGCTAGTGTTCATGGTCACTTGGTGCCTCCTCGATTTGGCAGCATCATATTAACCCCCCTGGGCTATGGGGTATATTTTTTGAATTCTTTGTATGGTATATGAGTAGAGCTATTAAACTTCCTATCCTTATTTATTTGTGACCTATTTTATTTCTCATTTTTCAGGATCCTGTTAGCGAGCCCGCTGAGGTAATGGGTGAGGCAAAGTAGAGCTCTGAGGCTAGTGGTGATGCCAATTCAGGTGGGGATTCCTATCTTCCTCTTTTGGAGCTTGAGTCTAGAACACATGCTATGATGATATAGAGTTAGAGTCTCTGGGAGCTTTCATGAGTGAACTTTGGCATTCACAGCCACCTTCTAGATTTTCTGTGCACAAGCGGAAGGTACTAGATATGATTATGTAGCACCACCCTCAAACTTTTACATCTCAGAGTGTGCTCAATATTTACAGTCCATGGTCTTCAACTTGAAGGCCCTGGACAAGCATATACATGAATTCCTATCTACCTCCCTCGCTGACATGACCACTCAAAGGGATACGTTGTTCCTTCAGTATCTTCATGACCTCCAGTGCTGCTATCACTTTCAGTTGGACTGGCTTGACGCTGCAGTTTGTCACTTTTTTATGTCACTTTTAGGAAGATGATGAAGCCCCATACCTGTAGGAAGTCCAGAGTGCGACAACGTCATGCTGAGGCAATTCGGATCCGAGGTCAAATTCAGTTCTTCTAGGCCCAGCTGACCAAGCTAGAGGCTGGTGATGCTGAGAATGAGTCTAGGATGGCCATCCTAGAGGAGCAACTCGTTGATGAGGTAAGTCCTTCTTACGCAAGCCTATGCTCCCGACATGAATTATTTTTCATGTTGCCTAATGGGTCACTGATCTGGCTTCCCTTCCCTTATGCAGTTTATTCTTTGCTTCTATTTGTATTTTAATTTCTGCTTACTATGACCTGATCTAATTTTCTATGAGCACTTGGTCTATTTGAACTTCCCCATATATTATGGGGTACTTGCATAAATCTGAGCAAGTTATACATTTTAGAGCTTCCCCTTCTAACTATGGGGTATTTGCATATTATCTGAGCAAGTTAACATTTTAGAGCTACCCCTTCTCACTATGAGGTGCTTTCCTATGCACATTCACTTCTTAGGGAATAACTAGGATAAAAGGGTTAGACTTTCTCTTGCCCACAAACTTTGTCTATAATTTATGAATTTAAATAAATAGAAATAACTATTTTCTTATAAACACTGCCCTTGGTCTGTGGGGTCCTTGTTCCAAACAGTTTCTTAGGAACTTTTTTTTCTAAAAAAATATTTTTTAGAGCTGGGGGTGAGTGTGGGTGTGGGGGTGTTGTGGTGTTGTAACACCACATGTTTTATTTATTGAATTTAAGAAATTTGGAGTAAAATAAAATTTTGGAGTTAATGGCCTTTAAAGAATTTAACTTGGTTTTATTAGTAAATTTTTCAATCAGGAATTAATGTGGGTCTTTTATAATAAAGAAAAGGTTATAAGGATTTATTTAAATATTTAACTGGCAGGTGCGTATTTTTTCAGCTAATATATTTGTACCAGATAATTAAGTTGGATTTTGAAAGATTTAATTTTGGGATTGTGGGGTTCACTAGAACGACAGGGCATGCCGATTGAACGATGTCGCATTGTCGTTTGAACGATAGGCGTTCTCGATCGAACGACAGGTAGTGGATTGATGGATTAGACTCCTAATTATTTTTCAACTCTTAAACCCTTTATATACTAAACTGATAAGGGGGTGGGACTTCATAAATCACTTTGCTCTCAAACTTTATCCATAAATCTTTTCTAAAATATATTTCTCTCATCTTCAACCCCTAGCCCCTACTTTTCACAAGTTTCAAATACTCAATTGGTGTTTTCTCAAGAGGAGTTCACCCTTATGTTCAGATTTTGATCCAAGTTAATCACAGGCATGAATACTATATTCCTTTCCTTTGGTATTATGCGTTTTAAGTGTTGCCTAAACCTTAATTAATGTTTTCTTAAAATCCATTAGCAATCTAATTAGAGAAAGTGGACACATAAAACTTGGGTCTACTTTTATGTAATCCTTTAATATGGTTAACATTCATAACCCTTGGGTACGTAGGATTTATGAGTGGATTTTGGGTTTCATTAGTGTAGGTTGCATGTAGAAAACCCTAGTTTTTGAAATATCAGATTAGGGGGCGTATAGCTCACGTAGTTTATGTAAAGATAATTAAATTGGAATTTTGATGTTTTAAATGATGAAATCGGTATATTGTATTTAAAATAATTAAATGGAATTATTGGGTGTTTATAACGTTGTGATAATTAAATTAAGATTTAATTGAATTATCATGTGTAGTTTTGTAAATTGATTTATTATTAATAATCGTGAGACTTGTTGGTATTATTATATTGCCATTATAATGACGGGTTGTTGGGTATTTGTGCTCACCCAATATTTTCGGATGCCTTCTAGGTATGGGACTAGTGACGGTAGATTATTATGACTTGGTATGTCGGGGGTGGGCTGATCTTTAATACTTTATCATCGTTATGCTAGTCTAGCCTTGAGACTAGGTTGAGGTTTATGTTAGAAATTCATCCTAAACATAGGTTATGACGTATTGATAACTTGGGGACCCTTAGGTATGGGACTAAGGGGTAGTTTTAGGATCTCACATCGATTAAAAGGGTGGGGTAATTTTATAATTGAGAAATAGTGAACCTGAGAATCAATGCCTAAGATAATAAGACGTGTATTAAAATATATTGGCGACATAATTAGCGAGGTCGGACAGTTTAAACGGGCCAATTGGCATTTTATGTCGTGTCGTGTGTGGAACATCATCAATCAGCGAAGGCTAAGAGTTTCAACTGGCTAACCGACGTTTTAACGAGGGGATGTGTATTTTGGTGGAGAAATCACCTGAGGCGGAAGGACCGCTATTCTTGGTTTAATAAATTGAGAAAATAATGGAATGGGCTAATTAAATAAAATTAGCATCGGGGGACTTGGGAATTTAAAAATCGTATTGGTGCGCCTTTTTAAATGAGGATTTCTGCAGGTAGTTAGTGATTTATAATTATCACCTTTAATTATCTCATTTAATTTAAAATATTCTATTGTGATATTTATTGCGTAAAATGCTACTGTCTGGATTTAAGGATCCTATTTGAGGGGAGTAGTGTGTATTTATGCTCGGGGATCTGACCTCGTGCGTTGACTAACTTTTTTAGGATTAGTATGTGGAGAAGCTGCACATAATTATTTGAAGAGTTACTTAGAGGTCCAGTTGGAGTTGCTCTACCTTATGCGTATTGATTTAGTTTAGTTTTCTATTCCTTCGCACTTGTATTGAGACTCAGTTTATGGTTGTGATTAGGCTATTCGGTTCCAAAGTTGTATAGGTTTTATTAAATTATTTCATTGGATTCAGTTGGAGAATATTCAGATTTATGTGATTAAAGATTGGATTTACTTTGAGTTTAACATGGAGATGGATTTTGTATCGCTTAGTTAGATGGTTTATCCTTTGAAATTGATTATCGTAAATCTTGTGGATTAATTTTATATGTCTCATATCTGTCTCATGCTAAGAATGATATTTATTTACTCACGCCCGACATAGTTTTGGTGGCGGCCAACTCAAGAATTAAGCGGGGTGTGACAGATGGTATCAAAGCATGGTCTTAGGTCTCGTAGGCTATGAGTCTATTTTAGATTCCACGTATCTTATATTTGATTCCTTTGATGATTTTTAATCTTAGTAATTCCGAGTCTAATGTCGTTTTATTCCTATCTTTTCAGATGGCGAACAAAAGGATAGCTGGGAGTAGGAGAGAGGAGTATGTTTCTAGTCCCGCAACTCAGGAGAGGCGGATTCAGATTGTTTTAAAGGCCGAGTAGTTAGCGTCTATCATTCGTGAGGCCACGACGGCTGATTTGAAGATGAGGATATAGAGAGGGGTGACTTTAGAGGCACAACAGCAGGGTACACCCATCTCAACTTAGGATAAGGTGAGAACGAGTTTCTTTCAGGGAAATCCTCCTAACTTTTGAGGATCGTGGACTACACGGATGTGGAGAAGCTGATGTTAGCGACATTTAAGCTGAAAGGGGATGCATTGCAATGGTGGGAGACTGCCACCACATCAGAGGAGAGAGATCAGTTGGGTTATGCAAAATTTCTGATGAAGTTCAACAACAAGTACTTTCCATATGCAATTAGGAACGTGAAGAAGAGAGAATTCATGAACTTGGAGCAAGGTTCAAAATCAATTGTCGAGTATGAACACGAGTTCACTAATTTATCTATGTTTGTGCCTGAGGAGGTTAGTAGTGAAGTGAATAAAATATAGTGTTTCATTAAGGGATTTGACACGACTAAGAATGTGTCTCAAAAGTGCGTACTCTCTAGGCTCAAGTGCAAGCATGTCGCTCAAGTAATAATCCGATAAGTCGAGTATCGATCCTTAGGGAAATAGGACAATCGAATTGTAACGACATTGGATAGACGAAAAATCCTAACTCTGACTCTAAAAAGAAAGGAAAAGAGGATTTGTTTTGAGAATTGGATACAAATAAATGCAATTGTGAAATTATGAAAGAAATGCAACTATTCTAAATTACCTAAAATACTAACGATGAATGATTTAAAACTCGAACTACATGATGAAGAAAATAGGACGGCAATACAATCCCTCAACCCTAGTGTATTGATGGTATAAAACTAATCGTAAATTTAAATGATTAATTAGACCCAGACTTTAGTACTCCCAAGCATTACATATATGAGGTTCAAGCCTGCACCATACGAAATTAGAGGATGAGTAAAGCAGTAACGTGTGATAGCAACACTCGCATTGCATTCTAAAGCATCTCGGTTACCCTAAAGGAAACGAGATCTATAATGGTTGTGATGCTATGCAATACGGTCATAATAAATCATTAAATTTAGAGGATTAGTTTTATACACATGCAACTACCACATCGGGTTGGGTTCATGCATCCCGACCCTTAAAATTTAGCCTACCATGATGAAATTAATGAAAACGATTGTTGAATTGCAGAAAATCATTATTAAAGTAAGGGAGAATTGAAGAATGATGTAGAAGGAAGATTAGACAGAAGAAAGTAATCAACTAACTTACCAAAGCACTAAAAGCATCAACTAAAATTACTTGCAATCACAGAAATCTAAACAAACTTCAATCTTGGAATTAAAATTGCAATAAATCTTTAAGCTAGGGTTTTGTAGCAACTTTCTCTCTCTAACTACTTCTAAAAGTTTTAACTGAAAAGGGAAAAATTAGATGAATTTTTCCGCCCCTTTGAATGCTAATAAATAGAGTTTAAATACCCTACAAGACTCAAAGAGTTTTAGCTTAACCAGGACTCTCCATTGGAGGAAGAGTGAAAAAACAAAACTGCGACAGTCGGACCGATTTTGTCCTTCTTCAGTTCGGTTCTGCTTGGATATGGATTGATTTTTTTCTTTTCTAGTCGAATTGGTCCGATCCATATCGGTTTGTTTAATTTTCATCAACTTCGATCCCTCTTCGGTCTGGGGTTCACTGGAACTTTGTATTTCGAATCGATCCTATCCGGATCGGTTTGATTTTTCTTTGACCTTTTCTTCAATCTTTGACTGCTCATAACTTTCACACCGGTACTCTGATTGACGTACCGTTTCTTCCTAAGCACTTTTAACATTGATATCTTAAACTTTTCCTTAAATGCCTCATCCGAATTCCAGGTAAAAATTATAACTTTGCCCTTTTGACTTTGCTTCTTTTCTTTCTTTATTCTTCCGGTTTCTTTCTTTCTTTAGTGACACCAAATACCTGTAAAATTAGTACGAAATACCAGAAACTTGGGGTACTCATTAGAATAAGTCATTAGCAAGATTATGAGATAAAATCAAATCGATTACGTTGTTTGAGGTGCTAAAAGTAACTAAATTAAAGGGATAAATTTGGAAGAATTTATGCCAAATCAAATCCCCTTAACTTAGAACTTTGCGCGTCCCGAGCAATGTAAAAGAATCCTAGCAAGGCTCAACTCTTGAAAATCATTTTATTGCGATAGAATACCTTTTTTGCGGGCAAGCGATTGGATTTAGAGTATGCAGTAAGCCTTTAAACCCCTAGGTTACCCTAGTAGGACGAGTGGTGTCTCGTGAGGATTTGCAGAGAATATACCCACAAAATTCGAATCAAAGAAACTTCAAAATACACAAAAATTGTTTAATTCAAACTTTCCCAGAAAATAATCATCATCAAGTCATGTTAAAGAGTCTCAAATCATAGTGCGTGTGTGCGAAGATGGAAAATTTAACGGCGGATTTCCACCGATTGACCATTACGTTACTTATTCGAAAATTCTCTTTGATTTCAAAATCTCACATGATGCTCTCACAAACGAATTACTCAGCATGTAGCTATTTTCTCTCGATATGCGTGATTTATAAGAGTAAATGTAATGGAACCAAGTTCACGCACATAAGTAGAAAGACGAAAATTTTATAGTGATTGGATCTTATCAACAGAATACGGTTTAAAACACGGGAACATTGCCTCTTATACATACGTTTTATCTCTTTTATTATCTTTTTGTGTTTTAGTTCTCCACGTGGTAACTAATTTCGCCATTTAGACTTGGTTAGGACTTTTTCGAGTTACAGGCATATTAGGTACAAGGAAATGGGTTTGAAAAATTTGTAATTGGAAACTATTCTTAAGATGTCCATGAGTGCTTTTCCGGGCTTTTGCTCATTTTTTTCTTCTTTTTCTATTTTTTTCTATTTTTCACGCTTTTCTTTTCTTGCTAATTTTGTTGACCATTTCTAATCTTTTCTTTCCCATTCATATGCACTTTTCGGCCTTTATTTGATGAATATTCAATTTTCACAATTCCAGGCTAATTGGGTTTTTCGGGTTATCAAACGAAAAGGAAAAAAATTATTAGGCTCACATTGGGTTGAAAAGGGATGAATTTTTCATGACTTTTTATGGTAATCTTTTTGGGTAACAAAAGATGTTCTACTTCATTGTCTAAATGCGAGTTCTTTTACCGTATGCGTCTTGAGATTAATTAAGTTTAGAAATTTCTTCGGCACATTTTTCAAGGTAATATCACACACATTTTCCATAACCGATCAAAATGAAAGGATTGAGATCATCGATGACTTTTTAGATGTTGGAAAGAACTTTGAGTTAACAATTAACTCGTATTGATTTATAAATTTCACAAAAATGAAAGGCTCGAATCTCACCGGGGTTGTTAATCTCCACATTTATTAGTTAAGTCACCTATGTTCGCTCAATTTCCATCTTTGGTCAATTTCAGCTTTATGTATTTTGAATTTTACAACATGAGACTTTAAACCGACTTTTAATGATATTTTCGAATATTTTGAATTCCAATTTTATTTATTTTAAACAAAAAATATTTTTGGTTTTTTTTTCAAAATTTTATGATTTTTTTTTAAATTTCTGGGCATTTTTTAAAATTTGTGAAGTTTTAGAAATACGCACTTGTCACCCCCCCCTAACTTAGACTTTCGTATTGTCCTCAAGAAAAAAGGAATAAAAGCTAAACAAGGCAAAATAAGAAATACGATAAATAAAACAACAAATGGAGAAAATGCGGACGTTAATATATAAGGACCGTGGTATAATAAAAGGAAAGCGCATACAACCATGTGACCAAATCAAATAGCTAAAAACTAACACAAAAACCAAAAAAGCTTCATTGGGGCAGTGGGTGGGAAGAGATGGGCGCGTCGGGGCCATATGGGTCATAAAAGTAAGATGGCAATGGCTCGTTTGGATCCCCCTGGCGTCTGTGCAAGTCCGCTTGGAAACAAAACAACATACTTGTATTGCGTCGGTAGTCGGTTATAAATTCACTGAATTTCGTCTCGAGGGTCGAGATTCTATTAGTGAGATCGCTACCAGCCCATTCGAAATCTAGGTCATCTTCGTCTTCGGCTGACTCTTCATCAACACCCACTTATCCCATCTCCACATCGGCACCTGCATCTTCCTCTTCCTCTTCCTCACTCAAGCATCATCGTCCTCGTCATCTCTTCCACACCTCGCCAGAAGGATGGCTAGCTGTTTGGCACTTAGAGTGCGGGTTCCTTGTCCAAAAAGATCAGGGAGGCGAGTACGGTCTAGCGGAGAAACAATGCCAGCGTCTTTGAGAATGGAGGTAATCAGGCGTGCATATGGAAGTGGTGTTGTACCTTTCTCATCCATGGTTACAATGATAATGTCAGTGTATAGGGTGTGAGTACGGCGAATTGAAGTGTTGGGATCGAAGAGGTGGTATGTCAATGTGGCTTGACGAGGACGCATTGCGAAATCGTTAGAAGTTTGCAAAATTTTAGCACACACAATTTGTAATGTGAGGCGTGCTTTCTATTGGACTGTGCTCTCCATGTGGAGTTTGCGATCCGGATAAAAAAAATGGTTTCACCAACGCTCCTCTTGACGGGAGCAAAAATCACCATGGTCGAAGGGTAAAATTTCAGTTGAGTTGTATTTGACGGGAGCAGCTCTTTGGGATATTGTGACAAGGAGAGGATGTGGGGAAAATAAGTAGAGAGAAGAGAGAAGTGATGCAGTTGAAGGTGTGGAGAAAAAATGGAGGATTTGGGCGTGTATTTATAGGTGAGGAGTGTAGGAAGGGTTTGGAAATGGAGGGAAAGAGTTTGGAGAGAAAATGGGATGGATTTGGGAGGGAAAGTGAAGGGGAGGAAATGGTTGGACGAATTTGGAGGGAAGGGGAAGGATTGGGGGGAAGGGGGTGTACCTATGGAAGGAGGAGAAGCTACAGAAAATCAGATCGATTTGGCTGTTCCAAGACCAGACCGATTCAGTCCTTTTAATTTTTGAGTTCTTTACGTACCGGACCGATTCGGCTGTAAAAGAAACAAATCGATCCGGGACGGATCGGTTCGCATACAAAATAAAAGAACTGATCCATTTATTTCACTGAGTAGGATTTCTCCCCTAACTTAAATGCGATCGCTCTCTCCGAAATTTTTTTGACACTCAAATATACTTCCTATCAATTTGGACTTAACACCCTCTCGATACCTATGGAAAAGCAACTCAACTCATTCTCTCTAAACATGTGAACTCTCCAACCTAATTGTATCCTAATCCTAGGGACTCTCACTACTCATGCGACTCTCATCTACTATACACAAGAATTCACCCCATACGTGTCGGGGGTGCGACAACCTCTCTTTTTCAGCTCACTCGACCCCGTAAATGGGTTCCGACAACCACACGGTGTCAACTTCTTCTACACATGTCTCTAGATATGGCTTTAGGCATTGTCCATTTACTTTAAATGTATTTCCCCCTTTCAAATCGTCTAACTCCACCGCTTCGTGTGGGAATACATTCTTCACGATGAATGGGCTTGACCATCGTGACCGCAACTTGCTCAGAAAGAGATGAAGACATGAGTTATAGAGAATCACTTTTTGTTTGGGAAGAAACTCTTTGCATCGAATGATGTTATGGTGAGCGAGTTTCATCCTTTCTTTGGAAATTTTTGCATTCTCATACGCATCATTGCGTATTTCATCTAATTCATTTAATTGAAGCTTTCAAGCTTTATCGGCCTTATCCATGTCATGGTTCAACTTCTTAATCGCCTAATACACCTTTTGCTCTAATTCCACGGGAATATGTGAAGGTTTTCCATACATAAAGAGGAATGGGGACATGCCGAGTGGATTTTTGTATGCGGTATGATAGCCCATAGTGAATCGTTCAAGATAAGTGACCAATATTTTCGGGTAGGATTGACGGTCTTTTCGAGAATATTCTTGATTTCTCGATTCTCTAGTTTGGCTTGCCCATTCATTTGTGGTTGATAGGTTGTTCCAACCTTGTGAGTGATGCCATATGTTCTCATGAGCTTCTCGAATGGCCTGTTGCAAAAGTGCGTGCCATTATCACTAATTATTGCTTTTGGAGCACCAAAGAGGGAAAGTATGTGTTCCTGTAGGAACTTAATCACCACTTTGTTGTCATTTATCTTGGTAGATATAACTTCCACCCATTTGGAAACGTATTCGACCGCAACAAGGATGTATAGGAAATCAAAAGATGGGGAAAAAGTTCGCATGAAGTCAATACCCCAGCAGTCGAAGATCTCAATAATGAGTATCAGCGTTAAGGACATCATGTCTCGTCGGGTAATCGCTCCCATCCTTTGACACCTATCGCAAGATTTGCAATAATTGTTCATATCCTGGAATATTGTGGGCCAATAGAGGCTGCATTGAAGGATCTTAGTGGCCATATTTTTCATAGAAAAGTGACCTCCACAAGCTTCCGAATGACATAATTGGATGACTTTTGGCATCGTCGGACTATTTGGTTGGCGCAATATTTAAACAGGAAAGGATCGTCATAGAAAAAAATGCGCGACCAAGTAATAAACCTCTTCTTGTCTTGCGGTGTCCGATCGAGAGGGACGGCTCCCGTGATAAGGTAGTTCACTATATCCGTAAACTAGGGAAAAAAAGAGGTAGCAAAGAGTTACTCATTCGGAAAGTATTCATCCATGGGTATTGGATCACAAGGTAGGTCAGACGAAAACCATGATAAGTGGTCGAAAACGACGTTTTCTACTCCTTTCTTATCTTTAATGGAGAGATTAAAATCTTGTAGGAGTAGGATCCACCTTATGAGGCACAGCTTTACATCTTTCTTCACAAGTAGGGTTTTTAGTTTCACGTGGTCGGTGAAACAAGTGATGGGAGAACCAATAAGGTAGGACCAAAATTTGTCAAGGGCAAAGACTACTGCTAGAAACTCCTTCTCTGTAGTGGAGTAATTGATTTATGGTTTGGTAAGAGTTCGACTATCCTAGTAGATGACATGAGCATGTTTTTCTTTTATTTGGCCCAAAATAGCCCTTATCGCATAGTCGCTAGCATCACACATAAGTTCGAATGGTAAGGACCAATTCGGAACTTGCATGATGGGAGCGGACACAAGCATAGTTTTCAATTTTTCAAAAGCACTATGGAATGCTTCCGTTCACTCAAATGGGGTGTCCTTCATGTGTAGGTTGCTTAAGGGCCTAGCGATGGCACTAAAGTCCTTAATGAACCTTCGATAAAACCTCACGTTGCCCAATAAGCAGCGAACATCTTTAAGTGATTTTGGCGGGGGTAGATCGGTTATGACATCTATCTTAGCTCTATCAACTTCTATCCCCTTGGACGAAACTATGTGGCCAAGAAGTATTCCCTTAGTGACTATAAAATGGCATTTCTCCTAATTTAGCACTAAGTTCTTTTCCACACACCAGGCAAGTACCTTTTCCAATTTTTCTAGACAAAGATCGAAAGAGGTGCCAAAAATGCTAAAATCATCCATGAACACTTCAAGTCCTCTCTCGACCATGTCGCTAAATAGACTCAACATGCACCTTTGAAATGTTGTGGTTTCATTACACAAGTTGAATGGCATACGTTTGTAGGCAAACGTACCAAAAGGGAAAGTGAAAGTCGTTTTCTCTTGGTCAAGTAAATCTACCTCAATTTGGTTATATCCGGAATAACCATCACGAAAGCAATAGTAAGGATGGCCCTCCACTCTTTCAAGCATCTAATCAATAAATGGCAAGGGGAAATGGTCTTTCCTGATTCCCGCATTGAGTTTCCGGTAATCAATGCAAACGTGCCACCCGGTGGTGGTACGTTGGGGAACTAGCTCTCCTTTAGCATTCTCAATCACTGTCATGCCTGACTTCTTCGGGACAACTTGAATAGGGCTCACCCATTTGCTATCCGAGATTGGGTAGATAATCCCGGCATCCAATAGCTTAATTATTTTGATCCTCACCACTTCTTTTATATTGGGATTTTGCCTTCCTTGCATTTCTCTCGAGGGCTTCACATCCTCTTTGAGATGAATCTTGTGGGTGTAAATCAAAGGACTTATCCCTTTTAAATCAGCAATCAACCAACCAAAAGCACTTTAGTGCTTCCTCAGAATCTTTAACAGTTTACCCTCATGTTCTTTGTCTAGGCTAGAGGAGACAACAACAGGAAATGTCTCGTCCTCTCCTAGGTATGCATATTTAATATGGGAGGGTAGTTTCTTCAATTCGAGGGTCAGAAATTTATCGCTGGAGGGAACCATGCATGCGTCCCTCGACGATAACTCCTCGAATCGAGAAACCCAACTTACATCTCTCGCATCCTCGTCTGACGCTCTCTCATCAAGTAAGTCTCTTAACTCCTCAAACTCCCTCTCAAATTCAGTGTACGTCCCCTCACTCTCATGGCTCAATACTAAACAGGACCCTAGGGCATCCCCACAATAATTTTGCTCAAAATACTCCTGTACGATCTCGTCTATTAAGCTCACCACGTGAATATCATCTTCTTCCCCCATATGTTGGGCGATATGGAAGATGTTAGTCTATAAAGTCATGTTTCCAAAAGTGAGTTGCATTTGCCCATTTCGACTATTGATGATTCTGTTAGCCGTAGCTAAGAATGGGAACCCAAGAATGATGGTATCATGATTTCTCGAGGCAAAGTAGGGCTCTATGTACCAAATGACAAAGTCTACCAGGAAGTAGAAAGTGTCAACTTGAATGATCACGTCCTCAACTATACCTCTTGGGATCTTCACAGTTAGATCCTCTAATTGGAGAGTGATCTTTGTGGGCTTGAGGTCGCCCAAATCAAGTTGCCTATATATGACGTAAGGGAGAATATTGACACTTGATCCCAAGTCGAGTAAGGCTTTTTTAATTTTATTTTCTCCAATGATGCAGGAAATGGTGGATGCACTGGGATCTTTGAATTTGGGCGGGGGATCATTAAGTAGGATGGAGCTTACGTTTTGTGCTAGAAAGACATTTTTCTTTACCTTCATCTTCCTCTTCACTGTTAACAAGTCTTTGATGACTTTTGCATAAGATGGAATTTGCTTAATGGAATCGAGGAAAGGTAAATTTAGCTTTACTTACTTTAGCACATCTAGAACTTCATCATGGGGGTTTCCTTTATGGGAAGGAATCAACCTTTGAGGAAATAGTGCCGCGGTGGGTGGTTTCACTACTACCTCGAGCTCACTAGTGACATCTTTATCACTCTCATTCAAGGGTACATCTTCGGACTCTTTTGTGCCGAGAGAAATCTCCTTATCTTTGGTTACGTCATGTGGAAGAGGTGATAAATCAATGTCTCTCCCACTATGAAGAGTGGTGACAGCTTGACAGTGCTCCTGATGTTCCGTAGAGGTGGAACTAACACTAGTTTGACCTTGGGGAGGTCTTTCGCCCTGGGCAGGAAAACTATCGTTCTCTTGGATACTCCACGATGATTGCATTTCTGAACTATTTTCATTTATTTCACTGATCATGCGATCATATCTAGCATTGGCTGCATTCTATTTATTGATAAATTAGTTTATCGTATCCTCGAGACTTCTCCGCGGTGGAGGGATATATGCTCCTTGAGGTAGTGGTGCTTGCACATGTCCTTGCATGTGTGGAGCTTGTTGAAAGTTTTATGGTGGAGGAGGGGCAACATGTGCATTAGGATTCATCACAGCATGTTGTTGCCCATAGCTAAAACCAGGATGGTTTTTCCATGAAGGTTTGTAAGAATTCTCATGCGGTGCACCGAAATTACCCTTAAATCCTCCTATACCACTAACTTGCTCTTGAAGCATCTCTTTGTAGGCGAGTATAGTCGGGCATTCCTCAGTTGAATGACCTGCCTCATAAATCGTACACACCTTCTCGATGGGATTTGGGATGGATCCAGTTGGTCCTCTTCCATATACCTCACGTAGGTCTCACAGTCCTTTCTCAAGTACATCGAGTTGACCGTCCGTCATAGAATTCTTTTCTATGTGAAATAGGTCGGATGCTGATGGAGTGGTGGTCACTTGGCGATTTAGATTTTGAGCATTAGGGTCAGATGTATCCCAGGATTGGGTTGTCTCGGCAACACACCTCAGGTGAAGCTCAGCATCGTTGGCGTCTAATTCGACAAATGGACCATCGCACATGGTTTCAACGAGTTGCTTGGAATTAATATTCATCCTATTATCGATGAAGGAAATGATTTGCATTTTATCAAATCCATGATGGGGGCATGAAGTAACTAACTCATTGAAACGCTCGTAGCATCGATCGAATGACTCATTTTTTAATTGTCGAAAAGTTTGAATTTGAGCCTTGATGGAGTTACTTCGATGTGGAGGAAAGAATTTCTTGAGAAATTTAGATTTCAACTCATTCCAGGATGCAATCGATCTTGGAGGTAAAGAACATAGCCAGGTCTTAGCCTTATCTTTTAATGAGAATGGGAGGAGTTTGAGGCGGATTACCTCTTATGTGCAAGTTTGATCATTTAGGGTTTCACAAACATCTTCAAATTCCCTAATGTGTAGATATGGCTTTTCAGAATCCATCCCATGGTAGTGGGGGAGCATCTGGATCATCCCATTTTTAAAATGAAATTGCCCTGCATTATACATGAGTGTAATGCATCCCGGAGTGACAGTGCACTCGGGATATAAGATTTCTCTCAAAGGGCGATACGGGGCCTCTTCCTCACTGGAGGATGAACTACCGTGTTGTGGCATGGATCTCTCACTAGATGACTCTATGTCCTCACTGGGTACACTCGAAGTGCGCTCTGAAGTGTGTCCTAAGAGGGATGTCAGGGTGTGTGTAGGTGTGGGAGATGGAACCCAGAATTATGGAACGTTTGGAGTGTGAGGGCTATCGGGGTCGTACTCAACTATCGGGTTTTCGTGAATGTGGGTTGGAGTGAGTTTAGAATTTTTCATTAACAAGATTATGAGAGATGATGATGATGAATATTTTGTGCCTTTTTTATTTTTTTTATATTTTTTAAATTTTTATATGTTTTTGGATTTTTGGAAATTTTTGGTCAAAGTTTGAGATTGACTTGATCTAATCCTAAGTCTACCTAAGTCCCCGAAAATGGCATCAAAAACTTTACGCGACTAAGAATGTGTCTCAGAAGTGCATACTCTATAGGCTCAAGTGCAAGCCTATCGCTCAAGTAATAGTTCGATAAGTCGGGTATCGTTCCTCAGGGAAATAGGACAATGGAATTGTAATGACATTGGATAGATGAGGAAATCCTAACTCTGACTCTAAAAAGGAAGGAAAAGATGATTTGTTTTGAGAATTGGCTACAACTAAATCCAATTGTGAAATTATGAAAGAAATACAAATATTCTAAATTAACTAAAATACTAACGATGAATGATTTAAAACTCGAACTATATGATGATGAAAATAGGACGGGAATACAATCCCTCAACCCTAGTGTACTGATGATATAAAACTAATCGTAAATTTAAATGATTAATTAGACCCAGACTTTAGTACTCCCAAGCATTACGTATATGATGTTCAAGCCTGCACCATACGAAATTAGAGGACGAGTAAAGCAGTAACGCGCGATAGCAACACTCGCATTGCATTTTAAAGCATCTCCATTACCCTGAAGCAAACGAGATCCAAAGATCTATAATGGTTATGATGCTACGCAATACGGTCATAATAAATCATTTAATTTAGAGGATTAATCTTATACACATGCAACTACCACATCGGGTTGGGTTCATGCATTCCGACCCTTAAAAATTTAGCCTACCATAATGAAATTAATGAAAATAATTGTTGAATTGCAAAAAATCATGATTAAACTAAGGGAGAATTAAAGAATGATATAGAAGGAAGATTAGACGGAAGAAAGTAATCAACTAACTTACCAAAGCACTAAAAGCATCAACTAAAATTACTTGTAATCACAGAAATCTGAACAAACTTCAATCTTGGAATTAAAATTGCAATAAATCTTTAAACTAGGGTTTTGTAACAACTTTCTCTCTCTAACTACGTCTAAACGTTTTAATTGAAAAGGGAAAAATTAGATGAATTTTTCCACCCCTTTGAATGATAATAAATCGGGTTTAAATACCCTACAAGACTCCAAGAGTTTTAGCTTAACCAGAACTCACCATTAGAGGAAGAGTGAAAAACCAAAACTGCGACAGTCGGACCGGTCCGCTCCTTCTTCGGTTCGGTTCTGCTTGGATTCGGATCGGTTCTTTTCATTTCTGGTCAGATTGGTCCGATCCAGATCATTTTGTTTAATTTTCATCAACTTCGATCCGTCTTCGGTCTGGGGTTGACTGGAACTTTGTATTTCGGATCGTCTTATCCGGATCGGTCCGATTTTTCTTTGACTTTTTCTTATATATATAAATGCTCATAACTTTCACATCGAGACTCCGATTGAGGTACCATTTCTTCCTAATCACTTGTAACTTTAATATCTTCAACTTTTCTTTAGATGCCTCATCTGAATTCCGGGTAAAAATTACAACTTTTCCCTTTTGACTTTCCTTCTTTTCTTTCTTTATTCTTTCGGTTTCTTTCTTTCTTTAGTGACATTAAATACCTGTAAATTAGTACGAAATACCAGAAACTCGGGGTACTTGTTAGAATAAGTTAGTAGTAAGATTATGAGATAAAATCAAATCGATTACGTTGTTCGAGGTGCTAAAAGTAACTAAATTAAAAGGATAAATTTGGAAGAATTTATACCTAATTAGGATTGTTATGGTCGATTAGGCAAATGGTGTTGGGAAATCTGGCGTACGCTACCTATGCTCAAGTGGTGGATGTCGCAATGTTGTTATGGAAAGAGAAGTTTAATTACCAAAAGAATTTAGGAAAGAGACAAGATTCTAATGGACAAGGAGGTGAGAATACGGGTCGCAATGACCAAGCTTGGAAGAGGCAGAGAAAAAATCAAGGACAATAGGGTGAACAAAACTGGGCACCATTAAGGGTGCATGTTTTGCCGATGGAAAGATAGGACATCGATAAAATCAATGTAACAAGAGGGAGGGCCAACAAGGTCAAGCAAGACAAGCCTAATCAGGGCAAGTTATGCAAGGACAACAAGGGAAGGGAGCCTAGGGGCAGCAAGGACTGAGGCCTCCAGTTCTCGCGGTAGTTAGCGTTCAGGAAGTGTCAGCTGCACCGACAGCATCAGGTGCACAAGGGGTGGTCAACGCACCAACCAATCTCAGTTATGGGAGGTGATATGTGCCTCCTCAACTTCAGGTTGAGCTGGATAAATTGTGTGGCTAGTGGTGTGACAGTACATAATCACTATTTTTCTAGATACTATATGTGTAAGTGTATATATATTGTATTTTGGAATAGTGGGTTTTCGTGCGGGTAAGATTGGGTGTATGGGCTCCTTATTATAGTATTCTACGGGTAGTCATATGTGAGCCTTATTTTCTTTTGCGAGATTTATGTGTTGATGTGTATGCTTCGTCTAATTTTGAGGACAAAAGTCTTTGCTAGTGGGGAAGTATGTAACACCACGTGTTTTAATTATTGACTTTAAGAAATTTGGAGTTAATGGCCTTTAAAGAATTTCACTTGGTTTTATTAGTAAATTTTTTAATCAGGAATTAATGCGGGTCTTTTATAAAAAAAGGGTTATAAGGTTTTATTTAAATAATTAACTGGCAGGTGCGTATTTGTTCAGCTAATATATTTTTACCAGATAATTAAGTCGTATTTTAAAAGATTTAATTTTGGGATTGTGGGGCTCGTTCGAACGACAAGGCTTGTCATTCGAACGACGTCGTATTGTCGGTTGAACGACATGCGTTCTCGTTCGAATGATAGGCAGTGAATGGATGTATTAGACTCCTATTTGTTTTCCAACTCGTAAACCCTTTATATACTAAACTGATAAGGGGCTGAGACTTCATAAATCGCTTTTCTCTCAAACTTTCTGCAGAAAGCTTTTCCAAAATATATTTCTCTCATCTTCAACCCCTAGCCCCAACTTTTCACAAGCTTGAAAGACTCAATTGATGTTTTCTCTAGAGGAGTTCAACCTTCTATTCAAATTTTGATTCAAGTTAATCACATGCATGAATATTCTATTCCTTTCCTTTGGTAATATGTATTTTAAGTGTTGCCTAAACCTTAATTTAATATTTTCTTAATATCCATTAGCAATCTAGTTAGAGAAAGTGGACACATAAAACTTGGGCTATTTTCATGAAATCCTTTAATATGGCTAATATTCATAACCCTTAGGTACATAGGATTTATGAGTGTATTTTGGGTTTCATTTGTGTAGGTTGCATGTAGAAAACCCTAGTTTTTGAAATATCGGATTTGGGGGAGTATAACTCACGTAGTTTATGTAGAGATAACGAAATTAGAATTTTGATGATTTAAATGATAAAATATCGGTATATTGTATTTAAAATAATTAAATGGGATTATTGGGTGTTTATGAGGTTGTGATAATTAAATTAAGATTTAATTGAATTATCATATGTAGTTTTGTACATTGATTTATTATGTATAATTGTGAGGCTTGTTGGTATTATTATATTGACAATGTGATGACGGGTTGCTGGGTATTTGTGCTCACCCTATATTTTCGGATGCCTTCTACGTATGGGACTAGTGAGGGTAGATTATTACGACATGGTATGGCGGGGGTGGGATGATCTTTAAAACTTTATCGTCGTTACGCTAGTCTTGGATTGAGACTAGATTTGAGGTTTATGTTAGAAATTCATCCTATACATAGGGTATGATGTATTAATAACTTGGTGACCCTTAGGTATGGGACTAAGGGGTAGTTTGAGGATCTCACATTGATAAAAAGGGTGGGGTAATTTTATAATTGAGAAATTGTGAACTTGAGAATCAATACCTAAGATAATAAGAAGGGTATTAAAATATATTTGCAACATAATCAACGAGGGCCGACAGTTTAAACGGGCCAGCCGGCGTTTTATGTCTTGTCGTGTGTGGAACCTCGTCAATCAGTGAGGGCCTACAGTTTCAACGGGTCAGTCGACATTTTGACGAGGGGATATGTATTTTGGTGGAGAAATCACCTGAGGCCGGAGGACCGCTATTCTTAGTATAATAAATTAAGAAATAATGGAATGGGAGAATTAAATAAATTTAGCATCGAGGGACTTGGTAATTTAAAAATCATATTGCTATGCCTTTTTAAATGGGGATTTCTGCGGGTAGTTAGTGATTTAAAATTATCGCGTTTTATTATCTCGTTTAATTTAAAATATTCTATTGTGATATTTATTGCATATAATGCTACGGTCTGGATTCAAGGATCCTATTTGAGGGGAGTAGTGTGTATTCATGCTCAGGCTCTGACCTCGTGCGTTGACTAACTTTTTCAGGATTAGTATGTGGAGAGCTACTTAGAATTATTTAAAGAGTTACTTAGAGGTCCGGTTGGAGTTGATCAACCTTATGAGTATTGATTTAGTTTAGTTTTCTATTCCTTCGCACTTGTATTGAGACTCAGTTTATGGTTGTGATTGGGCCATTCGGTTCCAAAGTTGTATAGGTTTTAGTCAGTTATTTCATTGGATTAAGTTGGAGAATATTCAGATTTACATTATTAAAGATTGGATTCACTTTGAGTTTAGCATTGAGATGGATCTTTTATCGCTTAGTTAGATGGTATGTCTTTTTGGATTGATTATCATAAATCTTGTGGATTAATTTTTTTATGTCTCATATCTGTCTCATGCTAAGAATGGTATTTATTTACTCACGCTCGGCATAGTTTTGGTGACATCCAACACCATTATTAAGCGGTGTGTGATAGGTGTAAACCCCCTTCTCCACAATTTATGTGAACTGGTCAAGTAAAAAAAATTATTACTAGGAGGGTAACCTCCTTCTGGTCCAGTGATGAAAAATTTGTCTGTTGTGTCTGTAGGAACTTTTCTCAATATACTTATCCTCTTGGATAAATGTACAGAAAAGTTTCTTTTGCCATTGATCCTCTTCTAGACTAATAGAGAATGTTGGTAAAAAATATTCTAGTAGATCTACCTTATACATCAAGTAGGTAAACAAAATGAGAATCATCATGCAATGATAAAAAATAATTGATATTCATTTCTTTCATATTTTTACTCTTTACAAGACCTCATTGCTTTATCATCTTTACAACAAAAAAAACTTTCTAGGTGCAAAGCATGAGGCTCAAACTTTTCAAAAGAAATGAATATTAATAAAAGGATAGGCATAATACCTATTCAACCATTTTCAATTGATGGATTGGAGACAGTCAGTCTCCAACTCTGAGATCTTGCAGTATCGTGACTTTCCTACCCCCTCGCCACAATGGGGACTTGATAATTGGGTTTGAACTTTGACGTCGACATGCTGCGAAGTTGATGAGTGGATGCACAAAGGACTAAGTCTCCCACCTGATATTCTTTAGGCTTGACTAGGTTCTCATAAGCTCTGGACAGCTGCTGGCTGTAGACTTTAAAGTTCTCTTTTGCCTCATCTCTTTGATCGTCCAGTGCCTCCAGCTGCACATGTCATGGATCAAGGATGAGTATGTTTCTTAGAGTGACTCTAGTTGAAGGTACCCCCAATTCCACTGGTAGGATAACTTCGGTCCCGTACATAAGTGAGAATGGGGTAAACCCGATCAATTTTCTCTTTGAAGTGTGATAAGACCATAGCACCATATATAGTTTTTTATATCGTGTCCCTGGCATGTCCTCAAGCGTCTTCTTCAATATATTGACGAAGGTTTTGTTTATGACCTCTTATTGGCCATTTCCCTTTAGGTAGGATATAGTTGAGATATTGTGCATAATCTTATATTTGTTAGTGTGAAGTCCCATCTCTTTGCATACGAACTCTTTCTCGTTGTTTGTTAGAATCACCTTGGGTATACCGAACTTGCATATGATAAACTCCTTGATAAAATGAGTTACCACTTGAGCAGTCACTCTTCTTAGAGGGATTGCCTCTGCCCATTTGGTATATAATTATATATCCACGATGATTAAAGATTTTCCATGAGAGGGTGGGCTGATCTTTCCTACCAAATCAAATGCCCTTGTGTGAAAGGGGTAAGGAGCTGCTAGGCTTTGCAAACTGACTGAAGGGGAATCTTGTTTCCATGCACTTGGAAAGGTCTGTATTTCTTCAGATAACTAATGGAGTCAGCCTCCATGATTGGCCAATAGTACCCCAACATCATCAGTTGATCATTTAATTTGGCACCGCCCATGTGGGAGGGATCATGAGCTTCCTTCAACACTCTCTCCACATCCTCTTTGTCTATACACTTTGATTCTTTCTCATTGTAGCCCTTCATGTAAAGCCCCCCTTCTACTAAGTAGAATAGGGCCACTCTCTTTAGGAGATAAATCTCATCTTCTCTCTCTACTAGCAACTCACCATTTTTCAGATAAGCTATGTCGGGTTAATTCGAATCTTCAAAGACCTCTGTAAAGTTATCTTCCGCAGGTAGGTCAAATTAGGTTTGGAACTTTAGACTACCCTGCTGTAGATGAGAAACCTCTGTGATCATGGTGCACCAGTAATAACCCCCTGCTGTAATCTACAATAAAGAGGGATATCACTATATTCTCAATGCTTATCATGAATTGCTACCAACCTCTCTATATCTTTCTTAACTCCAACACACATTGCTAAGAAACCCACAAGACTCTTGAAGTAAAGTGTTCCCTGCAGCAGGTGATAGTTTTCCAGCTCTAACTTTATGGCTCCCTCTATTGTTTCTAGCTGCTTCACAACTACGTACCTCTAATCTTACGACTCATCATTTAGAAATAGTGACCTCATTGTGGTAGGCACTATTCTCTACCGTACTGTGATGGTTGCTTCTAGATCATCCATGTTCAATTTCTGGGTTATCGTAGCTAGCAAATCAGGGTGCCTAATCATTGTTCATGCATATCTCTCAACGATTACTTTCAAGAGGTGACCTAACAACCTCTGGATGATGGTATGGTTCCAGGTTAGCGTTCTTGAGGGTAAAATCCTTATTAACTTTCTTTACTACCAAGTTAGAATCCCCTCGTATACACAATACCCTGATGCCTCTTCGTAGTGACTCCAACAATCCTAGAATGAGGGATGCATACACTTCCTCATTGTTTGAGCACTTGAAGTCTAGATTGAAGGAGAGAGTGATCTTATCCTTACTATTTGAGAGGATAATACCTGCACCCTATATCCCTTGTGCACAAGATCCATCAAACTCCATCTTCCATTCTTCTATATCCTCCACTAAGCATGATTGAAAATTCTCTCCGGGCATCTCTTCATTCGGAGGCTAATAAATTTTGCTCGGGAAATGAACTACCAAATCATCCATTGCTTGACTTTTGATTGCTTTTGGTTCCATGCACTTCGGGTCATACTCCGGCAAGATCAAGAATCACCTTGTCGCCTTTCATACCAAAATTGTTCATGCCAACAGATACTTGATAGGGTCATATTTAGTGATGATGTGAATTATAAATGCTAACAGGTAGTGTCTCAATTTTTGGGCCATGAAGACTAATGCAAGTCAGTGCCTCTCAACATTGGTATACTTGGATTCTGTACTTGAAATCACCCTTGAAAAATAGTACAGTGGCCTCCCTACCCCCTCCTTCTCCTGAGCGATCAGTGCTCCTATGGATCTTTTTGTTAAGGTGAGGTAGAGCAACAATGGTGGCCCTACTTTTGGCGGTATCATAGTAGATGGAGATGCTTAAATATTTGTTATTTTCTTTAAGGCCTTCTTCTATTCTTCTCCCCAAATCCACTTATCTTTTTCTTTTATCAGGGGGGAAAATGGGTGGGTCACTTCGACCAACGCTGGTATGAACCTTCTTAGGTAAGATACCTTTCCTAAGAAGATCTTGAGATTCCTATGGTTCTTTGGTAGGGGGTATCATCACAATGGATTTTCTCTTTTCTTCATCCACGTGCACCCCCTACCGGTTTACTACATGTCCCAAAAAATTTCATGCAGTGACCCCAAAGGCACACTTCAAGGTGTTCATTCTCATCTTGTATCCGCGTCATCTTTCAAACACTCGCCTGAGGTCTGGAATATGCTTTCTTTCTTTCTTGGACATCACCACAAGGTTATCCACATAGAATTCCAATATATCATGAAACAAAACATGGAAAATGGCCATTATGGTCCGCTGGTAGGTGGCCCCAGTGTTCTTCAACCCGAATGGCATGGTTGTTTAATGGAAATTTCCCAATGGCATGCGAAAGGTAGTCTTCTCTGCATCCACCAGGTCCGTTTTGATATGATTATAGCTAGCATACCCGTCAATGAAACTATACATTTCATTACCCTCGGTAGCATCCACTAAGCTATCAATACTTGGTAAAGGAAACTCATCTTTTGGGACATGCCCGATTTAAGTCACAAAAATCCATGAAAATTCTAATTTCAATTTTGTCCTTCTTCGCCACTGACACAATGCTGGAGAGACACACAGGGTACTGAATGGGTTTGATGAACCCTGCCACCGATAATTTATCTACTTCTGCTTTTATCTTCAGGTCTAGCTCATCATTGTATGTATGGGTGGCTTGTCTGACTGGGAGACCATTAGGAAGAACATTTAATTTGTGGGAGCTCACCTCTGGGTCTATCCCTGACATCTCTGTGTATTTCCGAGTGAATACGTCAGTGAATTTCTTGAGCAGGTTGACGAGCTCCGCCTTCTCCTTTGATTTCATACTTTTGGAAATTAGAATGGGTCTACTCTCACCCATTCTACTCCTAAGATGATTTTATCTAGATCTTGCAGATACTCCCTGGGTCGATCTTTCTTGCACTCCGGAGCTTCTTCTGGCTCCTCAATATGCTTAATGATGTGAGACTCATCCACCATAAAATATTCTGGTGTCGGTACGACGCTCTCATCCCATAACGCCGCTTGCGTAAACCATTATAAATAGTATTTGACTTTCCCATCCAGAAGGATGACCTTCTTTCATGTTCAAGGACACTTAGCTACCTCCTCCACCTTCCTCTTTCCTTTCTCTATGTGAGGAATCGCCCTCTGCGCCAGACGATCACTGAAAATTTATTTAGTTGGGAACATCCTCCAATCACTTGCCTCTCCTCTAACTTTTTTCCAGAACTCTTTCTTTCTTCGCCAAGTTCTGTATAAAATGTTGCATCCACCAAGTCGGCCTCCTCCATGGAAAATGTCTTTTGCATTGCCTTGATTATAATCTTTGTACCTCGGATGTTGGCTTTGGCGCATTGATGGTATGTAGAAGGCACTATGTCATGGGTATGCATCCACACCCGTCCGATGAGTAGCTGGTAGCTGGTGTTGAAATTAATGACATGAAATTTGATGTGGGAAGTGAAATTCCCCAGCTTGATACCCATGTTCACGTATCCAAGTGACTGCATGCCCGCACTATCAAATTCTAAAATTACCAATGACACGGACACTATCTTTTATTGAGAGATTCCTATCTAATAAAATGTGTTGATTGGAATAATGTTGATGGATGCTTCTCCATCCATCAATGCCTTGGGTAAAGAGATTCCATTAATCATGGCTGTCACGTAGAGCAGACGGTTGTGAAAATATAGCACTTGCCTATCTGCCTCAGAGAAGAGCAATTTAGAAATGTATTTTTTAATCAACCTCCCAATAGGTCTATGCCATTTTAGTGAGGGGTCCCCGCGCTGCTGCACTACTTCCAAAACCTTCCTTGTGATGACTGCCCTGGTGTCATACTTTACCCCTATCAGCTCGAAGAACCATTTGAAATTGGGGCTTCATCCTATGGCTGCGCACTCGGAGTCCATGTCCACTTCATAAGTTTGGTCATTGAAAACGTATTCTGCTTCTGATGTTCCTCCTTAATCTACATCAAGAATAACATCTACTTCACTTTCCGGGGGGGTTCACTTACTTAACCCTCTCACCTTCAGCCTCTTCTTGACCAGGATTCAAGAACCACTCCTCGCGTCTTCTCTCCTTCTTAATTCTCTGTTCACTATTAAGTGTCAACCCTTCTAACTCTTAACATATCTTCTCACTACCTTCCCATTCCATAAGGTCTTGAATTGTTGCTTCATCATACGCTAACACCATATTGGGAGTGCCGTAATGATGCGCCGGGAGTGGATTCTCATTGACATGTACACTAGGTATTTGCAAAGTACCATTGGAAACCTTCTCACTAATGATCCTTCTTAGGTAGTAACAGTATTTGGTGGAGTGTTGCACTCTGTGATGTAACTCACAATACTTGGGATTAGCTTTCTCTACCGATGTTGGGAATTCCACATTCAAATGAGGGGAACCTAATGCCCCCTCTCGTACCAATATATGATAACAATCCATTTCTTTCGCAACGTTGTAAGGCCATGGGGGTGGGGCATCCTCTTCAAACTTCCTTTTGTTAATTGGGTTATTTACTTTGGATACGGAGCCTCCCTTCTTGCCCTTTGAAGTTCCATCTACATAATTAACTGCTTGCCTCCTCGAGACCTGAAATCTCCCTGAAGTTAGTGGCACCTGCGTCATCCAACTTGAGGACCTAGGCTTGATTATCATGGCTATATTACTAGTAGACCTAGTGAAATCTCTAAAGGTTCCCTCTATGGTTTCATTGACCATGTGTGTAGGTTACCAAATTTAAAAACAAAACTTTTGCTTATGCGGAATTTATTTTAAGGATGATAAAAACTAACTTTATATTTTTTTATTTTCTAAACCACACCAAGTTGTGACACAAGTTAACTTAACCAAATTTTATGTTGTTTAACCCTAAGCATGCAACAAATGACTAAATCAAGTAAAGTAAGGTAAAATAATACTCATAATGCAAATGTACAAGGAATCCTAATCGGGAAAAAACCTCAGACGGCCCAGGCTAGACAATCACCATGAATATGGTTTTACAAAGTCATACGGTAGACTAACTCAATGACTCGATCCACCCATAAGAATTGATGATCCTATGATCTTCTACCACTCCTCTCACACTGCCCACGCATAAAGTAACCTTCTTCTACGTTGCTCATCCACGGCAGTCATCTCTACGAATGCGTCGGTGTCCACCAATATGGCATGTAACATCTACGATGTTGAAACCGGACTCCATCGAATCTTCACTACAAAACCATCAATGGATCTTTAATAGAACCTGAAACTTGGCGCATAAAAGATCACAAGAACATATGATAATGAAAAGCTCGGATCTTGAAACTCTAAGGATGTTTTTAAGTTAAAAGCCTTAGAAAACTTTGTGCAGAAAACTCTCTGGTTCGAAACTATTTTTTATACTGCGTACACACTTTGAGAAAACAAATGGAACACGCCTATTTATAATTATTTTAAGGACGTGTCTCGTTCAAAAGATATTGCTTGTCGTTCGAATAAGATAGCATGTCATTTGAACGACAGTACATCACGCGCGAATGTCACTCGTTGTCGCTTGAGCGACCTGTTAAATTAGATTCCAAACCAAAACCAACTCTAATTCATCCATATCTAATTAAAACAAAGTTTAAACTAATTTAAACACTTATAAACCATTTTAAAAATACTTTCTTTAAAAAATAACATCCTTATTTTTATAAAATTAAATTCCGAGTTTCATTAACATTATGCATTCATACCTGAGTTATCTCGGAATGAAAATTGACTTTGAAGACAAGAAATTCGTACCAATTAAACATCAATTAAACTTTGGCATAATTAAATTCTTTGAATTTTTTTTGCAACGTCTTCAATTAATCTTCGACACATTATAGTTTGTGTGGGGTCAAAAAATAAAATCTGCCTATGACTCAAACGTGTTTTGTTTTGAGAATAAGTCAAAACTACATAAGACTCAATTACAATTTTTTCCCTTACAAAATGGATCTTATGTTCTTCCATGAGAATAAGTCAAAACTACATAAGACTAAACTTGGGTGGAACATACCCTTATAGGTATGGCTTCTCGTTCACACTTTCTAGGTTGGGACTCTCTAACTCCTCATACAGATGAGAGGCCTCCCTCTAGGAAGAGGAAATTAACTTCTTCACCTCCTCTATAGTAAGAGCCCTGGAAGGGGATTCCTCCAAACCCGCATTTTTTGGTGCTGGTGAACTCAATGGTGCCACAACTTGTTCTCGTACCACCCTCCGCAGTGGAGCAACTTCTACCAAAATTTCTGCTATAATGGATACCCCTCCAGAAGGGGAAGCTGCTAGTGTTACATAACATTGACTCAATCTTGCCAAGTCTATGTTGTTTTGTTTTAAAACAGATGAGGCACGGCCATAAGATTCATACCTTTTAACCGGGCTACCGTCGGTGAGATGGTCTTTCCTCCCCGAGGAACATGTGCTTTAGCTCCGATTACCACCACATCCTCCTAAGTTGTCTGGTCACTCTGAGCTTCATTCACGAATGGAATGTCTTAAAAACTGGCTTCTTAGAAACATTAAAACCTTTTTTGTCCATGAAAGTGAGGATACCTCCCCAGCGGAGTCGCCAAATATAGGAGGGTAGTGTGAATGGGGTCCGATAAAATACTGAAACGGGTGAGGCATGACCCACTTCAATGAACTCTGCCTCCAGGGTTTTCAAGAGTTTCTAGAGTAGAACCTGGTAAAACCTTCCCTTTTCGGTAAAAATGGGGCCCAAAGCTAAAACCACATCCGAAAAGAAGATGAACTTCACAACAAAAATAAAAAAATTCTTAAAAGGATCTCCTGAGAATGATGGTTGTTAAGGGAGGGGTGAAGAAACAAGCACTCAACAATTAGAGAGAGAGACAGAGAGAGAGAGAGAGAGCAATGAGAGAATACTTGGTGGTCTGGTGTGATTTTGACAGAGTAATGGTATGACTTGAGTTTTTTGATCTATTTTTTACCTCACCAATGGTCCTATTTATATGTGAACACTGGGATGGTTTCGGCCTTTTGGGCACCAAAATCAAGAGGAAAAACTTAGAGGGACAAAGTCTGTAATGTACCTTTTGTCCCTACCAGGTCTGTAGCCGCCTGTCCTTTGTGACAGAGGACACCTGGTGTGAACCAAAGTAAAAAAAAACATGTCTCCTAGTGGAGACAAAATATTTGATTTGGTAAATATCTTTTGAAATATTAACTTGTTGTACAAACTTTGTAATGTTGGGAGGGTCTTCGAGGATCACCTCCTCAAAAACTATAAAACACTAGAGGGAGGGCTGTAAGGACCCCCTTCTCTAAAATCATTAAAACTTAAAGAGGGGCCTTGAGGACCCCCTTCACTAAAATATTTTTACTTGAGAGGGGCCTTTAGGACCCCCTTATCTAAAATTATTTTATAAAAAATTCATTTCTTGTGAGCAAGCTCTTGTTTGCTCACTTCAATTATGATTGGGTGTGAACTATAGGGTTTTTCTACCAGAATATGAATTGAGAAAAGGGGGTTTCTTGTGTTGACCACCTTTGCTTTGGCCTTTTCCTGTTGCTTGGACTTTTGGGATGAAGGGCCACTCTAGGTTGACCTCCTCGCCAAATATTTTTTTTGTGGCATATGAACTGGGTAAATGGGGTTACTCGTGATGAGCCTTTGCTTTGGACTTTTCCCGTGGCTTGAACTTTTGGGCTGAGGGGACACTCTAGGTGGAACTCCTCACCCAATATCTCTTTTGTTGCATGAGCTTTGGAACGAGGGGTTCGATCTTCCTCATCCTTACTTCATTAATGTGAATTGGATCTTTGGAACGAGGGGCCCTTCGCGGTGACCATCCTCGTCTAATCTGGGGATTAACTTTGTCAAAGTGACTTTTGGAGGGTACTGCTCGTGATGAGCCCCCTTACCATATGGTCCTGCTCACCCATTATATTTGGGCAAATGGTTGGGTACCCCTTTATAGTGTTGAAACTATGAAAAATAAGGAAATACTAATTTGGGATTTATTAAAAAAAACACTCTTTTTAGATTTTTCTATTCTATGAAAATAAGATTTGTTTGTACTAAATAGTAAAAATTGAAATTAGTTTTCAAGTGAGATAATGAAATAAAATATATATATATATATATATATATATATATATATATATATATATATATATATATATATATATATAAAGTGGAAAGAAAAGTAAACAAGTATTTCTAATTGAGTGAGTTGTAAATGAATAATAGTAGAGCTCCTAGAGAACTTTAATTTTTATTCTGGATTGGTAGGAGGTAGATTTTAGTATGGGGGATGGTGGAAAAATAAGGATAGGATGTAGGGTGGAAATGGAGGAGAATGATGTAAGGAAATGAAGAGAATGTTTGCAAAAATAGAATTTCTGCGCACTGATTTGGAGGGGAATGTTCAGACTTCACAAAGGGAACCTTGAGAATGAGGTCATGGACTTCTTAAATAGTAAAAAAAATTAGGGTTCTAGGTTGTACCAATCAACATAGTCCCTTACATACCTATTGACATATCTCCTGTGTGGCTGTCCAAAGAAAGTATACGATGTCGATAGGCAGGGGGACTGGGGTGCCTATAGGCAGTCCGGAATGAACTTTTTTGGAAAATGAGCATAAAACGCAAATCATAAGTCCAAATCGTGCATGACCAGAATTATTAGAAATGGCATTCATAGTCCTAAAATAATCCATTGAGACACTCCCAGGTTCAAGAGTTGAGTAAAGTCAAACGGGGCTCGAAAACACCCGACGGTCTCTAAACAAGAGGTTCTCATAGTAAAAAAAGCAAGTACACATGAACTGTGAGGCTAATTCATGCACATTATAGATTGTTGAAAAGGATAATAAAATACATATTACATTTATATGAACTTTGCTCAGTTCAGAGAGTTTAACAAGGCCAAAAGGATCTCAAAAGATCCCAGTGTCCTCTAGATTAGGCCTCAGATTAAAAAGGTGAGTACGCGCGAACTGTGAGGATGATTCACACACGGTATGGACCGTTGGAAAGGGTATTCAAAGCCCTATGATATTTAATGAGCTTAGCTCGGGTTGGAGAGTTGATCATTTTTAAACGAGGACCGAAGGTGCCCGATGGCATCTAAATTAGGTCTCAGAGTAAGAAATGAGTAAGCGTGAACCTTGAGGAAAATTCGTGCAGGGTATGGACTGTTGGAAAGGGGATTCAGGGACCTACAAGGTTTAAATAAGATTCTCTCAGGTTATATAGTTGACTATGGTGAAATAGGTCCCAAGAGCGCCCAATGGTTTCTATATTAAGGTTTGGAGTAGGACCTAGGGTCTTATGGTGGGAGGAGAAGTGTTAGGGACCTAAGGATATTTTAAGGGGGTAGTAGGATGGGGTATGTACAACAACAATACACATCACATGCATGGTCAATTTAATAATGGTTTATTTTATATTTTTGACATTAGTTCTTGTAACATCAGGTGATTGATCATTATCCAAAGAAGCCTTGATCAATCTAAATGCAAACTTCTGCTTTGACAAAATCGAACATTATAGTTTTTATTAAAAAAATATAGTTTAACACTATATTTACAAACGTAACGAACTTTCGAATGTATTTACAATAATATTTCATTTATTGAATTTACGATTCCCCGACCGCATTTTTCCTTTGAATTTGTTGTTGGAAACAACGAATTAAGTTTGGATTAAGACGATAATTAGTTATTTTAACCCATCAATAATCCATCTGAATTCATGGTTGGTAACAACATTTTCTATTGAAATTCTTGTTCCCAATCACGTATTCATCTAAATAATTTTTACTTGAATTCGTGGTTACTAACAACGAATTCCAAATGCGTACAAATTAGAGGAAATCCCCAAATCCATTAGGAACTTTAACTTTACAAGAGTTTAGTAATTTCTAGCTAACTCCACATATTATCTCCTAAATCTTTCCCCTTTCACAATCTGCTAAACAAAAGATGTATAAAAGTAAATCGTTAACTAATAAGGCAAAAACTTTGGAGAAAGAACCACCTCCGAAAGATACATTCCAACATTATCATGACCACTTACCTAAAAAAGGAAATGATACATTCGATATACTCGGACCTGTAGGTAAGGTGCATAATGCACTAAGAGAGAAGGAGGTCATAAAAGTTATAGACCCCCTCCCCTACATAAAAGTTCATCTGAGAATGCCTTACCCAACCAGAGTACGATGATGACTTCTCCAAAAAAACCTAGACGTTAGCACTGGACTATTGGTAAATGGATTTTAGGCATATAACCCAAGCAGAGATACACAATCTCTGAAACATGATATACAGGGTTTCCATTGTAAGTATTTTACTGTATGCTCATTACATTTGTATAATGTTCATCTACAAAAACCTGAAAATTATCTTGCAATGGGTTGTATCCATTCTTAAGTCACTTCGAACAAATGTGTTGGGTGGACTAAGCATTGAGTTAAAGTATCCAACGACTACTCTTGGTGGATCCATCCCTAACAATATCATGATTCTATACTTCCAATATGTGGAGCATGTTGTAGTCGGAGTCATCTTAATTGTCAAATACTATATTTATGATTAAATATACTTCTCGATACATCATCAACACCTAAAATAATGTGGTCAGTATTCTCGTGCCCAATAAGCGTGAGGAAAATTAATATATGAGATTGAAATTGATGTACTTTTGTATTTTACTATGAGTAAGGTTTCTAAGTTTGAAATTTATTTAATGATGAAGAAAAAGTTTTATAATTACACTATATTATAGTTATATTGTTTTAGTAAATTATGATATGAAGGCATCAACAAAGTAAAACGAATAATGTTAAACTTAAATTAATAGAACAACACATCACAAGTTAAGCAAAACACATAAAGATTGGGAGACATGAAATAAGATATATTTAGGGAAAACTTTATCTCGACGAGCTACCCGACTTACAGTCGATTTCTTATGAGCCAAGAACACCGGTCACTAACTAAATATAATTTTTGGATGGGTAAAGTGATACATCATAATCTCCATCATTCTATGTGCATCACATATGCATTCTTAGCACCATCATAACTGTAGAGACATTCAACAACTACATCAGGGTAACCCATCAACAAAGATTTTACACTCTTCCCAGCTTTTATAAATCTTGATTTTCCTTCCTTTAAAAACCACAAAGTATTTTATTATTGGCATAATTGAAACACGATAGTGTTGAAGTGATTCTACCAAAAACTAATTGTGTTGGAGGATAGACTGCAATTGGCTATTTAATACCTTTTTCATATGAGTAATAATTCATATGTGTAAGGAAAAATTTCCAATCGAGTCAATTTGCTTGTAATTAGCGTAATTATGGACAAAACATTTGAGTCATATGTTAAGCTTCGTGTATTAGATCCCATAAGCCTATGGCATGTTTGATGAAGAAGTAGCAATTAAGCTTCATAATTGGATACATTGTGCTGTGTTTATAGTGCCAAGTTTTTTTCTTCATATTTACCGAGGATTTTGAAAGTATGGATTCATTTGAATATGATCCTTGGATAATTTTTATGGGTGTTTGTTTTTTAACAATGAATTTGGAACAGTTTTTTAAATGTATTTTTAAAGAAAAATATTTTTTGATTTTAGTATCATTAGAACGAGTTTCAATGTCATTAGAACGAAAAAAGAATTTTCGTTAGAATGACTTTGGTCTAGTTGTAACGACATTAAGATATGGTTGGAGCATTCACTAACGACCATCAAATGAGAAGGTTCTATCAAGGATTGCACAACTTTTTAGAAGCTCGTTAGAGGGACGATCGAATGAGAAATGAAATGTAGTTTTGTTAGAACAAAAAAATAATCTCGTTTAAACGCCATGTGTTTATGTTCAAACGATTTTGCTTCCATAAAATTTGTGTTTTTACAATTTAAGGCATGCTGGACTCAGATTTTTTAAGAACTTTTGGCCAAAAACATTTTTGTATCAATTTACCAAAGTTCTAAAATGCTAGTTTCACCCATTACATTTAAAGATCCTAGATTCGTATTTCATAAGCTTTGAGATCATAAGTTTGGGCACCAAAATTTGATTCTCTACATCTTGAGGGAACCTGTTTCATGTGGTGGACTCCATGCTAGCTATTTACTATGTAGACGATTACTTAGCCTCATCAATGGATACCGAGACATGTGTGGACTCGTACATTATGGAAGCTTTCATGGGTTGACTCCTGTGTTGCACTGCGGATGAGTGGTCAAAGATTGAACTGCGTCAAGACTTGTGGGGATCAAGTCATTGAGTAAGTCTACTATTAACTTTTATAATTCCGTATCATAGCGATTTGTTGGATGGGAGGTCCGAGGTTTTTTCCTTTGTGGTTTTCCTCATACACCGGCGTGTTGTGGATGGTGAATTTATTTTATCTCCTTTTCACCAGATGCGAGTTTTAGGTTAAAAAGATAAAATTGGATAAAATCGGTGCCCAAGTTTATTGGATTTAAATTGTTGGAGGTTTTGATCTTCAAAATTTTTGAAAATATAAAAATAAAAATTTAGTTTGTTCAGACCATCCTTGCCTAAACACAAACCGTTGGGGACTTGTGTTTAACAAAGTGGTATTAGAGGTATAACACTAAGTTGTCGTGTTTAGATCCCATATTTTTAGGCATGAATTTTAGAGGATTTGATGGTATTAAAACCCCAATGTTTGATGGGTAACTACGCATACTGGAAAATGCATATCAAATCGGCACTTAAGGCTATAGATGAGCGGGTTTGGTTACCAATAGTTAAAGGGTGGTGTCCACTAGGGGTGCACAGTGAAACCAAAAATCCAATAAACCGAACCAAACTGATGGAATTAGTTCAGTTCGGTTCGGGTTTCTGAACTAATGGTTCGGTTTCGGTTCCAAAAAAAAATTCGATGTTTCGGTTCGGTTTCCGATTCCCCCTCCAAAAAAACCAATCCAATCCAAAAATCGATACGAACCGAACCGTCATAAAAACCCTAATCATATTCATATATATACTACTGAAAACCCTTACCCATACTCCCCAAAACATTTGAGCCGGTGTGCTCTCTCTCTCTTTAAAAAACCATCTCAAACTCGTTGTGTATATTTTCCACTTTCAGGTGGTTTATCATTAATATATTGAGTTGAGAAAACTCAATATATGTAAACCCAAACCAAATACAAGATCCACCATTTTTTTTAAACAGAGAAAATAAACCTAAATCGTAGATCTACTTCAGAACGAAATCAGTGCCGAGATGATGCTCTAATATCAGATCCGTGTGTTAATTTCAAATATCAGATCCGTGTGCTTCAAAAAAAAATTCAGATTCGTATACTTCAAAATGAAATTCAGTTCATCAGTTTCTCATATCCGATTCGTGTGTTAATTTTTTTTTCCGACCGAAATAATAAAAACAAAACGAAATCAGTTCGAAAAAGAAAATACAGTAGCAAATCTATTTTAAAAATGGATCGAATGTTTTTTCAACTAGGGGATTTCAACTCTACTATGGTCAGCAAAAGTAACCCTTCCATAAGTGACTAAAATAGTGTCGATGTGGTTCTCATCTTTATTTCCCACAACCTCAGTTGTCTTTTGGCACTGGATACTTTTTTCTCTTATTTAGATTTGATTTCCACTGCTATGGTAACCTCCATGATGTTTGAAGATAATTTTCAATTCCAGAATATACAAAAATAGTGATTAGAACCGAGAACTGATTCGAAGCAACCCAAGAACCATAGGTTCGATTTGGTTCAGTTTCAACAGAAATCGGTTCCGATTCCAGTTCAAAAATCATGGAACCGAACCATCCCGATTCTGGTTCTAGTTTAGTAGTGAAACCGAACCAATCCGAATCGTGTGCACCCCTAGTGTCCACTTGTCACCGAAGATGGAGAATCAATTCATTTAAATCCCATAGAGTCATTGAGTGAGGCTGAGGGTAGGTTAGCAAATTTTATGGTACACTGGAGGAATTCCATCGCATTATGACTTATGAAACATCTAAAGAGGCTTGGGATATACTCCAACTCACCCATGAAGGAACTAGTGTTGTTAAGGCTTCCAAACCCCAAAACCTCACCACTCAGTTTGAAACCATTAGGATGTTTGAGAGTGATTCATGTGATGAGTTATACGATAGACTGTCCGATAGAGTTAACTCGTCGTCTAACTTAGGAGAGAAGATACCGACACCCGAGTAGTCAAGAAAATCTTAAGGTCCTTGCTTGAAATATTTAATTTTAAAGTGACCATTTTGAATTCTTTGGGTACTCTAAATTCTACAAAACATGAAGATCTTGTAGGTGACTTATAAACTTATGAGCTTGACATGTTTAGATCAAGAATGAGACAAAAAAATAAAAGGCATTGCTTTGAAAGCCTGGAAGGAGGAAACACATGTTTCGAATGATGAGTCTGACATCGAGTCTGAGGATTTGGCATTGATTGCAAATAAATTCTAGAAATTTCTCAAATTCCAAATTCAATAGAAAGATGAAAAAAGATTTGAGAAAATATTCACAACAAGTCCACACTTCCCAATGAATCGGAATGAGAACCTTAAGAGGGATGAGTCAGAAAGATGTTATGGTTGTTAGGGTTATGGACCTCGAGTAGCTGAGTGCCCCACTAAACTAAGGAATGAGGGAAAGAAATGATAACATTTACTGCCACCCTTAGTGATAGTGATCCGAAAGAGGGAAATGATTCCCCCATTGAGCACAACTTTACCGCGTTCATGGCTAGTCATGTGAGCTTTGATGAGAAATCTTCCCATGAAGACATTTCTTTATATGATAATTTCAAGGCCATTGTTTGTGGATCCTAAGTGAGTAATGGTTGTGAAAGTGGAGTTGAGAGTGAGGATGAAGAAGAGGAGGAGGAGAGTGAACTCTAAGTTGCCTTATGTGAGTTGTATGTGAAACCATTGAAGGTTAAGAAGGCTAACTAGAATTTGGAACCTATGTAAAAGAATGTGTCATAGTGAATAATAGTGTTTCAATTGAGGATATTAGGGAACGTGAGAGGACTCCTCAACATAAGCTAGAGTACATTAACGGAGAGAGAGATAGCCTTCGTGGTTTGATAGCGATTATGAAGAAAGATCTTCTAGATTTTGAGGATTCTAGGCATTTACTCAAGTTAAGGACAATTGAGGTAGAGGAAAAATTGAGAGATTCGAGTCATCAAATTTGATTTGGAGTCTAGGTCGAAAAAATTAGATATCATGTTAGGCACCGTCCAAATCAAATATGAGAAGTGTGGAATTGGATTTGATGATCATAAAGCTTTCTCTACTAAATCCAAGACCATGCGTTTAAGAGAGTCGACTAGGAATGGTAGGAAATGTTAACCTTTAGGTAACACCCCTCACCGCATTTACACTTTCCCTAATTGTGGTAGTAAATGTCACTTTAGGCATTTTTTCTTTGATCTTCGAAATTGTCCTAGGAAGTCTATGTCTAGAGTCTCCAAGGTCACTAAAACCTGAGAGCATCACATTACATCTGTATAGGTTAGGAGATACAATTTGGAGGATTTACATGATAGACTTTTTTATTCTCGGTTGCTTACACTTGCTACTTTTCGTGTTGAATCTAATGGTAGATTGTGTTTTCTTATTTACATACACTAGTTTGTGCCTCATGATATATTTTATTTCTAGTTGTATGTTTGTTTAAGTCTTTAATATTTTGATTTTTCATTTAATGAGTCATATCGAAAAATACAAAAAGATTTTGTTCGTCTTTTGAGTTAGAGTTTGTTTTAAAAAAAATATTTTTGTTTGAATATTTTGAGAAAAAACTAAAAAATATTTTTGATTTTTTGTGTATTTTTTTTAACACTTGGTATGGCAAAATGATGTGTTTGAATCCAATGCATTCCGTACTTTCCATGTGGCTAGGAAATTTGGTTATGATTATAAATACTTAGATTGTTCTTAATCATGATTATATGGAGTTGTTTCGAACTTGATTTGATTAATCAATTCGACTATGTATATGCCTCCGCACACGCAGGCATGCGCTCTTTGAATTTTAACTTCACATGTATATTTGAGATATGTAAGATGTTCTCCCATAACTTTTATCATCTACATATTTTATGACTATAGGGAATCTTTGCATGTAAGAACCGTTGTCCATGAGAATAATTGAATTATATTGAAAAATATGAGGGTGCACGCGAAAGGGCTACGAAGGGAGAAAATCTCCTTTGCGGGAAAGCCACCATTGACAATAGCCTAATGAAAAGATTTGAAGGCAATAAAATAGAAAAATTATCGAGACCAACATGTTTAGATGGTTTGATCGTTCAAAAGAAATAGCTTCAAAAGAATTAAGAGAGAAGAAAAATATTATAAATGTTTTCGAGGATGTTTAGTTGAAGATCAAGGGGTTTGCACGATGAATCCTAGTTATGCTTACTTTATCATAACGCTATTCATTTGTATAATTATTAATATTATAGGCTTGAGTGAATTGTGCTTGTTTGTTCATGGAGTTCACTTTATATTGTCACTTGAGGCTGAATCTTAGTTTGATAAAGTTTTGCAGTCAATTAAAAGTCCTTAAACATATTTGAGTGTTTGGATAATTACTTATTTGTATATAGTTCCCGACCGTTGATTCCATCCCACGTGTTTAGACACATCAATACTATACTAGTATGTAAAGCTTATGTGTTTGTTTCAATTTTGTGGTTGTTTATACCTATATAGATGTGCCGGTATTTCATCGGAATTTTTTGCATATTTATATATGATATTGTGTAGTTAAATTCTTTATGATTTACAGTTAGTCCATGTATTGCCATATGTTGTATGTCTGGACCTAACTTGGCATGCTATATGACCATATTGATATCATACTTCATTGCTCATCCATATTAAAATGTTTTTGCATTGATATTGATATTGTTTAATCATAGTTTGGATTATTTGTTCTTGAGTTGCTATGTTGTGTACTCGCACTTTACACCATTGTATGATTTTATTCCCTTTTACCATGTTTAAAATTGGTATCTTATGATCACATATTTAGGGGTATATTTGGTTTCTAAGGGAGTAAAAGTTTTATGCTATATTGATTTGACTAGTCCTGAACAAAAAGGGGGAGAAATGGTATATTTCCTTGCATGATACGGATATCTTTATCTTAGGGTGAGACGTCTTACCTAGGTTGAGATTATTTTAGACATTGCCATATGTTTATTCATTTGCAGATTTACACTTATTATATTCTTTGCATTAGAAGGTGCATTTAAGTGGTCAGGGTTATATGTTAACCACATTCAGTAATGTTTTCAAGCAAGCAAAATTACTCACATTTGTGTGTTTGTTGAGCATCTATACTCCTTTTTCTTTTGGGATTGGGAATTGAGTCTTTTTAGAGAGCTTGACACCCATAGGGTTTTGGTTTTGGTTTTGGCTCGGAATAGCCAAAGGGGGAGATTTGTAAGGAAAAATTTCCAATCGAGTCAATTTATTCATAATTGGCGTAATTTCGGACAAAAATTTGAGTCATATGTTAGGCTTTATGTTATAGATCCCATAATCCTATGGAGTGTTTCATGAAGACGTAAAGGCCAAGCTTCATAGTTGGATACATCGTACCGTTTTTATAGTGCTAGGTTTATCTTTACGTTTATCGAGGATCTTGGAGGTATGGATGCGTTTGAATATGATCCTTAGATAACTTTTATGGGTGTTTGTTTTTTAACAAGGACTTTGGAATTGTTTTTAAATTATTTCTTAAAGAAAAGTATTTTTTATTTTAATCTTGTTAGAATGAAAATAGCATTTTTCGATAAAACGAGTTTGGTCTCGTTACAACGACATTAAGATCTCGTTGGAACATGCATTTAACAACCATCAAATGAGAAGGTTTTGTTAAGGAATGCACAACTCGTTAGAAGATCGTTAGAAGGACGATCAAATGAGAAAGCTTTTTAATTTGAACCAAATGTAGTTTCGTTACAACAAAAAGCTAATCTCATTCGAACAACCTGTGTTTTCGTTCAAACGAGTTTGCCGCCTCAAAATTCACGTTTTTACTATTTAAGGTGTGCTGGACTCAATTTTTTTAAAAATATTTGGTGAAAACCATTTTCCTACTAGTTTACCAAAGTTCCAAAACCCTGGTTTCACCAATTACGTTTAAAGATCCAATATTTGTATTTCATTAGATTTGAGATCGTAAGCTTGGGCATCTTTTGAGAACCTATTTCATGAGGTGGACTCTGTGCATGTTGTTTCCTGTTTAGATGTTTGTTGAGCCTCATCGGTGGATAGTGAGACGTGCCTGGACTAGTGTTTTGGGGTAGCTTGCATGGGTGGACAACTGTGTTGCACTGTGGAGGAGTAGTCGAAGATTGAAGTGCATCAAGGCTTATGGGGACCGAGTCATTGAGTAAGTCTACTGTCAACTTTTTTAATTTCATATCGTAGTGATCTATTGGTTACACTGTTCGAGGTTTTTTGTTTGTGGGTTTCCTCATACATTGGAATGTTGTGGATGGTGTATTTATTTTATCTACTTTTTACCTAGATGCATGTTTTAGATTAAAAAGATAAATTGGATAAATTGGTTTTTCATAACAAACTGTTTAAAATTGGTGAGCAAGTTTATTGGCTTTAAATTGTTTGAGATTTTGATCTGTAAAATTTTTGAAAATATATAAATAGAAGTTTTGTTTGTTCAACCATCCTTGCCTAACACACACTATTGGGGGACTTGCATTTAACAGTGTATATTTTTTCATGACTATAAATTATAATGCCTGATTTAATGGAAATTCCAACATGATTTTTCATGTCTGACACACCACATGGATTTATTTTAAAGGAACAGTGTAGTCTCATTAACTGCAAGGCATAACATGTTAGTTAGTGGTTGATTTAATTATTTTCAAAAAAGTGGGTAAAATTATTATGCCTCTACAACACAGTTTTTAGTGTTTTTTTACAAGACCACACAATCTTCTTTATAGGTCCATAAAAAGTGCTACAAGCCACGACAAGTATTAGACCAATTTAATCTATGGAAGTATGTCATGTGCATATCAATGATGCAGCACAATCAACAAGCGTTATCTGAAAAGAGAATAGTGATATCTCACAGATGAAATAGTAACATTTGGTGATGCCTAATACAACTTACTATAAGGAATGGAATGTCAATTAGAGGTTTTTTTAATTAATTATGTCAAGTGGGTGCAATTATTTTGACTTGACAATGCAAATTTAAGTGATATTTAAAAGACAAAACAATCTACTATCTACGGACTATCATAAGCTAAGGATATGTAATCGGATGCATCATTCCATGTTCATATCACTGATGCGACGGAGATAACAAGGGTTCTCTGAAAAGGTGAGAAAATGGGGATTCTATGGAATGATTCGTATATTAGGACAACCACATACAAATTCAATTTTACCAAAATTTATCTTTTAAATAATTTAGTGTGAATGCAAAGATGCGGTCCAAATTAAATATGACAAACCAAGCAAGCAACTACGTGAAGAAGTAATGAAAAATCCCTAAAAAGGGAAAAACATTTTATTCATCACTATAGTGTAATTAATAGACATAGTCGACTTATAGACTACTTAGACCGAGTAAGTATAACACACAGAGTCTTTGATTTCTTTTATTGAATACGCCTCAGTCCAGTGCCATCCACGGGAAGCGGTCTTCCCTCATTATCCATCAATCACCCTTCTTCTTCTTCAGCAGTAGAACATCAGTTCCACAAATCAGCAGTAGAGATTAACTTTACAAGGTTTTATGCAAGGTGTATGGAAACTAAGGTTTTATAAAGCTGACAAATGACATAAGAGGATGTATGATTTGGAAAATAAAAAGTGGTTTTGGAAAACCAAATATGGGAAACTTTGCAATAGGTATTGGAAGATCATTTTCACCAAAGTAGGTTTTATAACAAAATCACGAATTTTAAGGCGGCAGGGTCATTCAAATGAAATTAGATCTCGTTTGAACGAAAATAGTAGTTTCGTTTCAACCACATCCAGGTTCATTCTAATGAAAGCCCATCCTCATTCAAACTGCATTAAAACAATCTTTTAATGACCAATCTCTATCAAGACAAAGATATCTCATTTGAAGGTAGTTTGATGGTGTTTCTAATGAGACTTCATATCTCATTCGAACGAGACTTAATCTCGTTTGAACGAGACAAAAAAAACTTTTTATTTTAAATTCTTTTTATAAAAATCCCTAATTTAAAGTAAAACATCTCAGTATATGATTCATATAAAGTGATGAAAATAAAAAATTTATACCTTTAAAAAGTATTGGTGATGATTCCGAAAATGGAGCTCGATCACTAACGTGTCTTTAAATGACGTTGAAGAGAATCTAGATATTCGGTTTGAGATGCCGGTTTGTAACGGGATATGCCAAAACTACCAAAAAGCCTAAGCTATGAGCAATTATAAAATATTGCTCTTACAAATCTCCCCCTTTGGCTATTCCGATATAAAATAAAATCGAAAACCAAATTACAATAAAACCCTCTAAGATAATGAATCATAATGTCCTTCCAAACCCCAGAAATGGAATGACATACGGAACTTTATCTTCAACTGAAACTTTTTTTCGCCTTGGATATCTTTGTCTTCATCTTGTATAGTCCATGAGATTCTCATCAAAGTGCAAGAGACTTACACACATGAAATAGTAAATACCGTGACGCGTACGAGTTTTTAATAAAAATAAAACTCACTCTCAATTTGTTCTCCCCCTTTTTGTCCGTAATAGACAAAGGGTTAGAAGCTAAGCATGGATAATAAGTATCACATGAAGAAACAAAGATATCACCATAAAGATAATCGATAGAGCACATGTAATGATAATTCGAGAGGCATCAAAAGAAGGAATCCCATACTTGGAATGCCTCTATTTTTTTTAAAAAAAATTCAAAATTAGTACTTATAGGTAGAAAAACACATAGTCGCCATGGAATAACACTTGGATATCCGAATCGTGAAAATGAAATGTAATTGTGTGAACATTTTCCATAGAAAAATCAACATAAACATTCATAACATACGAAGTTATGAGACACTTCTAAAGAAAGAACTCAAAATCCACCTTAGCTGTAAAATTATGAACTCAAATGAAATGGACTCAACTTAATCAGTATGCCATAAATTTTAATGATTCTCACACTAATAATTCGAAACTATTTAATATTTTTCAAGGAAGTCCGTTGTGAAAATCCGTTGATCTTTTAATTTATAACTCCCTCAAAATCTCTCATATATAAGAATTCACTATCAAATATTTTGAAGAAATCATATTTCTCATTTATAGTGAAGCATCAATGAATATAAACTATATGGTCTTGGACCTTCTGGTTTTGTGTGTCGTTAATCTTTTTAGGCACTTTCATGCAAATGGTGGCGTTTAATATAAATAATATTTCGATCTTTTGTATCCTCTTTCCATTGCATAACATATAACAATATTTTCTGTGAAAAGAAATTCGAACAATGGGTCTTACATGCACAACTTATCTCTTTTTACATTTGGTTGGTTATAAAGTAGAATTGAGATGAGAACATCGTATTCGACACATGACAAGTAAGTACAATGTTGAAAAAGTTCATGCACGTGTGCAATAAAGGCAACAAAGAATCTAACATTTAGAGAGTAATCGTCAATGATCAACGAAATGTTAACCACACATTTGTAAGCACACTAATCGAAACAAGGTCATGTTTTGAAGCACTATAAAAAAGTCACTTGAATGGATGGAATGTAGGGGTGATTCGAATAACTTAAATGCTCATCCCTATCCGGTGAAAATAGAAAAGGCAAAAATAATTTTTTCCTTTTCAAAAAACATTTATCGAAATAAAATATTTTTTAGTTTTTCAAACTTTTTCTTAAAAACTGAAAATATTTTTGATTTTTCAAAAAAAATTCATATAACGAAACTCTTTTTGGAATTTTTCAAAATATATCAAAAGGAAAACATATCAATACAATGATAATGCAATCTAGCAATAGGAATATAAGATATGAACATGATAATTATCCTATTCTAGAAATAAGTCTCAACCTCAATCGTTAGGCCTGGAGAAGAAGACGTCCTATGAAATTCCTTAATCAAACATTGTGAAGTTTTGACTAAAAACTCTACTTTCTCTCAGAAACTCTCAAAATCTCTATGGTGATGTGCAGGATATGGTAGAGCAACACGTGTGGGAGTGTATGCAGGAACATGTGTAGCAAATCATTTGGGATCATACCGGGGAACATGCATGTAAAAAACTCTCCCTAGATTAAAACAAAACTCTCTAATGTGACCTCTTTGTTTGCAATGGGAAAAAACATACATGGTCTTGTATCGACCTTGATCAAAACATCTGGGAAGAGATGTCCTTGATGGTTTCGATCTCCTAGGTAGGTTAGGACAAGGGCCATAAGGATCCATCACAAACTCGAGGATCGGTTCGGGTGCGACATGGGAAGTGAATTCACCACAATAACCTATTCCTCACCTTTCAACATTGCCTAATGTGGGACCAAGGATCATCTTTCCAACATTCTTAGATATGTCCTCTAAAGTGACCTTGACCTCCCAGGCATGTTCAAGATAAATCTCGAGTTGTGATATTCGGGCTTCAAGTTTCTTATGAGTCTCTAATGAAGCTTCTAATTCTCTCGTAAACTATCCACGGTGTTGGTCAAATCGGTCTTCTCCCTACGTACAAAAATCAACTACTCACATAAAAAAACTTTCACCATCTATAGTTGGCTCACCGGCGCCTCACAATCTCTCAAAATTTCACTGACTTCTCTAAATCAAATACCCTAAGAGATAAATCATTATTAAAGTTTTTTTAGTTTTTAAAGTTTTGGTGTAAAGACCACCAAAGACTTTTTGGAGTTCACCTTCTCCATCATCATGTTCTCTTCCTACTCTCACTTTCACTCTCTTCGGAATGATTTGAAACATCGCCAAGGCTCTCATGCTTAGAAATGTTCTCACTAGCATGGAACAAACTAGAAGTGATAACATGACTTGCCATGAACGCACATAATTTTTTTTCATGTTGTTATTCTTTCATGGAATCCATCGACTCGACATCGCTATCGCTAAGAGTGGCCTAATGTGCAACTTTCTTGCCCTGTCTCTTTAGCCAAGTGGCATACTCATGGGTTTTATGTCCCTTACCCTCACACTCATAACATCTCATATCATCTTTATCACAAACATTCTTTCCCTCATTCCCATTTTTTTTTCTCAAAAATATTTTCTTTCGAAGAATTTTCTTTATTATGAGATTTTTTTGAAATTTTTCATAAAAAGGGCTAAATCGTCAAGCTCAAAATGAAACTTCGACTTTGAATCACAAACCTTTTCTTTCTTATTTTTAGCTTAAGATTTCAAAACAATCCCTATTTCCTTTTTCTTAATAGTTTTGCGAAACATGTCGATTTCATAAGTTTGAAGGTCTCCCACAAGTTCTTCTAACCTAAGAGCATCTAAAATTACCAACGAATTAAGCACAATGACTGTAGGGATAAAACGAGTTGGAATGGATCTCAAAATATTTTTCACAATTCTCGTCTTAGGAATTTTCTCACCCAAATTAAAACTAGAATTTACTATGTTTGACAAACATGCATAAAACTCATCGGAGGACTCGGACTTTACCATGGTAATAGTCTGAAACTCTATGGTGAGGTTTTAAAGCTTAGACGTTTTCACAACATTAGTCCCCTCGTGAGTGAGATCCAAATCTTCTTTAGACATAGTGCACATCATAATGCGGCGGAGCAGGGGTGACGAATCTAGAAATTGCACTTAAACCACAAGAGTTGTATGTACTCCATTTAAATTCATTTTCCGTCCAAGCGGTTACGGGTTTAAGACTTTCGACATTATCACTGGTCACAGTGGGTGGTGTCCACCCTCTTTCACATACAAGCCAAACCGTTTCATCAATTTCTTTTAAATCAGACCTCATCCTAGCTTTTCAATGCGCATAATTATACCCATCGAAAATGGGCAGCCTATTATACAAATTATCCATAAAATCCAAATATTTTAAAGATCACCAATTAAAAAAAATATCCATTTTTTTAAAAAATGATCACACAATATTTAGTGCAACCGACTCTAATACCAATTTGATAAAGTGAGGATTCTATGGAATGATTCGTATATTAGGCCAACCATATACAAATTAAATTTTACCAAATTTGTTCTTTTAATTAATTTGGTGTGCATGCAAAGATGTGGTCCAAATTAAATACGTCAAAACAAAGAAGAAAGTACGCGAAGAAGTGAGGAAAAGTACCTAAAAAGGGTAAAACCTTTTATTAATCACTATAGAGTAATTGACGACCACAATCGACTTACAGATTACTTAGACCGACTAAGTATAATGTTTAAAGCCTTCAATTTCTTTTACAGAATACGACTCAGTCCAGTGTCATCTACAGGAAGCTATGTTCCCTCGATATCTACCAATTAGCCTTCTTATTCTTCTTCAGCAGTAGATACTCAGTTCCACAGGCCAGCGGTAGTGATGGAATCTACAAGGGTTAATGCAAGGTGTACGGAAACTAGGGTTTCATAAATCTCACAAATCACATATAGGGATGTATGATTTGGAAAACAAAAATTGGTTTTGGAACACCAAATATGGGAAACTTTAGAACAAATTTGGAAAATTATTTTTGCTAAAGTTCTTGATAATTTCTAAACAAAACAAGTTTTTCTAACAAACTCACGAATTTTGAGGCGGCGGGCTCATTCGATCGAAATTAGACATCATTCAAATGAAAATAGTAGTTTCTTTCGAACCACATCCAAGTTCGTTCTAACGAAACCCCATTCTCGTTCGAACTGCATTCTAACAAGCTTTAAACGACCAATCTTTCTCATTCGAATGAGACTCAATCGCATTTGAACGAGACCAAAAAACACATTTTTATTTTAAATTCCTTTTATAAAAATCCTCTATTTAAGATAAAACATTCCAGTATATAATTCACATAAACTCATGAGAACCACAAGTTTATACTTCCATAAAGTGTTGGTGATGATTCTCGAAATAGAGATCGATCACTAACGTGTCTTTGAATGAACTTGGAGATAATGTGGATGTTCAGTTTGAGATGTCGGTTTGTAACGGGATACACCATAACTACAAAAATGCCTAAGCTATGAGAAATTATAAAGCTCTTACAAAAGGGAACTATGACACCCCATGGGTGAAATAGTAATATTTAGTGACATGTAATCCCATTTGCTATATGGTAGAAAATTCGAGTTAGAGCTTATTTTAATTTATTCTGACAAGTGAGTGCAGTTAGTTTGACTGGACACCAAAAAATTAAGTTATTTGTAAAAAGACAACACGATCTACTCTTTTGGGCCTGAGATAAGATAAGAACACATCTAATTTGTGGCAGCATGTTATATGCATATCACTGATGCACAAGAGCCAACAAAGGTTCTCTGAAAAGGGAACAATGACACCTCATGGGTGGAAAGATAAAACATGTCAGGGTATGTGTTGCTAGTGTAGAATGCTCCGATACCACTATGTAAGTGCGTATGAACACGCTCAACAAGGATGGTTACAATAACAAATGCTAAATATAATGATTTGAACTACTCAAATCCAATTTTAAATAAATTTTAGGTGTGAAGGCAAATATGTTTTCTAAATATAATGATTTGAACTACGCAAGCAAAGAACACAAATATTGAGGAAAATCCCTTTTCAGGGCAAAACCTTTTAATCATCACTTTAAAGTGTTTTACAAGACTATGGACTTACAGACTACTTAATACACCCACACATATAATGCGCAGTGTATTCAAAACCTCTAAAGAAAATGACTCAGCCTATAGTCATCCACATGTGGTGGTCCACCCTCGGTATCAACCGATTCATCCTTCTGCCTTCTTCTTCTGTGATCCCCTGGGTTCGCAAATTCATCCATAGAGATCTCTCTCAAGAGTGTATACAAGATTCAAAACTTTCTAAGGTTTCAAAAAGATTCACAAAACTATTTGGGGATGCAAAGTGTGAATCAAAAAGTGTTTGGAAACCCAAAGATGGAAAAACTTTGGTGAAGATATTCTGGTTATGTTTTTTTTCAAACTCCCATAAAAAGAAATAAAAACATGTATCTATAGACCTGACAAAAAATTTGAGGCGGCAAAATTTGTTTGAACGAAAATAGAAGTCGTTCGAACGAGAATGTCATCTCGTTAGAACGAAAACCCAGTTCGTTCAAACGAAACTCCAACCCCGTTATAACAAGCTTTTAATGAGCTTCAAAAGAAATCAAACAGTATATTTTGATTTTAATTTTGATCTCATTTGAACGAGATTTTGATTTTGATTTTGAGCTTCAAGACAATTTCGCTCGAACGAGATTTTCATCTCGTTTAGACAAGGTTAAAAAAATAATTTTTTATTTTAAAACTTTAAAAAATCCAGCATCATTTTTTCATAAAAGTAACATCCCAAATAACCTTATGAATAATTTAAAATCCTAAAAGTTGTATACCTTTTGAGATGTTGGGAAGCCTTCAATTTTGGAGATGTTAAGGTTCGATTCATCGTGTCGGCATGTGTCATTTTGTAACGGGATACGCCAAATATGCCAAAGTCCAAATAAAACTAATAAACAACCAAAGCTAAAAAAAATTCCTGACAAATCTCCCCCTTTGGCTATTCCGATACAAAACTAACCAAAACCCAAATTACAAAAATTACCCCTTTATGAAAAAAAATCTTAATACCCTTCCCAAACCCTAGAAATGGAATGACATAGATAAACTTTGTCTCCAATCTCTACTTGTTCTTCTTGATCTTCCCTTGGGTACTTTGTCTTCATGCGGTGCAATATGTTCTTAGATTGGACACCTACACACATAAAACAAAGAAAAATACCTCGTGATGCATCGATATTGAAATAGAAAACAAAAACAAAACTCAAAAAGCAATCTCCCCCATAAATCAAACTCATTTTCAAATCAAATCCCCCCTCAATTTGTTATCCCCCTTTTTTTCAAAATATACAAATGAGTAGAAACTAAATATGAAGAATAAAGTATCACGTAGAAGAAGTAAGATATCATCACATATATATATGTAAACAATGCACGTTGACACGACTCAGAATGTGTATCTAAAGTGTGTGCTCTCTAGGCTCAAGTGCAGGCCTATCGTTCAAGCAATAATCCGACAAGTCGGGTATCGATCCTCAGGGAAAAAGGACAACGGAGTTGTGACGACGGGATAAGATAGAGGAATCCTAACGTTGACTCTAAGAAGAAAAGAAAAAAAATTGATTTGATCTTTTGGGATTGATTACACTAAATGCAATTATGAAACTATGATAAAATATGCAACTAACTAAATTATCTAAATGAAGAAAGAAGAATTAAATTGAAATTGCTAAACTTAATTGATGAGAAAATAGGATGGGAATACAATCCCCCAACCCTAGTGTAATGCAGTGACAACGTCAATCATAAATTTATTCGATTAATTAAAACCCGGAATTTAGTACTCCCAAGTATTATGTATACGAGGTTCAAGCCCGCGTCATACCTAATCTGAGGATGAGTAAATCGGTATCGCAGTAATTACACTCAAATTGTACTCTAAATCATCACGAGTACCCAGAGGCAAACGAGATATAAAGATCCACAATTATTATGAAATTAAGCGATACGATCAAAATTAATCATTAAATTCATCAGATCGACGTTACACACATGCACTAACACATCAGGTTGGGTTCATGCATCCCAACCTTAAAAAAACTAGCCGGACATGTTAACTTGACTAACGCATGAAATAATGACGTTGCATGTGTATGCATTCATGATAAAACTAAATAATCAATTAAGAAAACTAAGCATGCAAGAACAATAATAAGGAACAAGAATTTTGAATTAAAACTGGTAAAAACAAACCCGAAATAATGAATTCTTGAAGTAAATTGTGCCCTTGATGTTCCTAGATGTTCCTCTCCTTTTGTTCTCTCCAAAACTCTCTAAAAGTAACCCTAAAAGCTGCTCCTAGGTTAATGCCTACGTTCCCCACAAGTTTGGAGTGTTTAAAACCTAATAGGAGACTTGGAGATAAATCAGAATAAAATACAAAATTCGCGTGTCAGGTACAGCGAACCGGTTCGGAGGTACAGCGAACCGGTTCGCCCCCCCGAACCGGTTCGGGGTGGGGTTCGCATGTACCAGCCTCGACTTGCTCTCTACACTTAGATTTTTTTTCTGGATTTTCTCTTCTTTTCATGGATTTTTCTTCAACTTCAACTGAGCATAACTTTTCAACCGTAGCTCGGATTTGGGTGCCGTTTCTTCCAGTGTTCTCGTTGTTCCGAGCTCTTCAACTTCCCAGTTGACTTATTCTTCCGGATCGGGCTGGAAAATTACCGACATGCCCTTGAACTTGCCTTCTTAGCTTTTCTTGCACAGTCTTGTTTCCTCCTTTGCACTGCTTGCATAATTAACCTGTAAAACCAATAGGAGAAGCACGAAACACGCAATACTCGCCAAGAAGGTTAGAAGCATAAAAGTGATTCAAATCCATATATGTTACATCATTCGGGTTCACAAAAGTACTAAAATTAGGGGGATAAATATACAATATTTATGCCCAATCAAACCCCCCTAACTTAGAACTTTGTGCGTCCCGAGCAATGTAAAAGAATGAGAGTAAGAGTAAAGGACACATCAAGGACTTTATTGGGATAGAATACCACTTTCGCGGGCAAGAGATTGCATTTAGCGTATGCAACAAGCCTTTAAACCTCTAGGTTACCCTAGTAGGACGAGTTGTGTCTCGTGAGGGTTTGTAGTGAATATACCCACAAAATTCGACTCAAAGAAAATTCAAAATACGCAAAAATTATACAATTCAAACTTTACCATAAAATATACATCATCAAGTCATATTTACAAGTCTCAAACCGTAGTGTGTGTGTGCGAAGCCGGAAATATAACCGCCAATTTCCATCGATTGATCATTACGTTACTTATCCGAAAATTCGTTTTGATTTCAATTTCTCACGGAATGCACTCACAAACGAATCTCTCGGATTATGGCTATTCTCTAGGCATGTGTGATATAAAGAGTAAATGTAATGGAAGCAAATTCACGCATGCAATTAGAAAGACGGAAATTTTTATAGTGAAAGGATCTCATCAACGGATTACGATTTTAAAAACGGGAACATCGCCTCTATTTCGCGCATTTAACCTCTTATATTATCTTTTGGTGTATTAGCTCTCCACGCGGTACTCAATTTTTGCAATTTGGACTCGGTTAGGACTTTTTCGGGTTAAAGGTTGCATTGGGTAAAATAAAGGCGGTATGGAAGGTTGGAATTGGAAAAGTCATTCGTGATGTCCATTTGTGCATTTCCCGGGTTATTGCTCATTTTTTTTTTTTTTTTACTTATTTTCTTTTCTTGCGATTTTTTTGTTGAGCATTCTTCTATTTTTTCTTGCCCCTTTTTGTTGCACTTTTCGGACTTAACTTCTGAATTTTTGTCATTTTTCACAATTCCGGGCTATTTTGGGTTTTTTGGGTTGTCAAACGAAAGGGAAAATTATTTGGCTCAATTTGGGTTGCAAAGGGTAATTTTTCGCTACTTTTTCTGGCCAATATTTTTGGGGTGACAAACGAGGGCCTACTTCATTGTCCAAAATGCCAATTGCGTTACCATTGGCGTTTCGAGATGAATTTAAGTTTAGAGACTAATTTGACACGTTTTTCAAGGCAACATTGCACGCATTTTTCAAAACCGATCAAATGGAAAAATTTGAGATCAGTGACAACTTATTAAGCGCTAAAAAGAACTTTGAGTTAACAATTAACTCGGATTGATTTAAAATCTCGCAAAACGTGATAGGCTCGAATCTCACCGGGTTTGTTAATCTCCACATTTATTCGTTAAGTCGTCAATTTTCGCACAATTTCCATCTTTGGTCAATTTCGGCTTTGTGTATGTTGGATATTTACAATTTGAGACTTTAAACCGACTTTTAATGATATTTTTGAAAAATTTGAATTCCAATTTTTATTTATTTTGAACAAAAATATTTTTGGCTTTTTCAAAATTTTATGATTTTTTTGGAAATTTTTGGGCATTTTTGAAAATTTGTGAAGTTTTAGAAATACGCACTTGTGACCCCCCCTAACTTAGACTTTTGCATTGTCCTCAAGCAAAAAGGACTAAAATCTAATTCAAAGCGAATAATAAGTGCGGGAAAATAAAACAATCAAATATAAAAAAAATGCAAGTTTGTATTATAACCAATAGAAGCTTGTGTTACATAAGAAAAGGAAAAAATCAACTGTTAACAATGTGAAAGCCCTACCACTACTAACAATTAAACCAAAAGAGAAATACAATGAAAGCTCATGGGGGAGGTGGGTGGGAGGAGCTCGGTGCATTCGGGTCATAGGGGTCATAAAAGAAGGGGGGAGGAGGACCACCAAAGTTGAGCTGGTGAAGGTGGACTTGCAGTTGATACATCATCGGGTGTCCCTCCGGTAAGCCGCTTGATCTTGATTGTATTGGTTGATGAACCCGTCGAGACGGGACTCAACCGCTGAAAGGCGCCTATCGAAGTTTGCCCCCGGGGGCTCGAAATCGGAATCCTCCTCCTCATTCTCAAATTCCTCCTCGTCTACATCCATCATCGGGTCATCGGGAGCTTCCTCGGCCACGTCCTCCTCGTGAATAGGACGGTCGGGGTGAGCCACGCGCATTTGGCGCTCACTTCGAGTTGTGGATGTGCCGCCTACGGGGCGAGGAATTCGAGTTTGGTGTCCGGGTTCATCCACTCCCGCATCCATCAAGAGCTCCGTAATGAAACGGGCGTATGGGAGTGCCACCTTACCATTCTCGTCATAGGCGGCATTGAGGATATCCGCGTAGAAGACTTGGGCAAGGTTGATGGTGCTCTCGGGGTCCAAAAAATAGTAGAGGAAATTGGTGTGACGGGACCGGACCACCGAGTCATTGGTGGTTTGGTGGATGGCACCACAAACAATGATGTGAGTGAAACGGACCGTGGCGGCCAATCCACCAATGGGGAAGCTGTCGCGTGTCCATTCCGCCCCGGGTGCCATGCGGGCAACGCATTCGTCTTTTGTGTGTGGGGCACCATTGTTGGGGTATTGGAAGGGCACGGGGAGGATCACCCCTTTGGCACGCATTTTGCGTGCAATGAGAGCTGCCGAGAAGGGAATGGTGATACCGTCGAGATACGCCTCGTGAAGTGTGGAAGATTTGCGAACCAAGGTCGCATAGAATTGACGAATGGCGGTCTCAAAAACGTTATTGCATGTAGGGGAGAGGAAAGAGCACCACCCACGGCGGTCAAAAAGGGCGGTGACTTCGCCCGGAAGGGTGTCCCAATCCACGAAGCGCTCGATGTGAATGGCGCGCGTGGAGGAGAAGTAGATCTCGGACCAATGGCATTCTTGGACGCATCGGAATACCCCCCTACCCGGGTCATCAAGTATGGTGGTCTCATCATATTTCCTTGGGCGGGGAGCGGAGCGGCGCGGCATTTTGATGGAAAAGAGGGAGAGAGAGGAAGAAAATATGGGAGAGAAGAGAGTGAGGGAGAATGTTTTGGTGTGAAAAATGGAGGAGGGGTGGGGTGTATTTATAGGTGTGAAGGGGTGTGTTTTTGGTGGGAAATATGAAAGGTTGGGAAGGAGAGGGTGGAGGGAATGAATTGGGATGAATTTGGGAAGGGGGGAAGGATTTGGAGGGAAGAAAAACGTAGGGGGAAGAAGGGGAAAAGAATGGAGGGAAAGGGAATGAACTAGGAGAAAAGAGGGGGAAGAATCTGACAGGTACAGCGAACCGGTTCGGGGGTACAGCGAACCGGTTCGCCCCTCCGAACCGGTTCGGGGGTACAGCGAACCAGTTCGGGGGTACCAGGCTGGTCTAATCGAGGAAATTCACTCTTCTCTCCATTTCTAAGTGCTCTCTCATCCCCTAACTTGTGCATACTGCCCCTAAAAACCTTCTAGACCCTCGGGCTCTCAAAAACTTCCTCGAATACGACCTCGAAAAGCGTACTAGCACCCTCGAAAAACGTGCTAACCTATCTCTCATGCAACACAGGCTCCAGACTCCTAACGACCTATTTACACATGACTATTTTACACACAAAATCACCCCATACGCGTCGGGGGTGCGACGACCTCACTCGCTTAGCTCAATTGACCCCGTAAACAGGGTCCGATAACCAAATCGTGTCGACCTCATCCACAAACGCCTCTAGGTATGGCTTTAGGCGTTGTCCATTTACCTTGAACGTGTTTTCCCCTTTTAAATCGTTTAGTTCAACAGATCCATGGGGAAAAACGTTCTTTACGACGAACGGGCCAGACCATCGTGACCGCAACTGGCTGGGAAGAGGTGAAGCCGAGAGTTGCATAGAAGAACTTTTTGCCCGGGATGAAACTCTTTCTGTCAAATGATGCTATCATGAGCAAGTTTCATCCTCTCCTTTGAAATTTTGGCATTCTCATACGCATCATTGCGTAGTTCTTCTAACTCAATCAATTGTAGCTTACGGGCTTCACCGGCCTTGTCCAAGGCATAGTTCAATTGCTTAATTGCCCAATACGCTTTATGTTCGAGCTCAACAGGGAGATGACAAGGTTTGCCATACACAAAATGGAAATGGGACATTCCAAGTTGATTTTTAAACGCGGTACCATAGGCCCAAAGTGCATCGGTCAATCTAAGGGACCAATCTTTCCGGGTAGGATTGACGGTCTTTTCAAGAATGTTCTTGATCTCCCGATTTGCTAGCTCGGCCTGCCCATTCGTTTGTGGGTGATAGGTCGTCCCAACCTTGTGGACGACCCCATACTTTCTCATGAGCTTTTCAAATGGCCTATTGCAAAAGTGCGTGCCATTATCGCTAATTATCGCTTTCGGTGCTCCGAACCGAGAAAGTATGTGTTCCTGTAGAAACTTTATCACCACTTTGTTGTCATTAGTCCTAGTAGCTATAGCTTCTACCCATTTAGAAACATAGTCTACCGCGACTAGGATGTATAGGAAACCAAAGGATGGGGGGAAGGGACCCATGAAGTCAATACCCCAACAATCGAATATCTCAATGATGAGTATGGGGGTAAGGGGCATCATGTCGTGTCGAGAAATGGCTCCCATTCGTTGGCACCTATTACATGACTTACAAGCGTCATTTGCATCCCGGAAGATTGTGGGCCAATAGAGGCCGCTTTGCAGAATTTTAGCGGCCGTCTTTTTCGCCGAGAAGTGGCCTCCACATGCTTCCGAATGACAAAACTGGATGACCTTTGGAATCTCGTCATCCGGTACACATCGTCGGATGATTTGGTCGGCGCAATATTTAAAAAGGAATGGATCATCGTAAAAGAACATGCGCGACCAAGTAAGAAACATCTTCTTATCTTGCGGTGTCCAATAGGGAGGGACGGCTCCCGTGACTAGATAGTTCACTATGTCCGCAAACCAGGGATAGGAAGAGGTGGCAAATAGTTGTTCATCCGAAAAGTGCTCGTCTATGGGTATGGGATCACTAGGTACGTCGGACGAGAGCCGAGATAAGTGGTCGGACACGACGTTTTCTACTCCTTTCTTGTCTTTGATGGAGAGATTAAACTCTTGTAGGAGTAGGATCCACCTTATGAGGCGCGGCTTGACGTCTTTCTTCGTGAGTAGATATTTTAAATCCACGTGGTCGGTGAAGACAGTGATAGGAGAACCAATGAGATATGATCGGAACTTATCAAGGGCAAAGACTACCGCTAGCAACTCCTTCTCCGTGGTAGAGTAGTTGAGTTGAGGTCTGGCAAGGGTCCGGCTAGCGTAATAGATGACATGAGCTTGCTTATCTTTACGTTGGCCCAAAACGGCCCCAATTGCGTAATCGCTTGCATCACACATAAGTTCGAACGGTAGGGACCAATCCGGAACTTGCATGATGGGAGCGGACACGAGCATGTTCTTTAATTTATCAAAGGAGCTTTGGCATGCCTCGGTCCACTCAAACGGGTTATCCTTCATGAGAAGGTTGCTTAAGGGTCTAGCGATAGCGCTAAAGTCCTTAATGAACCTTCGATAAAACCCGACGTGACCCAAGAATGAGCGCACGTCTTTAAGCGATCTCGGTGGGGGAAGGTCAGCTATGACATCTATCTTAGCCCTATCAACTTCTATGCCCTTGGATGATACTATGTGACCAAGAAATATTCCCTCAGTGACCATGAAATGGCACTTCTCCCAATTCAGCACTAAGTTCTTGTCCACACACCGGGTAAGTACTTTTTCCAATTTGTCTAAACAATTATCGAAAGAGGTGCCAAAAACGCTGAAATCGTCCATGAACACCTCAAGTCCTCTCTCGACCATGTCGCTAAATAAGCTCAACATGCACCTTTGAAAGGTCGCGGGTGCATTACACAAGCCAAATGGCATACGTTTGTAGCCAAATGTACCAAAAGGGCAAGTGAACGTCGTCTTCTCTTGGTCAAGTACATCTACCTCAATTTGGTTATATCCAGAATAACCATCAAGGAAGCAATAGTAAGGGTGGCCCGCAACTCTCTCAAGCATTTGATCGATGAATGGCAAGGGGAAATGGTCTTTTCTTGTTCCCGCATTGAGTTTCCGGTAATCAATGCAAACACGCCAACCGGTGGTGGTGCGTTGGGGAACAAGCTCTCCCTTGGTATTCTCAATCACAGTCATACCCGACTTCTTCAGGACGACTTGAATAGGGCTCACCCATTTGCTATCCGAGAATGGGTAGATAATCCCGGCATCCAATAGTTTGATGATCTCGGTTCTCATAACTTCTTTCATATTGGGATTCAGTCTTCTTTGCATTTCTCTAGAGGGCTTGACATCCTCTTCGAGATGTATCTTGTGGGTGCAAATCAAAGGACTTATCCCCTTCAAATCAGCTATACACCAACCAAAATCACTCTGGTGCTTCCTCAGAATTCTCATCAATTTGCCCTCCTGCCCTTCGTCTAGGCTAGAGGAGATAACAACAGGAAATGTCTCATCCTCTCCTAGGTATGCATATTTGATATGGGAGGGGAGTTTCTTTAATTCGAGGGTTGGAAATTTTTCACTGGAAGGAGCCATATGTGTATCCCTCGGAGGTAGTTCCTCGAATCTAGAAACCCAATCAATCTCTCTCACGTCCTCGTCCGACGCACTCTCATCGAGTAATTCTCTCAACCTTCCAACATCCCTCTCGAAGTGGGTAGACGTCCCCTCACACTCAAAGCTTGTCGCTAAACATGACTCTAAGGCGTCGCCACAAAAAGTTTCCTCGAAGTACTCTTCTACTACCTCATCTATGAGGCTCACCGCATGAAGATCATCTTCCTCCCCTGCATTTTGGGCTATGTGGAAGATGTTGGTTTCCAAGGTCATGTTCCCAAAGGTGAGCTGCATTCGCCCATTCCTTGTGTTGATGATTGCATTAGCTGTAGCTAAGAAAGGGAGACCAAGGATGATGGGAACATGGTTGCTTGAGTTAAAGGAGGGCTCCGTGTCCTAAATGACAAAATCTACCGGGAAATAGAAAGTGTCCACTTGGACGATCACGTCCTCGACTATGCCTCATGGAATCTTCACTGATCGATCCGCCAATTGGAGAGTGACCTTTGTGGGCTTGAGGTCGCCCAAGTCAAGTTTCCTATAAATGGAGTAAGGAAGTATGTTTACACTTGCTCCCAAGTCAAGTAAGGCTTTCTCAATTTTATTATCTCCAATGATGCATGATATGGTGGGTGCACCGGGATCTTTAAATTTAGGTAGGAGATCATTTAACAGAATGGAACTCACGTTCTGAGCTAGGAAGACGTTCTTTTTAACTTTCATCCTTCTTTTTACCGTTAACAAGTCTTTGATAACTTTGCCGTAGGCTGGAATTTGTTTGATGGCATCAAGGAAGGGTAGATTCAGCTTCACTTGCTTTAGAACTTCTATCACTTCATCACTTGGAGTCCCTTTTTGATTAGGAATCAGTCTTCGACGAAATGGTGCTGCGGAGGGTGTTTTAACTACCACCTCAGGCTCACTAGTGTCTTCCTTATCACTCTCGTCCAAGGGGACATCTTCGGCCTCTTTCGTGCCGGGCAAAATCTCCTTGTCTTTTGTTATGTCGTGTGGAGGAGGTGATAAATCAACGACTCATCCACTATGAAGAGTGGTCACTGCTTGACATTGCTCCTGATGTTCAGTGGATGTGGAGCTAACACTAGTTTGACCTTGGGGAGGTCGTTGGCCTTGGGTAGGGAATTTGCCCTTCTCTTGAACACTCAACGAGGATTGTATCTTAGACAGGTTTGCATTTAGGTCGCCAATGAGACGATCATACTTGGCATTGGTTGCGGCCTGGCTTGCGATGAATTGATTCACAGTATCCTCGATAGTTCTCCGCTGTGGCGGGATGTAATTTCCATGAGGTGGTGGTGCTTGCACATGACCTTGCATGTGTGGAGCTTGTTGAAATTGTTGTGGCGGAGGAGGGGCAACATGCGAAGGAGGGTTCATTGCAGCATGTTGTTGCCCGTAGCTAAAACCGGGATGATTTTTCCACAAAGGGTTGTATGAATTCCCGTACGGGGCACCGAAATTACCCTTAAAGCCTCCTATACCACTAACTTGCTCCTGCAACATTACTTTGCAGGCGGGTATCGTCGGGCATTCCTCAGTTGAATGTCCCGCCTCACAAATTGCACACACCTTTTCGACGGGATTCTTGATGGATCCAACCACCTCACATAAGTCTCGCAGTCCTCTCTCAATGGTGTCCAACCGACAGTCCGACATAGAATTCTTATCTACGTGGAATAGACCGGATGTCGACGGAGTGGTGGTAGATTGTCGATTTCGGTTTTGAGCGTTCGGATCAGAGGTATCCCAGGATTGGGTAGTCTCAGCGACATACCTCATGTGGAGATCAGCGTCATGGGCATCTAGATCGACAAATGGACCACTTCCCATGGTTTCAACAAGCTGTTTAGAATTAAGATTTAACCCATTATAGATAAAGGAGATGATTTGCGATGGGTCAAATCCATGATGGGGGCACGAAGCCACTAACTCGTTGAAACGTTCATAACATCGATGGAAAGGCTCATTTTCTTGTTGCCTGAATGCTTGAATTTGAGCCTTTATAGAGATTGTTCGATGTGTTGGGAAGAATTTCTTGAGAAATTTAGACTGTAGCTCATTCCAGGATGGAATCGATCTTGGAGGTAAAGACCATAGCCAAGCTTTGGCTTTATATTTAAGCGAGAATGGGAAGAGTTTGAGGGAGATTACCTCTTGTGTGCAGGTTTGATCGTTGAGAGTATCACACACGTCCTCAAATTACCTTATGTGGAGGTATGGCTTTTCAGAATCCATACCGTGATAATGCGGTAGTGTCTGGATCATCCCATTTTTGAAACGGAATTGCCCGGCATTATACGGGAGTATAATGCATCCCGGAGTGACAATGCGCTCGGGATATAAGAATTCTCTCAACGGGCGGTACGGGGGCTCGTCCTCATCGGCAGTTGCATTACTGTGCTGCGACATCTCTCTTTCACTCGACGATTCGGCGTTCTCACTGGGTGTGCACGACGTGTATCCTACGAAGGAGAAGGGAGTGTTTCTAGAGATTGAATGTGACGGTGTGGGGGGTGGGATCCAGAACTGTGGGGCTTGTGGAGTGTGGGGACTGTCAGGATTATACTCAACAAGTGGATTTTCGTGAATGCTGGTTGGAGTATTATGGGGTGTGGGAGTGGTTTCAGAATTTTGCATTAAGTTCAGGAGAGATGACAATTGTGAATCTTTTTGGATTTTTATTATTTTTTTGATTTTTTTTTTTTTTTTGATTTTTGAATTTTTGGTCAAAGCTTTGGATTAACTCGATCTAATCCTAAGTCTACCTAATTCCCCGGCAACGGCGCCAAAAACTTGACACGACTCAGAATGTGTATCTAAAGTGTGTGCTCTCTAGGCTCAAGTGCAAGCCTATCGTTCAAGTAATAATCCGACAAGTCGGGTATCGATCCTCAGGGAAAAAGGACAACGGAGTTGTGACGACGGGATAAGATAGAGGAATCCTAACGTTGACTCTAAGAAGAAAAGAAAAAAAATTGATTTGATCTTTTGGGATTGATTACACGAAATGCAATTATGAAACTATGATAAAATATGCAACTAACTAAATTATCTAAATGAAGAAAGAAGAATTAAATTGAAATTGCTAAACTTAATTGATGAGAAAATAGGATGGGAATACAATCCCCCAACCCTAGTGTAATGCAGTGACAACGTCAATCATAAATTTATCCGATTAACTAAAACCCGGAATTTAGTACTCCCAAGCATTATGTATACGAGGTTCAAGCCCGCGTCATACCTAATCTGAGGATGAGTAAATCGGTATCGCAGTAATTACACTCAAATTGTACTCTAAAACATCACGAGTACCCAGAGGCAAACGAGATATAAAGATCCACAATTATTATGAAATTACGCGATACGATCAAAATTAATCATTAAATTCATCAGATCGACGTTACATACATGCACTAACACATCAGGTTGGGTTCATGCATCCCAACCTTAAAAAAACTAGCCGGACATGTTAACTTGACTAACGCATGAAATAATGACGTTGCATGTGTATGAATTCATGATAAAACTAAATCTAAACATGTAAATACGTATTATGAATGCGAAAACAAGTTGAATCAATTAGGAAAACTAAGCATGCAAGAACAATAATAAGGAACAAGAATTTTGAATTAAAACTGGTAAAAACAAACCCGAAACAATGAATTCTTGAAGTAAATTGTGCCCTTGATGTTCCTAGATGTTCCTCTCCTTTTGTTCTCTCCAAAACTCTCTAAAAGTAACCCTAAAAGCTGCTCCTAGGTTAATGCCTACGTTCCCCACAAGTTTGGAGTGTTTAAAACCTAATAGGAGACTTGGAGATAAATCAGAATAAAATACAAAATTCGCGTGTCAGGTACAGCGAACCGGTTCGGAGGTACAGCGAACCGGTTCGCCCCCCCGAACCGGTTCGGGGTGGGGTTCGCATGTACCAGCCTGGACTTGCTCTCTACACTTAGATTTTTTTCTGGATTTTCTCTTCTTTTCATGGATTTTTCTTCAACTTCAATTGAGCATAACTTTTCAACCGTAGCTCGGATTTGGGTGCTGTTTCTTCCAGTGTTCTCGTTGTTACGAGCTCTTCAACTTCCCAGTTGACTTCTTCTTCCGGATCGGGCTGTAAAATTACCGACATGCCCTTGAACTTGCCTTCTTAGCTTTTCTTGCACAGTCTTGTTTCCTCCTTTGCACTGCTTGCATAATTAACCTGTAAAACCAATAGGAGAAGCACGAAACACGTAATACTCGCCAAGAAGGTTAGAAGCATAAAAGTGATTCAAATCCATATATGTTACATCATCCGGGTTCACAAAAGTACTGAAATTAGGGGGATAAATATACAATATTTATGCCCAATCACACGTCTAATCATAATCTCAAAGGCATCACCAACTATTTTTGAATTTTTTTCAAAAAGTGTAAATTTTACCAATACAACACCATACCATATATAATATATGAAAAATATACCAAATAAAATCTGGCACACATATATAGGTATAAACAACCGCATACATGACACAAAACACATAAGTTTTACACACTAGCATTGTATCGATGTTTCTAAACATTGTTGGGCTTGTATACTAAAAGTCATGGTTCACTAGTGAATTTTAGTATGCTTATTTAATGAGAATCTACACAAGTGATGTTTGCTTCATATTATTTTATATATTTACGCATAGGTGTCTTTTACTCTACACAGTAGATGATTTGGTGTGTAGAGTCCATGATGGGACATATGCCCCTAAATTTTAAACTCAAATTATGGGATGGTTCAATGATATACAAATTTTTAAACTATTTTTTTTTTAATTTCTTCAAATTAAAATTAAAGTGAAATTAAATTAAAACCAACATTTTATATTTCACTTAAACAAAGATTCAATTTAATTCAAGGTGAAATTATGCCAAACAACCTAAGCACACATTTTGCCAAGTTAATTATGCCTACTTGAATTAAATCAAATAAAAAATTACCCAAACATGATTACCACCAAATTACAACATTTTTGTGATTTAAACTTATTTTTATCTTTTCATTCCTAAGCATGCATCTAGGTGTTTTTGCAATATAAGAAAATAAATCAAACTACGTGGCAATGTATGAGGAAAACCCAGAACGGGAAAAACATCGAACAACCCAGCCTACAAATCCACTAAGTATGGTATTTTTACAAAGACTGCGACAGAAAGACTTACAACACAGACTCAACTCCCCAAGCCTTTATGCTCCTTTGCTCTTCAACCTCCGCCTAACAGATAACTCCAAAATCCACCGATGGGGCTCAGCTATCATCAACCACACACGAAGCCTTTCTCCGTATGTGTACCGCAAACTAAGAACGGAGACCTCCATAGGAAACGTTTTCTGATTTTTGGGATGAGAATGAACCCAGTGCCAACAACATGATCTTAAATAAATAATATATATATGGAACTTGGATCATAAGAAACTATGGGTGTAAACATGTGTTTTCGAAGCAATTTGATCTTGAAAACTTAACACATAAATGTAATTTTTGGATGAAAAATATTTGATCTCAAAGTTTTAGAATTCCTCCAAAAAGTTGTGTCAATAACTACCTTCCCACCCCTTTTAAAACTGTTAAAAAGTAGTGGGGTAATGGGTGGTTGAAAAAAGAAAACTGGAAAAAATGGACAAAAAACTACGAGGTCATGCGAACGACTTTTGAAGTTCTTTCGAATGACTTGGTTCGAACGAGAATTCAGTAGGAAAAGTTTGTTCGAACGAGAATTCAGTAGGCAAAGTTTATTCGAACGAGAATTCTGAAAACATCTTGTTCGATATCTCGTTTGAATGGCTTCGTTCGAACAACCTCATTTTAACGAACTTATAACCAGAAAAAAAAGAGATTTAGAAAATATCGTTTGAACCTCGTTAGATATGTCATTCGAACAACCTCGTCCGAACGAGGTGAAATGTCATTTGAACGACGTTTCAGAAAAAAAAAATCTTTAAAAAATAAAAAAATCCATTTTCAACTTAAATTTTAATAAAAATATAACGCCCAAAAATAAATTCTAAGTACCTATATATATTAATGCATTCATACCTTTAGATACTTTGGAATCCAAATATTGATGCCGTGAAACTTGGCACGAAAAAAGGACAAGGATATAATTCTCAATTTTTGGCCTCTATGCCTCCAACACTTCAAATTTCATAGGCTTGAGGTACATGATACGTCGTAAATATTGCGTATTTCACCCGTTAACCTACGCGTTATTAGCCCCCTCGGGTATTTTAATCCCTATATTTATGCTCGTTAACCAGACAACCTCGAATTTCTATGTTAACATGTTTTGCAGGGGTTAATTGAGCTTTTGTAGGTATTTGGATGCTTAGTATGAACTTCGGATGCGTTTCGCTCTATTTCCGTACACAACCGCACGTTCAAGGGCAATCCGGTCATTTCACAGATTGGGCACCTGGCTCGACATCTGCACAAAAGTTGTAGCTCTCCTCGGTAGCTTCGCGTGGCCGTAAACGGTGCGCGATTCTGATTCATAACGACAAAGTTACGGCGGTTTGAGCGATGATGGATTGTATGCCAATGCAGGGGAAATTACAGGCTGCCATTGCTTGATCGCTCGATCGAGCCTGAGGGTCGATCGATTGAGCCTTATTATTTTTGCCACGATTTACACTGTCGATCGATCGACGACAGGGGTCGATCGATCGATCCCCTGTTTTCTCCTGCAGATATTTTCTTTCTTTTCTTTCTTCTTTTCTTTTATTCCAACTTACTATATAAGATAGTTTTTGTTGTAATAAAAGGGGGACTCTCATATTCTGATTTAGATAGTTTTAGTTAGGGTTTGGTTTGGATAGTTCATTTTCTCTTCTTCTTGGATTGACAACCCATGTGGTTTTGTAAGACTGAACTATTCACTTCCTCTCCATTAATATAGTTTGTTCTTCATCTTTCCTTGCCATGTAATTTAGTTTCCATGCTTTCTAACTAGTTTACTTGCTTTAATTCTTTCTTTCCTAGTCTAATTAACATAATTTAGTTTAACTCACCATGCACCCTTAGATAAATAGGGTCGGGATTTCATTTCCGCCATTTTCGGGCCCCGAGCTCCGAAAACTAGGTTTCGTGCAAAATCACGTTTAATTGAAACCGCGTGTATTAAAGTTGGATTGTTATGCGTTTAACTTTATTTGTCATGCAACTTTAGTGTTTATAGCGACAATCCGAATTTAATCCGCATGCGACCATTTCCCATTAAATGTTTAATATCGCAACTTTGGCTTAAATTCCTTATTGTTTGATGTTTATGCTTAATTGGATATGCTCGATTAAATTGCTTTCGAGCCTTAACTCTAGTTAGTAGTTATTTCGATCCGTGTGGTAGGATGCGATCCCGATCCTCACTTTCTTTTAATTTAGCGTTAACTTATTCTTTTCTTTTGTCACCATTTCCAACCTATCATCTTTTACACTTTTATTCAAGAAGTAATTAAACAATTAACATCTAAAATTCAATTACTCCCTGTGGATTTCTCACGACACCCGACTTACCGCTGTGCTTGCTTGTATAGTGTAGTTGTAGTTTAGGTTCTTTTGTATCGCGGCGGCGAAACACACAACGATTGTGTCCTCACACGAACACACTTTTTCCGCCCGGTCATAAAATGGCATCGTTGCCGGGGAGTATGTTTTAGATAGTAATTGTTTTATTATTTTGTAGTATTTTTCCTTTTGTAGTTGTATTCTTTGTTTTAACCTTTTTTGCAGGATAGCATATTTGAGCGCTAAGAAACTTTGATTCGTGGTTGCTCACTTTCTTGCTCGGATTCTCCATCTACAAACAACGAGGTAATCATGTCCTACTATTATAGTTATTACGGTTATTCTAATGATTCATACTTTGGGGATAGTTTTCAAGTTTTTCATTTTTAAGATTTTCTTGAAAATGAAAGACTTGAAAACATTTATCGCAATGAAAATCGTTATTGGGAGCTTGAGTTGGATTCATTATTCGAATCCAATGGCGTTTCTTATTTCATTACTTTCGAAGACGAGTTTCAACCAAATGAGGAGTCCGAGGCTCTTGAGCCGAGGAAGCCTACTTTGGAAGAAACTTTGCTTCTTTACTCCCAGGGTTTGGATAGCTTAAATGATGCTGGAATGAGACTTGGAGCACTTTGCAATGAGATGAATTCTTATGCACAAAACAACGAGGAGGTGGAAACTTGTGTTTCACCTCAATTTTTCAAAGAATTTCTCATCGAATGTGAATCTCTCTCCCCCAAAATTCAATCTCCTTCCGACGATAAGTTAATGGAGATTGAATTTATTTCATTACCATATACGTTTTCCGTCATTGAACCATTAGAATTATCTGTTGATTCCTATGAGTCGGTAGAAACTTTTAAAACTTCCACACTTTTTGCCGATGAGGACTCTTTACAGGACTTGTTTTCCATGGATGGTATCCCGACGTGTGCACCATCTCCCATTCCGGTTGAAAAATCTTTAGGAGATGAGTTAACTTTTCTTGGACCTCAGGTGTACCTTTCCCCCTTGTTATCCAAATCCCCCATCGTCTGCCCAGAATTTCAAATTGGCGATGGTTCATTTCTTTCACCGCCCACATGCCTTCTGTTGTTCAAACGGAATTCCTATTTTCTGGGAGGCATGCATGTTTGGGAGGGTCCACCGTTGATCCGCCAAATTCAAATTGTGTTTTGGATGGACCCTCAAAAGTTTAAACTTTTGGTATATAGTTAATTGCACATCCTAAGTGTAGCTTGTATATACTAACTTCTTCATTTTTGTTTTTCTTAATTTTAGCCTAGTGTAATTACTTAATCTCTTTTTATTTCTTTTTGTATGCTTGGTTCCGTAGGTTCAACGGACTTGAATTTGCAGAGACTACGCATCCCGACACTCATTTCTTAAGAAAACAATCAAAAAAGTCATAAAAACATTTTTTTTCCTTTGTTTTTCACACGCACATTCTCACGCATTTGCATTTGCTTTTCTTTTTTTTATTTTCTTTTATTTTTCATTTTGTCGTGATCATGCGTGTGTGTTGCTCATTGTACATATTTTTATTTTTTTTGCATAGGCCTTTTTGTCTGTATATTTAAGTCTATGTGTAATTAATTTTATTTTTATTTTTATTTTTATATTTTTATTTCATATTTTTATGTATATATATATATATATATACTATATATATAGTTATTTTATATTTAGACTCCATATTTATCCCTTATTTACAATCCCCCCCCCCCCATTTAATAAAGGATGCAGTGTGCCTGGCCCTGCTCGATCGATCGATCAAGCCTGGCCTCGATCGATCGATCGAGCAGGTTAAAGCCGAGGGCTGCTACTTTTTTTCCCCTCTTTTCTCTTATTCTCTCCCCTCCACTCTCAAACTGGTTCGTGCCCTAGATTTTCCCCACACACATTTCTTCCATTTTCATCCAAATTCTACATATTCAAGGTATAATCTACATTACTTTTACATGAATTTGTAGCTTTTGTTTGATTTGTGTCACAAATTACATGTTTAAAACCCTAGGTTGACATATGTTTGAATGTGGTTGTTTGCCCCTGATTTTTTGTTGTTCCAACCCTTGTTTTTCATGATTCTTGATATAAATCCACTCATGAACAAGTTTATATTGCTGTATTGTTGTTTTGTTCATGAGTGGGGGGATTTCGTTGGTTCAATTCGGTAATTTCAACCTTGACGCACATTGCGCACGCCAAGTGTTCGTCAAAATGCCTAAAACATATTTCAATCCAATTTTTGACGCACACTTGGGTGATTTTCATGCCTTGTCGCATTCCGACATTCTTCATCGTAATGTTGCATATTTTCACCTCGGTTTTGTGCACTTGCACCACCATTTCAACTTGTACACTACTAACCATAAATTGTGCTTACACTTTGCTTTGTATTGTGTAATTCTTGTTTTGTAGGTTGAAATGGCACCAAAGAAATACTCGTCTACTAGGTGTGTGCCCGCCGGGGGCATTGATGGTTTCCGCTGCGAGCAGGAGCGAGATTGGTTCCGCGCACACTTTTACACATCCGAGCGACTGCTTGGTTATCATTTTGCGTGGGTCCTTGAGGAGATACCAAGAGAGTCGCGTGTTCTGTTGCGCCGTCAGGGGTGGGAGCCCTTTCTTGCTACTAACGGGCGCGTCAACGAGGAGTTGGTCCGAATATTCTACGCGACGTTATTGGAGGTAAAGGGTAGCAGTTGGCCGACTACATACGAGGCCATGGTTCGTGGGGTGAGGATTCCCTTCAGCATATCTGATTTGGCAGATTTTATGGATGTTCCTCTCCCCGCGGATTCAGTTAGTTTTCTTGATGGGACTATTTTCGGCCGAGGGACATTGATAGAGGCCCTTGCACCGGGCGAGGCGTGGAAGAAGGGTGCTTTCTGCTCGGCTGCGATGGAGGACTTGCCTCGATTATTGCACTACATCAATGTCCATTCCTTCATGGTGATGAACAACCGGTCTGAGGTTCGTCACAAGCATGCCGCATTGATCTACACAATTATCAATGGATTGGGCAGTCTCAGCTTGCCTAGTATTTTTCTAGACATGATGTGCGCGACTGCGAAGGAGATCACATGGAGATTTTCCCTTCCTTTACCTGCCCTCATCACCAGGATTTGTATTTCACACGGTTGCCCGGAGTTTGACGCTGACCGTAAGCATGTGCCACTCGGGCTACTCTCCAAGGACAACATCTCAAAAATGCTAAAGCACGAGTGGGGGCAACCGGCGGGTAAGAGACAGAGGGCAGAGATGGCTGACTTGCCAGATCACGAGGAGGATGAGATACGTGAGATGGAGATGGTTGAGGGTTCGCACGCGCCACACACTGAGGATGATGCTCACTTTGCGGCATTCCAGGCCGTGCAGGACCAGCACTGGGAGGAGACCCAGCTCAGGTGGGCGACTTGGGAGTCCCGCCTGGACCAGCAGCAGGCTCAGCAGGAGCAGTTTTATGCCGAGAAGCGGAAGGAGTGGGCCGTGCAGAGGCAGGCAAGGGCAAAGCAGAGACAGGATTACCGGATGATGCAGCGGATGATGAGAGATCTTTATCTGCAGCGCAGTGATTCCGACACACCATTGCCTCCTCATTTTCAGGACCCCTCTGATCCTAGTGGTTCTGGCCACTAGGCTGTTGCTGTATTGGGTTATTTTTGTATTACGGGATCGGATAGTATATTGTACTTTTTATTTTTATTTTTATTTTTATTTGTATTTCTTTCATTTCACTAGTTGTAATGTATTAAGTGATTTTGTATTGAACTTATGAAATGAGAAATGAAAATGTAGTTTGTGGTTGTTTATTGGATTTTGATGTGTGTGACCTTCCATTTTATAAAATCAAAAAGGTCACCATCAATTTATCTAGTATTTGCACTTCAGCCCCTCTATATTATTGTGACTTGTGACATAGATTCTCTTAACTTAATGCATCAGTACATATTCTTCATATGCTTTGTACTAACTTGTTTTGCAGCTTCATTTGGACTTGTACTTATAGAGATCGCTCCACTTTTGGGTAATATCATTCTTTCCTCGCTTTGTGTTGTGTTCTTTAATGTACGCATTGGGGCCAATGCAACATTTAAGTTAGGGGGTGTAGGATATTCTATCCATTTTGCTGTTTTGTCCTTGGATTTGATTACAATTTAGTTACAAAGCATGTTTTTGTTAAAAAATTGAAAATTTTCAAAAATATTTTCTTTCTTTTTTCTCCTTTATTGGGCATTTTGCCCTTGTTTCCGATGAAATTTTTTAATAATTGCCCGATCAAATACACAATTCAACGATGCATGTTCTCGATTTTAGAAGTTACTGGATTTTAGTCCCTAAATCATTGATATTATGAATAACTTCATGAATTAAACTTTAATCCGTGAACACATGCACCATTCTTGTTATATTGATTTGGTTTAAGATTTTTATAACTCGGTATGCTTTTGTTGTATTGTATATACTTACACCGAGTGATATTAGAGACTTATCTTCATTTGTGAGTGTATACACTATTCTTTCCTCTTTGAAAATGTTACAGTCGTTGGTAATCTCTTTATTCTTTCATTGACCGTTCATTAATTGAGTTCATCCTTGAAATGTGTTACTTGAGCATGATTTTCATATGTTGTTTTGACTCGAGAATTGCGTATACTTTGTGAAATGATCATAGGCCATCTTTTTTTTATCGCCCATATGACCTTGACCTCACCTTTTATATGCTCCTTAGTCAACCCAATTGAGCCTAAATACTAGCCTTTCTTTTCACTACCCAAAATCCCATATCCAACTCCAAATTGGAGTTTTATACCATATATATTACCTTACATACCCTTTTTTGGATTGTTGCTTGGAATTGAATGTTATTATTGTTGTGTGGTTGCAATTTGAGTATGAAAAGAGTAAGAAGTGAAAAGAAAAAGAAAGAAAAAGAGTGATAAAGAGAAAGTTGAAAACAAAAGAAAAACAAAAGAGAAAAAGTGAGAAAAAGGAAGAAAAGAAAATGAAAGAGAAAGTTGTTTATATTGTTTGTAGTGTTTCAATAAGCTTTGATTACTCTCTCGATTGTTTTTTTCTAATGCTCGTTTGGACATCACTTGTCAAACTTTTGATATTGCCCACTTTTTCACATTATTCCGAGTTTCATCCCCAAACACTTTGAATCCGTATATACATCCCTTTCATTTTGTGCCTTAACCTAGCCATACATTACAACCCTATTCAAGTCCTATGTGATCTTAAGTAGATGTAATTCAAATGTTTAAATAGTGTTGATAATCTGTGAAAATGCATTTCGCTTCTTTTATATGTGCGGTGTCCTTTCACTAAGATTGCAATTTTTATTTCCTATATAGCGTTCTTCTTTTGTGACATGTGTGCGGCCTAGTTTCCATTTACATTTAGTCATTATGCCCGCATGTCCCATGTGTTACCTCCCTATTTCAAGTGAATTCATTTGATGAGTGTAATGCCCGTGAGGATTGACTTTTATACATGCTTTGATATTTAGTATCCGAGTTATTTAAGTTTTTCGCCAAATCATACTTTGCATATGCTCACTCCCCTCCAACATGTCAGAGTTTCAATTCATTGAGGTGCATTCGATAATGTTAATAACTACGGACTTCTCATGCGAATTCGTTTGCTATGTTAATAACATGTTGAAATCTTGTTCGCATTGATGAGTTTGTCTTACTTGATTGGGCATATTTTGAGGAAACTTTATGATGTTTGTGGGTTCCATCACTGAAAACCCTCACGAGATGACACTCGTCCACTAGGGTAACCTAGGGGTTTAACGGCTTATTGCATACGCTAAATGCAATCGAATCTCCCGCGAAAGTGGCCTTATCTTTTTATTGCTTTTATACCATACGTTTGTACTCTCTCCTGTGTTGGTTTACTAGTTCTTCTTGTTGCATCCTATTTCATTGTTGGGGACTAGCAATGTGTAAGTTAGGGGGTGTGATATGACGTAAATATTGCGTATTTTACCCGTTAACCTACGCGTTATTAGCCCCCTCGGGTATCTTAATCCCTATATTTATGCTCGTTAAGCAGACAACCTCGAATTTCTATGTTAACATGTTTTGCAGGGGTTAATTGAGCTTTTGTATGTATTTGGATGCTTAGTATGAACTTCGGATGCGTTTCGCTCTATTTTCGTACACAACCACACGTTCAAGGGCAATCCAGTCATTTCACAGATTGGGCACTGTCTTGACATCTACACGGAAGTTGTATCTCTCCTCTCTATCTTCACGTGGCCGTGAACGTTGCGCGATTCCGATTCATAACAACAAAGTTACGGCGATTTGAGCGACGATGGATTGTATGCCAATGCAGGGGAAATTGCAGGCTACCACTGCTTGATCGATCGATCGAGCCTGAGGGTCGATCGATCGAGCCTTATTATTTTTTCCACGATTTACACTATCGATCGATCGACCACAGGGGTTGATCGATCGATCCCCTGTTTTCTCCTGCAGATATTTTCTTTCTTTTCTTTTATTCCAACTTACTATATAAGATTGTTTTTGTTGTAATAAAAGGGGGACTCTCATATTCTGATTTAGATACTTTTAGTTAGGGTTTGATTTGGATAGTTCATTTTCTCTTCTTCTTGGATTGACAACCCATGTGGTTTTCTAAGATTGAACTATTCACTTCCTCTCCATTAATATAGTTTGTTCTTCATCTTTCCTTGCCATGTAATTTAGTTTCCATGCTTTCTAACTAGTTTACTTGCTTTAATTCTTTCTTTCCTAGTCTAATTAACATAATTTAGTTTAACTCACCATGCACTCTTAGATAAATAGGGTCAGGATTTCATTTCCGCCATTTTCGGGCCCCGAGCTCCGAAAACTAGGTTTCGTGCAAAATCACATTTAATTGAAACCGCGTGTATTAAAGTTGGATTGTTATGCGTTTAACTTTATTTGTCACGCAACTTTAGTGTTTATAGCGATAATCCGAATTTAATCCGCGTGCGACCATTTTCCATTAACTGTTTAATCTCACAACTTTGGCTTAAATTCCTTATTGTGTGATGTTTATGCTTAATTGGATATGCTCGATTAAATTGCTTTCGAGCCTTAACTCTCGTTAGTAGTTGTTTCGATCCATGTGGTAGGATGCGATCCCGATCCTCGCTTTCCTTTAATTTAGCGTTAACTTATTCTTTTCTTTTGTCACCATTTCCAACCTATCATCTTTTACACTTTTATTCAAGAAGTAATTAAACAATTAACATCTAAAATTCAATTACTCCCTGTGGATTTCTTACGACACCCGACTTACCGCTGTGCTTGCTTTTCAAGTGTAGTTGTAGTTTAGGTTCTTTTGTATCACGGCGGCGAAACACACAACGATTGTGTCCTCACACGAACACACTTTTTCCGCCCGGTCACAAAATGGCGCCGTTGTCGGGGAGTATGTTTTAGATAGTAATTGTTTTATTATTTTGTAGTATTTTTCCTTTTGTATTTGTATTCTTTGTTTTAACCTTTTTTGCATGATAGCATATTTGAGCGCTAAGAAACTTTGATTCGTGGTTGCTCACTTTCTTTCTCGGATTCTCCATCTACAAACAACGAGGTAATCATGTCCTACTATTATAGTTATTACGGTTATTCTAATGATTCATACTTTGGGGATAGTTTTCAATTTTTTCATTTTCAAGATTTTCTTGAAAATGAAAGACTTGAAAACATTTATCGCAATGAAAATCGTTATTGGGATCTTGAGTTGGATTCATTATTCGAATCCAATGGCGATTCTTATTTCATTACTTTCGAAGACGAGTTTCAACCAAATGTGGAGTCCGAGGCTCTTGAGCTGAGGAAGCCTACTTTGGAAGAAACTTTGCTTCTTTACTCCCAAGGTTTGGAAAGCTTAAATGATGCGGGAATGAGACTTGGAGCACTTTGCGATGAGATGAATTCTTATGCACAAAACAACGAGGAGGTGGAAACTTGTGTTTCACCTCAATTTTTCAAAGAATTTCTCATCGAATGTGAATCTCTCTCCCCCGAAATTCAATCTCCTTCCGATGATAAGTTGATGGAGATTGAATTTATTTCATTACCATATACGTTTTCCGTCATTGAACCATTAGAATTACCGGTTGATTCCTATGAGTCGGTAAAAACTTTTAAAACTTCCACACTTTTTGCCGATGAGGACTCTTTACAGGACTTGTTTTCGATGGATGGTATCCCGACATGTGCACCATCTCCCATTCCGTTTGAAAAATCTTTGGGAGATGAGTTAACTTTTCTTGGACCTCAGGTGTACCTTTCCCCCTTGTTATCCAAATCCCCCATCGTCCGCCCAGAATTTCAAATTGGCGATGGTTCATTTCTTTCACCGCCCACATGCCTTCTGTTGTTCAAACGGAATTCCTATTTTTTGGGAGGTTTGTTCGGAATTAAGCCAGTACTTCAAATTGAATCGATTGGAAATTTTCCCTTTGAAATCTCCCCCTTTGGCTATTCGGGGACAAAACCAAATAAAAAATCCTATGGGTCATCAAGTACATCTAAACTTACTTAATCCCACCCAAAAAAAATGAAAAATACGATGGGTTGACACAACACATAGATGAGAAGCTTTTCCACATGCCTCTTTAACAAATTTTCCATTAGAGATAAATTCCTGCACACTTAAACACACCATCAAACACATAGGGAATATATCAATATAAAATGCGCAAAATAATTTCTTCCCCTTTATATAAAATGATCTACCTAAGAACGTCGCGTCTCCCCCTATGTTAAATCTCCCAAATTAAAGGTCTAGATATAATTTATCCCCCTTTTTGTCTAGGAATAGACAAAGGTTAAAGAATCATAAAATAACTTATTTCTCCCCAATTAAAGCAAAATCTCCCCCCCCCCCCCCCCCAAACGAAATATGGATAAAATTGGAAAAACAAGTTTATCATGCAATGATGTGGAGTGACAATAATAATTAAGAATATTGGCAACAATGAAATTCAACTAATCCATACAAATATCAATAAATATCAACTATGATGCGATAGGAAAAAGATACCACCTATAATGTAAAACGATAAGCAATGGATATCAAACAAAATTTGCAACAAGATAGATACCTATTTGAACTAAAAGCATACATGGACTAGCTAGGAAGGCAAAAACTCAAAACAAAGAATAGCATATATATATATATATACACACACACACACACATATATATATACACACACACATAAGAGATTCCACTAACGCACACGCACATATACATAGGTATAAACACCACACAAGACACAAACTACATAAAGCTTTCCACACTCATATGGCATCAAAGTGTGTAAATATCACGTGGTAAACGAAAATGAATGGGTGTAAAACTAGTAACAAAAGAATTTAGACCCAATCACTTAAACATGTTCACAGAGTTCTTATTTGATTGCAAAACTTTATCAACTAAGATTTAGCCTTGTGTGGCAAGATAAAGTGAACTCGTAGAACAAACAAGCACAATGCATACAAGCCTAGAATTTTGATGATTATACAAATGAATAGCGTCATGCCAATATACGCATAACTAGGATTCATTGTGCAAACCCATTCAAATGTCCATCCAAACTCCCTCAATAAATAATAATGTTCTTTTCTTTTGCATTTGAATGAACATATCAAACTAAACAATATAGGCCTTGGCAATTATATTTAATACCACATTTTTTAGGCCTTGGCTACTTTTATCAATGCCACACTTTTTCATTCATATTTAAATGGTGGCTTAATAAGGACAAGTGTTCCTTTTGTAGCCCTTCCCCCTTGATAAACACAACAAATCAGATAAACATTTCTCTATAATTATTTAAATTCGAGCAACGGTTCTTACATGCACAAATTCCCCATAGTCATAAAATATGTAAATGACAAAATTGATGGGAGAACATCTCACAAAGTTCAAATATAGATGTGGATTCAACGTTCAAACAAGTTCGTGCATGTTTGTGAGAAGGCATATAAAAAGTGAAGCCATTAAGCAAGTTAAACTTAAACTACTCCATGTAAGCATGATAAAGAACATTTTAAGGATTGAAACTCTTAACCAAAAGTTCTAGCCACTTGGAAGCAGAATGATATAGGATTCAAACACAAGGATAAGCCACACAAAAATATGTAAAACTAAAATACAAAAAAAAACAGTTTTTGAGTTTTTCAATTTTTTAACCAAAAAAAAACTACAACTCAAAAGACAAATTAAAAACAAATCTTTTTGTATTTTTCAATTAAGACACATTAAAAAATAAAATAAAAAAGATAGACAAGTCACAATTCTAGCATGTGATATATGATGAAGCATAGTCTAGAATATGACAAACAACTATACAACTAGCAAAAATATATCATGAAGTTCAAAAGCTAAAGTATGTAAACAAAACTAACACAATCAACCTTTAGATTTAGCAAGTGAGGCATCATGTTCAAGTAAATGAGAATCATAAATCCTATCATGTAAAGACATTAAATCGGATCTCTCAACCCAAAGAATTGAAGCATGATTCTCTCGAGTTTTGGTTAATTTGGTGACTTTACCCTTGGACTTCCTAAGACCCTTTCTAAGATCAAAACAAAATTTTCTAAGATGACCCTTTCGATCGCAATGTGAGCAAGTGAAAACACGACGATATGTATTTCCTAAGGATTGATCTTTTCTAGTGTTCCTAGTCAATTCTCCTAAAGTTATAGTTTTGGATTTACTAGCAGAAGTTGTTTGAGTATTGAAGCCAATATCACACATGTCATTTTTTATTTGGACAGTTCCTAGAACTTTATCTAATTTTTTTGACCTATACTCCAAATCAAATTTGACCCGACTTGAGTCTCTCACTTTCTCTTGTAACTCTAAAATTCTCGACTCAAGTAAACACTACTCTCTCCAAAGTCAAGAAGATCTTTCTTCATAGCCTCCATTAAACCTATAAGGCTATCTCTATCACTTTTACATACACAAGCTTCTCTCGAAGAGATATCTCACGTGACCTAAGATCTTGAATTAATTCACTTTCATCATTATCCATGGCATGATCTATCAAACTAGCTTCTAACTTTAGTTTCCCCTTTTTAATTTAAACGATTCAGCATACAACTCTTGAGAGGCTACTTGAAGTTCACTTTCCTCAACCTCTTCTTCATTTTCACTCTCTCCTCCACTGCCTCTACCATCAAACTCTTGGGATTCACAAACAATGGCCTTGGAAGTGTCATGAAAATAAATATCTTCATGGTAAAACTCACTATCAATGCTCGCATGAGTTAAAGTTACGCTCAATGGGGGAATCAGGACCCTCTTCCTTTTCACTTTCACTAAGGGTGGCATTATATGAAATTGGTTGCTTGCCCTCCTTCCTTTGTTTAGTTGGACACTTGAATGCTCTATGTCTATAACCCTCACAACCATAACATCTATTCAACTCATCCTTATTAAGATCTTCATTATGCTTTTTAGGGAATTTTTCGGCTTTGTCATACTTAGATTTATCAAATTTCTTAAAATCGTTTTTAAGATAATCTTTCTTAAACTTAAGAAATTTTCTAAACTTCCTAGCAAATATCTCCATCTCATCAAAATCGATTTCACTCACATCATCCGAAACTTGTTTTTCCTCCTTTCGGGCTTTTAAAGTTATACCCTTATCTTTCTTCTTTTCATCCTTTGAGGAAAAAATGTCAACTTCATAGGTTTGTAAGTCATCTATGAGCTGTTTGAGTTTCATAGGCTAAAGTGGGTAAATAATTTAAAACGGTCAATTTTGGAATAAACCTATCGGTTAATGACCTCCAAATTTTCTTTACAACATGGTCGTCGGATATCTTTTCTCCCAAATTAAAAGATGAATTAACAATATAGGAAAGTCTGGCATATAATTAATCAAAAGTCTCACTTTCTAGCATTTTAATGGTTTCAAATTGAGTTGTGAGGTGTTGGAGTTTTGAAATTTTAATGACATTAGTACCTTAATGGGTGAGTTGGAGAATATCCCAAGCCTCCTTAGATGTTTCACACGTCATAATTCAACGAAACTCATCGAGTGTAACCGCACTAAAGAGAGCATTTAGACCACGTGAATTGAAATTTTTAACTTTTAGTTCATCCTCACTGCTTCTTTCTACGAGTTTAAGAATACGCACATTTTCATGTAAACACGTAGGTGGTGACCACACTCTAACTACCGATTGCAAAACCCGCTCATCTAAAGACTCAAGTGTTGACCTCATTCGGGCTTTCTAATGCGCGTAATTTGAACCATCAAAAACAGGAAATTTTTTAAAAGTCATATTTTCCATAACAAATGCACAAAAAAAATAATCTTAATGCAATAATTTAATGTCCATGCTCTGACACCACTTGATGGGACATATGCCTCCAAAATTTAAACTCACATTATGGGATGGTTCAATGATATACTAATTTTTAAACTAAACAAATTTTAATTTCTTCAAATTAAAATCAAAATGAAATTAAATTAAAACCAACATGTTATATTTCACTTAAACAACGATTCAATTTAATTCAAGATGAAATTATACCAAACAACCTAAGCATACATTTTGCCAAATTTATTATGTCTACTTAAATTAAATTAAATAAAAAATTACCCAAGCATGATTAGCACCAAATTAAAACATTTTTTTGATTTAAATTATTTTTTGTCTTTTTACTCATAAGAATGCATCTAGGTGTTTTTGCAAGATAAAAAAATAAATCGCACTACACGACGATGTACGAGGCAAACCCACAACGAAAAAAACATCGGACGACCTAACCTACAAATCCACTAAGTAAGGTGTTTTTACAAAGACTACGACAGAAAGGCTTACAACACAGACTCGACTCCCTTCAAGACTTGATGATCCTTCGCTCTTCAATATCTGCCTAGTTGATAACTCCGGAATCCACTGCAGTCTTGGAATCCACCGATGGGGCTCATCTACCGTTGACCACACACAAAGCATTTCTCCATGTGTATTGTAAACCCTGAATGAAAACGGATGATGCTAGAATTAGCACTACCAAATCAAATATAATGTATATGAACTCCAACCAGTATAACAATGGTAGAATTACAATATAACGGTGAATAATCAGAACAAATGAGGAGAAGAGGATGAACACAAATATGTATAAGTGGTTAAGCCTAGTTTGGCCTACATCCACTGTGGGGGTGTGTAAATATAAATCCACTAATAAGGCTCTAATGGCCTAGGAATAAAACACATACATAATCTTTCTCTCTCTATAATTGCATAGAGTTTTGCCAGGGTTTGTAGTAAGCGATCCTTTCTCATGGAGATGATGAAGTGTATATATAGTGTTTAGGGGGTGTAATGCAGCCCCAAGCACGCAATAGGCTCATGGTCCTAAAGGTCTCCAGTAGGAAGATGACATTTGTCGCACACATATAATTAATGATGATGCAATATTTCTTCACATGAGGGAATAATCTGGTTGTAACTGAATTGTCCATGTGGACCAAGAAGGCGTGTGTCCTGAGCTACACGTGCTGAGAGTGTCTTCTAGAAAGGACTCGGATGGGCCAAGTACGAGATATCAAGGCCGATGTATAGCATGATGGAAGTCGATGACTAGAGTCTCGGTTGATATGAATAGGTCGAGACGATGTTGCGCCTGGTTCAGTGGACTCTTCCTTACATCGGACAAGACGATATGGATATAGATGATGACTTGTTCCTGCCTCGATTGAGTCCTAAAAGAGACTAGAAGGTATGATGGCAGTCTTCCTTGAAAGGTGGGTTTCGTTAGGTTGGACCAGGCTGAGCAGATCTAGGTTGGGCTGAGGGTACACTTGTGGTATATCAAAAACCTCCGTAGGAACTTTTTCTCATTTTTGGGATGAGAATGAGCCCAGTGCCAACAATATGATCTCAAACATATAATATACGTATGGAACTTAGATCATAAGAAACTGTAGGTGTAAACATATGTTTTGTAGAAATTTGATCTTGAAAGCTTAACACATAAATGGAACTTTGAATGAAAGATATTTTCTCTCAAAGAGTTAGAATTCCTCCAAAAAATTATGTCAAAAACTGCCTTCCCGCCCCTTTTAAATCTGGTAAAAAGTAGTGGGGTAATGGGTTAAAAAAAGAAAACTGGAAAAAATGGACAAAGAACTGTCAGGTCATTCGAACGAATTTTAAAGTTCGTTCGAACGACTTGGTTCAAACAAGTAGGCAAAGTTCGTTCGAATGAGAATTCAGAAAACATCTCATTCGATATCTTGTTCGAACGGCCCGTTCCAACAAACTTATAATAAGAAAATAGAGAGATTGAGAAAATATCGTTTGAACCTCGTTCGATATGTCGTTCGAACAACCTCGTCCGAATGAGGTGAAATGTCGTTCGAATGACATTTCAGAAAAAGTATTTTTCCTTAAAAAATAAAAAATCCATTTTCAACTTAAATTTTAATAAAAATAAAACACCCAAATATAAATTCCAAGTCCCTATATATATATATATATATATATATATATATATATATTGATGCATTCATACCTTTAGAGTCTTTGGAATCCAAATGTTGATGACGTGAAACTTGGCACGAAAAACCAGCAAGGATATACTCTTCAATTTTTGGCCGCTATGTCTTCAACTCTTCAATTGTCATAGGCTTGAGGCACACCAATATATCATATGACTTAAATAGTTTTGTCCGGAATTAAGCCAATACTTCAAATTGACTCGATTGTAAATTTTCCCTTATAGTTCGACTTACACATGGAAGATCAGATCATTGGCCCTTGTAGAATATAAGTCTTATTCACAATCTTAGATGGAGATGGACACACCATCAGTAGGATTGTAGCACACTATTTTAGCAAATCTATCTTGATTGCAGGAAACGATATAGTTTTGACTTGTTGTGCTAGTACACTTTGTGAGTATTGAACGGGACCAATTAGAGATAATTGTGTTTATACTGACTATATAAGCTAATGCATATATCATTATTGTTATGAGTTCTTAAGCTCTTAATTAGAACATATTTTATGGACATGTGCATCAATAATTCATTACTTTGACCTATTGGGTGAGATTCATTTATGGATCAATAAGCTTGGTAGATTGAATAATGGTGATAAGTGTATGGTGAAAGTTAATTATGAATGGAATCCACTTATCGATATAGACATTGATGATACCCTCTTGATGTAGTTTATAAATTTTTATTATGTCAAACCTGATCGGTGGATTTAATTATCCGACATATCAAATAAGTTAAGTGGACGGTCTCAAGGAATTTATAAGAGGTCGATTAAATATAATTTTCAGTAATTTAATTTAATCGACGGGTATCGGTAATCTCAACGTGGGGAGATTATTAAGCATTTAATAACAAGGAGTTTAAAATTAGAATTTTGAGATAATAGACTATAGTGCAATTATTATTCTTTACTGGAATGAATAATGATTTATAAAATTATGGAATTAATTATAGAGTTTCATTAGGATTCCTAATTCTCTAGGAAGCTAGTCTTCTATTTCTCCTAGGGGTCCCCATTCTAGCCTATATAAGCAACCCCTCATCTACTAATAAGTGTGGGATCAATATATATTAAAAAAATACCTAAAAATGAGTGGTAGGGTCATGATCCTTAGTTCCCACACACCAATGACATGTATTGGCTTAAAGTAATAGCATGTAAGATCTCGAGGTCTCCTTCAAAGCTCTCATATTGTAAAATTGATTACGAGCAATTGGAGTGTCCCAAAACTCCAAAAGTAGAACCACGGGTTCTTGACACATAGAAGAATAGGCACAAGAAATTTCAAGTCATTTGGAGATCGTTTTACCAGCCTACTTCACACATCATTACAAATTAGTGATTCACAAAAGAGTCAGTACCATCACTACTAGAGTCTTTTAAATCAGCTTTTAACTTCAAACTTTTAGACTCGAGTAAAGAATTTGACTCTTTAAGTTTTAGGAACTCTTTCTTCATATTTTCAATCATTCCTATAATGTTAACTCCCTCCCCCTCAATACAAGAAAACTTATCCCTAAGAGTCTTCTCGCGTACCCTCAAATCTAAAATCAATTTATCACTATCCTCATTGGCACGTAAACAAAACCTAGAGATCATAGAGTCTTCTAATTCTTTCTCTAAAAATTGAACTTTATCATCACTATCTTTCTTAGACAATTCAAATTTTTTAAAATCACGATCCATGTCCACAATCTTCTCATGAAAAAAATATCTTTGAGTTTGAACGGTTAGCAAAAGTTCCATGGCAGCTTTAAAGAAAAAATATATTTTTCAAGAATTTTAATTCTTTTAGCAGACTTCAAATTCAAACGAGATAAATTTTTACTATGGCTATCCATTAAGAAAAAAAAATCAAACCCAAGAGAGAAGGGTAAAAAAATCACCATAAGCATCACTAAACAATGATCTACACGATAAATTAGTTCAACCCTCTTTGATACCACTTGTTAGTGTGAAATTCTCCAATACCACTATGTAAGCACGTATGAACATGCTCGGTAAGCATGGTTACAATAAAAAATGTTATTTTTGTATTTTTATCAATTTAAGTTCCAATCACACAAATTTAATTTAAAACAAATTTAATCTTTGATTAAATTAGGTGTGAAGGCAAATACTTGTTCTAAATATAATGATTTAAACTACTCATGCAAAGAGAACAAATATTGAGGAAAAATCCCTTTTCAGGTCAAAACCTTTTAATCAGCACTTTAAAGAGTTTTGCAAGACTATCGACCTACAGACTACTTGATACGTCCACAAGTATAACGCGCAGTGTCTTTAAAATCTCTAAAGAAAACGACTCAGTCTAGATTCATCCATAGGTGGCGGTCCATCCTCATTATCCACCGATTCACCCTTCTACATTCTTTAGCCTTGTTCTATCGTGATCCCTTGGGTTTATAAATTCAGCTGTAGATCTCTCTCTCCACAAGAGTGTATACAATATACAAAACTTCCTAGGGTTTCAAAAAGATTCACAAAACTATTTGGTGACACAAAGTGTAAATCAAAAAGTGTTTGGAAACCCAATGATGGAAATTTTTTTGTTAATATATTATGGTTACATTTTTTCCAAAGTCCTATGAAAAAAGAACTCAAAATAGGTATTTATGGACCTGACATGAAATTCGAGGCGACAAAACTCATTCGAATGATAATAGAAGTCGTTCAAACGAGATTATCATCTCGTTAGAATAAAAACCCAGTTCGTTCAATTGAAACTCCAATCTCGTTAAAACAAGCTTCAAATGAGCTTGAGACGAAATCAAACAGTAGGCCCTCGTTGGATGTAGGATTTAACGATCCTTGAAAAGAAAAGACATTTTTGTTCGTACAAGATTCTCCTCTCATTTGAACGAGGTTAAAAAAATGAATTTTTATTTTAAAACTTTAAAAAATCCAGCCTCCATTTTTCAAAAAATTAACATCCCAAATAACCTTATGAATAATTTTAAAATCCTAAAAGCTTTATAGCTTTTTTATATGTAGGGAATTCTTGAATTTTGGAGTTGTTGAGGTTCGGTTCATCATGTCGGCACGTGTCATTTTGTAACGAGATACGCCAATTATGCCAAAGTACAAATAAAACAATTAAACAACCTAAGCTAAAATATTTTCCCTCAATGTCTGATTAATTTTTTAGTCTAGTTGGTGAGATTAAATTAATTGTACAATAAAAGTATGCGTGCTTTTTGACAAGCCCAACCAAACTCGGCATTGGGGTCATTAAATTGTTGCCTATAAATTTAGTTTTTCTGAGGCATCATTATTTTTTTCATAAATAGGAATTTATTGGTATAGGAGAGAACACCTTTCTCTAGATTTCTTTTGAATTCATATTTTTATAGCAACAATGTATCACCCACCATGGGCCACTGCAAAGGAATATAATTTCTTTCTATAATTGATGATCCATTACTATGACTAGGATAAAAGGATGGCAAGTCCAAATGATATACGCACCATATTAGAAAATTATAGGAACAACATAGGGTTTGGTCCCCGTTCTAGATGTCTCAAAGCATTTCAACATCTTTGGGATGTATTGAAGTGTAAGTTCAACCTGTGATATAATAGCCCGTTATTTTTAAAGGGTTAATTAATTAATAATAATTTATTGAATTAAGAAGGCACCCATATTTGGCTATGAGAAATTAAAGTTATTTTTGTGTCATTATAATTAAATGAAGTGATGTGGTGAATTTATCAAGTTAAAAGAAGTCAAATTGGAATTTAATGGCCATTAGGTTAAGTTTTAAATCTTTGGGGTTAAATATTTAATTACATAAAAGTTAGAGCTAATATAGTAAATTTTGTAACTTAAATAAATGAATTGGACTTATGGGTATTTTGGATTTTAAGTTAGGGTTATATTGTTTATTGGATCTTTGCTTGAGGAGAAAGCTTAAGTTTTGAGGGTTACATATGTGAGGGAAGATAATTGGGTTTTGGAGGTGCTGTTTAAATTTACGGTCCGCCATAGCGGGCTCGAGGAGCCGTTATAACAGATTAGAAATTGTTACATCAAGCTTAGTTTACCGTTATAGCAAGTATATGCAACATATGAGTCTTTGAGTCCTCACTTTTTTACATTGGGTTCATTTTTCAAATAAAAGTCATACTATTTTTTCTCGCCCATACACTCTCTTCTTACTTCCCTTATTCCAATTTCCTCTATAAATATAAAATGAAACCCTAACCTATATTTTCCCATCTCAATTCAAGATTTAAAAAGGTCTTCATTCTTTTCAAAGGGGATTCGAAAGAGGTTTTTGAAGACTAATTTCAAGGGGATTTCCAAGGGTTAATTCGAAGTCTTTGTTCACCAATAAGAAATTCAATTTTGAACCACACTTTGAGGTAAATTGCTTTTTATTCTTCTCCTTTTATATGTGTATATGCTAAAATTCACCAAAACCTAATTGTACTATTAAATTCAATAAGAAACCCTTAGAAATAGTATTTTTCTAACCTATTATAGTATTTAGGTGATATCTAATATTCACACATGTTTAAAATTTAGTGTTGAGCCCTAATAAATATAGAAATTGAATTTTGGCCCCAAATTATGAATTTGGGATTTTAGGGTTTGTGACCGCATTTGTAAGAATTGATTATTTGATATTAGAAATGGTTAATATGGACTTAAATTAGAATTGTTATATTTTGAAATTCACACATGCTTTGTAGGGTTGAACCTTATTCTCTAACGGTAGTACTATTGGTAGGAAATGTCCAATTATTAAAATTTAGTATGTGGACCTTATTTATGATGTAGGAACTTATGAGAACGCTTCTTAGATTACTTGAAACACATGAATTATAAATAAAAACCTTATAATTAATTTTGACCTTACAATCCTAATTACATGTTCATTTTTATACAAGAATATATTATGAGCCTCGACTTGAAATATTATTATGGATAATGGATTTTTCATATAAACAGGATGGAAGGAGTGCGGTATACACTTGTGTTGGCTGTTGGATTTTTTGTTGGATGATGGTGTTAGACTAGTTAGTTTGATTGTAAACTTTGGACATTGATTCACGTACTCTCTTACTCCAACTACACATAATAAACTTTTAATTAATTTATCTTGACAATTACCTTATCTAAACAGATATGTATCCGAGGGGTCCTTGTTTGGATTTAACTTCGGTAAAAAGTCCCACATATATATATTTTAGAGATAGGTAGGAGTGATGACTCAAAAATCTTTAATAAAAACAAATTCACCCTTACTTTAATATTTTGCATTACAATTAGTTTCTTATGGGCTTACTATTCCCTTTAGCTATTTATATAATAGTGTAAAATTTACTTAAATGTTGTAGTTGGTAATAACCCAAGGGTGGTGTAATTGGGTAATGATGATATGATACTGAGTGATAAAATACATGTGAACTTTAAAATGTCACTGATAAATGAATATGAGAAATTTGAATTAATGAGTGAGCGTCGGGGAGGATCATCCTTATATTGAGATACTTGATGATCATTATTTACTAAGGGTTGTTATTGTATCATACAGAGTTGTTGAATTCCCGAGTTGCATAGCAATGCGACAATGGGTATTCCGGCAATGTGAAGCAGGCGGCTACAGATTGTGTGACAATTTGATTTGGCGTACCGCATGCTCTTGAGATGTACGGGGAGAAGGGGAGCATCTCGATTACATGTTGATATAATTTGAATTGCATTATGAGGTTACATTTGATGTGATTGGCTGTTCATATGGATTATATAAATTGTAATTTTATCACACACACACACATATATATATATATATATATATATATATATAACTTATTTGAGTTGCGTATATAAGAGACTTGCTAGTATTTTGATCCATATCTTTATGTCGTGTCTTTCAGGGGATAGGGTTGGACCAATTGCGTAGATTCCTCCATTCCAACTATCATTCTTCATCTATTTATCTCTCTTATCCAGGATTCAATCTTCTGACGATGTGGGTTACTATTTGTTTTAGCTTATTGTTTTACTTTTCATCATAGTTATTTTGAGGCAATTTAGTTAGCATGTAATATGGGATTTATGATTGGTTTGTATCATTTTGAGTTTCATTATGGGATTGTATTGATGTTTTTATCTTAGGATATCATTATATGTCCTATGGATCATGGCCTTTTCATTATGAGATAATATTAAGGACTTTCATATCACTTTCGTATTTTATCTTATCTGTCGGTTGATCCCTTCCTGGTGAGAATGATATTTAATTATTTTAACAACATATAATATTTTAGTAATTAGACTCTATCGACCCGAGTATTAAAATATACTTGGTGTCACATGTACCAGAAAGAAATTACCATTGGAGCATGTGGTAGGAATGCGTCTAACTTTATGCTAGTTATGAAAGATGAGGAGGTGTGGTAAAGGTTGTGTGAACAAGTCCTAAGTTGTAGGGACATTTGTGGAGAACCCTCTTACATGTTCAATGAATTTATGGGAGCCCTCTACCCCCGTCACAATGGTTGAAAGTGAATTGGGCTTTGATTTTGTTTATTGTGTTGTATTTCCTTAGTTTCCTTCATGTAATCTCTCGTTTGTGAGTAATTTAATAAAGTAATTGTGTGGTTATTTATGTGGTTATTACTTAACTCCCTACAAAGAGCTTTCACGCTTAACAATTTTTAGTATATAATTTGGGGTTTCTAATATATAAGAGATAATTTGCTCGTAATATATACTGACAATAATACACTTGCAAATGGTTTTGTCACTTTGTATCAAATAGATAAGTCGCGTGGGAAAGATGATATTGATGCATTGTACATTCAAGAGAATCTTGGTATTGGTGTATCTTGAGGTTACTATCATTAAAAGAGATTCCAAATCATTTATTTTCTCATATTAATAATTGTTATATGCCAATATATACCCACAATTGTTCCCTGAACCCCCAAAGAACAAATATTCATTCCAAGTAAAATTGAAGATGTGATTGGACAGACAACCTAGTTGCGTATAGCTCGTAGTGGAGAATTTGATCAGTGTAGTGTAGCCACAAAGATCCGGGATATTGGGAACATGCCATAATCATCTGTAATTATTAAATTAATGACCCTATATGTTTTCCATCGTTTATTAATCTGTAATTTCTTTTGAATAATTTCAATAATACTCATGCATATACCTATGTATATTCAGGTTATTGAAGTGATTGTGAACTTCACATCCATAAAGAACATTAGGGGACTAAAATACTACTAAGGGATTAAACAAGATACATATGCCTCGTAGTTAGAAAAAATGTTTTCAAATATGAGGTTAAAAGCCAGTATTTTTGCTACGGGTGTTATGTTGGTTGTAAGAGGTGCAAGTGTGCTCATCACACCATCTGGCCAACAACTCTTTACTATCATGTGTGGTGAAGTTTAGGAAATAATACCCAAAGAAAATATAAGAATTGATGTCTTTAGAGTTAGTCGAGTGTTATTTTGAACCCGTGTTTGTTACATTGTAGCCCATGTTAATGAATTTGTGCATTTTATCTCTATTTGTGTGTCTTTATGACTTTATTAAAGGAGTAATGCATTTAATAAGAAATTAATTAAATACATAGATATCTAAAATGGGAATGTTGCATAGGTGAAAATTAATAATCGCAATTGTTTGGAATCAAATATATCATGACCAAAATGAAACTAGTTTCACAAATGACCAGTGGATTCATGTTCACGCCGTTAATGGTGCAGTTGCATTCAAAGTAGTAAACCAATCCTGTGAAGTGATGGTAAAGATACAATGATTCATTTCATATTTCCCGACACCCAGGTTAACGCACATGAAGTCATTCCCATGCATCTTTATGATCAGTGATCAGCTTGAAAGTCTCACGATCCCTAATAAAACCGCCCAATGATATACTTGTGTTGTATAAATCAAAGTGTAGTTATGGGAGAACTAGTGTTCTAAGATCTCATTTTCCATACATCCCAATGTCTCTTCCCTATCAAGAATATGTTTACAAACACTCAACTGTCCAGATTACATGACTGATTGGACATGGTTGTCTGATTTAATAGTTGTAAATATTCAATTATTAGGCGTTGTTGGACATCCATTTTTGTGGAACTATAATAGAGTTGTATCTCAACAATAATATGCATTACATAGGTAGTTTGTATTTACAGTTTGGCTTATGACTCCTAAAAAAGTACGTCAAACTAGTTCATATTGTTAGATTCAACATGATTTTATGATAGGCATGTGCATGTGTTGATGCTAGAAAAATTATACAAAAAATTAAATTCCAGACTACAATTTAGCATCATCATCATTGGGGAAAATAAATCCATGAGGCGATGTATCTTTATCATAAGCGTAAGGTGTGGATTCCATGTCATCCTCTCTGAAAGTGTTTGTCCCATATTGAGCGAGTATGCTTACCATATTGCTAATAAGGAAGTGAAATTATAAAGAAGGAATAATGAGGGTGAAAATGAATAGACCCATCCTCATTAGTTATCCACGTTATGGCTGGGGCACTGATTGTCTCTTAGTTGCCATTTGAGAGAATTTGATTTAATTTCATGATTAATATCGTTATGTCCTCTATAGTTTGTGATAACTCGTGCAATACGATTGATCTACTTGACACCATTGACCCATGCTCCTTAGAAACCTCATTCCAAAATATGCTTAATATGGATGAATTGAAAAATAATCTACTCCGGGAATGATATTTTGTTGGGGTTAATACAACTTTCTTATGGTAAGTGTTGAAAAAATATCATAAGTAAAAGAGAAATACAAATGGCGATTGCATTAGTTCATAAAAATAAACTGGTGTGCTTGACAGGAAATAAAGGTTTTTCCACTCGCACTGACAATGACTATGCGAAAGATCTCTTTTCAACTAGTGCTCACAATGTTAAAGTATAAATTTTGAACTCTATGATAATATTTGATTAATAATATCATATCTAATTTCTTTTGGAAGAGTTGTAATCAATTATAGGTTTGTTGGTTTTGGCATCAAAATTTTATTATCTAATATACAAAGCATTTAGGGATCTTGAACTCCTAGGGATGTAGTTATTGAAATATTAATATCTAATACAATGGGACAAAGTGTTGTTGTTGTTGACATACACTACGCCAAATATTGGTGATTGTCACAATCAATTGGGTATGGTCAAGAACCGTGATCAGGTGGTCACGATCCAAAACCATGACCCCAGTCCAAAATCCTTGACAAATTATGTGACCAGTTGAAAGGGTGACATTAATAAGAGAATGACAATGGTTCCATACCATGACCACTTTGGTCACAACTCCATACTGTGACAAACTCGTGACCATTTAGGTGCCAAAGTTACCATAAAAAAATGCCACACTAGTAGCCACGGTTTTGAACCCTGATCAATCCGTGACTAATCCCGGTGAATTATGGTCTTTGTCTAGAACCAGGTCCCTTAAATTTAACAATGACCCTTAAATTTAGTTCAAAAGGGCCACATCCACATGGTTACAATTTTGAATCGTGACCAGTTATTGAATTTTCATTGGCTACAGTGGGGTCATGGTATAGAACCGTGACCATGCATAAGTGTTCCATTGGTCAAATGATGGGTCACGGTCTAGAACTATGACCATTTTAAAGCTATAAATAAGACCCTTAGGTCATATTACAACCCACTGATCATATTTATCTATCTCTCTTTTGCTAAACTTTCTCCTTCTCTCTACTATAACCGCCACTCTCTCCCTCCCTCCACCACTGATAACCCTCTCTCCCTCTCTCCACCACCAGCGGCCATCTCTCCTTTCCTATCTCTAGCATAGTACATATGTGTGTGTGTGTGTGTGTATATATATATGTGTGTGTGTGTGTGTGTGTGTGTGTGTGTGCACGCGCGCGCATGTGTATATGTTCATGTGCATGTGCATGTGCATGTGCATGTGTTTGTATATATATATAAATATACATATTCATAATATTAGTGTTAAATTTAATTTGAAATTGGTATATGAATGTGTGTGCGTGTGTGTGTGTGAATGTTAATTTGAATTTGGTATATTTAAATTGAAATTGAAATTGATATTGGTATATAAATGTTAAATTGAAATTGGTTATATAAATGTGAATGTTAAATTAAAATTGGGTATGTGAATGTTAAATTGGGTATATGAATGTCAAATTGAAACTTAGTATATGTAAGTTACATCATAATTATGCATATGAAATTGAAATTGGGTATAAGCACACATATTAATGTTACACACACATATGTATTGGTCACATATACACAAACACACTAACATGCGTAGATATATTTACGACATACGCGCACATATGAATGTTACACACACATTTAAATTTGTCACATATATACACTCACGTTCTCACCTGTGAATATATATATATATATGACTTACGCATACATATGAAATTGGGTATACATGCACATATGAATTGGGCATCTAAAATTTAACACATATTTTCTCGTGTATACGTGGGCGCACTATAACTACTTTATTTCGTGTGAGTACTCTTGTATAGTTTCTTAAGGGTCTAACTAGTTGAATTCATCTGATATTTCAAGACTAATAAGGTTATGTCATAGTCTTGTTATGAAGCTAGGAACCCCGGATGCGTTGGAATGGTTATACCTCTAAAATACAATTCAAGGATACTTAGACAAAACTACTGATGCATCGTAATATCATTTATGTTTTAGTAGTCCCATAAATGTTATTTTGCATATTTTAGTGTTATTATTCAATTTTTATCTTGTTTACAACACATTTCTATCACTAATCCCACTCATTTTATTATCATTTATACATTCACATTTATATTCAACTGGGGATTCAAGTCCTTTCTTACTTACCATTTGGAATATTTTGAAGTCTTGTTTGTAAGCCTAGTTGGAGAAGGAACACTTTGAATATATTGCATATGTTTTGTGGAAGGAAACAATCACTACATTGGATTTTGATGAAGATGTTGAGATGTCATTATCATATTTCTCAAGCATGCATTGTATTATTATTTGTATTGAACAAATTGATGGCTTTAGTTAGTTAATTTGTGTCGTTTTATAAATTTTTATTTATGGATGTCATAATGGCATAATATTTATTTTTGGAAATGTATACAGGTTTGAAAAATGTACATTTTTTTTATAATGAAGACATTCATTTAATCGTGGCCAAAATTATAACCATTTAAAATTATAAATATACGATCACGGTTCAAAATTTTGACCATATATTTATATTTTTAAATGGTCACAGTTTTGATCCGTGATCATAATTAAATGCCCCTTTAATGGTCACATGTTGGGTTACGGCTTTAAACCGTGACCACCGAGTCAGGATCCTAAGCCGTAACTAGCCAATCAATACTTATTTCACCCATTGGACTATGAGCCCATGTGGGGTCACGATTTTGGACCCTCATTCTTAATATGGTAACGGTCCAAAACTATGACCCATAGGCCCTGGTCATGCTCCAAAACTATGACCATGCCCAATATATGGTGTAGTGATAGTAACATCTAATATGATAAAAGAAAAGGGTGTAGATGGTGAAATATTAACATCTAATATGATGGGATAAGTCCATATATATATATATATATATATACATTGGCTTGAAGATTATGAATCTTGTGGTTTAGAAGGCTTTAATAGTGTGCTTTTTGTTATATCGAATAACATATGAAGTGTGAAAGGTAACCAACTTCAGAGATATTAGATCAATGACACAATGCAAAGGTTTACATTGCAATCAATGTGAAGTTTTGTATTTATAGGACAAGAATATCATATGAATATCTACAAATTTCGCAATAAACCCATAACCTATTAACGCAAATTTGATATGAGTTTTTCGTCTGATATTTGTGGTAAGGTGTCTCACCTCTCCTAATAAAGATGCAACAAATTATAAATCGTCACTACCTTCTCATAAGGTTGAGGCAATTCATAGAACAGACACAATTTTTTTAATGGACACATTCAATTTCAACTTACTTAGGACTTATCTTAAACCGACCACCCCGGGTAATGCCTAATTTTATTTGGAGTTATATGGATATTGTTGTAACATTTTCTCTGTTAACTTTTTTACATTTGTTCAACAATTTTTACTTACCCGTACGGTTCGATTTTAGGGCATTCCTTATGTGGGACATAACAAATGATCGTGTCAACAATGACCTTTTTACTAAGTTCTAGAATGATATGTTTGGGCAGGACTTGCGCAACGTGCCAAGAAGTCTTATTTTATCTCATTGTGGAGCAACTGAGGTTATACTGGTTATCAAACTAAATTCTACATCACACGAGGGAGGTTATTTATAGAACTGGTGTTCTCAACCTTTGGGGGCAGATGCACGATGCTTGTTATTTTATGGTGTTTCACATTATGTTAAATTAATTTTGTACTCTACACTTTATTATATTTATTAAAGTCATGTGGAAATTTATATAACTTCAATTACATTACAATTTTCAATACAAGTTACATGTGATTATTTGCAGAGTAATCACAAAATGTGAAACGATAATAAATCTTAAATATCAAACATAAACTAGGACTGTTACTTATAAGTGTGTATATGAAAATATAATTACATATGCCCAAATGAACTGAAAAATGTAACAAAATAGATAAATTTTGGTCGCCTTACAGGCTCCGGTCTCTGCACCTCATCCCCAGCATATGATTTTTGAATGATGTTTGAGCAATTGTATCCTACTAATGTAGAGGAAGTCTTGCATCCCTACCCCAATCCATCCCACCTGACGACTTACTACATGGCTTCCCTCTACCACGTCTAATACCCCTAGGTATGGGCACACTCATAAATACATCTCGTGGTATAAGGTCATTTTGATCGACCACATCCCCAATAACTGGCCCCATATCCTGAAATGGGATAAAAATATATGACACTAAAGGAGTATCTAAAGTGTAGTACATCAGTCCACCCATCGTAACGGGCGATGGTGGGGTTGTGAAATGATAGGGATGTATGACTTATCTGACGTTTGGGTCGATTGTGGTGGAGTGATGAATGACGAGTCTAAAAAATATTGAGTCTAAGGTGACTCCTCATAATGGTAATGGGTTGGTGAATGACTTCTGGAAGTATGCTAGAAAGATGGAGTGGCACACGATGTATTGGCACTATTAAAATGTGAGTCATAAAAGAGAGTCATGTGATGGGAATTTGAATATGGGCAGTCGTATCAAGTAAATGTGAAGTTCCCGCCATGTCATTGGTCTAGGTGGGTGGTGGTGTACGTCGATAGCTAAATCTTGATCAAATTAGTGGCCCTCCTACTATTACAGTCCATGTTTGCCTCGGCCACATCTATGTGGGCATGCTCATTGTTCCCCATGAATGACCTTACCAATAAGAATTGGTTTCCGATCATGTATATACAGTGGTACATACTCACTAACTTTGCAACCTCACGTGTTGTAGCTAGTCTTGTAATGCACACCTCCATGATCTCTAAAATGGCAAACCATGTGTGGACATTCAGGTTAGATGTCTCCGGCACGGGCCAACCTAAAAATTAGAGGAGAGAGAAAACTAGAGACATCCCTCTCAAGAAAAAGCAATGTAGCCATCCCAAGAGAACAACATCAAAAGACATACTGATGGGTATGAAACCAAATGAATTAAGGGTCCGGGAACTATGTTACGGAATCAAAAGGTGTTAGGCCCCCATCCTGCCCTTTCGATTTCTCATGGGCTATGATAATATTATTCTTTTCTCCAAAGTGTGTACATGTCTGCGGTGTGAATAATGAGACAAATAACTCATCCGACCCATGTTGTGGGCAAGACGGGGAGGATTCATTTTAAAGCATGTGTAAAAGAAATAACATAAAAATGTAACGTGGGTGTCTGTCGCATCAGAAATCACTATGAAAAAGTGAGTGTGTATATCGAGTGTAACAAAAATATGAAGGAGTACACGTAACTGCAATGCTAATAAATACAAGAAAACATGAAATGAATAAATGAGAAAATAGTACTCGAATTCCAAGATTGGCTCGGGATGCCTACGTATCCCAAAGGGAGTGAAAGTCTGCGTAGTTTAATAACATGCTTGAGTGGGGTTTAACCGATAAATCCTAGTTTAGAACTTCCTTTAGTTTGTTTTTAGAAAATGTGCTCAAGTGTAGAAAGTGTGGAGAATAAGAAAATTCTAACTTAAGGTTTAGAAGAAAACCCTATTTTTGTCTTTTTATGTGTACTAAATAGTAAAATGTGAAATTAGTTATGAAATGACAGAATGAAATAAAAGATATATCAATAGTAGAAAGGAAAGTAAACAACTACTACTAATTGAGTGAGTTGTAAATGAATAAGGGTAGACCTTCTAAAGAACTTTAATTCTGATTCTGCAATGTTAGGTGGCTGATTTTAGCATGGTTCGATGGTGGTGAGGTAAGGATGGAACGTATGGTAGAAAATGGAAGATAATGATGTAAAGAAATGGAGAGAATGTTTTCAAAAATAGAATTGCGGCACACTAATTTCAAGGGGGATGTCCCGACTTCAGTAAGGGACACTTGGGAATGAGTTCATAGTCTCCTTAAATAGTAAAAAAGTTAGGGTTTCAAGGGGGTGACAATCATCATGGACTCTAGTCTATCTCTTAGCATAGACCCCGACTTGTTGTCCAAGGAAAGTACACCATGTCGATATGCGCGGGGTCTGTAGTGCCTATAGGCAGTCCGAATTGGACTTTTCCAAAAAAATGGGCATAAAATGCAAATAGTAAGTCTGAATCATGCACGGTCAAAAACGTTGGAAAGGGTACTCAGTTCCCTATACGAATGTAATGAGCACTCCTGGGATTGTGAGTTGACCAAATTAAAATTGGGCTTGGAAGCACTCGATGGTCTCTAGGCAGGGGGTTCCAAAAGTAAAAAGGATAGTACATGTGAACCATGTCATAAACGGTATGGACCGTTAGGAAAGGGATTTAGAGCCCTATGATTTTTAAATGAGTTTCGCTCAATTTTGAGGTTGATCGAGGTTAAAAAGACCTGAAATCACTCGGTGGCCTCTAGACCAAGCCTCGGAGTAAAAAGGTGAGTACGTGTGAACCCTGGGGCTGATTGACGCATGGTATGGACCACTGGAAAAGGTATTTAGAGATCAATGAGATTTCAATGATCTTTACTCAGGTTAGAGAGTTCATCGTGGTCAACCGGGTGAAGAGATGCTTGGTGGCTTCTGGATTAGATCTCAGAGTAAAAAGGTGATTATGTGCGAACCATGAGCTCGATTCATGCATGGTATGGACCGTTGAAAAGGGTATTCATAGACCTATAAGGTTTCAATGAGCTTAACTCAAGTTGGAGAGGTAAAAGTTGTCAATCGAGAACTGGGAGCACCCAGTGGTCTCTAGAGTAAAGTTTGGAGTAGGACATTAGGTCTTACATTGGGAGGAGAAGTATTACTAACATAAGGTGGTTTTTAGGGGGTAATAGGATGGGGTTTATACAGTGACCCTCAACAAGCATGCTTAGAACAAATGGAGGACACCAAAAGAATGTTAGCTCGCCAGGAAAGCTTGGAACAAACGAAGGTTTTCAAAAGAAAGTCACCTAATGTTTGTTCAAGGATTAAGGACCTTGAAGGGGGTCAAAAGATGGTTGATTAAAGGGTTGAGGTCAATTATGTAGAGCTAAAGGTGGAGATAACCCATTTAGGGTGTCAAGGTCGATTCTGCAGTCCTATAGAGTTGAGATAATATTTAGGGGGTCATGGTTGATTCTACAGACATGGGAAGTTAAAATTAATAATTTAGCGAGTTATGGTTGATTTTGCAGACCTACGGAGTTGAAATGATCGACTCAAAGGGTCAAGGTCGATTCTACGAGCCTAAAGAGTTGAAATAACCGATTCAAACGGTCAAGGTCGATTCTTCAACCTAAAGATTTGAGATGATCGATTTAAAGAGTCAAGATCAACTATATGGATCTAAAGAGTAGATATGACCGATTAAGAGGATCGAGGTCGATTTTATAGACGTAAAGAGTTGAAATGATCGATTCAATAGGTTAAGGCGTATTATGAAAAACTAGTTCAATTATGTGAACCTAAAGACTTGATATGATTGATTCAGAGGGTCGGAGTCAATTTAACAGACTTAAAGGGTGGAGATGACCAATTTAGAGGCTCGAGATTGATTTTGCGGACCTATGAGTTGAAATGATCAATTCAGAGGTTAAGGTCGGTTGTACGGACCTAAAAAGTCAGAAATGACCAATTTAGCATGTCGAGGTTGATTCTGCGGGCCTAAAAGGTTATTTATGGGGAGTGTTTTTTAGTTATGGCTTCTCTTGGGAGGATGTTGGTATTGCGAGTGCATGTGCACTTGGATTTTGGTTCCGCTGGAGAGAGTTTGGTTATCGAGAGTATAAGCGCACTTGGATTTTGGTTCCTTTAGGGAGTATGAGAGATTTATGAATTTTTGTGAGCATCGATGCATTTACTTATCGTCCTGCTAGAGATTGATAGAAATCTGTAAACGGTTCAGTGTTTCTTAATGATCTTTTCCCAGAGTCTTGATGTACTTGAACTTGTTGAATGTTTCATGAATTTTTTTATTTCTTTGGAAATTTTAAGGGACTTGTCGATAGGCCTAGTTAGGTAGGTGCCTATCGACACAGGGCACAAAGTTTTGGGTTTATCGAGGGAGTATAAATGTTACTAAGAATAAGAAAGTCTATGGTACTGTTGATCTGCATACCCCTTAGTCCCATATAAAAGGGGGCGACCCTCTTTATTTTTTCACACCTTTATTTAATTGAATCTCTAGTGTTCTATCTCTTAAAGTCAATTTTGAGTCTATCTTCTTCAAAAGAACTCATGGAGCGTACCTTAGACAATAAAATAACTGAATCACAACTGATGATTAGAAGGGTTTTGAATGGTGTACTACTATGTCATTGGTGTTGGGAGGGATTGGGAGGTTTTAGAATGTTGACTCTTGAAGGGGAAACATGTGAACTTTTACTCCTAGCATTTATCTTTGAGGGCCACGGAGTTACAGGCATGCACGCACAGATGAGGCGGCTAACGGTGCACAATTTTGAGTATGTTTGGTACCTAGGAGAGAGAGTGGTGCGGTAGGTTATGGAAGGGGAGGTGGAGGTCCCACCATCGATTCCTCTAGAGCATATGAGGTGAGTGAAGGATATTTTTTATGAAGCTGGGGAATTGAAGATGGAGGGTGACACCTACATGAATTATACGATATAATGGAGGGCTACGACTACCTAGACTTTGCGACCAATTGGTTGATACCATCGTGCATTTATATCATGGAGAACATGCGTCCACCTGTAATGGGATTGGGGAGGGGGACCAGCGGACGTCGACCCATAGCACGGGGGAGGCGTAGCGGTGGCCGCAAAGGAGGTCCCGTTTCTCCACATTTCCACCCCTTCTTATCATAATTAGGTGCATAGTCGGGAGGTGATATTGGTGCCTCATTGCCCTCATGCGATGATATATTGATTCGTGGGTCTTCCTTATGAAGCTCTTCGGAGAGACGTATGACCCTCTTTCTCTCTTTTTCAGTTTTCTTCTTCTTATTAATGACTTGATTTATCTTTGGTGATTTGGTTCCTTTTGCAGTCTATCCATGTGTTGACGATCTAGCCATGGGATATTGGGGAATGGATGGCATCGGTGTTGGATTATGTGAGAAAGTCTTCAAGTTTCTATCCGGTGTCATAGACTACATCCGAGGAGATCTTCGGCATCGGGAGTAGGGGGTCTAACTCATGTCTCTAGGGGAAGCCTATTCGTCGAGGCGCTTGATATGAGGGGATTTATGAGGTTTTTGAGGTTTCGATTTGCATCTAGATTTATCTTTTTTTTTCTTTTTTAAACCTTTTCTACTTTTCTGTACCTGTAAAAACAATGTAATTATTTTTGACAAGTTAATATATGATATGCTTTTTTCTTGTTATCTTGATTTAGTGGCTTACTCTACATACATTTTAATTTGCTGCTGAGGTTTTTATTGCAAAGATAAGATAAAATGAAACAAATAAAGCGGATACTCAAAGACTTATTTTTCATAAGAAAAAGAAATTTTATTTTGAAAATGAAATATATACAAAAGAGGAAAGTAAGAAATTTCCAAAAATTACCCATCGGCATACCCTTTGGCCTTCCCATTGTCACAAGGGTCAAATTAAAATCATTTCCTTAGATTTGGGTGCACTTCTTGGGTATTTATGGGTGTGGACATCCTTGGCGCTCGCGCGGCATTCTGTTTCCCTTAGGGGGGAGGAAGGATGGATCCCCTTCGGAACTGAAAGGAGATGCTGCCGCGATCTCGCATCCCTCTCTTGGAAGGTTTCTTCGGCCGTCGTCGGTGTGGGGTAAATGTAAAGAAAGGGAGTCGCCGGCCTATTTTTCACAAAACAGGCAAAAGAACATGTTACCACTTCAGGAGAGCGGCATTAAAGACAAACTGATGCATACGAAACCAATAGATCAGAGGTCCGGAGGCTTTGTTATGGAATGGAAAGGTGTTAGGCACCCTTCCCGCCCTTTCGTTCTCTCATGGTCTAGTGTTAATATTTTCCTTTATATCCCCATGAAGTGTGTGTGTGCATGTTCATATAATGGAGATAGGACTCGTTCAACCCATACCAAGGACAAGGTAGGGTGAAATCATCCATAGGAATGTTCCCAAGAAAATAATATATATAAAAGATAGAATATGGGCATTCATATTGATCATTATTAGGAAACGATAATATGTGTTCGATGAAACCCAAACAAGCATGTTATATGTAACAATGTGATAATTACGAGAATGAGGAATTTTGAGGAAATTGCAAAATTGGACTCGAGTCTCGAATTTTAATTCGAGACGCCTACGTAGCCTATAAAAGAATCAAAGTAAATGTAGTTCGAATATAGAATAGGGGTGGGGTGTATCCCATATAGTCAAACGAAATTTTATTATGTGTGCATGTGTAGAAAATGTGTTTTTGGTGTTCAAAAAAGTGTGATGGATAATTCCGTTCGGAATTTATGGGAATAACCATCTTTTATTTGTGTTTGAGTTTTTTTTATTGAAAATAGAGTATGTGCAATATACTAATAAAAGTGTGGATATTAATATGTATGAACTAAAGTAAAATTAGATTACGAATCTAATGTAACTTATGCAAAAATAAGAGATTAAAAGAGAGGGAGAAGGAATTGGACCTTCCTTGTACCTTGAACTTTGATCTTGAGTGAACTCAATTGAATATTGATGAATGTTGAAGAGAGATAAGGATTTTTACCAAATTGGGTGTGAAAAGGATGGGAATTTAGGCTTGAATGGAACTTCTCATATGGAGCTTTACGAATTGTTGAGATCAATGATGCTGATGGATAGCTTGTGTTTTCTGCTGATTGTTGATTGTTCTGTGTGTCTTGGGAGTGATGTCATGGCCTCTATTTATAGGTCCAAGGGGGGTGATGATCGGCCTACCCCAGGGTGTGCCTATCGGTAGGAAGCCCTTGATATTGTGCCGATTGGCAGGGTTCAGGACCTGCCAATTGGCAGTCTCATGCAGACTTTTCTGGAAAAATGATCGTAGTGAACAAACCATTTATCCGAAATCGTGCATGGGTCATACCATTAGAAAGGTACTTCAGATACCTTCAATAGTCCTTGGGACTTCTCCCGGGTCCAAGAGTTGATTTTGGGTCAAATATGGCTCAAAAGCGCATGTCGATCTATTTGATAGGAGATCGACGGACGAAAATGGATCGTTCGTCCGTATGGTAAGTCAGAATCATGCACGGGGTAGACTGTTGTAATGGTTAGGATATATAATTAGACATTCCAAAGAGTTTTTCTCTATTCAAAAAGCTGACCTCGATCAACCGAGGCCCAGAAGCGCCTGGTGACCTCTAGGAGTAAAATGAATCGCCTGTCCTTAGCGTAGGTCAGAACTGCACACGAGGTTGACCGTTGGAAAGGGTATTTAGTACAATTTGGAGATTCATTCAGTCTTGTTCGATCTGAAGAGTTGACTTTTGTCCGATGGAGCCCAAGAGTGCCCGATGGCCTCCGAATCAATTTTTAGGGAAAAATTGATCATTTATCCGAATGGTTTTACCATTTTCGTAAACGGGGTGGATCGTTGGAAAGGGGTTTTGGTTCCCTTCGATGATTTGAAGAGATATCTCTCTAATGGTGAAGTTAATTGGGGTTAACTCGGGGCTCGGGAGCACCCGATGGCCTCCAAATCGATTTTCAGTAGTAAAATGGTTCGTTCGTCTGAACCATTATGCCAATTAGTGCACGGGGAGGACTGTTGGAAAGGGTATTTAGAGCCCATTAAATATTCAAATCTGTTTTTCTCTGATGATAGAGTTGACCGAAGTCAAATGGGGCCCAGGGGATCCCGATGGCCTCTAGATCGGTACTCAGAGTGCGACCGAGGCTTTGTAGTGAAATGGGAGGTGCTAGGGACATAACGAAAGACTTAGGGGGTCCTAGAATGTGGTATCTATAGATCCCCTCGATGAGTGACCTTAGAATAAGTGATGCCATCGAATAGACACTGCATGATAGAAAGAGGTCAGTTATATGGACCTAAGGGATGAGGATGATTGATTTAGAGGGTCGAGGTCAATTTTCACCTAGAAGAGGTGACAACCGAGGACCGAGGTCAATCTTACCTAAAAGAGGTGATGATCCAAGACTGAGGTCAATTCTAACCTAAAAGAGGTGACGACCAATGACCGAGGTCAATTCTGACCTAATAGAGGTGACGACCAAGGGACGAGGTCAATTCAAACCTAAAAGAGGTCATGATCGGGGACTGAGGTTAATTCTAAACTAACAGAGGTGAAAATCCTAGGGAAGAGGTCAATTCTGACTTTAAAAAGGTGATGACTGAGGATCGGGGTAAATTCTGACCTAAAAGAGGTGACAACCGAGGGCCGAGGTCAATTTTGACCTAAAAGAGGTGATGACCTAGGACTGAGGTCAATTCTAACCTAAAAGAGGTGACAATCCAAGATCGATGTCAATTCTAACCTAAAAGAGATAACGACCCAAGACCTAGGTCAATTTTGACCTAAAAGAGGTGACGACCGAGGATCGAGGTCAATTTTGACCTAAAAAGGTGTCGATCGAGGATCGAGGTCAATTCTGACCTAACAAAGGTGACGATCCAAGATTGAGGTCAATTTTGATCTAAAAGATGTGACGACCGAGTATCGAGGTCAATTCTTACCTAACATATGTGATAATCCAAGACCGAGGTCAATTCTGACCTAAAAGAGGTGACGATCGAGGACCGAGGTCAATTCTGACCTAAAAGAGGTGACGATCTAGGATCGAGGTCATTTTTGACCTAAAATAGGTGACACTCGAGGATCGAGGTCAATTCTAACCTAACAGAGGTGACGATCCAAGACTGAGGTCAATTATGACCTAAAAGAGGTGATGACCGAGGACCGAGGTCAATTCTTACCTAAAAGAGGTGACGATCCATGACCGAGGTCAATTCTAACCTAAAAGGTAACGACTAAGGATCAAGGTCAATTATCACCTAATAGAGGTGACGGTCCAAGGCTGAGGTCAATTCTAACCTAAAAGAGGTGACAATCAAGGATCGAGGTCAATTCTAACCTAACAAAGGTGACGATCCAAGAACGAGGTCAATTCTGACCTAAAAGTAGTGATGACCGAGGATCGAGGTCAATTCTGATCTAAAAGAGGTGACGATCAAGGACCGAGATCAATTCTGACCTAAAAGAGGGGTTTATTTTTCCTTCGAGAATTTTGGGGACTCCACTAGGGATGTGTAATCTTCCTCTGGGGATTTGGGGAAGCATTGGATTTTAGGTTCCACTGGGGAAGAGTGAATGATCCGAGGATTTTTAGATGGGTTGTTTTGGAGTGTCCTTTAGAGACGTTGTTGGGGAAAATTATTTTCTGGAATTCCGCTGGGGATGTAAAAACACGTTCTTCTTGGTGAAAAAGGTTTTAGAATATATTTGGTAATTTTAGGAATTTTTTGAGAATTTTTCAGGATTTCAGGTATTTTTCAGACTTTTTGTACGAAATTTTAAAGGGGGTGCTGGCCGTTATATATAGAGGAGTGTCAATCGAAAGTGGCACAGTCTTTTGGGGTGGCTGCAGTAGGTGAAGGGTCGGTGTCGATCAGTGGGTGTCAGGGGATTGCCGATCGACGTGACCCTTAGCCTCCTATAAAAAGGGGGAGGGTTCCCCTCATTTTCTATTTCTTTCCGACTTCTTTTCTTCTGCTATAAACTTCTGCAAATCGTCCTAATGTTCAAAATGGCCGACTTCTCAAGCAGTGCAACCCATATGTAATGGCTTAATCCCGACAACTCGACAGGGTTAGAGTGGAGGGCTAGGTTGCCCCTCTCAATGGGTAGCGAAAACTCATTTGACTCGTTTGGACCGGTGGAGGATGATCAAACTCTTCTGCATGAGCCTTCGTAGCAACACTCTTCTAGGGTGTTGAACCCCAGTGGCTATGTAAGTATTGCATGAATTTTGGTATTCCTTTCTTCTTTTCTTAATGAGATTGCTTTATTTTTTGCATCTGACAAGGGTTTTCATCATTTTTTTACAGTCTGATGTCTCCATGTCGACTATTTGTGCCTGCGGTACGATAGGGCTTAAGGATGTTTGGGACCACCTCCCTCCTGTGGTGCGCTGGATGGTGTCCTCTGTTGTCTTTGGGAGGTTGTCGTCTGCTTTAGATGAGACACCCCACTCCACTGCGATTCTATGTGCTTTGGGAGAGAGGTGGTGGGACACCACCTACACCTTTCATTTTGTCTTTGGGGAGATGACGGTGACTCCCATTAATGTGTAGCAGCTTCTAGGTTGGACTGTGAGGGTACCCAGATTAGGGTGGATAGGCAATTGAGGGTGACGCCGGAGGCTATGATAGCGACTTTAGGTGATGTGGAGAGGGTGGTTTCTTGAGACTCTATCCGTTTATCTTTTTTGAGGGAGATTTTGTTGAGGAGGGGGGTTGATGAGAATGACGGGTAGCAGGTGCGTCAGATGGCCCGCTTATTTTTCTTATTGGTGTTGGGCAGTTTTCTGGTTGCGACGAGTGGCGGCATCATCCACTTATGGTTTCTTCCATTTATAAGGGTGTTTTCGAACATTTGTCTCTATGACTGGGGGAGCCTAACTTTGGCGACCCTTTATTTCTCTTTGGATGCATTCAGTCGGTGCTGCTGGCCGACTTTTACTGGGACCATGTATCTTCTGGAGGTATTGTTTATTTGAATTTTTTCCCTTATGCATTCGCACTTTCCATTCATGTGCTTCCTTTTGGTTCCTTGAATTATGATCCTTGTCCTTTGCATACGTGGTTCTATGAGGTTATTGGGTTAAACACCAAACTTATTTCATTGAAGGATGACTCTATTGGGGACTTCTATCGGATGTACCGGTGGCGAAGGTCTAACTGGAAGTTAAAGAAGACTCTTTCTCTTAAGACGGTGCATCAGGTCTTGAATTGCCTGACGAGTGAGAGTGTAAACCTTCTTTCTTCTTAAGACTATTTTTTCCTTTAATGATCTTTTATTGATACTGATCGTTTTCTTTTGCTGGGAATTATAGGTGACCTTTTATCCCTGGGGGATGGCAATCTAGCACACTGGGGTGACTGGGGGACATGATCAAATGCGGTGCCTACTGATGTAGGAGTTTGGCTACTCCTGGTATCTTGGGGAGAGGGTAGTCCGATAGATCAAGGAGGATGAGGTTACAGTGCCACCGACAAAGCCTTCTACGTTCATGAGGCGTGTGCCGGAGATGTCTGAGGATGCCCAGGTGGCTGCGATGATGGGAGATCCATACTAGTAATTATGTACCACTATATGTACTTCATCTCAAGATGGATGATGCCATCCATTATATATGATGTGATGCCTCTCCCTAGGGTGGGCTCGAGTCTGTAGGTGGGGCCCTCTGATAGCGCAGGTGGTAAGACCACGTCAGCGGCAACATCGATGATGTTAGGGCCTTCTTTTGTACGACTGCATTCCTCCGATTACAATATTCGGCGAGCTGATGGGGGTTCAATGCGTTTACAGCATCGTCCTCATGCGATGGATCCGGAGGAGTTGGGCCTGACGGAGGGGGTACTTCAGACTAAGGTATATCTTTGTATTCTTTTCTCTTTTGATTTCCTGGTTTCTTCTTTTCTCTCATACTTGACTAATTTGAACCCTTTCGATTTTCCTTTGCAATATATTAGTGTTTTGACCACCTAGTTAAAGGACATCAGGGACTAGATTTCTCTGACGACCGCCCATATTCGTGAGGTGGTTTCGGTCTCTTCTTGCTTTGTACCGACTGCATCATCTGGGGAAGAGTCAGGCTTTCGAAGTGGGAGCATATCCTCTCACTGCAAGGGGAAGAGGGCGCACCACGAGGATGGGGGCTCTTAGAGAGAGAGAGAGAGAGAGAGAGAGAGAAAGAGAGAAAGTTTTGGGTTCGGGCTGAGTCCTGTTGTTTTTTTGTTTTCGCTTTTCCTACAAAATATCAATGTAATACAGAAAAAATATATGCAAATAATAGATGAAGTTTTTGTGAATTTTCATTATTTTAGTGATTAATGCACATGCACTTTTTACTTTGTCGCTGAGACCGTAAAAAGGATTTGAAAATTAATTTGAGAAGAATTCTTTAATTTTTTTTTAAATGAGATAAGTAAAAGCGTAAGTATAGAAGAAATTCAGAATTTCCTTAAGATAAAAATTATGTTGGGACAAAAAAGGAAAAAGGGAATTTTCCCAAAATAGGGGGTTGTCGAGCGACATGACCCCTGTCCTGCCTATCGGCATATAAGTCCAGTCCAATCATCCGAAGCCTTTGAGTACACTTTCTTAGTAATTTGTAGCGTAAGTATCCCTCTGATTTCTACAAGTTTATTTGTTTTGGCTTGCTGATTTTTAGGTATAAATATGGGTGTAGAAGGGTTTTTTCTCTTCACACATTCATATCCTTTCTTTCTCACATTCAATTCCTTTCTTTCTCAAATTTTTAGGTATAAATATGGTTGTATAAATATGTTCGCCAACTACCTCGAAGCGTTGGAGGCAATTTTTTCTTACAATGTCGATTATGATACTTTCGATATGCGCTGAGTCTCTTTATGGCATAACTGGCCCATAGAATGGAATATGTCAATGGCGACAATCGATTTTTGCTATCCCGAGGATCATGTCTTTTGCTTCGAGTTGGATGATATTTGTCCCACTTACAAGGAATTTTCTGCCATGTTGGGGATAAATCCTAGTGTTGCTCTGACTTTGCTTGAGTTTTCCCGTTCTCCTAGGGAATTGCTGGCTGGGCTTCTTCATATTTCACCTTCCGCCGCTAGGTCGTTGGTTACAGGAGGAATGATTTCCGTTCTGGCGGTATTATGGTCCGTGCATTCGCAGGACGTGGGTGATGTTGGATATGCCGAGGCCGACATCTTAGGCACCACCATGATTGATACTGGTAGAGACCTTGAATGGCTTGGATTCCTTGCTGGAGGGTCATTCTGACTTTCTGAGAGGGAGCCTTGTGATTCTGTTTATGTGGTTTTCTAAGAGAATGTGCATGGTGGTGCCACCTAAGTACCCCTAAGCGTTGGTTCTAAACTTCTTCTCGCGCTATTTCATCAGCGTAGGCCTAGACATTAAGAGTTTGGAGGAACTGGTTTGTAGAGCACGGGGATCTAGGCTTGCACTTATTTGTGCTATGGTGGGGGGAACTGTTGCCCATTCTAGAGCTCAGAAAGTATCAATACATCCAACTAGTATGCCTCAGACAGACCTCTTTTTGATTTCCTTGGTGGCTCCTGCACCAATATGGTTAGGAGAAAATCATGCCACCGTAAACCCTTGATTTATTTCCCGTGGAGGACCTTATGGAGCGTATGCGCATGCGGTTGGGCTCTTTATGGGAGAATCAAAGTCCATCGACTCGTCCCTCCCAATCTGTTGGGCGAGTGTGACATGCCTTAAGGGACTACATGAAATGGTTGTGGAGGAGTGCGGTTGCCAAGATGTTGGATGTGGAGACCAGGAAAAGGTGGTTTTCCTTTTTTGATACTGTGGAGGGAGTATTATGGTTTTCTCGAGGCTGGTCTGGGCTTATCCCACAATGGAGCATCAACGGAATTCCTTCCAGTCATAGGAGGTTTGGGGACCTCAGGATGTGGGAGATGGAGGTACTTCTTCTGGGAGCTGTGGGTAAAATTTATGAAGATTTTGTATGGTGTTTTGTTTATGGTTGTTTTAGTTATTTTAGGAGTAGTGGGGTTTGCTTTTAGTTTTTTTAGGAAGGTAGGTGCAGGCTGGCGAGGGAAGTCATTTGATTCCTTACACTAATGTAATTGTATCGAAATTTTAATAACGAACTAAATAAGTTTTTTGATTATGTAGTTGTGCCTTTTGATGAATTTTGCATTTGAATTATCTATACCAATCGCTAAGTCATACATAATCCTTTTGTTCATGTACATGTTAAAATGAACTATCGTTCTCGAGGATAAAAAAAGAATAGCTTTGGTGAAAAATAAGGGTGCCGAGTTCATGTAAATGGATGAGCTGCCTACGTACCTCTGAGGGTTTTGAAAATGTTTGAAATCAATTTTGAAAATATTTTTAGAGGATCAGGCCCATGTAGTTCTGGGCAAGGAAAAATGAAGAGGGTTTTTTAATAATAGAAGGGAAGTGAGAAGAGTCATAGCGCCGAGATTTCAGACAAGGGGTAGAATTTATTGAGACGGTTCAGGTTGACTGGATGCATCATTTATTCTCCATCAAGTTTGGTGAGCATAACGGCGCCGCCTAGCAGGATCTTCTTCATAATGTATGGGCCGCTCCAATTGGGCTTGAATTTCCCTCTGGGGTCCAGATGGTCTCTACTATTTCTTTGAGGGATAAGTCCCCTTCTCGGACACCGCGATCCTTGACTCTCTTGTTGAATGATTCTGCTATACGGCGATGGTACCCTTGTATATGATATAGAGCCTTCAGCCTCCTTTCAGTCAAGAGGGACAACTTATCAAGATGACTTTGGTTCTAGTCTTTCTCGTTGACTTTGCTTTCAAGCATAATGCCCAATGAAGTGATTTCCATCTCTACAGGTAGGACTTCTTCCATGACATAGACTATAGAATCACGGTTATACCCAGTAGAGGTTCAAACTGAAGTGCAGTAGCCCCATATGGCATAAGGCATCCTGTTGACCCAATCTTGATAACTCTCGGTCATCTTGTTGTTGATGGCTTTGAGGTTCTTATTAGCCGCTTCTACTGCTCTGTTAGTTTGAGGTCATTATGGAGAGGATTTGTGCCTTTGTAACTTATGCCTCAAAATATACTCATCGACCACCTTCATAACTTATGCCTCAAAATATATTACATTATCTGATATCAGCTCGTGTGGGACCCCATATTGACAGATGATGTTTTTCTTGATGAACTTCTCCATTTTCTTTGCATTTAGAACTGCATATGACTCAGCTTTGACCCATTTCATGAAGTAGTCAATGGCAACTAGGATGAACTCATGCCCGTTAGATGCTTTTGGCATAACATTCCCTATAATGTCAATGCCCCATGTGGAGAATGGCCAAGGACAGGTCATGTTATATAATTCTCGCAAAGGCAAGTGTTGTAGGTTAGAGAACTGTTAGTATTTAAGGATATTTGAGCATAGGTTGTGCAATCTTGAACCATGGTAGTCTAATAATAACCCTGTCGGATGATCTTTTTATTGAGCATATGGTCGTTCATGTGGGATCTGCATTCTCCATGTGGATTTTCTGCAACATTTCTTCAACGTTAGCCCCTGGGATGCAGTGCAAATGGGGTTCATCTAAGTTTCTCTTAAATAGTTCTTTATCACAAATAATATATTGGGCAACCAGTCTACGAAGAATTATTCGGTCTTTCTTGTCAGATCCTTGGGGATACCTTCCATGCTTGAGGAGGCGCCAAATATCATAGTACCAGTAGTCGTCTATCTCGAGATCTTCCTCCATGCTAAGATCAATGTGGTAGCAGTGGATTGGTTTGTCTTGTTTGTGGACAAGGAAGGGGCCATGGTTATTCCTTCAGGCATTTCAATCATGGAGTCTAAGGTAGCAAGGGCATCATCTAGGTTGTTCTTTGCTCGGGGTAGGTAGTGGAAGGTGATTTCTTAGAACTGGGAAGCTAACTCTTCAAGGTGGGCATGGAAGGGTAAGAGTTTCTCATCCTTGACTTTCCATTTTCTAAGTACTTGATTGATGATGAGGGTTGAATCCCCATAGACATCGAGGTATTAAATTCCTTTCTTGAGGGAAACTTTGAGGCCTACTGTGCATGCCTCATATTCTATCATGTTGTCGGTGCAGGGGGAATCCAATTTGATGGCAATGGGAGTGTGAGAGTCATCAGGGGAGATTAAGAGGATCCCAATGCCATACCCTTTCTTGTTGGCAGCGCCGTTAAAGAACATTTGCCATCGAAGGTCTTCTTGGGAAGTACTAAGGATATTATCATTAGGGAACTCAAAAATCCAGACATCAACTTCTTGTATAGGGTAGTCTATAAGGTAATCAGAGATGGATATTCCTTTTATGGCTTTCTGTGTGACATAGCTAATATCAGATTCGGCTAGAAGCATCAACCAATGGGCCATTTAGTTGGATAGGGTGGGCTTCTCGAGTAGGTACTTGATTGGATCCATTCAGGATACAAGCTTGATGGGGAAGGCGATCATGTAGTACCATAACTTTTGGGTAACCCAGACAAGAGCGACACATGCTTTCTCCAAGGCAGTGTAGTTAACTTCATAACCGGACAACTTTTGACTGACATAGTAGATGGCTCTCTATTTGCAGGTTTCTTCAAGGTATTAGGCTAGCAAATCCCTGACAATAGTATTGGTCACGATTAGGTATAGGAGTAAGGGAATATCAGGTTACGGCAGCATTAGCACTGGAGGTTGGGTTAGGTATTGCTTGATTTGGTCGAAGGCTTATTTGCACGCTTCGTTCCAGACTTTTGTTGAATCCTTTCTGAGGAGTTTGAAGATGGGTTCACAAATGGAGGTCAATTGGCTGATGAATTGGCTGATGTACTAGAATTTCCCAAGGAATCCTCGAACTTCTTTCTCTGGTAGCATCTCAAGTATGGCTTTTGTTTTAGCAAGATCTGCTTCAATCCCTTCCTCACTAACAATAAACCTTAGGAGCTTTCCTTTACTAACGCTGAAGACACATTTCTGGGGGCTAAACCGCATCTAGTATTGTCACAGTTGTTCAAAGAACTTTCGGAGAGCGAGAACATGGCCTTCCCTAGTCTTGGACTTGATAATCATGTCATCTACATAGAACTTGACGTCCTTGTGTATTAAATCATGCAAAATGGTTATTGCAACCCTTTAGTAGGTAGCCCCTGTATTTTTTAGACCAAATGGCGTTATAATGTAGCCAAAGGTTCACCCAAGGGTGATGAATGCGATTTTCTCTTGGTGATTAGGGTGCATATTGATCTATTTATATTCGATAAACCTATCAACGAATGAATTAAGAGCGTGACTGGCTATATTTTCCACAATTAATGTTATGTTGGGTAGCGGGTAATCATCCTTCGAAGAGGCCTTGTTCAACTCTCGATAGTCAACACACATGCAAACCTTACCTCGTGATTTTGGCACGAGTACGATATTGGTTAGCCATGTGGGATATTCGATTACATGAATGAAGCCCACATTCAATCGCTTGACAACTTCTTCTTTCACTTTGAGTGACCATTCGGTGCGGAGCTTTCAGAGCTTCTCTTTGACAGTTTTGCATTCCAGGAGTGATATAAACTGATGATCTGCTATCTCAGGGTTGATGCCAGGCATATCATTGTAGGACCAGGAAAAGACATCCAGGAATTCCTTCAGTAAATCTTTGAGTTACGCGCGCTCATGCTCGTTAAGGGTGGCCCCTATCCTAATTTTACGCAGTTGGCTATTACAACCGAGATTGATAACAATAGTTTCATCTTATTTTATTTGTTATTAACCTTATTTAGATCAGTTAAGAATTGTTCATTTGTAAAGTCATCATCATCAAGAGTTTGATTAGAGTTAAGACAGTTAATGTAAGGCATAACAAGATACTCAAAATCTTTATTTATTTTATTGATAGGAAAAATAGCATTGAGAACCTCATCAAAGGAGGTCTCGATTACATCAGAGTGAGGGTAAACAACTAAAGGGGAAAGGGCATAAACATCAGGGTTAGGTTGGACATTAGCAGGTGGAATAGGTGTAGCATGGCAGTTAAGAAGAGGAACATATGCATCTTGGATGAGGCAGGATGGATTCGACGATGTAGCCCCTGAGTAGATCATGCAGTGCCAACCCTAGTGTCTACAAGTTGAAAGAATCCTCGGAGTCGTTGTCCTTAAAATCCCTGATATTAGCAATGGTCTCTCCAGTGAGTGGTTGTATATAGTGTTGGGAACTCTCGGCCCATGGATAGCTATCTTGAAAGAAGATCTCTATTCCTAATTTCATCCTCTTGTCTACATGGTCATACCAAGGTTTAGGGAAGCCACAGAAGGCAAAATCTTCACCCTCTCTGATGAACCTTCCATTTAGGGAATCTCTCGAGATAGTTCTAGTGCATTCTAACCTCCTCTTTAGTCGATGCTGATGGATCAATCAGAGTTATTCTTCTAATGGCTGATAGCCCAAGCCGCAGGGAGGAAAGGCATATTTCAACATAATAGGTTCAGTTATCCCTTGATGTCTTCGCCCTAGCCCCAGTTCGAGCATAAACTGCATGTTCTTGAATATTTGGATTACATTGACGTTTCCATGGGGGTCATATTCTAGACAAACCCTGTCTTTAAAGTCATCCCATGCTTGGAGTAGGAGTGGTTTGACTTAAAACTCGGATTACTAGTGCTTTCATTCTCGGTGTTATCACTGTCTCCCAAGATGGTGATACCTTATCCATTGGTGAAGAACTTCAATTTCCGATGAAGGGAAGAAGACACCCCTTTGATGCTGTGGATCCACAATCGTCCGAGCAGCAGATTGAAATAGGTTGGGATGCCAATGACTTGAAATTCCATAATGGGGTTTATAGTGCCAGCCCCTATTACAAGCTTTATAGATCCCATTAATTCTCGATAAGTGTTGTCGTAGGCACATACGGCAGCAAAGGTTGGAGAAAGGTTTCTCACTTTTAATCCAAAACAATTCAGAGTTCTTAAAGGGCATACGTTCAGAGTTGATTCATTGTCAACGAGAGAGAGGGGGGAGATTTTTCCCATGACTTCAACAGAGATATTCAGAGCCTGATTATGGTTGGGACCAGTCTTGGGGATTTCTTCTTCTGAAAAGGAGAGCATTCGAGTAGAGGCCAGGGATCCAACTAGGTTGATTGATTCTTCTGGTGTTGTTAAGGGAGGAACAGTGGGTCCTGTGAGTAGCTTGATTATAGCATTTCGATATAGTTGGGAAGATATGAAAATTCCCCATAGAGTGATGTTGGCTTCAGTTTTCTTTAGTTGATCAATGACCTTTCTTTCCTCAAGAGTCATTCTGGCATAAGGAGGTTCTCACCATCCTTCCCTTTGCTTGCTGATGGTTATAGGTTTGGGTTTTGGTAATCTCTCCCCGACATGGTCATGTGGTTCACAGAAGAGGGGGAAAATAGAAGTCAGGCTTCTTCATCAATATCGGGTTATTCAGCCACCTTTTTTATCTCTCCTAGCAGCTCCTCAAATGATATCATCCCGCATATGTTGGCTATCAGATTAGTCTTTTTTGAATCTTGCTCTTCATCTGAATCTTCAAAATCGTCCCCCAATCCGGTGTCAACGATATTGTCTTTCCATAAAAAGTCAATGCACTCTAAAACTTCTACGACCTCTTCGTACAATTATTCCCATTCGATAGGGAGATGTAAAACAGAAGGTATTAGGCACCCTTGTAATTTTAAAGCGTCGATAAGCTCGAATATGCTACAAATATCACTAGTCTATCGAAACACATCTACCATGATCTGGACCATATCATCTATTCTAACTTCATCGGTTGGCATCACCTAGTTGTCTGACTCTGGGGCCCACTTTCAAGCTTCTAAGAATAACCCACTGAATCTCTAACAGTCAATGGTCATCCGAGAGGGAAATTTCATCCCGAACTGTAAGATTTATTTCAGTACTTTTGTTAGTTCCAGATCTTTACCTCCAGAACGGGTGTGGACAACGATGCATGCTCTAGTGAGGAGGGACAAGGCTTGATCGGTAAGGTTAGTAGGGTGTAAGAGGAAATATGGGCTTATTTGGAGAGATTTAAGAGAGTATATAGGCATGACTGGTGATTAACTTGGCATGATTTGGGTGAATGGGTCGAATTCTGAGTCTTCTTCTAGGAAGATGACATTTGCATGATTTGGGAGTGTATTATGGCTAGTGTTTTGTTTAGGATTTACTGTTGGGGCTATAATACCCCGGTCAATCAGGCTTTGGATCATATTTCGGAGATGGAAACATTGGTCGGTGGTATGGCCAGCAGTTTGGTGAAGTCACAATAGGCATTAGGTTTAAAGTTTTTCGAAAGTGGGTTTGGTAATGGACGAGGGTCCAAGGGATTGATCAGGTTTCGGTTCAAGAGGTCCAAGTAGACTTTGGAGAGAGGAGCGTGAAGCTCGGTGTATTCCTTTCAGATTTGGTTTAGGTGACATTCCAGTGCCCATAAAGCGACAGGCTGAGAGATATTGTTGATAGTAGAAACAGTGGTACTAGCAGGCTTTTCAAACTTTCTAGGAGAAAATTGTTGATGATGCCAGAATCAGCACCACCAGATAAGGTGTTTTCAAGCTCAATCTAAGAACAACAATGACAGCATAGTTATGTGAAAGGTAAGAGAATGAGATGAGGAGAAGATGAGAGAGCACCAGGATATAAGTGGTTCAGTCTAAATTGGCCTACGTCCACTGTGTGTGTGTAACTGCAATTAGGCACTAATGGCTATGGATACAATCTCTCAAGGTTTCTCTCTCTACTGTGTATCTAGACAGAGTTTCAGCTAGGGTTCAATATCTGGGATGCTTTGTAAGGTGGAGGATGACCTCTATATATAGTATCTAGGGGGTGTAATGTACCCCCCATGCATGCAATGATCATGTGTATGTTTGCCTCACCAATATGGGAAAGCCATCTGTCACTGTCACATGTAGAGAATGATGATGCAATATTCTCCCCACGTGTGGGGAATAATCCTGTTATAACTGATTTGTATCCACGTGCCCTTATCCAAATGTCAGTCGATGCTCGGCTATCGTGCCTGGGGTATGATATCGACCTGGGGGAGGCCGAGGTTGGTAATTCTAGGTACCTGTTCAGACCGAGTATTCCATAGAGGTCTCGGCCAAATCCCAGCCGAGATAATGGATAAGGTCGGACAGAGACGAGGTTGAACTGGAGTGTTTGGAGTATCGATCGATGTCTTGATGAGGTTTCTGGTGGCTTCCTACGAGCTCGGCCTATGTCTGGCCGAGGTTTCCATTTCAAGGCGTATGTGAATGCTGCTGATCCTTGTGATGACCCTTGTAAAGGCTATTGGCAGGGTCGGCCTGGGCCGACCTTGCTATGGCCAAGGGCTGATATTGCGTGTTCCCAACGTCGGCCATAATATCGCTCGAGGTTGGTGTCTCTGGGTCCAGGTCACACTTGGGGCATATCAATCAACCCCCAGCCCTTAGTCATATGTGGGAGCAAGTGTCTAAGGGATTATCATACCTCCGAGGCCTGTTCATTACAAGCCAATGCTTGTTTGACACTTGTCCAATGCTGAAGTATGCTTGCTAGGTGAGCGTGTGCTGTTAACCGCCCTTTGGGGCTCCCAAGGCAATGATGGGCCTTGGGAGTTGTGCCTGAGTCTTTAAGGGTTTTGAACCCTATTTACCTTCCTTCTTCATCATTTCTCTCATTTCCAGCCAACTCGCTCCTGCAGTTTCTCTCTCTAGAAAGATCCTTGCTGAAGCTTTTAGAAGGTGGTTTTCTCGCGTCTTCTCGTCTCTTCCTCACTATTTCATCCTCAGGTAACCTTCGCCACACTTTTTCCTTCATTTTTCCTGCAAGTCTCCTTATTTTCGAGTTTTTCGACGAGTTTCCGAGTTTCCCGATGAGATCACCATTATTTCAGGCGAACAATTCTTGCCACATTTAGGTAGTTTGATCTTTTACTGCTTTACTTCACTAGCCAACCTTGTTTGTGGTTTTAGGAATCCTAAGTGTAGTGTCATCCTCTGATGCTCAGACCCTTATATCAGCTTCTTGAGGAGTTCCCCTCCCTTAGAGAGAAGACTTTAGAAAAGATTAGACAAATAGAAAGAGCACAGGAGGAGGCTCGTAGGTCCCAAGAGTTTCCCATTAGACCCATATTTCCACTACCTCTGAAGGTGATATATCCTGACCCCCCAAAGTTTTTCAATCAAACAGAGGTTCCTGCTGATCCCATACTGATGTCTGAGTCTAAATCTTCTACCTCAGACCCCATGTCTCTGGATTCTTTTCAGGAGGCCATGGATTTCACACCTGGCCTGATCAGGTCGAGGTCTCCAGCCCAGCCTCGTCCCATAATCACTCAAGCACCTCATCCTCTTCCTCAGAGGTTGAAGTTGTTGAGCCAAGTGTGGCTATACCACCACCACTTGATGCCATTCCTCTGTCGGCCTTCACTGGTGTCGAGTTCGCTCAGAGGTTCCTGAGTAACCCATCAACATCTGCTCCGGCCGACATTGAGTTGGATGATGATGAGGCTGAGAGCGATGTCGACGTCTCTGAGGCGGCCGAGATCGAGAGTACTATTACTGAGGTAGACCTTCTCTGCTTCAGATATCTGTATTTTATCAGTCCCTCAATAAAGCTTAGGAGACCTCTGAGGGAAGAGAGGGCTTATCATGGCCGAGACGGCGAGATCTGCCAGTACGAGCAGATGTTGAAGTTGGGGTTTCGTCTACCCATTCACCCCATTATCAAATCCATCCCTTCTTATATCAATTAGGCCCCCTCTCAGCTATCCCCTAATGCTTGGAGAGTCATAATAGGGGCCATAGTCCTATGGAAGGCTGTCTATCACTCAGACCTTCTAGTTCAGGTCTTCGTAGGTTACTATATCCCTTCCTCGGCCAAAAATCATCCGAGCTACTACCACTTTGTAGCTCGGAAGCCTGAGAAAAAAATGCTTCAAGTAACTCAGACTTCCAACCATAATTGGAAACCTCGGTATTTCTTTGCTTCTGGGCCATGGGAATTTGGCCCATGTGTTCCCTCATCAATTCTAGAGCCGAGGATGCCCCTGAGGTGGGGTAAAGTCACAATGTCTGCGAGGGCTGACCCTGGCCTGAGCCCATTGAACCTTCAGAAGGTGAAAGCCTTTCAAGATCAGGGGGTACATGGTCTGTTCGTCAGGTTCGAGCACTTGATGACTCCCCACTTCCTCTCTGGGACAGCTCTAGGTGGAAGTCCCCTCGCCGAGCTTGGTAAGCATTTTTGTTTTTAAGTTTAACCTCTGAGTTTATTCATGTCTGATTATCTAACTCAGATCTACTAATTTTTTGCAAAGTGACCACAGGACATTTCAAACGAGCTTTGGGAGATGGCTGCACCCAGCTTGGCGAGACTTGCCAAGAAAGAAGCCCTTAATGCTCCTCCCCCAGCTCCCTCCGCCTCTAAGCCCCCGTCCACAAAGAAGAGGGCTCCAAAAGGTCATGCCCCTAAGGACCAGAGGCCAAAAAAGAAGACTGATGACACTGCCATCCTCATCTCTTCAGCTGACGCCCTATCGGCTCGTCTGGATCAGTTGAAAATAACTGACAGCATAGTCGGCCACAGTCTTCAGGCCTTAGATGCCTTCGGCTCCACAATGACCGAGGCTGATAAACGCTTCTTTAGGTCACTGGACACCCCACTGTTGGTTAAGTTCGGCATTCATAGATCCATTCACGTATGACTTGATCTTTCTGATTGTTCTTCACCCAAGTGTAACATCTGATTGTTCTCCAGCTCATTCATTATCACAAAATATGCAGGTCCTGGCAGCTATGCACCACTTGTCTAACTGGACTCTGAGGAAATTTCCCCTCATTCAAAAGGGGCAAGAGGCCGAGAGAGTCCAGAGCACTCTGAATGCAGAGATTGACCGTCTCAAATCTGATCTGAAGGATTCTGAGAAGAAGGTGAAGGGGTTGGAGAAGGACATCTCCCAGCTCGGCAAGGATCACGCTGCAGTACTGAAGGCTAAGGATGACATTCTGCAGCAGAAAGTCAACTCAGCAGTTAGGGCCGCCCTTGATGACGCCTCCAAGAAGATAATTGCTGACTATAAATCCTCTGATGAGTTCATGGGCTTCTGCTTCGAATACCTTGAAAGAGGTATCAAAGCCACTATTAAATGGGCTAACGTCAGGGAGAGAGAGGCCGGCACTTTGATGGCATCTGATTTCGTTGGTCTCGGCTTTGCTGATCCTCAGTTTGCCCAGGCTCTTCAAGAGGTTGAGGAAGTGGCTGCCGCTCCTGCCGAGACTACTACGTTAGAGGGCACCGAGGTTGGAGGGGTAGACTATCGTGATGATGCGGCCGAGGTGACCAATCAAGCCGAGGATGTCAACGTTCCCCCTTCAAACCCTTAGGGGATTTTTTTTAATAATTGTTTGTAACTCATTATATTATGGAGCTTGTCTGTAATCGTTGAACATCTTATTATTTCTGAATATATATCAACCTCTGAGGAGGACCATCTTCACTTTCTTTTAATTGAATGTCATGTGATGCTTTTCATTCTTAGTTTCGTTGTGATGGTGTCTGCTAAAAATAAATTTGTAATGAGCTTCAACCTCTGAAGTCCTCTTTCTAAGCTTGTCCTTTTGCAATGGTCTTGTTTATACTCAACCAATGGTCCTGAGCTCAGACCTCGTCTCCACTGAATGGTGTTATGAAGGTCTGAGGTCATCACCTAAGATGTTATCCCCATAATAAATCTCACCAAATTAATGATGTTAAGGGTCTGAGGTCATCTAATTTATAGTGTCTATCCTCAGACCTCGTCACCACTGAATGCTGTTATGAGGGTCTGAGGTCATCACCTAAGATGTTATCCTCATAATAAATCTCACCAAATTAATGATGTTATTTGTCTGAGGTCATCTAATTTATAGTGTATGTCCTCAGACCTCGTCACCACTGAATGGTGTTATGAGGGTCTGAGGTCATCACCTAAGATGTTATCCTCATAATAAATCTCACCAAATTAATGATGTTATGTGTCTGAGGTCATCTAATTTATAGTGTCTGACCTCAGACTTCGTCACCACAGAATGGTGTTATGTGGATCTGAGGTCATCACCTAAGATGTTATCCTCATAATAAATCTCACCAAATTAATGATGTTAAGGGTCTGAGGTCATCTAATTTATAGTGTCTTAGCTCAGACCTTGTCACCACTGAATGGTGTTATGAGGGTCTGAGGTCATCACCTAAGATGTTATCCTCATAATAAATCTCACCAAATTAATGATGTTAAGGGTCTGAGGTCATCTAATTTATAGTGTCTGAGCTCAGACCTCGTCACCACTGAATGGTGTTATGATGGTCTGAGGTCATCACCTAAGATGTTATCCCCATAATTAATCTCACCAAATTAATGGTGTTATGTGTCTGAGGTCATCTAATTTATAGTGTCTGAGCTCAGACCTTGTCACCACTGAACGGTGTTATGAAGGTCTGAGGTAATCACCTAAGATGTTTTCCCCATAATTAATCTCACCAAATTAATGATGTTATGTGTCTGAGCTCATCTAATTTATAGTGTCTGAGATCAGACCTCGTCACCACTGAATGGTGTTATGAAGGTCTGAGGTCATCACCTAAGATGTTATCCCCATAATTAATCTCTGATCTAAGAATGAAGCAAGAACTATCATGGGAACTGATCTTTATTAATAACCTCTTCATAATAAGATGGTACATTTATATAAAACTCTATGCAACATCATATGTAATATGTCTTTAGGTGATCAGCATTCCATGGGTTAGTGAAAGATTCTCCTTCTAGGTTTTCTAGCCTGTAAGTGCCAGGCACAACCTCTTCTGTCACTTTGTAGGGGCCATGCCAGTTTGGGTGAAGCGTATTTTCTTTCTGTTGGGTCTCCTTTAGCACTAGGTCTCCCACTACAATGGGTTTTGACTTCACCCTTTGGTTGTAGAATTTCGCTGCCCTCTGCTGGTAGGTTGCTTGTCTGACCTCTGCGCTCTCTCTTCTTTCTTCGATAAGATCTAGGTCTAGCCTCCCCTCTTCCCCATTATTGTCAGGGTCATAGGTTTGAATCTGATGAGTTAGGAGTCCTACCTACATTGGTATGATAGCCTCTGAGCCATCTGCCATCATGAATGGGGTTTCTCCTGTTAGTGTCCTTGTCGTGATCTTGTAGGCCCATAACATAGCGTAGACCTCTTCAGTCCATCTTGCCTTCGCATCTTCTAACCTCTTCTTGATTCCATCTAGGATAGTTCTGTTTGTGACCTCGGTCTGACCATTTGCCTGAGGTCGGCCAGGAGATGAGAAGAATTGCTTAATCCCTACTCTTAGGCAATACTTTTCTAAAGAGGAGTTCTTGAAATGGGTCCCATTGTCCGAGATGAGGGTGTTTGGGAGGCCATATCTGCATATGATATTCCTCCAAATAAATTGGAAGGTCTTCTGCTCTGTGATTGTTATCATCGGCTCTGCCTCCACCCACTTTAAGAAGTAGTCTATGGAAACTATCAAGAATCTCTGACATTTATCACACCTCTTTACGTAAGCTGCGACGTCCTTGGACAAAGTTGGCCACCAGTACCCCTGAGTGATGATTCTCTTGGCCAAGGGTCTTCCCCCTATGTGGCTAGAGCTAGAACCCTCATGAACCTCCTGTAAGACCCGGGGAACTTCTGTGGGATGCACACATCTGAGGAGAGGCAACAGAAATCCCTTTTTGTATAAGACGTCTCCTATGATCGAGAACTTGGCAGCCCTATATCTCAATTTTCTCCTCTCTAGCTTGGACTCAGGTAGCTCTCCCCCTCTAATATACCTGACGAGGGATCGATCCACGAGTCTCCTAGGTTAAAATTATGACACGGGTTACATACCTCTTCTTCCTCGATGGTTACCTTTCTCAAGACCTCGATCGGAATGGTCCTTCCAACATCTGTCTTCATTGTCGAGGCCAGCCTTGCCAATGCATCTGTGTGATTGTTACTTAGTCGAGGCACTCTCTTTAGTTTTGCCTCTTCAAAATATTCTAACAACCTTCTTACTCTCTTTAAGTACTTGGCCATCCTTTCATCTTTGGCCTCATAGATCCCCAGTACTTGATTGACAACCAACCTTGAGTCGCTGTGGAGTAGGAGTCGCTTTACGCGAAGAGTTGTTGCCAATAAGAGACCTGCTATCATGGCCTCAAACTCAGACTCGTTGTTTGAGGCCTGGAAGTTGAACCTCAGGGCGTATTCAATGTTCGCACCATCCGGAGCCAAGAGTATCAACCCCGCACCGCTTCTACTGTCACAGGAAGAGCCATCAATGAAGAGGCTCCAGACGTCTGTATCTGATGAAAAGGCTCCTTCTGTCATGACTCCTTGTTTGAAGAGATATCAATCCTCCTCGTCCTCCGTAATTCTGCTCATAACTTTTTTAGATGTGACCTCGTCCAAATTTCGGAAGACACTTGGAGTCGTCTCTTCCTCCTCTCGGAAGACACTGGGGTTTTTCTCTTCCATGCCCCCCAGGCCTTTCTCTGCCTCAGCCTCTTCCTATGTGAACTCAGCAACAAAATCTGCAAGGGCCTGCCCTTTGATGGCTATCCTAGGTTGGTAGGCAAGATCGTACTCCCCCAACTCGATGGCCCAGGTCATCAACCTCCCGGATTTCTCAGGTTTATGCAGGACCTGTCTTAGTGGGGAGTCAGTGAGAACTACCATGGAGTGAGCTTGGAAGTAGGGCTTCATTTTTCTTGAAGCATGTACTAGGGCATAGGCCAACTTTTCCATGCGAGGGTAATTCTGTTCAGCCCCTTGAAAGACTTTACTGTTGAAATACACAGGCCTTTAAATACCATCGTCTTCCCGTATTATGGCCGTACTGATGGATGATTTAGAGACTACCAGATACACATACAACTTTTCTCCTGCGACGGGTCGAGATAGCAATAAGGGGGATCCCAAGTAAGATTTGAGTTGGTTGAAGGCCTTTTCACACTCTTCCTCCCATTGGAAGGCCTTTCTTAGAACTTTAAAGAATGGAAGACACTTGTCCGTTGCCCTAGAAACAAACCTGTTAAGGTCAGCCACTCTCCCCGTAAGTCTTTCAAACCGAAGGGCATCACTTTGTAGCAGTACATCCCTTTGTCAGTAATGAAGGCTGTCTTCTCAGAGTCTTCAGCATCCTTGAAGATTTGGTTATAGCCTCAATACGCATCCATGAAGCTCATGAGCTCATGTCCCGCCGTCGTTTCAACCATCTGATCTATCCGAGGTAAGGGATAGCTGTCTTTTGGACAAGATCTATTCAGGTCAGTGAAATACACACACATTCTCCACTTCCCATTGGCCTTAGGCACGATGACGGCATTTGAAAGCCACTCCGGGTAGGTAACTTCTCTTATGAATTTGGCCTCTTCCAACTTTTTTACCTCTTCTCGGATGACATCGTATTTCTACCTGGAGTAGACTCTTCGTCTCTATTTGATAGGCTTGGCATCTTTGGTCACGTTGAGCTTGTGACTCATCACCTCAGGGTCGATGCCAGGCATGTCTGCGTGACTCCATGCGAAGACACTCTGTCTCCTCCTGAGGAAGTTTATCAGCTCTTCCTTGGTTCCTGGCTCTAGGGATTTACCGACCTGGATAGTTTTTTCTGGCTCGTCCTCATTGAGGACGATGGATTCTACCTCTTCCGCGGCCTCTCCCTTCTTCAACTTTGTTTCATCTCCTGGGTCAAGAGTGTCAATGCTATAAGTGGTGGTTTCCCTCTTATGGGCTTCTCTCTCTTCGGCCGAGTTGAAGTAACATTCTCGCGCTGTGGCCTGGTCACCTTGCACTTCCCCTAATCCTTAAGGAGTCGGGAATTTTATCATCTGATGGACCGTCGATGGCACAGCTTCAAACTCTTTAAGGGCCACCCTTCCTATGATGAGGTTATAGGCCGAGAAAACGTTCTCGTCGATGACAAAAAAATTTATCTTCTTGGTCAGCCTCTTAGGCCACTCATCACCCATCCGTACGTCCATCTCATACATGCCCAAGGGGTGGACCTTTTCTCCACTGAAGCCTATCAATGGGTGATGATAGGGCACCATCCTTGCTCTGCTAAGACCTAGGCTCTTGAAGCAAGGCCCGAACTTCACGTCAGCTAAGCTCCCCCCGTCTATGAGGATCCTCTCCACCTCGCACCCATGCACCCTTTTGTTATGACCAGAGGGTCATCATGGGGGGCTAAGATACCCTTGAAGTCGAGTCTAGAGAACCCCACTACGAGGGTGTCCATGTCTACTTTCTTCCTCTTCTGCACTGTATCGGAAGACGTTAGATTCACAACTTCAAGCTTGGCCACTGACCTGGCCTCTGCTACACGAGCCTTCCTACCAGCTACATCAAAGCCACCTCCTTAAAATCCTCCACATATGGTGTTAACACCAAAGGAGATCGTACCGACCCTCTTCACCGGGGTGTTGTCATCTTTTGGCGGAAGATCCGGATCGTCTTCCTCATCTCCTTCTGAATCATCGTCTCTTCTGGTCGGGACATTGTCACGGCATCTGTCATTTCTCCTATTCTTAGGCTCATCTCTTCCACCCTTTGGAGCCTTACCATCCACATACTTCCTCATCTTTCCAGATTTCAACATCTTTTCAATCTCATCTTTTAAAGCGAAGCATCTATCCGTGACATGGCCATGATCCTGGTGGAACTCGCACCATAAGTTTTTGTTCCTCTTATGTGGTGGGGCCTTCAGTTTCTCTGGCCATCTCAGAGTCCTATCAGTCTTAATCTCATTGAGGATGTGCTCGCAGCTTATAGTCAGAGGTGTATAGTGAGCGAACTTGTCCTCACCCGACCTCTTCTTGCCATCTTTCTTGCTTTGGGACTTTCCACTGCCACCGCGGTTCTCATCCTCATACTTGGTGGCCATTGACTCTTCCGCATTCATTACTCTCCCTGCGATTGCCAACATCTCTGCCATAGACCTAGGGGTCTTCCATCAGTTTCCACAATAGCTTCCCCTTCTGGAGGCCTCCTATAAGGGCGGTCATGGCTATCTTCTCTTCATAATCTTTGACTTCCAACTTTTCTTTATTGAATCTTGCTATGTAGTCTCTTAGGCTCTCACCCTTGGCCTGCTTGACATATAGCAGGTGGGTAGTCTTCTTTTGAGGCCTCACCCCAAAGAAGAAGTTATGGATTAATCGCTCAGCCAAGACTTTGAAGTTCTCAATTGAGTTCTTCAGAAGGGAGGTGAACCAACTGTGCGCTGCCCCTGTCAAGGTCCCAGAGAAGGCCCTACACTTCATCTCATCGGGTATCGAGTAGATGTCTGCTTTCGACTGGTACGTTTCGATATGATGCATAGGGTTAGTGCTTCCATCATACTTGGGAGACACCGTAGGAGGCTTGAACTTGGATGGGGTTGGGAACCCCACTATCCTAGCCATAAACGGGGAGCCCTCTGAGTAACCCCTTTGTAATGGGTCCCTGCTTTTAATGAGGTCTCGTATCTTCTCCTCCAGGCATTGGATAGAATCATTCCATGGTCTTCTGCCATCGACTTGGCCGAGGTTATCCACTGCCACCTCCCTGGGATGGACCGAGGGTTCCCCTACCGCGACACGTCGGCTGTTGACCTCTTCCCATTCCATGCCTCTTCTTTCACAGTGTCGGCCTTGGTCTGGCCGACCCTGCCTGTTCCCTCTCTGAGAGCCTGCTGCGCTCCTTGATCTCGATAGTCTCTGTCTTAGGTCATTCATCGGGCCCAGTCTCTCAAAGGCCGTCCCTCTGCTCAATCTATCAAAGGCAGACCCTCTTTATTGGGCCTCTTCACCTCTTCGGCCGACACAACCTTGACTTTGCCTAAGAGGCCTTACAGTGTTATTTGACACCTCATACGGCTCCCGGCAGTCTTTCGGGGATTCTTCTGCCTCTAGATCATCATACCTGTCCTATGGGAAGGGGTTTCCCTGCCTCCCTCCTCAGGCGCAAGCGCCTTGGATCAGCAACGTCCCTTCTTCGCTGGGGTGCAGGCTGGTCCTTCATTGGTGCCTGGGGTGGTCCCCTGGCATCAGGATGAGGCTGAATTGCCATCGGAGTGATCATGTCCGGTGAGACTCCAGGTGGCCTCATCATAGTTTGGTTGAGCTGTGGAAATTGCTCCTGCATGGCTTGTTGTGTTGCAGCTAAAGATCTCAAGGCCGCAGCTACCTCCGCTATTTCGGACTGGGGGGGGCACCTGACTGGAACTAGGGCCTCCACCCCCAGGTGGAGAAAGAGGCGGTGGTAATTCTGGTTCCATATGTTAACACTATATATCTTGAGTAGCAGATGAGCTTAGTACCCAACAGGACCTCTTTCAATGGTGAAATAGCTCCGCGCTAGGGGGAGGCCTGGCTCACTACCAGAGTCTCCGGTGAGGTTAAGCAGAAAAAGAGGAAGAGAGAGCCTCTCGATTCCCACAGATGGCGCCAAAATGATGATGTCGAAATCAACACCACCAGATAAGGTGTTTTGAAGCTCAATCTAATAACAACAATGGAAGCATAGTTATGTAAAAGGTAAGAGAATGAGATGAGGAGAAGAGGAGAGAGCACCAGGATATAAGTGGTTCAGCCTAAATTGGCCTACGTCCACTGTGTCTGTGTAACTGCAATAAGGCACTAATGGCCATGGATACAATATCTCAAGCTTTCTCTCTCTACTGTGTATCTAGACAGAGTTTCAGCTAGGGTTCAATATCTGGGATGCTTTGCAAGGTGGAGAATGACCTCTATATATAGTATCTAGGGGGTGTAATGTACCCCCACCCCCATGCATGCAATGAGCATGTGTGTGTTTGCCTCACCAATATGGGAAAGCCATCTGTCACTGTCACATGTAGAGAATGATGATGCAATATTCTCCCCACGTGTGGGGAATAATCCTGTTATAACTGATTTGTGTCCACGTGCCCTTATCCAAATATCAGTCGATGCTCGGCTATCGCGTATGGGGTATGACCTCATCCTGTGGGAGGCCGAGGTTGGTAAGTCTAGGTACCTGTTCAGTTCGAGTATTCCATACAGGTCTCGGCCTAATCCCAGCCGAGACAATGGATAAGGTCGTCCAGAGACAAGGTTGAGCTGGAGTGTTTGGAGTATCGACTGATGTCTTGATGAGGTTGCTGGTGACTTCCTGCGAGCTCGGCCTATGTCTGGCCCAGGTTGCCATTTCAAGGCGTATGTGAATGCTGTTGATCCTTGTGATGACCTTTGTAGAGGCTGGTGGCAGGGTCGGCCTGGGCCAACCTTGCTTTGGCCGAGGTCTGATATCGCGTGTTCCCAATGTCGGCCATAATCTCGGCCGAGGTTGGTGTCTCTGGGCCGAGGTCACACTTGGGGCATATCAATTGTCTAAAGGTTTTCTTCGGTTCCGCTTCTGTCTTGGTGAGACCTTATTCTATTTCCACTTAGGCTTCTCAAAGGGCTTGGAAGTGAGGGTAGTACTGTCCTCCCATTGTTGCTTAGGTATGGGGTAGGAAGTTCTTCTTCACAATGCTGACATTCTCTTCTTTAGAAGGATGAATGGTCATGGTAGATGATTTTTCTCTCCATCATGCTAAGAAGTTACTGACTGATTCCCTAGGATTCTGCTTAAATAGCTCTAAGTCACGGTGGGTAACCTTTAGTTCCCCGTTGTACTGGTACTGCGACATGAAAACTCGGGTAACATCTTCCCAACAATAAATTTTGGACTTCTCGAGGGATAAGAACCAATGGAGGGCACTATCTTTCAAAGTCTGCTGGAACATTTGAGCCATTATTTCTTCAGAAACCCCTAGAAGAGTCATGTGTCAGTGATAGCTATGGAGATGAATGATTAGGGGTCCACTGCATCCGAAACTCTCGATATTGGGCATCTTGAATTTCTTCGATAACCTGGCTTTAGGATAGGGAGACATGTGGGTGTAGTCCATGTAGTTCCCAGAGATTCTGACTTGGTCGAATTTCATGGTCAACATCTTGAGGTGTTTCTTGACCTTGTCAATTCTTCCTCTTTCAGGTCAATAATCATGGGTAAGTTAGCCCTTGGTTGGACAAGGTTTGGCATAGGAGGTTGGGCTAACGGCGTCCTATTAGCAGGAGGAGCAAGTGGAGCATGCTGGTATTTTTTAGGAACCCAAATAGGACCGAGTGCAGGCGGACCCATGGTGCGAGGGAAAATAACCTTAGGATCTTCAGGGATAGGGACCCAGTTTATTTACATCTCATGAACCTCGGTTTGAAGGTTGCCAATTTTGGTAGTGAGCTAAGCCAGAATCGTTAATAAATCTGGCTATATATTCAACACTTGATCCGTGTTCTCCATGGAAGGCGAGTGAATCTCGGACTCGAAGAAAGTAAGGTGACTGACAGAGCTTCAGGGCGGTTAAAATGAAGACCAAAGAAAATAAGGAGCCAGACCAAGGGTATACGATCGACCTGAGAAGGAGAAAATTTGGGATTTATTTTCGAAAACGAGAAGAAGGGAAATTTATTATTTTTGGAAAAGGAGGACAATGTTTTGTGACATTTTTGGAAAAGATGAGAACGAAATATTTTTTTTAGGGAAAAGGAGGAAAAATATTTTTGGTATTTTTTATGATAGAGAAAAATGTTTTTGAACATTTTTGGAAAAAAGAGAGAGGAAAAGACGAGATATGGGTCTCAGCATGATTATTATGTTTATTAGGTTCTCACTTGTATTATGTTTACCTAAATGCAAAAAAGAAATGCCGGACGGGACCCGAGCCTGAAAAATTGTGTTTGCAACGTATGTAAATCTATGGTTGGAGTTGTAACCATGCTCACGGGCAGGGCCCCGTTTTAAAAATTGTGCGAAAATTTGGGTGGCATGCCGATCCGTCATTTCGACAGATTTTCAGGTAGAAATCGGCAGTCCAATATGTGTGTCCTATATGCAGGTATGCATTTGGTTGGGTTAATTGGAAGGTTTTCCCCCCTTTGGCGTGACTTCCACGATATACGTCTTGCTTTTTAGGGCAATCGGTACATGTGGATAAGCCATTTGATGTACCTGAGTGTACATCAATTGCCTCACTATATACCTCATGGGGATGGTACGTGTGAGAGAGAATTCGATATGATCGACATACGTTAATGAGTTACCTGCGATATACCTCCCGTCATGACTTGGGTCAAGCATTACAATGCGGGGGGAACCGTTTGAAATGAGTCAAACGTACTTGTCCAATGGAAGGTGAGAGTCATATCGCTTAGGCTAACTGCGACCTATCGGACCAGCGCCCATCACGAAGTGACTCCCCAGTTATGGAACAAAATTTGGTCAATAGCAATGCTCTTTGGTGGTGTTGTGTGAATCATGCATGATTCTTTTATTAGTATCTTACGGAGAGAGTATCTTTTTTTATCATGCCAAACAGGGAGCAAGGTATAAGTACAAATAGTAAAACTATACTAAACATGGATAAGTGATGTGTGAGTGATGTGTAATTATCTACAAGCGAGTGTGTGATAAGTGAGCATGGATATATACAAGTGGAGGTGTGTGTTAGTGACACCTAAGCATGGATTTCTAAATGATGTGTGCAACATGTGGATATACGTGATCCTAGGTGCACGTGGTGTAAAGTGTACATGGAAAAATATTCTACAAGTGTGTGAATAGAGGCATTAGTATGAGGTAAAAGGGGTAATAAGGGGGAAATAGGGGAATATACAAGAAAAATAAAACACCCGTGCAAAAAGAGTCTAGACCTCTTAAAAATCACGCCCCCAGCTGAGTCGCCACTGTGTCCATCCCGGGTGCTCGCGCGGAGTTTTGTTTCCCTCAGGAGGTAGGAAGGATGGATCCCCTTCAGAACCTGAAGATCTGTTTCTACTGAGGTCTCGCATCCCTATCTTGGGAGGTTTCTTTGACTATCGTCGGTGTGGGGTAAATGTAAAGAGATGGAGTCACCAACGTATTTTTTCGCAAATCAGTCAAAAAAACATGTTGCCACTTTGAGAGAGCGGCATCAAGGACAAACTAATTCATAGGAAACCAATAGATCGTAGGTCCGGGGGCTAAGTAACCGAATGGGAAGGTGTTAGCCACCCATCCCACCCTTTCGATCTCTCATGGGCTAGTGTTAATACATTCCTTTATATCCCCATGAAGTGTGTGTGCATGTTTATATTATGGATATAAGAATCGTTCAACCCATACCATGGACAAGGTACGGTAAAATTATCCATAGGAATGTTCTCAAGATAATAATATATATAAAAGACAGAATATGGGCATTCATCGTGAGATTGATCATTATTAGGAAACGATAATATGTGTTGCATGAAACACGAACAAGCATGCTATGTGTAAAATTATAATAATTATGAGAATGAGGAATTTTGAGGAAATTAGAAAAATTGAAAAAATGGACTCAAGTCTCGGATTTTATTCCGAGATGCCTATGTAGCCTATAAATGCATCAAAGTCCACGTGGTTCGAATATATAATAGGGTGGGGTTTATCCCATAAATTCGAACAGAATTTTATTATGTGTGTATGTGTAGAAAATGTGTTTTTTTGTTTTGGAAAAAGTTTAATGGATAATTCCGTTCAAAATTTATGGGTATAACCCTCTTTTATTTGTTTTTGAGTTTTTTTTTTATAGAAAATAGAGTATATGCAATATACAAATAACAGTGTGGATATTAATATGTATGAACTAAAGTAAAACTAGATTACGAATGTAATGTAACTTATGAAAAAAAAAAAAGAGATTAAAAGAGAGAGAGAAAAAATTGGACCTTCCTTGGATCTTGAACTTTGATCTTGGGTGAACTCCTTTGAATATTGATGAATGTTGAGGAGAGAGAAGGGTTTTTGCAAAATTGGGTGTGAAAAGGATTGGAATTTATGCTTGAATTGAACTTCTCATTGGAACTTTATGAATTACTAAGATAATTGATGTTTATTGATAGCTTGTGTTTGCAGCTGATTGTTGATTGCTTTGTGTGTCTTAGCAGTGAGGTCATGGGCTCTATTTATAGGGCCAAGGGGGTGCCGATCAGACTACCCCAGGGTGTGCCTATCGGCAGGCAACCCTTGACACTGTGCCGATTGGTAGGGTTTAGAACCTGGCAATTGGCAGTCTCGTGCGGACTGTTCTAGAAAAATGACTGTAGCACACAAACCATTATTTTGAATCATGCATGGGGCATGTTGTTAGAAAGGTACTTCATAGGACTTCAAGAGTCCTTTGGACCACTCCCGGGTTCGGGAGTTTACTTTGGGTTAAATATAGCTCGAAAGCGCACATTTGTCTATTGGATGGGAGATCGTCAGACGGAAATGGATCGTTTGTCCGTATGGTAAGTCAGAATCGCATACGGGTCGAGTTTTGGAAAGGATATTCAGTGCCCCTTGGAGATTCATTCAGTCTGGCTTCATCTGAAGAACTGATTTTGGTCGAACGGAGCCCGAGAGTGCCCGGTGGCCTCCGGATCATGTTTTGGGGGAAAATTGATCATTCGTCTGAATGGTTATGTCATTTTGCGCATGGGGTGGAACTTTGGAAAGGGGTTTCAATGACCTTCGAAGATTCAAAGATATTTCTCTTTGACAGTGAAGTTGATTGGGGTCAACTCGGGGCTTGGGAGTAGTAACAGTTCGGACGAACGGACTACAAATCAATTTTAGTAGTAAAATGGTCCATTCGTTCGAAATGTTATGCCGATTTGCACACGAGGAGGACCATTGGAAATGGTATTCAGATCCCTTTGAAGATTTAAAGAGCTTTTGCTCTGATGATAGAGTCAACCAGAGTCAGACAGGGCCCGGGGGCGCTCGATGGCCTCTAGATCGGTACTCGGAGTGCGACCTAGGCTTTGTAGTGAAATGGGGAGGTGATATGGACCTAAGGGGAGACTTAGGGGCTCCTATAATGTGGTTTCTACACTAGGTACTTGACTCATAAATTTTGGTAGAATATTGAATCGTTTAACTTTTATGGATGTTTGTTGGATAAAAGGGGAATTGGTGGTGGTTTTCATCACCAGAAATCAACTTCTTTCCTTTGAAACCTTTCTTCTTTTTATGCAATGTCACTTTTCATGTTCAAAACTTTATCACCCTACCTCGAAGGCTTAGAGGCCATGTGCTTCTATAACGTTAATTACAAAGCTTCAGCTTTCTCTATGTTTCCTTATGGTGTAATCTCACTATAGGCTAGAATCTTATGGAAGTGTTAATACAGTTCGGGTACCCTGAAGACCAAGTCTTCCAATTTTGTTTGAATGAGTTGTGTCCCAACTGCAAAGAATTTTCTACTTTATTAGGTGGCTCCCCAAGTGAAGCGGTAGCAATGCCGGATTTGTCTCATTCTCCGCGGGTGTCTCCCATAGAATTTCTCCATGTATCTCCTTAAGTTTCCTGGGCATTGGTGTATAGAGGAAAAATCATACTCCCGACGGTAATGAGCTCCGTATACCAAGGGGATTTGACTGATAATGGCTTTGCCGACATTGTAGCTCTGGGAATGACTGTCAGGGGTCTTTTCACGAATGGTGATCTAACGACTGACCCTCAGGTAGACATGATAGTGATGTCGATGTCTTACCATTGTAGTTTAGCTGCGGTAATACTAGTAGAGACCCTAAATGGTTTGGATGCATAGAAGGAGGGTCAGGCTGATTTCTTGTAAGGGACCCTGTCATGCTGTAGATGTGGTATTTCGAGAGATTGCACTTGGGGGTCCCTCCTGAGTACCCTCTTTTTGAGAATTCCTGACTTCTTTTCTCATCATTTCTTTATCTTTGGCTCAATGATAGAGAACTGGATAAACTGTCTTGTAGAGCATGGGACCAAATGTCTTCGTTGGTCTGTATTGTCATGGGGAACTTGAAGCCTGTTTTACAACTGGGAGATTATCAATACGTCTGGTTGGTGGGTCTTCATCAGCCCTCTTTCTACTTTCCATGATAACTTTTGTGCCAAGTAAAATGGTAGACAATCTTTGTTCCATGCATAACCAACTTCTTTCCCGTGGAACCCTTATGGCAGTGTTGTTGACCGTCTACCCATCCATCACAATCTATTGGGAAGGCTAAATTCATATCAGGGGACTACCTGAAATGGTTGTGGAAATAGTTAGTTGAGACTATTCTAGCAGAGGGGACTTATCTAAGATGGCTTGTAATGTTTGACACTTTGGAATAAGGTGTTATGGTTTCGTCCAAGCTCATAAAGCTCCACCGCCACACGGAGCACATTCAGAGTCGTAACTAGGAGTGGGGTTCTTAGGGTCCTCCAAGAATAAGCAATGATGATGAAGCAGGTCAGGCTGATAAAGAAAAGGTCTTGGGGTATGAGAAGTTTAAGTAGGTTCTGAGAGATTTTTGAGAAGGTTGTGTTTTTTTTGGTAGGTATTTTGTTTTCTATGAATCTGTTAATGATGTGGGTTTAGGTTTTTTATATTTTATGGGGTTTGTAAGGGAGTGGGCTATTTTTCCATACCCATCGTTGATATGTCATGTAATAGCTGTACTCCTTTTTTTTTAATAAAAGAATAATGATTTTAATGTATTTTTTTGTGTCTTTGATGAATTTTTTATTTGAACTATCTACTTCGATCGCTAAGGCATAAAATATAATTTTATTAGTTTAAATGGTGAGGGAGACCATCATTTTTGGAGTGAAAAAAGAATAGCATGTTTTATAAATAAAGGACCGTGCCCATGCGTGTCTTATGGGCTACTTGCGTACCTCTATGGGTTTGAAAATTTACGAGGTTCTTTTTTTTTCTTAAAAAGGGTTTTAAGAGGACCAAGTCCTACATAGTTCTCAGTAGAGAGTAATGGATATTTTTTTAGAATAGAAGGGGGATGAGAAGATTTGTACCATGACGAGATTTCAAACTAAGGGTAAAATTGACTGAGATGGTCCAAGTTAACCGGATACACCATTTCTTCCAAGTCGATGTCTTTGATTATAGCGGCTCCACCAGGCAGGATTTTTTTCACAATGTAGGGTCCACTCCAATTAGGTTTGAACTTTCCTCTCATATCCATGATGGGTTCTATAATTTCCTTAAGGGCAACATATATTTCTAGGACACTGGGGTCCTTGACCTTTTTATTGAATGATCGTGCAATATGGTGATGGTACCCTTGTATGTGGTATAGAGATTTGAACCTCTTTTGTCTAAAAGCATGAGTTCGTCATAGCGGTTTCGATGCCACTTTTCTTCACTGGCCTTTATTTTGAGCATAATTCGTAGAGAAGTTATTTCAAGTTTGACAGGGAGTACTGCCTCCATCACATATATAAGAGAGTAGGGAGTAGCCCCAATGGGTGTTCTGATGGAGGTACAATATCCCCATAAATCATATGGGATCCGATCGGCCCAGTTTCTATAGCTTTCGGTCATCTTTCTGATTATGGTCTTGAAGATTTTGTTGGTAGCTTCGATAGGTCCATTGGTTTGTGGTTGGTAAGGAGAGGACTTATGCCTTTGAATTTCGTACTTTCAACTAATTATGTGACCTCAACCTCAAAATGCAGCCCATTGTCTAACACCAACTCACGAGGAACTCCGTAACGGCATATGTTGTTCTTTCTGATGAACTTGACAACTTTCTTTACATTCATTATCGCTTATGACTCGGCTTTGATCCATTTTGTGAAGTATTCAATGCAGACTAGGATGAATTCATGGTCGTTTGAAGCGTTAGGGGTGAATTTCTCGATGATGTATATGCCCCAAGTAGAGAAGGGCCAGGGAGAGGTCATGTTGTACAACTCCCGAGGAGGCAAGTGCTGGAGGTTGGAAAACTACTGGCATTTGAGACATCTTCAAGCATAAGGAGTGCAGTGTTGAACTATGGTGGTCCAATAATACCCATGATGGATGATCTTCTTGGGAAGCATGTGATCATTCTTGTAGGTCCCATATTCCCCTCTATAGATTTTAAGCATCATGTCTTTGATCCCATCCCCCGCGATGAAATGCAAGTGGGTTCCACTAAAGTTTCTCTCAAAGATTGCCTTTTTGCAGATGATGTACTGAGCAACCAACTTGTGAAGGGTTGCATGTTCTTTCTTGTTAGCATATCGAGGATACCTAACATGTTTGAGGAGGTGCCAAATATTATAACAATACAATCCCGTCGTGTTTGAATCCTCTTCTATAACGAACTCAATGTGGTAATAGTGAGTGGGTGTTGGTTATTTCTAAACTAGAAATGGGGCCATTATTATTCCCTCGGGCATGATGACCATGGAAGCTAAGGTTTCTAGTGTGTCGATCGAGCTATTCCTAGAGCGAGAAAGGTAATGTAAGGTGACATATTTGGATTATGAGTCAAGCTCTTATAGATGAGCGTGTGAGGGTAAGATCTTCGTGTCTTTGAATTTCCATTTCCTGAGTATTTTCCCCACGATGAGGGTTGAGTCTCCATAGGCGTCCAAACATTTGATTCCTTTCTTGAGGATGATATTGAGCCCTAGGGTGTATTCCTCGTATTTTGTCATATTGTTAGTGCAAGGGAAATCCAATTTAATGGTGATGGGGGTGTGAGAATTATTGGGGGAGATAATGAGTATCCCAATACCATACCCTTTCTTATTGGCATCTCTGTCGAAGAACATCTCCCACCTGAGGTTCTCGTGAGAGGTGTAGAGGATGTCTTCATCTAGGAATTCAAAGATCCAAATCTCAATTCCCTCCACCAGATTGTTGGCAAGGTAATAATAGATGGATATCCTCTTCATAGCTTTTGGCATGACATATGAGAGATCAAACTTCGCTAGTAGCATCAACTAGTGGGCCATACAGATAGACATAGCGGGTTTCTCTAACAGGTATTTCATCGGATCCATTCGGACACCAATTGGATGGGGAATGCAAGCATGTAGTGTCAGAGCTTCTACGTGATCCAGAATAGGGAAAATCTAATTAAAATTTCATGTTCTAGGGTTAATTAAAATTAGTTTGATAATTAACATCTAATTAAATAAGTTTAAACCATTATCCATGTGACCTTTTGATAGTGTTTTAAGACTCAACACCCTTTCATTTTGTGCTTTATAATGTGTAAATTCATGGAGATATGAGTAGTCGATTAGTTACTACATGTTTGACTCATTGTCTCCTTTAATACACACATGCACGAATTTATTTGATCATTGTACTTGTCTATCACATGTTGGTCAAAATATTTTCATCTAAATCCTTCTTTTAAAATGAACCAAATGCGATAAAACGGGACAATGAAAGTAGGGCTTATAAGAACCATTGCCTGGATTGGAAAAAATAAATATTATATTTTTGATAAATGTGTTAATTTAAAACAAATGGATCGAGTTGTGAAAGTAAAAAAATCTTTGCGTGAATAGCCCCCATTTGCACAAGAAAAGAGCTTAAAAGATTAAAAGCTGTCAAAAGAAAAAATATAAAGTGCTAGGCCAAATTCAAAGAACATTGATGCTTCACTACATATGAGAATTTATTTCTCCAAAAAAATAGTTGAGAGATATATTATATATGTGAGTTTTGAGGGAGTTAAGCGGGAGATCAATGGGTTTGCTCGTCCTAAAAAAGTCTCGTAAAAGCATTACATATGTTTTGGGCGTTATTGGTGCGAAAATCATTTTAGACTTTAATTTTTTAATTATATTGAGTTGATATCAATGAATTAAACATTTTTACACCTGGGGACGATTTTGAGTTCATTCGTTAGGAGTATCCAAAATTCATCGTACACATATGTTATGATTGTTTGAGTTGATTTTCCTATCGAATGTGTTCACACCCATTCATTACACTTTCACGACTTGGTTATCTTACTGTTAGTTCATGGTGCGTGTTGTTTTTGAAAAACAAACTTGAAAATTTTTGAAAAATTAAAAAATACTTGGTTATCTTAGTTTTAGTTCATTACTTGATTTGTATTGCATTATATTTGTGATGATATTTTATGATTATTATGGCACACTCCTGTTTATTATTTTTTATTCTTTTCCTTGTCTATTTCGGACAAATAAAGAGGGGAGAACGAATTATGGGGGACATTTGATTTATGAGTTTTATTTCATTTCGAACTTGATATGTCACGAATGTATATTTCTTTGTCTATTGTGTGTAGGTACACTTTGATGAGCATATGAAAAGTACACAATTTGACAAAGCTCCCAAAAGAAGATCAAGAGAAAGCAAAAGGTTTGAAGACTTGAAAACTAGAAGAATTTGGAAGCCTTGTATATGTTTAGTATCTTTCCAGTTTTGGATTTCTGGGAGGGTATTAGATTTGTATAGGATTTGTTGGATAATTCAGATTTTTTTTTATTTTGTACCGAAATAGCCATAGGGGGAGATTTGTAAGGGCGTATTTTCTATTACAATCGTCAAGGCAATTCACGTTCACACGTTCAAGAAGACATATCCAATTATCAAACATCCTAAACATGCTCCACTACTTTGAAGTAATATTAGTGTGGATTTTGTTTTGTGTTTCATGGATTTTTTACAAAGTGTGGGAAATTTTTATAAACTGATTATTGTTAAAACGAGACGTTTTCAAACAGTTTTTCTAACAAGTTTTAAAACTTAAAAAATAATTTTTATTTTGATAGCCTGGTTCAAACGAGATTGATATCTCATTAGAACGACAATCCTATGTTGTTTGAAGGTCATTTGATGGCTTGCTTCAAACGTGCTTCAAATGAGGGCTTACTGTCTCGATGTTTTCCATCTCATTAGAAGAGACATGCTTGTCGTTCGAACGAAATCTCTATGTCGTTAGAACAGTTTCTTCTTCTTACTCGAAAGAGATTGTACCGCCTCGAAATTTGTGTCCTCTTATAGATACCTACTTTTTGGACGAAATTTGTTAAGACTTTTGATTTATGAAAATTGCAGAACAACTTCTTTAAGTATTCACTTTTCATAGGGAAAAAACACTTTTTGATTCATACAATCATTCCCAAATAATTTTGTGAATCATCTTTGGAACCCAAATCACTTCTATATTGAAGTTACTCTTGTGAAGAAGGAGTCTTAACTACTGACCTTGTAGAGAAGGTCTATCTATTATTGCTCTTGTGGTTCTTGCGGGAATCATTGCTGGCGATTGCGATCTTTGTATGTTCTCGAGGGAAGTCCTTGTTTATGAAAGATTATGATCTTTATGGTTCTCTAGGGAATCATTGATCAATTTCTCTATTGTATTGTAAGTTGAGATTGGCAAAACTTTAGTGAAATGAAAGGTTTTCCCTTTGGGTTTTTTTCCTAAAATTGTGATTTATTTACATGCTTGATTTGAATCACATAGTTTCATGTTGTAGAATTAATTAAAATTGGTGTGAGGATTGACATCTAATTAAATGAGTTTAAGACATTAATATCACACTGCCCTTTACAAATTGGTATTAGATATTCCCAGTGCTTTCAAGGGAACCCACAGAGAGGGAAATCCTCACCCTCTGATTCATTGTTCGAACTATCAGAATTATCACCCCAACCAGTGAAAATGATGTCATCCTTCCAAGAGTAATTAGCACACTCAAAAACTTCTACGGCTTCATCATATAAATTTTCCCACTCAGTAAGTAAGTGGTGGAATGAAAGGAACAGGCACCCTTAGAGCTTTAGAATCATAAACAACTTGAAGACACTACATATGTCTCTCTTCTGAAGGAAAATATATGACATGACCTAGACGATGTTATCTAGGATAATTATTCTATAAAAACAACCCATTCATCTGATTCTCAATCCCTCTTCCAGGATTCATTAAACACATCACTGAACTTCTAACAGTCAAAAGTCATTTTTTGGGTCAATTTCATCCCGAACTTCAGAACTTGGTCTAGAACTGTAGGTAGTTCCATGCCTTCCACTTCTGACCGAGTATGAACGATAAGCAGGCTCGGTTAAGAAGTGATGGAGTTTGATTAACAAAGCTTGTAAGATGCAGGAGAAAGGAAGGGCAGAAATTGAGGGCTGATGAGACGGTAGATAGGTTGGGTGTTTCAACGGGCTTGATTTTTGTAGAGGGGTCAAATTCTAGATCTCCTTCCCAGAGGTTGTCAATCTTAATACTGAGTTGGGCAATGACGGTCATTAGATCTGGTTGAGAATTCGCAGCTTGGTATACGTTCTTCGTGAATAACCTTCGAAAGGATAACTAAAAATCTGTAGAGGCATCAGATGAAGTAGTGGAGCTTGGGGGTACTTTGATAAAAGACTGAAGCCAATAGGGAGCCAGGCCAAAAAATAGGGTACGCGATCACACCTGAGAGGTAAAAATGATTTTTGATTTATTTTTTTAGGGAAAGAGGAATATCTTTGATATTTTGATTTTATTTTTAAAAATGGGGAAAATATTTTTGGTATATTTTGATAAGAGGGAGAAAGGGAAAAAACATAGCATGGTTATTATTATTAGGCTCCACTTATATTATGTTTACAGAGGATGAAAGGCAAATACTGAACAGGACTCGAGCCTGGGGAGAGGATAGGGTATAAGATGCAGGACACAATTTGACTTGTTTCCAGACTCATGGACAGGGTCCTATTTAAAAAAGGGAAAAATTAGCGCAAAAATAAATTTTGGCAGAGTTTTGCATTATTATCGAAAAACTAGGTATGAGTGTCCTAGGGTAGACGCCTATACGAGGTTGATGCAATTGGTGGGTTAGTGGAAAGGTTCCCTCCTTTGGAATGACTTCCACAATATACTTCTTGCCTATAAGGGCAATCATTCAACAATACGTGTGGACAGAACATTTGAGATACCCAATGGTACGTGAATTTCCTCACGATATACATAGTGGAGATGGTACATTTGAGAGATAATTCTATATATTTGGCGTACTTGAATGATTTTCATATTATATACCTCCCGTCATGAGTTCGGTCAAGTTGTACAGTGCAGGGGAACCGTTCGGTATACATCGAACATACGAGGCCAATGGAAGGTGTGTATCATGTCGCTTAGGTTACTCTCACCCCGCAGGACCTACCCCCATCACTAAGTGACCCCCCTGTATAGGATAAAAATTTGTTCAATACAGGTGATGTAGTGTGAAAGAATGCATGAGTTTTAATTAGTATCTTATGGAAATTTGTATGAATGCTAAGAGAAATTATACCACTACGAGGGAGAATATAAAATAAACAAGTAGCATGAGAAAAAGTGGGGTAAACATGGAGAGTAAAACTAAAATGTATATCCATAGTGCATGGAGACTATACAAATCATGGTGATACATACAAATAAAGAAGTTTGTGAATATACAAGTGAGTGGGAAATATGATTATGGTGAGAGAGTGACATGTGAATATGTCTGAGTGAGGAGAGCATCTGGATAAATACAAGTCAGGGAAATGTGGGAGTGTGTGCTAGTGAGACTAAGCATAGATATCTACAAGTGGTATGTGAAACATGTGACTAATCATGAAACTACATACGGGTAAGGAGAATGTGAGAGTGTGTGATAGTGATACTAATCATGAATATATATGAATGGTGTGTGCAATATGTCAATAAGAGTACAACTATATACAAGTGAGAGTTTATGTTGTGAATGTGACAACCCGAATATAATTATGATAAATTATATTTAAATCATGATTACCTTATGTGATATGTATAGTATGTTATTAGTATATATAATGTTAAGTCATTATGTTTAGTCTAATTCTACCTTCAAAAAGCATGAAATATCGAATTAGTTACAAATGTGAAATTTTAAAGTTTTCGGTAGGAATGTTCATGTTTGAGACTAGTTTTGACCTTTATGACATAACAATTGACTTGAGGTTAAAACTAGATAGTTGTATAAAGGTTAGTTATGGTTTTAATACAACAAACGGTGTGTGAAACGGAGGCCCGAGTAAGAAGTTATACCAAAATTACTAACGAAGGGAAAATTTGTCCATTCGTTTAAGTGGTAATTTGTCCTTTATGCCCAATAAGTGTCTTAAATTGATTGGTTGTAGGTGGAGGTTGGTTTGTCCGACTTAAACCCTTGAGATATCCTCCTTTCTTCAGCAAACTCAGTTTGGGAGAGTTTTAAGTTGAGGAAAAACAATTGTGAGGGTTAGGAAGAAGAAAGTGAGGAGAAACATTCAAAAATAATTCATAGAAAATTACGTAAAAGCCCCTAAGGTAATTCCAACAATGAATCTTGTGATTTTTCTTACATTTATGATTTATATGATATCAATCCTTGATTTTTTAATGATCTTTCATTCTTGTGTGCATATGTATTGATATATGCAAGTTTAAACAAAGTTGAATGTGTAAACCCTTAAATTTCTTTGTTTAGTAACCTTGTTTATTCAAACTTCCATATCTTTTTGTATGACTGAAATTGATTGATTCCAATTGGAGATTAAAAAATACTAATATATGTATACCATATCCGAAAATAAAGTAAAAATACAAAGAAATCGACCTTGGGTGATGATTTCAAGTTCAGGTATGAAATCTGCCCCAAAAGTGTAAATATGCATACCATATGTTTGATGTTTTGCTTGTCATAGCAAATGAACTCTAAAATTATGAAATTTTAATATTGTATTATTAAATATGTTTTCTGAAATTGGGTGAAATATCATAGAAAGTTATGATGTATAAAAATTATGAAAATTCTTGAAAGTTGATTGAACAATAGAGGGGCCTACACGACATATTTGCGAGGTAGTAAAGCAATGTTCCTATCTCGCTCTAGGAAACTTGAAATATCGCACCGTCTTTTGTATTAGAATCCTAATATGATAAGGATTGAATTAACAAGAATAAATGAATGTATATTTGGTCTATGATTTGGATATGTTAAATATATTAACATGGATATGGACGGAACTTCACTTGTGATAATGATTTGAATGGAATCATGTGGTGCTTATGGATTGAATTATGTTTAAATCATTCTTTCGATTATTGATATTCTTATGATAATACCAATATTTTAAGAAGTATAGGAAGCAAAGAAGAGGTGATTAAACAAGTACCGGATAAAGGCAAGGGAAAATCCAGTTAAACTATCAGGTGCGTGTACTTATGATTGTTTCATATATATAGATATATGAATATAGCTCTAAGAGCAGGATTTGTTTGAATACTTCGATATTCAGGATTTGTTTGGATATTAAAATATCTAGGATTGTTTGGGTCTTATGATCCAGGATTCGTTATTGCCAATGGGCAGAATTATTTGGGTCTTATGATCCAGGATTTGTTATTGCCAATGGGCAGAATTATTTGGGTCCTATGATCCCGGATTTGTTATTGCCAATGGGAAGAACTATTGGATCTTATGATCCAGGATTTGTTATTGCCAATGGGCAGGATTGTTCGAATTTTATATCCATATATTCGATATAGAATTATCATCTTATTACAGGTAAGGAGAACCTCACTAACTATAATGCTTACAGTTTATATTTTAACAATTTCAGGTTTGTACGCTTCCAACTAGGATACTATATGACCGATAACTTTGAGCATTACACCGTTAGAAGAGCTGGGGTTTAAGTATGGAGATTTTATCATTGTCACACTGAAGATTTTAATATACTCACACATTGTATATATTGAGTTAGCATGGATTGAGTTGATAATAGTTAATCATAGTATTGTATAATCTCTAATTATGACTCTGATGTTGACTTCATTATGGCACAAGAATAATATTATGTTCATTATGCAGAAAAATATTGATAATTGAATTAAATATTTCAATGGGCTCGAGATTATGATCCAATTATTCTAATAACTAACGATTAGTATGGATATTGGGTTTGGGGTGTGACAATTAGTGGTATTAGAGTGTGGTTATTAATTCAGGACGTATGTGGTGGTTAGAAGGCAGTATTAAGTTGATTTGATATTTATGAATTATTTATGTACTAACCAATAGTTTAGTATTATAAACTGTTTATATTGATTGCTAGAACTTTGTTTTATTGCAGATATTTCCAAATGGAACCTGGGAATGGACAAGATAGAGAAGAGGGAGTAGCTTCTCGTACAAACAATATGGAAGTAGAGCAGAGAATTGGTGGAAGGGATAGAGAGAAGGAGAAGCCTACAGAGATGAAAATAATGGCACAGGCAATATTGAGGATGGCAGAACAATAGGAAAGAAATATGGCATTAATGGCAGAGCAACAAGCTAGATATCTAGAATCAAAGACTATGGCTAGGATTGAGAAAGAGGCAAGGAAGGATTCCATGCATGAGAAGTTTTTGAAGTTGAACCCTCCAGAATATTCAGGGTCAGTTGAACCTACAGAAGATGAGATGTGGGTCAGGGATATAGAATCTATATTTGCAGTTATGAAGGTTTTAGATAACCATAAAGTGAATCTAGTTGTGTTTAAGCTGAAAGGAGAAGCCAAATATTGGTGGGAAGCCAGCAACCATTTGGTGCCCAGGATGGAAGGTACTGATTTTATTACTTGGGCTAAATTTATTAAAGCTTTGTATGTTAAGTATTTCCCTAAAGTTTATAGGAGGGAGAAATTGAGGGAATTTATAAATTTGACGCAAGGAAAAATTCTTGTGAGGGAGTATGAGGCTAAATTTACTGTTTTGTCTAGATTTGCTACTAAGTATGTGGAGAATGAAGAAGATAAATGTAGTAACTTTCAAGATGGATTGATTTAGCCCATTCAAAATAGAGTGGCCACTTATGAGTTAGAAGATTATGCTTCTCTGGTAAACAAAGCCACGAAAGAAGAAAGGCAAATAAACCAAGGGGTGGCGAGTAGAGAGAGTTTTAAGAAAAGTAGATTTGATGCATTTCAGTCTAAGGTAGGTGAGGGTGGAAGTGTTAAGATAGAACCTCATAAATTTCAGAGAGGTGGTGGAGATAGTGGTAGTGGTATGGGGAGATTTGGCAGAGATATTAGGGGTGGAGAATCGTCTAGTCTGGTTAGGAGGTCAGGAAAGGGTGAGACACCAACGAGAGTTGTTACATGTTTCTTTTTTAAAGAGGAGGGGCATTATAAATCTGAGTGTCCTAAGCTTAAAGGAGTGGAATGCTACCATTGTCATCAAGTGGGGTATGTTAAGACGAATTGGCCGCAGTTGGTAGAGACTCCAGCAGCCCATAGTGAAGTAGCAAGAAGAATTTTATCTCCAGGCAGTGTAGTGAAAAGTATGGGCAGAGGACAAGCTAGTCGTTCCAGGCCAGGTGGAAGTGTTTTTACAATGAAAGAAGCTCAAATTACTCCAGATGTGGTGACAGGTACACTTTCTATTACTAATAGAAGTGCTTATGTTTTGATTGATCTCCGTTCCACACATTCTTTTGTTTCATATGTATTTGCTATATATCTGAATAAACCATGCACTCGTTTATATGTGGGGTTGGGTATTTATATGCCTATAGAGGATATGGTTGTAGCTGAATATGTTTTTCGTGATTGTGTTTTGATCGTGGGGGTTAGAGATAAAATTATAAATCAACTTCCACTGGATATTTTTGATTTTGATATAATTCAGGGAATGGATTGGTTATCTAAATATCATGCATCTATTGATTTTTTCTGTAAGGAAGTTGTTTTTGATATGCCTGGTGAGCCTGAATTTAAATTTGTGGGGGAAAGAAAAATTGTTCCCAGTTGCATCATTTCTGCTATTCAGACGAGGAAATTATTGAGTAAGGGTTGTGATGGTTTTATTTCATATGTTCTTAACACTAGGAAGGGGACTTTACAGTTAGTTGATGTTCCTATTGTACAGGATTTTCCAAAAGTGTTTCCTAGTGAGTTGCCCGGGTTACCTCTAGAAAGAGAGGTTGAATTTAATATTGAATTAGCACTGGGGACAGACCCTATTTCGATGGCACCGTATAGAATGGAACCTATTTAATTGAAACAACTGAAGATCCAGTTGTAGGATTTACTTGATAGGGGGTTTTATACAACCCAGTGTATCTCCATGGGGTGCACCGGTTTTATTTGTGAAAAAGAAAGATGGTACTATGCGTTTGTGTATTGATTATTGGGAACTGAATAAAGCTACAATTAAGAACACGTATCCTTTACCTCGTATAGATGGTTTTTTTGATCAGTTACAGGGTACTAAAGTGTTTTCAAAGATAGACTTGCGATCAGGGTATCATCGGTTGAAGGTGAAGGAGAGTGATATTTCTAAAACTGCTTTTCGCACTCAGTATGGTCATTTTGAGTTTTTGGTAATGCCTTTTGGGGTGACTAATGATCCAGTTGTATTTATGGATCTTATAAACCGAGTACTTCATCCTTTTGTTGATTCATTTGTGTTAGTTTTTATTGATGATATTCTGATTTATTCAAGTGATATGGTTGAACATGAAAAGCATCTCAGAACTATTTTGAATGTGTTGAAAGATAAGGAATTGTATGCTAAGTTTAGCAAATGTGAATTTTGGCTATCAAAAGTTGTATTTTTAGGCCATGTTATTTCTGGAGATGGTATATGTGTTAATCCCAAGAAGGTAGAAGCTATTGTAAATTAGGAGAGGCCCAATAATGTGACTGAGGTGAGGAGTTTTCTGGGTTTAGCTGGGTATTATAGAAGGTTTATTAAAGGACTTTCTTCAATTGCCTTACTAATGACTAAATTCACACGGAAAGATATTAAGTTTGAATGGAATTCTGATTGTGAAAATAATTTTGATGAATTGAAAAATAGGTTGGTAACTGCAGATGTTCTTACTATTCCGCATGGTGGAGATGGTTTTGTTATTTATACCGATGCTTCACACTAGGGGTTGGGTTGTGTTTTTATGCAACATGGTAGAGTTATTACTTATGCTTCTAGGTAGTTACGTACACATGAACGTAATTATCCTACACATGATTTGAAACTTGCTGCTATTGTGTTTTCTTTGAAATTATGGCGTCATTATCTATATGGTTAGGTATGTGAAATTTTTACTTACCATCAAAGCCTTAAGTATTTATTTACTCAGAAAGAGTTGAATTTGAGGCAGAGGCGATGGATGGAGTTAATTAAAGATTACGATTGTACAATTCACTACCACCCAGGGAAGGCAAATGTAGTTACAGATGCTCTGAGTAGAAAGGCTTCAGGTAGGTTATCTTGTATTCGGTGTGCTAGAGTTGCCCACGTCATGGAGTTGATATTGATGGGAGTATAATTGAAGCTAGAAGATGGGGACAGGTTCTTTGCTCATGTAAGCGTGAGACCTTTGTTAGCTGCCCGTATTCGTGATTTGAAAATCCAAGATCCTCTTCTTGAGAAGAAACGACAAGATGTATGAGATGGTAGGTTTGAAGATTTTTGTATTGTGAATGATGGCACTTTATTGTATAAGGAGCGGTTATGTGTCCCTAATTTGGGTGGATTGAAAGAGGAAATTTTAGATGAGGCTCATAATTCCATTTATACTATGCACCCTGGTAGTACTAAAATGTATAGGGATTTAAAGGAGCATTATTGGTGGAATAATATGAAGAAGGAAATAGTTAATTTTGTTGCTACGTGCCATATATGTCAGCAAGTGAAAGTGGAGCATCAGAAACCTACTGGTCTGCTTCATCCATTGCCAATACCGGAATGGAAATGGGATCATATAACGATGGATTTTGTGGTTGGGCTTCCTCGATCTCAAAAGGGGTCAGATTGACCAAGTCCGCTCATTTTCTAGCAGTCAAGACTACGTATACAGTTGATAGGTATGCTAGGTTATATGTTAATGAGATTATTCGATTGCATGGAGCACCGGTATCTATTATTTCATATAGGGACCCTACTTTTACATCCAGATTTTGGGATAGCTTGCAGTATGATATGGGTACAAACTTAAAGTTTAGTACGGCTTTTCATCCTCAGACAGATGGGCAGTCTGAAAGGACAATACAGATTTTGGAAGATATGCTTAGAGCTTGTGCGATTTATTTCAAAGTTAGTTGGGATGAATATTTACCTTTGATAGAATTTGCATAAAACAATAGTTTTCAATCTACTATTGGTCTGGCACCATATGAAGTGTTGTATGGTAGACGGTGTACTACACATGTATGTTGGGGTGAAGTTGGTGAAAGGAAGATAGAGGGTCCAGAGTTGATTGAAGTCACCACTAAAAAAGTGAAGATTATTCAAGCTAGAATGAGAACGGCTCAAAGCAAACAGAAAAGTTATGCGGATAAGCGATGAAAAGATTTAGAATTTCAGAAGGGGGATTACGTGTTTCTTCGGATATCGCCATGGAAAGGAGTTATGAGGTTTGGAAAGAAAGGTAAATTAAGTCCATGCTACATTGGACCTTATGAAATTCTCGAGAAAGTCGGGATGGTTGCCTACAAGTTAGCGTTACCACGGGAACTAGCACGATTACATGATGTTTTCCATGTTTCTATGTTGAGGAAGTATGTATCGGATCCTTCACATGTATTGGTGGAATAACCTATTGCGTTAAAAGAAGATTTGAGCTATGTGGAAGAACCACTTACAATCGTCGATAGGAAAGAACAAATATTGAGATCAAAAGTGATCCCACTTGTGAAGGTTATATGGATAAGGAATTCCATGGAAGAAGCTACATGGGAGAGTGAGGATAGCATGAAGATGCGTTATCCATATTTGTTTGATTCAGACAACCAAGGTATGTCAATTTCGGGGACAAAATTTCCTAACAGGGGGAGAATTGTGACAACCCAAATATAATTATGATAAACTATGTTTAAATCATGATTAGATTATGTGATATGGATAGTATGTTATTAGTATATATAATTTTAAGTCATTATGTTTAGTCTAATCCTACATTCATAAAGCATGAAGTATCGAATTAGTTACAAATGTGAAATTTTGAAGTTTTCGGTAGGAATGTTCATGTTTGAGACTAGTTTTGACCTTTATGTCATAACAATTGATTGAGGTGAAAACTAAATAGTTTTATAAAGGTTAGTTATTGTTTTAACACAACAAACGGTGTGTGAAATGAATGTCCGAGTAAGAAGTTATACCAAAATTACTAACGAAGGAAAAATCTGTCCATTCATTTAAGTGGTAATTTGTCCTTTATGCCCAATAAGTGTCTTAAATTGATTGTTTGGAGGTAGAAGGTTGGTTTGGCCGACTTAAACCCTTGAGATATCCTCATTTATTCAGCAAATTCAGTTTGGGAGAGTTTTAAGTTGAGTAAAAACAATTGTGAGGGTTAGGAAGAAGAAAGTGAGGAGAAACATTCAAAAAAAAATCATAGAAAATTACGTAAAATCCCCTAAGGTAATTCCAACCATGAATCTTGTTATTTTTCTTACATTTATGATTTATATGATATAAATCCTTGATTTTTTATTGACCTTTCTTGCTTGTGTGCATATGTATGGATATATGCAAGTTTAAACAAAGTTGAATGTGTAAACCCTTAAATTGCTTTGTTTAGTAACCTTGTTTATTCAAACTTCCATATCTTTTTGTATGATTAATGAAATTGATTGATTCTAATTGGATATTAAAATAGACTAATATATGTATACCATATCCTAAAATAAAGTAAAAATACCAAGAAATGAACCTTGGGTGATGATTTGAAGTTCGGGTATGAAATCTGCCCCAAAAGTGTAAATATGAATACCATATGTTTGATTTTTTTGCTTGACATAGCAAATGAACTCTGAAAATTATGAAATTTTAACATTGTATTATTCAATATGTTTTATGAAATTGGGTATAATATCATAGAAAGTTACAATGTATAAAAATTATGAAAATTCTTGAAAGTTGGTTGAACAATAGAGGGGCCTCTAGGGTAGGTTTGCGACGTAGTAAAGCAATGGGCCTATCTCGCTCTAGGAAACTTGAAATATTGCACCGTCTTTTGTATTGGAATCCTAATATGATAAGGATTGAATTACCAAGAATAAATGAATGTATATTTGGTCTATAATTTGGATATGTTAAATATATTAACATGGATTTGGACGGAATTAAACTGTCAAGGTGAGTGTACTTATGATTGTTTCATATATATAGATATATGAATATAGGTCTAAGAGCAGGATTTGTTTGAATACTTCAGTATTTAGTATTTGTTTGGATATTAAAATATCCATGATTGTTTGGGTCTTATGATCCAGGATTGGTTATTGCCAATGGGCAGAATTATTTGGGTCTTATGATCTAGGATTTGTTATTGCCAATGGGTAGAATTATTTGGATCCTATGATCCCAAATTTGTTATTGCCAATGGGCAGAACTATTGGATCTTATGATCCAGGATTTGTTATTTCTAATGGGCAGGATTGTTCGGATTTTATATCCACATATTCAATATAAAATTGTCATCTTATTATAGGTAAGGAGTACCTCACTAAGCGTAATGCTTACGATTTATATTTTAACAATTTTAGGTTTGTATGCTGCCAGCTGGGATACTATATGACCGGTAACTTTGAGAGTTGCACCATTAGAATAGTTGGGGTTTAGGTATGGAGATTTTATCATTGTCACACTTAAGATTTTAATATACTCACACATTGTATGTATTGAGTTAGCATGGATTGAGTTGATAATAGTTAATCATAGTATTGTATAATCACTAATTATGACTCTGATGTTGACTTTGTTATGGCACAAGAATAATATTATGTTCATTATGCAGAAAAATATTGATAAATGAATTAAATATTTTAATGGGCTCGAGATTATGATCCAATTATTCTAATAACTAATGATTAGTATGGATATCGGGTTTGGGGTGTGATAGTGAACATGATAAATACATACGAGAAAGTAAATAGTGAAACATGGTAAGTATATACAAGTGAGTAAAGGGTGAAACATGTGACAAGAAGGTTATATATACATGTGATGAGAAAAGAGCATGGTAGATAAAAATGTCTCGATAAGAACAAGGCATATATACTATATGTAAGTATGAAAGTAAGAAGAATATACAAGTTGAGGCATATGTACACATGTAAAAAAGGTGGAGAGGAAAAAAAGTAGCACCCATGTAAAAATAGAGTCTAGTCCTCTTAAAAAAAAGTCCCTAGAGGAGTCTATTGTGGCCATCCAAGTCGGATTCCTCCAGAATGGGTCGGACCCGAAATTAGAGTGGAGGGAAACTGAAGAAATCCCTAGCTCCTACAAATGCAGGGATTTAAGGATAAGGGAGTCTTCTTTCCTCCACTCGCGCTGGTCTTCAAGAGCTGCCTCAGATATAAACCAGTCATCGTCAAAAGGGGAAACATGAAGAAATGGAGGCACCAGCCTATTTTGCTCAAAACTAAATAAGTGCCGCCGTCCCAAGAGAACAACATCAAAATACATAATGATGCGTATGAAACCAAATGAATCAAGGGTTTGGGGACTAAGTTATGAAATTGGAAGGTGTTAGGCACCCATCCTGCCCTTTTGGTCTCTCATGGGCTATGATAATATTCTCATTTGCTCTAAAGTGTGATACGTGTGTACACTTGTGAAGTGTGGATAACGAGAGAATGTGCATATAGTGTAGAACTTCATGTTAGTTTGTTTTAAGAAAATGTGTGTATATTGTAGAAAGCATGGAAAATAAGGAGATTCTAGTTTAGGGTTTATAAGGAAACCCTTTTTTGGCTTTTTTATATTATATAAAAATAGGATTTATGTGTACTTAATAGTAAAAAGTGAAATTAGTTTTGAATGGTGATAATGAAATAAAACATATATCAAAAGTAGAAAGGAAAGTAAACAACTACTACTAATTGAGTGAGTTGTAAATGAATAAGGGTAGACCTTTTAGAGAACTTTAATTCTTATTTTCCATTAGAAAGAGGCTGATTTTAGTATGGTTGGATGGTGGTGGTGAGGTAAGGATTGAAATTAGGATGGGAAATTGAGGATAATGATGTAAGAAAATAAAGAGAATGTTTGCAAAAATAGAATTTTGATGCATTGTTTTGAGGGGAATGTTCTGACTTCAAAAAAGGACCATTGGGAATGAGGTCATGGTCTCCTCAATTAGTAAAAACATTAGGGTTTTAGGTGGTGCCAATGGTCCCGACACCTAGCCTTCCTATCGATATATACCCTGGCTTCTTAGCAAAGGAAAGTACACCCTCCAAAAAGGCAAAACGTTTGGGGTGCCTATAGGCAGTCCAAAATGGACTTTGTCAAAAATGGGCATAAAATGCAAACCGTAAGTCCAAATCATGCACAACTAAAACCGTTGGAAAAGGGCATTTGGATCCCTAAAAGAATCCATTATGCCAATCCTGAGTTTGAGAGTTGACCAAGGTTAAATGGGGATTGAAAGCACCCAATGGTGTCTGGATAGGGGGTTCTTGGCATAAAAAGGCAAGTACATGCGAACCATAAGGTCGATTCGCGCATTAGTGTAGAAGGGGCTTGACAGTGAAATTGTGATTAAAGATAACTCATCGTCCTAACAGAGAGGAAACTCAGTGATGAAAATCAAGAGATGGATTGAAGGAAAAAGAAAGAAAGCAGGGAGGAAGATCAGTGAGGGAACTCTCTGAGGAAGCTCAAAACTACTGTGAAGGAGCTCTCGAAGAGAGCTCATTATTTCTTCACTTTTTGTAATTGTTCAACATGTATTCTTTGATTGTATTGTTTTATAATTATAAGCTGTAACAATTGTAACTAGGGTTTGAGGTCAATCGATATCTGTGAGGGACCAAGTCTGGAAGGCCTTGGGAGAGCTTTCATGCTCTATCGAATGACATCACCGTGAAAACCTCAGAGGGAACTGGTTTGGAGGATTTAGAAGTAAGGAAACGCCAAGGCATATCTAGACCATTTTAGATACACCTAGTAAAACACCGACAGACCATAATTCGAGAGATCTTACCTAGAGTAGCCTTGAGTTCCATTTCACATTGAGCCTTGTGACAAATAATCTTTTACCAAATGCCACATGGGCTTTGAGTGATGTCACACGCAACCTACATGTTGTCCAATCCAAACTTGAGTAAACCACGGTGGTTTGGGGGCTATCAGATAATTTGGTGGATTGCCACTATTGTGACAGCCACTTGAATCACCGTTGGTAGCTAAAAGGTATATGTTGGCATTTAATGCTTGTGACGTAGTGTAGACTGACACATCCTAGCATTTAATATTAGTGACATAAAGGTATGAGGGAATGTCTTTCACATTAATAGGACTGATACATCTCGGTAGTGGCTGATGGCTATTTTTTGAGCCATCCACTATTGAGAGAGAGATCTTCTTAAGCAAGAAATAGTTATCTTATGAAAGAGATTTATTACAAAAACTAGAGCATTTATTCACCCACCATTATTAGTTATTAACAGGATTTTATTGCATACCTAGAACAATTATTATTTTTTCTTTGAGACACGTGGTGTTTGAGCTGCCTACTGAGGTGTGTCTATGGTGCTTGCTTTTCTATCCCTCTGGTTGAGTTGTGTCTAAGATTGATTTATTATTGATTGAGTTATACACGAGTATATTATGATATTAATGCGGTTACGCCTCATTTTGTATTGTGGCACTCCGACCCCAAGATAACTCCCCTCATACATTTGGTGACTCCGCTAGGGAGGTATTCTTCTAAAAAATATGGCCCAAGATAATGTTAGTCGTGTTCTTGTCTTCAATGAGATTCAGCAAAGGGAAGAGCAAGAAGTGAGGGATCTTGAAACTTCCAGAGAAGGGGTACCTCGGGCAGAGGTCCCCCAAGTGCAAACATAAATAGGAGTCTTAATGGTCACACAAGCTTCCATGAGTGCTATGATGGAGCCAGTTCAGATGACCCATTTGATGGGTAAGTTTATGGAGTTTTTGCAAACACCTATGGCGGCATTGAATTTTGGGGGTACGATGGACCCCAACTCTTTTGTTACTCCTATAGGGTCTCCGAAAAACCCAATCAAGTCCAGTTCCAACGGGCTCAGTCTCCATGACCAATGTCCCCACAGATGTGCCAACAGTGGGGGCACCAAAAGTGATTGATGTTCCACCCGTGTCTCCTTAACTAAGTGTTATAACGGTGAATAAATATCCCTATCCTTATTTGGAAGATGTAAAGAAGGAGATTTTGAAGATAATGTCAGCTTCGTTACAAACGTCCAGGGAGGCAGCTTCAATTTATGATGATTTTTATACTCCTTATCGAGAGGAGTATAATGATGAACCATACCCCAAAGATTATGTGTCTCCCATTTTTTACAAGTACGTCCAAAAGGGTGGGAACTTGAAGGAGCACATTAAGAGATTTTTAGAGCATCTGGGGGCTCATTGTAGCAATAAAAGGTTGCGTTTAAAGGAGTTTAACAAATTCCTCACATATAAAGCATACACGTGGTATTCACACTTAGCTCTAAGAAGTGTTTCCACGTGGGAGGAAATGCACATACTATTTGTCCAAAATTTCTTTCTGGCGGAGGATGAGTTCACTCTGACATGGTTGGCCAGAGAGAAGTAAAGGCCAGGTGAAGAGGTAATAACTTACATATGAAGATTCATAGAGAGGTCTCTCAATGGGACATAGGAAGATAAGGAGAGCAAACTACTCCTGATTTGTGCGAAGGGTTTTCTCCCATAGTATATCTTCCACCATAAAAACAAAACGCACAAGGGAACTTTTACGGCATTTTTAAAGTTTACAAGGAACATTTCGTAGGTAGTACGACCGAATCCTATTGTGATGAACATGATGTTCTGGCAATAAGAACAACTAGTTGGGGGAAGAGGCTGGCCTCCACGACTGAGTTATACTGATGAGGAAGAAAAAGGGGATAAGGAGCAGAAGAAGGATAATAAAAGGAAGTTTAGAAGAGAAAAAGAAGATTTGACACCACTGCCTTAGACCATTGAGGAGACTGTCAAATGTTACAATGACATGCCATGAGGGGGGAATTCTATGCACCCAAAGATGCTCCACCAACTGAGTCAATCCCAGAAGTAAGAGAAAACCCTAAATATTGCTAAGTGCATTGGCGTATTTGTCATCCAATAATGACCTGATTTACTTTAAGAAGGATTATAAATAAGAACGTGAGGGCTAGGACTTTGTAGATCCCATAAGGAGATGTTAACCATAACCCACTACCTGCCCATGGACTAAATTTAGTGGTGGCATACGATGAAAAAGATTAAGATAAAGCGAGAGAACTGGTTCTGAATAAGGAGAAGTTTGATCAAGCTATAGAAGATTGCATTAGAGTGATGGAAAACGTCATGATAGCTTATAATAAATTAACTGCCAGAGATATGGAGGAAGTATACCATATTGAGGGTCACTTGGTAGAGCCCAATTTGGAGTATCAAGTTGTAGAGAAATCTCTTAAGTTCACATGTTCTTTGATCAAGTAGGGGTACCCCCATAGAAAAGTTTGGAGATTACTCATGCAATTTTATACATTTCCAAGAAGAATGAAGTCCCGTCATTGAGATGGAAGGGGCCCGTGGCCAGGTTGGTTAGAAAGTTCATGTCTGAAGTGACATTTTCTTAATCTGATAGGGTAATGAGGTTCCTTCCTAACAGACCATTATATAGTACAACGAGTGTGAATGGGGTGAGCTTTACAAGGGTTTTGATGGATAGGTGGCTTCAATAAACAACATGCTTATTAGTTCCTACTATGCTTCCAATATCTCGGAGGCCAAGTTGAAACGAATGCCTTTAGTGGTTTCTGGATACGCCAACCAATCCTCAGAATTAATTGGTTATGTGAATGTGGGGATTGTGATGGGACATCTTACATGACACATCAAGTTCCATGTTATTGAGAGTCCTACTTCCTACGATCTTTTGATAAGAAGGGTGTGGATGCACAACCATGGCTTGGTCCCCTCAACGTATTACCAATGTGCTAAGGAAAATCATGAAAGGGACTAAGACTGTTATCAGAGCAACCAAAAAGTCATTTGCTCATAAGGATGCCCATATAGTTGATGTTGCGTTCTACATAGAACTAGAGGAATATGTTCGAGTCTTGATGAGGCATACGGAGGAGAGTCCCTTTTATTAGGGAGAGGTTAAGGCCCATGAATAACCATAATGAGCTAGGAGTAAGCGGAAGACAAGAAGGTGAGGAAGTAAATAGTGCTAGTCCTAAACCCCAAGCTATCTCTTATAAATTGAGAGATAGAATAAGGCACGTGATTAACCCCATGGAGTATAAGGTCAAACGGTAGAGTGCGTTGAGCAGGATTTTTTAGAACAGACTAGAAGAAATTATGGAGGAGAGGAAATGAAACACAATTATTTTTCACAACCTTCAATGCAAGAAGGTGCAGTTGGAAGATGGGAGATTGGTTTACCACCGTTGAAGGTGTGAACGGGAAATCGATGAATTTAATAAGGAGGCTAACCCGGAATATGAGTCTTTTATAGTGGAAAATTAAGGACAATTTCTTGACATTGATAACTCCAACATTCATGAGTTTATGTAAGATTTAGGAGATGAGAAGGAATATATGACTGATTGCCTAAAGCTAAAAGTGCAAGAGTTAGAACATATTGACTTGGCTGAGGGAGAAGACCCAAGTCCCATTTTCATCTCGAAGGATCTAGATGCAGAAAATAGGAGAGGAATGATTGAGATTTTGCGGGAGTAAAGAGATGTCTTCATGTGAAACTATACTGATATGGAAGGGATGGATCAGTAAGTGAGTTGCCACAAGTTAAACGTCATGCCTTCAGCCATACAAGTGAAATAAGCCAAGATCATTTATAAGCTAGATCTAGATCTGAAGATCGAAGTGGAGGTGAAATGTTTGTTAATTGTGGGGATCATCAACTCAATTCAATATCCTATTTGGCTATCCAGGATTGTCCTAGTATTTGCAGATGGATTAAGAAAAATAGAGAGTCATTTTGGAGATGCCTTATCCAAGAACTCTGAAGGAGATTAAGAGCTTTCTCGGGCCAGAGGATGCAGTATTTGTTGTGAGCTGAAGGTTATTAAGATGAATTGGGCCAGAGGAAGTAGATAACAAGTTGAAGAAGACACATGAAGAGAACTATGAGGCAATTGGGATTCCTTTATACAGGAGGATCCAAAGAGAAGGGTACTTTTGGCCAACGATAAAGCTGGATGTGGTGGCAGTACAAAGAGAATGCATTAAATGTCAGCTCTTTTTCTAGGCACCTGAGTGAAACTTCTTAGAATCTCAGATAGATTAGAGGCAGCCTTACATTGACTTCATAAAAAAGGAGTTTTTCATTCAAAGAAGATTGATGTTATTGGGGTTAAAAGGAGGGCCCCATGGTTCTATGTGAAAGAGGAACAACTCTGTCGTAGAGGATACTTCAACACGTCTTTGAGGTGTATCACAAGAGAAGAAGAAATAGATATCCTAAAGCAATCCCGCAATCCAGGTCATATTGGAAGAGCCAAATTGTATGACCAACTCATGACTTTGGTCTATTATTGGCCAACCATGGAGAAAGATTCTGCTGAGTTTGTTTCAAAGTGCAAGGTGTGTCTGTTACATCAAAATATTATCCATGCCCTTTTGGTGGACCTTCACTCAGTGGCTAATCCTTATTTATTCCATACTTCGGTGTTTGATCTGGTAGAGGAAATACACTCATCTTTGAGGGGGAAGATGTGGATACTCGTAGCAACATAGTGTTTCACAAGGTGGGAATATGAAATACACTTCAAAAGAGCAACAATAGGGGTGGTGAAAACTCCATTATAGAGTATATAATTTTTCGTTTAGGGATTCCCAAGGTTATCCTGTCTAATAATGGAACTCCATTTGTCAATAAGGAGGTGACTTTGCGCACAAACAAATACTCTATCATATACCACACCTTAACAGTGGGTTACCCCAAAGGCAATGGCCAACCAGAGGCAACCAACAAGACCTTGGTTAATATTTTGTCTAAGGTGATGTAAGACTTCCTAGGAACATGGTCGAACAACAAAGAGGAAACAAACAGGCTATACACCTTTATCGCTTGTCTTTGGAGTTAAAGCCATATTGTGGGTGGAACTAAAAGTAACCTTTACCAGATATGCCTTATGAAGCAGTATGCTTCCCCAAAGCAGACATGTCCAATTGGAAGCATTGGGTGAACATAGAGACAACGTGATGCAGCACTTCCAAATGTACACAAAGCAACTCTCCAAGGCTTGTGACAACTTGGTGAGGCCAAGAAATTTTTTGAAAGGAGACTTGGTATTGGAGGAGGTTGTGAAGCATATTAGACGTCTCCCATTGCCCAAGTTGGCTACCTTTGATTGTAAAAGAAGCATATGACTCAGGTTACTGCTCAATTTCGAAGATGGAAGAAGATAGACCTTTTAAAATTAATAATAAATGGGTAAAGGTATATCATGTTTCAAGATTGTTTAGCTCTTCCTTTGTTTTTTCTCTTTTTCTTTCTCCTTTTGAGTTGGTTTAAAAATTAAGAGTTTCGAATACTATTGGATAATGTAAGAGTTTGTGGAATGATATATAACAGTGTCGTATTATAATGCAAATTTGAGAAGCAAAGTAAATGTTGTGTGAAAGTTAATCAAGTGACAAAAGAATAGCTCTTTTCATATATTGATTTTATAAAAATTACAAGTGTGGTTACTACCGCCTAGAGGGTATATGAAAAGAAAAAAATTCATATACAGTGTAAGGCCTTAACCAAGGAGAAACCAGAGATCATGGGAAGAGAAGAAGTCCCTAGGGAAAGCCAAACAAACATGTATGAAAGATTTATAGGATGTGATAGAGGACTTAAGCCTAGTTTGTACTTGAGTGCGTTAGATGAGAAGATCCTCCCTTTTCTTCAGAGCTTTGGCCAAAGCTTCCTCGATCACCTTAACCTACTGATTAACTTCCTCAACTAAGGGATCTATTCACCTCCGTTAAAACTCCTCTACACATTAGGCCTCCACGTGTTTCTAGTATAATTCCCTCTGGATCTCTAAGAGTGCATCCTTCAGAAGCTTCAAATAATTGATCAACCAACTGAAGTGAAGCTAAATAATTAATCGGTCCTGAAGTGGCAGGGCAACGGGCAAAGGGGCACATTGACTTTTCCCCTGGGCAAGTGTGACATCTCTCGTGGCCTAAAAAGAATCAAACGTTGAGTTAGAAAATAAAAAAAATCTTAACTAGTGTTTTGATTATTAAGTCTTCAAGAAGGTGTGAGATTTTGAGAAAAATCTTAACAAGTGCTTCCATTTTGAAGTCACCAAGCATGTGTCAGATTTCGAGAAAAAACTTTAGTAGGTGTTTTCGTTGCTATGTAAGAGATTTTGAGAAAAACCTTAGAAAGTGTTTTTCGTTTCTAAGTAAGATATTTTTAGATAAAAACCATAGCAAGTGTCTTCATTGCTAATTCACTAAGTAGGTTTCAGTGGTGTTTGTCCTTATTGTTTTAAGTACAGGCATATTATGACTTATGCAAAGAAGAAAAAAGAGAGGAATGCCATGGTAAGAGTTACCTCAGGAGCTGGAATATTCACAAAAGGGATTGAGGGAGTGCTATCATCACATTCTCCCTCACACCCTCAAAAGGGGTTACTTCCACAAGAGCTTTATGAGATCACGAGGTAGGTTCACCATGGTAGGGTACAAGTACTACCTTAGGTGAAGGCCCTACCAAAATATCAGGAGTCTCAGTTGGTTTAGCTATAACTTTTGGAACTAGAGGGAAATCATGTTGAGTAGTTTAAGGAACATCTTAAGGGAGCTACACAAGAGAAAGCTAAGTTTTAAACATCAAGGGAAACAAATGGGAGAGGAAAATTAATAAAGGGGTTAATGTCTACCTCGTTAATTGTTGCTTGAGGGACCCAATTTGCGACTGGCCTCACCAGGGAGGGGTGGAGAGAAGACTCAGTTAGAGCTGCTATGAATGAACTCACAGCAACTTGGAAGAGAAAGCAAATGTAACACTTAGCATTGCAGAAATCAAACTTAGAGGAAAAAAAAATTAGAAAAAAATTATTACCTATGATGTAATAGAACAAGTTGGTTCCACTGCAGAGGATACACAGTCCGAAGAGAAGACTGGGAAGAATTTAAGAGAGTTTCCTCTGCTTGAGTGGAAGATCCATCAGAGTTTATCGAGAAGCATTTTGGACTTCCCCTAACCTAAGTCTTCGTGCATATTCCTCTGGATGCTGTAAAGGAGGACGTCTTGGGTATGTAAGTCCAACCATAGAGGAACGAGGGATAATAGCTAATTTAGTTGCATGTTACTCTATGATTGGACTTGTAGGATGAGAGTACCCACCTGACTGACATTCTGGGAAATTAAGAGCAAAACTTTTGCTAAGTGTTGAAAATTTGGCTAACTGTTGAAAATTTGCCAATTTTGAAAATTTGTGTGACAACCCTGTTTTTTATATCTAATTCGGTTAGCTACGCCAATTAAATTAAAGCGGAGCGTCAATGTGTTGGCATTAGAAACAAAATTTAAATAAATGCAGTAAAATAAACAGGTACACTGTCATATGTATAACCGAATCATATATTAACAACTATAACAAGTGAAACCAACTCATAACTATTAACTGCAATAATCCATCAATAATCTCAAACTGAAAATATAAAATGCCAAGACATGCGGCCCAACACAAAACGGGAAATAATAATACAACAATTCTCTCAAATACCAAGTATAAACAACGTGGTATTAATCTCTGATACCACCCTCAAGAAAAGGGAAACAAGCGACATAAATTAAAATAGAATAACTCCACAACTACAGGAATCCTAAGATTGATATGATCTCATCAAACTCCATAGTCTATTGTCCATCAAGACGAGGACCTGTCATATATTATATATAGAGGATAGGAGCAAGAAGCAAGATAGACGAACATCAAAGCAAGAAAACAAGCTATAAGATTACAAGATGTACTTATAATGAAAGCACACTAGTCATTACTCGTCTCCAGTAATTAAGTTGTTCAATTACCCAACCAATGTTCTTATGTCGTGACTACCCAACCCAAACTCAAGTAACGTATAGTCTCATATCGTCTCATGATTAATCATTATGAATCTCATTTCAGTATTTAACGTATGAATATATTTCCTTCAAGTATAATATCAAATGCATCAATTCGGGATATTATTTTAAGATACAAGCATAATATCTCACACAAGTCATATCGGGTCACTATCATTACCAGGGGGAACAAGTCGTAACACTAGGCCTACACACGAATACTCCCTAATATTACGTGGCAAGGGCAATCGTACTAAGTCCTAAATCACATGGCGTTCCAAGGTCTTTCTATCCGACCCGCATTACAACCATGTGTCCGGTTCCGGTGGTTTATCTCTGACACGGCACTCGAGCGGAACCTAACCGGATCAATCCCAAAAAATCGTATTCAACATGTGCCTACATCGATCGGAGGACTAGTCTAGTGTATACTCGACAATATACATGTAAAACAATTTCACGCTTATGTATATATACAATCGTGTCAAGTCTCTTACTCGAGTTATACAATAATCATTATTTATAATATAACATAATTTACATCATTAATTTACTAATTCAACATAAAATCATTTCAAGGTTTTATATCCTTAATAACCTTAAGTATGTGATCAAGTTAGGATATTAGGCACAACACCACAATTATCTTACTAACAACATGAAAAATATTATCACTCTTATTTCAACAACATGTTGCCCAGAATTTAAAATTCAGATTCGAGGCTCTTTCGATCCGTTTTTGGAAAAACTTAAAACTACAAAGTTGTTCGGAACGTGATTTTCCGTAAGGACATGCGGGTACGTTTCCATAGCCTATATAAAACAGACCCAAAACTAATATATAATATTCGCCCCTGTTTTCGACAACTTTCTGCCCAGAATTTTAAAACGCCGATTTGAGGCTATTCCGATCCGTTTTTGGGAAAACTTAAAACTTCAAAATTGTTCGGAACGTGATTTTCTACAAGGACACGCGATCACGCTACCATAGCCTGCTTAAAATTGACCCGCAACTAACATATACAGTACGGACCTGTTCACGACAATTTTTTGTGTAAAATTTTAAGACGCCGATTTGAGACTTTTCCGATCCGTTTTCGGAAAAACTTAAAACTACAAAGTTGTTCAGAATATGATTTTCTACCGGGTAGAATGGATGAAACATCCATTTTCGGAACCAAAACATCTCAAAACAGTTTTTAATATGACGATTTACTTAATTTCCTAGATTTCTAAAATTCAAGAGCTTGTTCTACAACTCAATCCCTATAATGATGTTATTGCATTTGAATCTACATGAAGGATGATCCTAATACATTGCATATCATTTTTAACATCAATTTCATATTAATTTAGGGATCCAAATGCATGTTCATGTGAAATTTCATTATAGATACATATTATACACATATAGGTTATTAACTTGCCTTGGATTTTATGGAGAAGTTGAATCTTCTTGAAATCCTCTTAGCTTTCTTCTCTTCTTACTCTCTCTCTCTACCAAACCCTAGCCCCCATTGTGAATTGATAAAATGAAGACTTTTTCTCTTCTTTTCTATTTATACCTAGGGTTAGTTTATTTACAAAAATGTCATTGCCCCAAATTTAACTCTCTCGATTCTTTTACGCGTTAATTCACTTCTAATATTTAAGTCGCACATTCGTATCTCAATTAATTCATTTTAAATTTTCATTTCCAAACATTTCGAATATATATAATGGCATAGTTTTTTTTGTTTTGTTTTTCTTCAATTAGTTCAATTTTAATTCAATAAATAATGCGGGGTATTACATTCTCCCCTTCTATGAACGGGATTTCATCCTCGAAATTCGAAATAAAACAAATCAATTCAAGTCAAGTAAGGTAGTTTCGCATGTACCTTCCATGAAGATATAAGGGTGACTAATTCGCAAGTCATCCTCTCTCTCCTAAGTGGCCTCAGACTCATCATGATTACTCCACATAACACAAATAAGAGGAATGACTTTTGACCTCAATTGATGCTAACGACGATCTAGGATCCTGACCGGCCTCTTCTCATAGCTCCCATTGGGCTGCAGCTCAACCCCATCTAACTTTATGTGTAGGTGTGAGTCCTCAGGACATAAGAACTTCCTCAACATGGATACATAAAAAAAATATCATGTACCCGCTGGAGCTGGTAGGGTAGGGCTAAACGGTAGGCAACTGATCCCACCCTACCCAACACTGTAAATGAACCTACATATCGCGTTGAAAGCTTCCTTTTGGCACCAAAATGAACAACTCCTCTCATGGGTTAGACCCTCAACAGCACTTGGTCCCCAACAGCGAACTTTAACTTCCTTTGCCTTATGTTAACATAAGTATTTTGACGATCTTGCAAAGTCTTCATCCGTGCACGAATCAAGTCAACCTTCTCCGAGGTCTCCCTAACAATATTCGAACCCATCATCCGGTGCTCTCCGAACTCCAACCAATATGTAGGGGATCTACAAGGCCTGTCGTAAAAATCCTCATATGGTTCTATGACAATAGTTTGTCTGATAACTATTATTGTATGCGAACTCCACAAGTGGTAAATGTGTATCCCAACCACCTTTGAAGTCCAACACACAAAATCATAGCATGTCCTCCAAAATTTGGTTTACCCGCTCCGTTTGACCATCAAACTGAGGGTGGAACGCAATACTTAGACTCAACTGAACTCCCATCGCCTCCTAAAGACCACCCCAAAAGTGCGAGATGAAGACACTGCCATGGTCGGACACGATATCACACAGTACCCCATGCAACTTCACAATCTCGTTAATAAAAATCATGGCATATTATGCTACCGTATAATCTGTCATCACTAGAAGGAAAGATCCACCTTTACAATCTGTCGAATGTGACCCAAATCGAATCATGACCGCGCTGCGATCTTGGTAACCTAATAATGAAATCCATGGAGATACTTTCCCATTTCTAACTGTACAACCGAAGTCTCACCACAAAGCCTAACATAACTGAACTACTAAGTTGATCCATAAATCAATACCCCCAAGTCCCGACTTGCTAAGTTTCATGCATGGAGTGTCTCGCAAGCGAAATACAAATAAGGAACCCCTCCGATACACTATTGTCAGCTTGTCGAGATAAGGAATTTGTCAACTCAAGACCCCTAGTGGTACAAGAATCATCTAACTCCAAAAAAACACTTATCTCTAGACTCAACAGTTCTTCACACAACAAATAACCCAACTTCACCTATTCAATACAAATGTGATTATTCATCAATCATGCCTCGATACTCAACTTAGAATCGACTAACAGATGGCACTAAAAGCTCAAAAGCCAACTCTACTCCGAGTTGTCAATAACACTTGCATTGCACTTATATTGATGGTGAGTTAACCGATATGGCAACCCTTAGGATCCACTAAGGTTGCACACGTGCATAAGCATACAACTTCTATGCACGTTCGAAAATTGTTCAATCTTTCCAAGTCTAGGCTTAGGTAAATAAGATCAACAAGGTTCATACTCTCTAGAACAAGACAACACAGAAAAATTTTCATTCTCGACGGTCAACGATCCCTCACACAAAGGTTTCGAACTAACCCAAGATACAATATTCCCCCTTGCACACCCCCACTTCTCACGATTTGGTAGCTCTAACCAAAGGTTATAGACCCTCGCTAGATTTGACATACCACTCTTTTGTTAAAAAAACGTTTAGGAATTCAACCTATCCGACAAGATTTTCCTTGGACTGTGAGTATATTAGAATTTTCTCACCGAACATGAAATGAAATTGGTTCTTCAAATCACGAATGAGGCTTGTATATTTTCCAAGAAACGAGGCAATACCAAAAATTCCAACTTATCCTACCAAATCAGGATATAGGATTTGGCACACTCACCATCCGAATACTCATTTTCCAGCACACCAACTCTACCTGATCTTTATGAAAAACGGTGTGCTATCCAACATGTCAAAGCTCGTAAATATAAGGTAGCAGGTACCTTCACGTACCGTGACCCCAATTAACACTCAGTAATCCACACATAACTGAAGTAAAAATTAAATATCGTACGAACCCATTCACGGGTGTTTGCCCAAGAGTACACACCCTCCTTACAAAACTTCTCAACAACGGTCGAAACACTCTCTTATTGTCCCCCTACAGTGGAGGTTATGACAACCATTTCAATGAATGGCCCGACATTTGGAATCCCAAAATGTCTCAATCCTTGTCATTAATGACGACACTCAGTTGGTAACACTATCATCAGTCAACCAAAAACTGACTGAGCTACACATGACTCTACCATTATCAAAAGACCATCAAGACCATTCTATGACTATTCACTAGTCTAGACATCACCAAAATCGAACATCTTACACTTGATTTCAGAACGCGTATTTAATCACACACGATCTAAGTAAACATCATGTCACTAACTACTTACTCGTGCTATAATTCATATTAATACATAACAAGGGCCACAATATAACCACATTCCCATATCTAATGGATTCAAAATCAAGCACGACTATTATCACGGTGCAACAAATTAGTACCCCCAAATCACCGGGTGATAACATAAAACCGAACTCGTGGATATATCACCAACTCAATCAATCACACTCACATAAAATGAAACTCCTATTGAACACTCCCTCGTTATGTTCTCACTCGATAAATCGTCCCTAGAGATTCGCTACTCATCGTAGGGTTCATAACTGGTAACTCCAACTCAAGTCCATCCCTTAGCACACCCATATTCACATTTCGCTCTCAACAGCTTTTAATAAATATACTGGTGCTACAAAGCAAGATAACCACATCTTATCAAACACCAATTCTAATCTAGGGATTTACGAAGAACACTGAACTCCATTCATTGCCAAATACGGAAAGAAAACTACCTAAAAAAATTCTAGACTTATCCAATGTCAATCCTCCTTACGATACGAACTTCCTCATCCCTAGTGTCCATGGCCAAGATATCGTAACATTACTGATATATTCTCACGAACTTGTTTGGGATAACTCGCCGAAACATTCCACTCTGAACAAGTAAGTACCCAACCCACTAATATATCTTGTGCATGACCGAACACACACCTAATCGTCCTTAAGTTAATTCCATTACGGATTTTATATGATCAGAACACTAAAAACCACTATGACACCCCAGTGCGACATCTATCGCTTGTGTGGACAACATGTAGGTTTACACGCCTACCAAACTTCCCTGAAACCAACACAATATTTCAAGGATAATCACTTATCCATTCCAGATTCAAACTCACGAATCTCCCATTGAACATCATCAAACGGATGAAGCTAGTTCGTGCTTTTCACAAGTATGATAACACTCTTGCGTAAACAAAAATCGGACCCCTTAGGTCATCCTTTGATGGTGTGGGACATACACCGATTTGGAGTAGTCCTCTCTCAAATCACAACCCTTCTTTTACATGTTCATGAGTAATAATATACTCTTATTATCACAAGACTTACTTCGTTAACCATTCATTTATTAATACATCATTGAATGCCTCAACAGTCTGTCCATTACGGGTGGAGCGCGATAATTTCTTCTCAGGAAAATGTCACAACAACAACTGGACCACATCATTTTGAGGTTTGCCATATCTAAAGCTCTACCCTTCCATATTGGAAACAACTTCAGACAACTACATGCGCAAGTGGTACCAATAACTTTGTGGTACTACAAGGTGGGCTATAACTTATACCAACTTCTTTATATCCATAAGAGCGACGATATTCAAAGTTGATAATGCACAGAAAATATGCAGGTGTTTCCTCCCCTTAAATCACTAAAAGTCAACTCAATAATTGAGTTCAACACGAATTATGGTTGCACACGAATTATGGTTGCCTACTAGTGGGTGATGAAACTACAATAATTGCACACGAATTATGGTTTCTTAAAATTCTTGGACCCTTTTCCCTCCCAGAGTCCACGTCTCATCAAATCACAATCTTAAAAGATAGTAAGTGAACACGTATCCTAAAAAAAATTATTCAAATGGAGCACTAGTTATAATTACAACAAGTACTCACACACAGGCCTCACGCATACTATCCTGTGGTCGATCAAAGATTCACCTCATGCGTGGAACGTCTCACGAATGAAATCCAAACAAGGAACCCTCCCTATACACAAGGCTAGCTCCGAATCGCCCGTCAAAATCGTAGCGTGAAGATCTTCCAAGTCATCGAATACAATACCTAATCGTAAGGCTATACGTATCAAGGAAACGATGCGCGGAAAATGTAACGGATGCCCTCAGATCCCTAAAGGCTCTAAAATCGTGCTCTGATACCAACTGTGACAACCCTTCTTTTTATATCTAATTCGGTTAGCTACGCCCAATTAAATTAAAGCGGAGCATCAATATGTTGGCATTGGAAACAAAATTTAAATAAATGCAGTAAAGTAAACATGTACACTGCCATATGTGTAACCGAATCATCTAATAGCAACTATAACAAGTGAAACCAACTCATAACTATTAACTGCAATAATCCATCAGTAATCTCAAACTGAAAATATAAAATGCCAATACATGCGGCCCAACACAAAACGGGAAAGAATAATACGACAATTCTCTCCAATACCAAGTATAAACGTCGTGATATTAATCTCTGATACCACCCTCAAGAAAAGGGAAACAAACGATATAAATTAAAATAGAATAACTCCACAGCTACAGGAATCCTAAGATTGATATGATCTCATCAACCTCCATAGTCTATTGTCCATCGGGACGAGGACCTGTCATATATTATATATATAGGAGAGGAGCAAGAAGCAAGATAGACGAATATCAAAGCAAGAAAACAAGCTATAAGATTACAAGATGTACTTATAATGAAAGCACACTAGTCATTACTCGTCTCCAGTAATTAATTTGTTCAATTACCCAACCAATGTTACTATGTCGTGACTACCCAACCCAAACTCAAGTAACGTGCAGTCTCATATCGTATCATGATTAATCATTATTAATCTCATTTCAATATTTAACGTATCAAAATATTTTCTTCAAGTATAATATCAAATGCATCGATTCGGGATTTTATTTTGAGACACACGCATAATATCTCACACAAGTCATATCGGGTCACTATCGTTACCCGGGGGAACAAGTTGTAACACTAGGCCTACACACGAATACTCCCCAATATTACGTGGAAAGGGCAATCATACTAAGTCCTAAATCACATGGCGTTCCAAGGCCTTTCTATCCGACCCGCATTACAACCATGTGTCCGGTTCCGGTGGTTTATCTCCGACACGGCACTCGAGCGGAACCTAACCGGATCAATCACAAACAATCGCATTCAACATGTGCCTACGTCGACCGTAGGACTAGTCTAGTGTGTACTCGATAATATACTTGTAAAACAATTTCACACTTATGTATATATACAATCGTGTCAAGTCTCTTACTCGAGTTATACAATAATCATTATTTATAATATAACATAATTTACATCATTAATTTACTAATTTAACATCAAATCATTTCAAGGTTATATATCCTTAATAACCTTAAGTATGTGATCAAGTTAGGATATTAGGCACAACACCACAATTATCTTACTAACAACATGAAAAATATTATCACTCTTATTTCAACAACATGCTGCCCAGAATTTAAAATTCAGATTCGAGGCTCTTTCGATCCGCTTTTGGAAAAACTTAAAACTACAAAGTTGTTCGGAACATGATTTTCTATAAGGACGTGCGGGGACGTTTCCATAGCCTACATAAAACAGACCCAAAACTAATATATAATATTCGCCCCTATTTTCGGTAACTTTCTGCCCAGAATTTTAAAACGGCGATTTGAGGTTTTTCCGATCCGTTTTTGGAAAAACTTAAAAATTCAAAGTTGTTCGGAACGTGATTTTCTACAAGGACACGCGAGCACGCTACCATAGCCTGCTTAAAATATACCCGCAACTAACATATACAGTACGGACCTGTTCACGACAATTTTCTGTGTAAAATTTTAAGACGCCGATTTGAGACTTTTTCGATCCGTTTTCGGAAAAACTTAAAACTACAAAGTTGTTCAGAATATGATTTTCTACCGGGCAACGTGAACGAAACATCCATTTTAGGAACCAAAACAGCTCAAAACAGTTTTTAATATGACGATTTACTTAATTTCCTAGATTTCTAAAATTCAAGAGCTTGCTCTACAACTCAATCCCTATAATGATGTTATTGCATTTGAATCTACATGGAGGATGATGCTAATACATTTCATATCATTTTTAACATCAATTTCTTATTAATTTAGGGATCCTAATACATGTTCATGTGAAATTTCGTTATAGATACATATTATACACATATAGGTTATTAACTTGCCTTGGATTATATGGAGAAGTTGAATCTTCTTGAAATCCTCTTAGCTTTATTCTCTTCTTACTCTCTCTCTCTCTACCAAACCTTAGCCCCCATTGTGAAATGATAAAATGAAGACTTCTTCTCTTCTTTTCTATTTATACCTAGGGTTAGTTTATTTACAAAAATGCCATTGCCACAAATTTAACTCTCTCGATTCTTTTACGCGTTAATTCGCTTCTAATATTTAAGTCGCACATTCGTATCTCAATTAATTCATTTTAAATTTTCATTTCCAAACATTTCGAATATATATACTGTCATAGTTTTTTTTTGCTTTGTTTTTCTTCAATTAGTTCAATTTTAATTCAATAAAAAATGTGGGGTATCACAATTTGGCTAAGTGTTGAGGTAAGAATTTGTTTTTACCTCTTGAAGTAGAGAAAGGGGTGACGATAGACCTACGGGAGAGGAAACTGTAAGGGGAAGTGAGGTAGCTTTAACCCAGTTTCTCCTCCACAGGGTTGTCATCCACCATAATGGGCTAAGACGAACGTAGAGGAGGAGGAGATGAACTTGGATTCCTTGCAGATATGGGGGCTGTACATCATAGGCAAGCTTGTGAGTGGACTTACTGGCCAAATGTTTTTTTCCTCTGCGAAGGGGCACCACTGCCAGTCAATCTTTTACCCCCAAATGAGAACTTGTGCCCTTGGGAGTTGAAGATGTTGAGACCGGGGTGAAATCTATTTCAGGTATTGGAGGTATGGTGATTTGGTTTGCTCAAAACTCCTTCATTATCCGTGTAGTCTCTAGATGACACTTATCAGCAAGATCCTCTCGAAGAGAGGGAACTGCTTCTAGAGGGATAGAAACTAGAGGAGAGGCAACAGAAGTAGATTTGGACTTTGACTTGGATTTTCGGGTGATTTTAGATTTCTTGGAAGATGGTTAAGAAGGTCCTTCACTAGGGGTACCTTTAACAGGTATGCCAGGGAAGTGGGAGCCTTCTTCCCCTTTTGAGGAATATCACTTAAAGGAGCATAATGAGGAAGCTCAGTAGGAGGTCCCTTCGGAGTACTTCTCAAAGGAAACTAAATCCCTAGAACAAAGTTACCCTTGAGACCAAGCTCAAGGGGTAGGAACATGAGAACTGGAAAGTATTGAGGGGGACTTTGGATGAATTCTTTGATTTTTGCCAGTTACATTGGCCAAAACCTTATGTCAAAATGAGAATAAATATCACCTTGCCTACGGAGACCTGGAACGGTAAGTTTTCCACTGAGTTCATAGAATAGCACCAAAGTATCTGGAATAGTATAATAAGAGAAGGCTTAAAAGAAAGATGTCTTCTCATGAGAACCCTGGAAGACTTGGCCAGGGACACCTTGGTTATAGACAAACTAAAGAGAACACATGTTTTGGTTGTAAGTTTCAGATGAGGAGCCCCATTCAATGAAGGATGGTAAAAATCCTGGAGTAAGAACAAGAAAAATGGCTAACGAGGGATTAACAAAAATCATCTCCTCGGAAGCATATTTAACTTTTTGAGAGTTGTAGGAGAAAAATGACCAAGTGTGAGCAAAATATTCCTCACTGCAGGGCCTCAATACAAAAGAACAAAAATTATCAAAGACTAGCAAGATTTCCTTCCGGCTTTATTTCTTTGACTAACGAAGGAGGCGATAGGACTTGGGGTCTTCAATTGACAGAAACACCTCCGCTGGTTTTATCTCTGGGAATCTCATGTAGAGAAAGCATGTCATAAGGAGTGTATTGGAAAAGTTTTCCAGGTTTTATCATCTAATAGAGCGCTCCATGTCAAGATGGGTCCTATCAAACCAGGTGTAGAGGGACCCCAACATTAAGGCAGCTAGAGGGCGCTTGAACCCCATGATAATCTCATAAAAATGCTTATAAGTTCTATTTTCGGTTAGTTATTGGGTTTTTCAGACAGAAGAAATCGTGAAATGAAATAGAGGATATATTCAGGAAACTCAAGAGATGGACCTTTTCCTTTGCCATAAACCACTTCGGAAGAAGATTCAGCCTTAAAAGAAGCTACATTGAAGAAGTATCTAATTAAAGGAGTGAAGTTATCTTTGTTTGAACTCCCCACACAACTCTAACATATTTGGTCCAAGTAAAAAAACTAGCTTCCACTACACCAAAAAGGTGAAATTATCACCTTTCAGTCGGCCACCCTTTTCACGATCATTGACCGTGACAAATTTATGACAAAAGCTTGCCACGTTCATTGACTTTGACAAGTCCGTTACAAGTATAGCTGTTATGAACTTGTCACGGGCAATGACCGTGACAATCTTATAAAGTTATCACAGTAAAAGACTGTGACAGTTCCGTGACAAGTTTGACAATAAATAAACCCTTAGCTCTTCTTTTTTCCCACCGTTTTCACTTCCCTCCCATTTTCTCTCTCTAAGAGACTGCTCTCTCTCTCTCTCTCTCTCTCTCTCTCTCTCTCTCTACGATTTAAGGTATGTTTCTTCTCTCCTTCTCTTTTATTTGTATATATGTTTGTGTATATGTGTGTATATGTGTTTGTGTGTGTGTTTATATGTGTGTGGGCATGTACAGGTGTGAGTGTGTGTGTGTGTGTGTGTGTGAGTGTGTGTGTGTGTGGTGAGGGTGCAGGGGGTGATGGTGCAGGGGGTATGGGGGTGGTGTGTGTGTGTATGTGTGCGCGCGTGTGTGGTGGGGGAAGGGGGTGGTGGGGCAGGGGGTATGGGAGTGGGGGTGTATGCGTGTGTGTTTATATGTGTGTGCGTGCGTGTGTGTGTGGTGGTGGGGGAGGGGGTGGTTGTGTGTGTGTTGAAATTAATTGGCGATTGTTTGGGACTTGAAATCAATTCTTAATTTAGGAATTGAAATTAATGTTAAGTTTAGGACTTAAAATTAATTGTTAATGTTGATTTAGGACTTGAAATTAATGTTTAGTTTAGGACATGAAATTAATTGTTAATGTTGATTGGGTGATGTTATTTGGGATTTAAATTAATAGGTATTGTTAATATTGATTGAATCTTATTGTTTAGAGAATAAAATTAATTTGACATTATAAATATTATTTTTATATTTTTATTTAGGTTTGAAATTGTTAATGTTGAATTAATTGAGTAGATGAATTAGAAGGAGTACGGGATACACATTTGTTGGTTTGTTGTTGCTGTTGGATTATATTTGACGGATGTGGTTGGATATGGAAGTTGGTTGCCAATTTTTTTTTTAAATCCTTAATTTAATTTACACTAATAAATCATTAAATAAATAGATTGTCTTAATATATTGGTTTGGTTAATTTTGGAAGTGGCACGACCACTGGATTATTGTCAAAATGGGAGGAGGGGGAGTTTTAAACTTTTTTCTAAAATTACTTTGTGTCATGACCCATTCGAGAGTGGCATGACCACAGACTTATCATAATTACATGAAACATAATTCAAATTATATGTAGTGCGCATAGATACTAGCCTTCTAGTTCTTATCTGTACGCATTCAATAGCCCTTAGATCCGTTCGAGAGCCATTACCCCTGTAATGAGATCTCTCGAATTGTCACATTTGGACAGTTTGGGAATGCATAGTTTCCGTATAATAATTTCTTAGGGGATTAAACTTATTACGTTTGGAGGAAGTTATGCAGTCGTATCTTAATGTTCTCTGGGTACATACTAGATGATGCGATGTTTAGTGTTATTTCAATTATCAATTGAAATAACTGATTAGGCATAAATTCTTCCTAATTTATCCCTTAATTTTGGTACTTTAATCACCTCGAACAACGTAATTGGATTGACTTTATTTCATAATCTTGCTACTAACTTATCCTAATAAGTACACCGAGTTTCTGGTATTTCGTTATGATTTTACAGGTGTCTAATGTCAAGAAATGGAAGAAGGAAACTGAAAGAATAGAGAAAGTCAACAAGAAAAGTCAAAAGGGCAAAAGAGTCATTCCTACCCAGAATCCGGATGAGGTACCTAAAGATAAGTTGAAGGTATCATTCTCACAAGCACCTAGGAAGAAACGGTACCTAAATCGGATACCCGGAGCAAAAGATGTGGGCAGTCAAAGTTTGAAGGAAAAGTCAAATAGGCGGTCCGGTCCGCCTAAGACCCGGACCGGACTGATGTACACAAATCCAGAGAACTGGGAACCGAAGACAAATCGAAGAAGGCAAAAATTAAAAGAACCGATCCGCCCCCGGACCGGTCCGCCTGAAAAATAAAAGAACCGATTCGCTTTAGAAGCAGACCGATCCGCCTAAGGGCCGGACCGGTCCGCCCATCGAGATTTTGTTTTCTGATTCTCCTCTAAAGACTCCGATTTATACTCAACTTCTTGTAATTTCATGTAGGGTATAAAAACCCGAATTATTTTCATTGTAGGGAAGGGAAGAACGTGGGGAGTTAGTTTAATCTCTCCTTTTCTTCCACAAACCCTAGTTTAGCAACTTTATTCATTTTAATTCAAGACTGAAGCTTTGATTCCGATTGTGAGTACTTCTAGTTAATTGATTGACTGCTGTGGTAAAAAAATTATTGAGTATCTCATCTTTTCAATTCTCTTTTACATCATTGTACGAGTTTGCCTTAGATTAATCATGGTTTTCTGCACATTGAAATCTGTTTTCATCACTTTCGGTATGTCCGGCTAGATTTCCAAGGTCGAGTTACATGAACCCAACCTGATGTGGTAATTGCACGTATAAAATTAATCCTCTGAATTTAGTGATTAATTGTGACCGTATTGCGTAGGAACACAACAATTGTAGGTCTAAATATCTCGTTTGCCTCTGGGTAACCGGGATGATTGAGAATATAATTTGAGTGTCACTATCATGATACCGATTTACTCATCCTTTGATTAAGTATGACGCGGGATTGAACCTCGTATACGTAATGCTTGGGAGTACTAAAGACTGGGTCAAATTAATTAGATAAATTTACGATTAGTATTATAACTGCAGTACACTAGGGTTGGGGGATTGTATTCCCGTCCTATTTTTTCCATCATCTCATTTAAAAGTTCAAATCAAATTTTCATTCACATTTTAGGTAATTTAGTGTAATTGCACATTTTCATAACTACATAATTGCATTTAGCTTAATCATTCCCAAAATCAAATCTTTTTCTTTCTTCTTACAGTCAACGTTAGGATTCTTCTGTCTTACCCCGTCGTCATAACTCTTGTTGTCCTTTTTCCCTGAGGATCGATACCCGACTTGTCGGATTATTACTTGAACGACAGGCTTGCACTTGAGCCTAGAGAGTACACACTTTAGAGACACATTATGAGTCGTGTCAATAACACTCACACTTGTAAATCTACGTCGTGTACTTGGAGAACTATGGGGACATGCTGCTGAATTTTCCTCAAATTGGAATAATGTGCATGAGCTATTAGGTATATTACATAAATATGCGGTCTTGAATGGTATAGGATCCCTCACCCTTTAGAGAAGATGGAGGAAATAGGAATTAATATTATAAATTGAATTTGAATTTGAAATTGAAATTTAAAAATCGAATATAAATAAGACATAATTAAATGAAAATACTATAAATTTTATATTACAAGTAATAGCTGATTGTTTATACTAATGGGAACTAAATGTTTACACTTTTGTTTATACTAATCCACGAATATGCACTTCTGACATATAATAGTTGATTATTTGGAGTAGCTGTTATGGGATATCCTAAATACAAAGCGTGGATAGGTGAGACAAATAGATTAGGGAATGTGTTTCGCAGAGGTGCTGATAAATTTGTGAAATACACAAAGAGATGTAATGATGAAGAGTTTTTGTTTCGATGTGCAATGTTTCAGAATGGTAAGGTGTTTTAGGGGAAAACAGTTGAACTACATTTGTTAAGATGGGGTATGCAAGATAGTTATTGGTTTTAGAATTTTCATGGGGAATCGAAAGTTCCTTTTGTCCCCGAGCAACCTCCACAACAACCTTAAACAAGTAAGATAGATGTATAAGGGGATGACGTAGATCATAATATGTAAGAGGATTTAGTTGATGATGCGTATGGAGTTCATGAAGTGGAAAAGAATGAGGTCACTCATGATGTACAAGGTTCAGGTGCTCTTGAAGATATCGGGATAAACCTTGACGATTACTATCAAAGTTTAAAATTTAAGGCGACCCAGCAGTTATACTCTGGCTTTGATAAAGATCAAATAACTTTACATGCCACGGTTGGTTTGCATAGTTTGAAGACCCAATACAGTTTGTCTAGCAATAGCGTGATAGGAATTTTAAATTAGTATAAGGGCTTGCTACCCAAGGAGAATAAGCTTACAAATAGCTATCATGTTATGAAGAACAGTTTGAAAGGTTTGGGAATGAAGTATAAATCGATTCATAATTGTGTGTATGAGTGTATACTATATCGAAAGTAGTATGAAAATCTCGATTGGTGTTCGGTATGCGATGAACCTAGATATGTCCAATCTACTGGAAAGGAAGGCACAAGCTCAAAAGTCCCTCAAAAAGTGTTGAAATATTTTCCGTTAGGCCTAGATTAAATCATTTTTTTCACAGTACCATGGATAGCGTAGGCAATGACCTAGCATGCTAGGGCAGAAGTAAGGGATAATCTCATGCGTCATCCTATTGATTCTACAACTTGGAGGAGGATGAGTTATGAGTATACCAATTTTTCTTGAGAACAGCGTAACATTCATTTGGCAATATCAATAGATAGTTTCAAAACATTTCGAAATTTAAGTACTAATCAGAGTGTATGGTTAGTGATCCTAACCCCACTCAACCTCCCTCCTTCACAGTGCATGAGACCTGAATTTTTTATGTTCTCTTTGTTGATACCTGGGACAAAGGCACCAAGTGATGACATCAATGTCTAGTTGGATCCTTTAGTAGAAGAATTAAATGAGTTGTGGGAAGATGGTGTCAAGCATTTGACTCTTTTAGAAAAGAAGAGTTTACGTTGAAAGCTATGTCGACGTGGGAAATTCATCATTTTCCAGTTTATGGGACATTATCCGATTGTGTAGTACATGGTTATTTAGGGTGTCATATTTGTGGAGGGGGAACTGGATGTCTTCATCTCCCCGCTGAATCAAAAAATGTATACCATTTCTATAGGAGGTTTTTACCCCACGATCATAGTTTCAGATTTGAGAAAGGTTCTAATTTTTTATTGGGCGGGTTGAACATAGGCTATCACAGAGAAAACTTTCATGGTCAAAAATTGAAAGTAAATCTTCTAATTGTGGCCCCAATATGCCAGGTAAGAATCCTAAATTTAATAATGTTGAGCATAAGAAGACCCCAGTTGGAAATGAAACTAAGACAAGAAAGGCATGGTCTAGGAGGTCAATTTTATTTAACCTCCCTTATTGGAATAATAACCCGGTGCGCCATTTATTGGATATGATGCATGCAGAGAAGAACATCGCTGAACATATTATGGGCACATGCCTTGGGGGAAGTCATTCGAAGGATGGATAAAATGCACGAAAAGACCTTAAATCGTTGAAACTTAAGCCACAACTATGGAGATAGTAGGGGAAGAAAAATAATTCCCCCTGGTGCGTTCAGTTTGACGAGTGAGGAAAGGAAGGTGCTTTTATATAGAATATATAATTTTAAGGTTCCATCTAATTTTTCATCCAACTTGCAAAGGATTGCGAATTATTCTACACATGATTTACATAAGTGTAAGTCCCACTATTGGCATGTGATCATGCGATTGGTTCCTCTATTGTTTAACCAATGTTTCTCCAAGCATAAGGATTTGCGGAGGTCTATTATGAAAATTAGTATATGCTTTTCACTTTTATGTGAGAAGGTAGTCAATCGAGATAACATAGTGGCCGCAAAATTGGTGGTTACCAAAGATATTTGTGTGTTTGAGAAGTACTTTCCCCCATCATTCTTTGTCATAAGTGTTCACTTGTTGGTACACCTATGTGACGAGGCACTTCTTTGCGGTCCAATTAGATGTCGGTGGATGTATCCATTTGAATGATTGATGAAAGTTTTCAAAGATTACGTCAAGAATACGCGATACATTACAGGACCAATTGTCGAGGAATACATAACCGTGGAGTCATCAATCTATACTCGGGAATATATGCCTAACTCGACCAACATTGATGACATTGATGAGTTCGTCGATGAAGGTTGTCATGTGATGGGAAAACGAGTGAAATTAACGAGTTTGCAACATTAACAATTAGCTCATTATCTATTTGACACACATGAAGATGCCGAAAAATGGAAAAAGTAAGTTTAAATTATTTTAAGTTTTACATTGTTTTAGATTATTTTTTACATGATTAATTTTGTAATACGTTCATCACATTAATTTTATGCTAAAAATATGAAGCATGTGAGAACAATAAAAGAAGAAAAACAATGACACAATCCGACAGCGAATTTAGGTTGTGGTTGTCACACGAGGTAATTATAATGAAAATGGTTGTTATATAACGTTACATTACAATAAACTTTACAACTAACCTAATTAATTTATCTGCATTCTCAGCTCTTAAAGACGGGTGATGCGACATCAAGACTTTCTATTCTAGCCACTAGACCCTTGTTCATGGCACAAGAGTAGAAAAAATATCAATTGGACGGTTACGTATTCAGCGCAAGGGTGTATGAGGAAAGTACAAATACACATAACTCGGGCATTTCATACAAGGCTCTTAATTTATTTTGAGAGAGCGTAAAAGCTAAAACCCTCGTTGAAGTTGAAATGACTTACTATGGTGTAATTCAAAATATATTTGAATTGGACTATGTAAGATTCAAAGAGGTTGTGTTTTACTGTGACTCGGTAAGAGTTGAGGATAAAAATGCTTGTAAAGTTGATCTTGGCACCAATTTGATCATGGTTGACTTGTACAAGTTGAATAGAAATGAACACATGAGTCATTTGTTTATGCATTTCAAAAGGTCAAGCAAGTTCTTTACTCACGGTATATTAACAACGAGCCTTGGTCAATCGTCCTACATGTGCCAAAGCGTCAAAACAGTAGTGTGATTGACTTGGATGCTCCTACCGAATATCAATCCATTTTTATGATAACCCGAATTTGAAACAATTTTTAGATTTGTAATAAGTATTCCAATTATTGAACAATAGTCTAATGCTTTTAATTCATTTGTACTTGGTCAGCTTAGTGCATGTACTCTTTAGATTTAAGTCTTAAGCATTAATTCAAAATCCATATCTAGTGGGTGTATTATTCTAGTGTTTTATTATAATAGGACATTAGTTTAATGTTTTTAATTCATTTGTACTTGATCAGTTTAGTGCATGTACTATTTAGATTTAACTCTTAAGAATTAATTCAATGTCCATGTCTAGTGGGTGTATTATTGTAGTGTTTTATTATTATCGGACATCAGTTTAATGCTTTTAATTCATTTTCACTTTATCAGTTTAGTGCATGTACTATTTAGATTGAATTCTTAAGCATTAATTCAAAGTCCATGTCTAGTAGGTGTATTATTCTAGTGTTTTATTATTATCGAACATCAGTTTAATGCTTCTAATTCATTTGTACTTGATCAGTTTAGTGCAAGTAATATTTAGATTTAATTCTTAAGCATTAATTCAAAGTCCATGTCTAGTGGATGTATTATTCTAGTGCTTTGAATTCATTTGTACTTGATCATTTTAGGGCATTAATTCAAGGTTGACATTTTTTTCATAATATGGTTATTTCTTTATATTCTTTTAATTCATTTGGATTTGTACTAATAAAAATAATTTTTACACAAATATCTTCTTCAGGGCTCGGCGGTAGCAGAGTCGATGAGGGATCCTCGGCCCCTAGGCTCCCCAAATGGGGCAAATTGGGAATGGTCGTTGAGAACAAGACAAGCATATTGGCTAGATCCCTCGAGCTGGTGAAGATGATTATCGGCCTGAGGTACACCAGTTGGAGGGAGGTGCCAAATGATCTCAAGTTAGCTATTTGGGCGGCACTACAGGTAATGTATTTATATTTATATTTCAATTTATATTTATATTTATATTCATTCGCAAATAACACTTACTTTGTTTTTGTTTTGTATTTGTTTGACAGGAACAATTCAGCCTACCCCCATAACTCCGCGATTCTGTCTTGGAGCAGTTGAGGGAGCAACACAAGACATGGAAGAAGAATTTACAGGTCTGATACTTTGGGAAGACCCGGGACTCCATTCTCAGAATGCGCAAGTCCATCCCGCCGAAGGAGCCGATCGCATTATCATAATGGCAAAAGTTCATTGACAATGAGATCGAGGAGTGATAATTCGCATTTTGCCAATCGGGGAGGGAAAATTGGGAAAAAAAGACGGACGTGCTCTACTCCGTCCAAACGTCTTACGCCGAGGTGAAGCACAGGATGGTAAGTTTTTATTTTTCTATAATTATAGAAATATGTTATTCTGCATTATTTTACTTTGCGTTACTTACTAATTTTGCATTATTTTATTTCAGGGGATGGGGAGTGGCCCTGGGGGTAGTCCACATAGGCTCGATACCTATGTGGCAATTCGAACGAAGAAGGGAAAGGATAAGGAGGTGTCCCTAAGCATCGCGGCCATGATTGTAGGTAATCCGATAGTTTATTTTTTATTAATTACGCTATAATTTTTTTTATTTACTTATGTAACTAATCGTGTGCGTTTTGTCGTTTCAGGCAAAGCTTAAGGAAGTTCATGAGTCGCACTCTGATCCTGACAAGGCATCTTTGTCCACAGACGCACTCAGCCAAGTGCTTGGCACTCATCAAAAGGGGAGGACTAGGGGGTGAACTCACGGGTGGGCAAATTTAGGATCATCAAAATGGAGACGAGAAACACCGATTGGCTCATCAGGTGGACACGCATGACGCGAGGCTATCAAGGTTGGAGGCGGAGGTCCTAGATATGTACACATTCATGAAGCGTGAGTTGGGAGGAAAGGGAAAGGGTAAGGATAAGGTGGTGGAGGATGAGGTCGAGGAGGACGAAGACGTGGACGCCACTGCTTCATCACTGATACACACAGACTCACCACTTAATGATCCAGTCCCCTACTTGGCTCCTGTCCAGTGGCCTATGTCAACAATTGGTTGGCCGAGCGTGTTTTTACTCAATATATATGATGTCCAGCGGATAGCGAGGGGGTTGAAGGACCCGAATACCGTCTCGGGTATGCCGATTCATAACCTTATCCTTCAAAACCTCGAGGCCAAGGTGCTCATCACGCATGTGATAACCAAGAAGGATAAGACCGCATTGTGGTTGCACGAACAATGCGGTGTGATGCATATTGAGGGGTGTCTCAATGTGTATATCATGTTTCCTTCCTTCCTCGAACCTACCCTAGACTCTATGGAGTGACATTATTTGTATCTATTTTTATTTTGACACTTGGATTATATTTGAATTATTTTGATTTGTTACATTTTCGTTTGGATATGGAATGTATTTTTATTTTATTTGGATATGGAATTATACATGGAATGATTTGGTGCATTATTTATATTTTATTTGGATATATGTTATTTGAACAGGTACAATTTTGCTATAACAAGTACAAATATACTGCTGGGCAGTGGCAGTCGCCAAACTGCCCAGTAGTTTTTTTTTAATTCTGCCATGATTTATCACGGTCCTTGACCCTGACAAATTTTTAGAGTTTGTCACGGTCTTTAACCGTGATAAAAATTATCATGGTCAAAGACCGTGACAGACCATGACAAGTCTAATGAACTTGTCACCGCCAAAGACCGTGATAAAAAAGGTTGTCACCACCAGACTTACCACGGTTAATGACCATGACAATCCGAGAGTTTTAGTTCCTATGGTCTTAAGTCCTTAGAGCTCACAAACATCCTATAAATTAATAGTAAACTCACCCCATGAAGCAAGGAAGGTGTGAGTGTTGACGTTCCAGCGAGATACCAGGACTTGAAGAGCAGCATTGTGCTTGGAGAGCGTGAAGTCTCCATACCAGAAGGCTCTGTGGAGGTCAACCTTAGAAAGGGAATCAGCATAAGTGGCATGGATATAGTTAGATCATGGGGGGAAATGGGCTAGGCAATCTCTAGGTCCTTCAAAATCAGTCTGGGAGCAGGAAAAGTCTCCACGGTTCAAACAAGACCTTAGAGTCCCCTCAGGGGCCAGAAAACCCCAACCTTCTTCTTCGCTGGCTTCATCACCAAGCGTCATGGGGTCATATTTGGCATTGGTAGAGAATGTCTTACATTCATTATCAAAGTGGTCACCTTGGCCAAAAACAGATGAACGGCGATAATAGAAGAGCTTATCTTGGCGTGCCACCATCAAGGCGGTGGCATCTTGGTCAAAAACTAAGTTGGGAATCACTGCAATGGAAATTGGAGAACTGGAAGAAGTCATTGAAATGGTCAAGAAAATGAGAGAGATTTACTAGGTATACAAAGGAAGGTGAAGGTTGAGGACGGTGGAGAATAGCTTGAGAGTGGTGGTGATGGTGGAGGAAACTGGAGTTGGCATGAGGTTAAAGCTAATAAGGAAGCAACAATGGAGGAAAAGAAGTCTCTCTATCTAGAAAGGATTTAGATCTGATTTTGCAGAAGGACAAAGGTAAGATAAGGGGGAGAGAAAGAAAAGTTTAAGTGTTATAATATTGGGATTTTGAACGTTATTTTTTTTTCAAAAAAGATGTTTGAGTTTTCCCATGCTTGGAACCACGCGTTGTCAACAATCATTTAAAAAGAACACATGGCACCTTAGGAAGTGCTTGGGGCTGAAGACAGGGCACCACCACTATCATTAGTGATGTCATCAGGTAGGAGAGAGAAAGTTACTTGGGACAAAGAAATTTTTTAGTGCCATATTTTTCATGTGAAATTCAAAAGGTTGGGATAATGGTGCTCCCTCGCCCGAAGCCTGAACAGTGACAGAACGGACACGATTAAATCAGAGGAGTTTCTTTGAGGAAGGAAGGTTCATCGGATTTAGAAGTTTCATGAGGATATTTCTTAGCCTCACAACAAATATCCACACGAAGGGGCAAATGTAGAGGGGGATTAAAAGTAATTTTGTGATTAGAGATAACTCCACCACCTAACAGAGAGGAAACTCATTGAGAAAAATTAAGAGATAATTTGAAGGAAGAAGTGGGAAAGCAGTGAGGAAGCTCAGCAAGGTAACTCTCTGAGGAAGCTCAAAGCTGCTGCGAAGGAGCACTCTGAGAGAAATCATTCTTTCTTCATTATTTGTACTTGTTCAAGATGTATTCTGTGATTATATTATTTTATAATTATAAGTTGTAACAATTATAATTTTGGTGTGAGGTCAAACGGTATCTGCTAGGGACCATTTCTGAAAGGGCTTAGTTGAGCTTTCATACTCTATCGAATGACCTCACCGTACAAACCTCAGAGGGAACTAGTTTGGAGGATTGATAAGCAAGGTAACGTTAAGGCTTGTCTTGACCACTTTAGATACACCTGATAAAATATCGAGTGACCATAACTCAAGAAAGCTTACTTAGAGTAACCTTGAGTTCTATCTCACATTGTGCCTTATGCCAAACAATATTTTACCAAATGTCACATCTGCTTTAAGTGATGTCACATGCCACCTACTTGCTATCGAATCCAAACTTGAGTAAACAACTGTGGTTTAGGGGCTATAAGACGGTTTGGTAGATTATCATTGTTGTGATAGCCGCCTGACACATAGTTGGTAGCTAAAAGGTATATGTTTACATTTAGTTCTTATGACATATAGTAGACGAACCCATCCGAGCATTTAATGTTAGTGATATAAAGGTACAAGGGAATGTCTTTCACATTAATGGGGACAAATACATCTCGGTAGTGGTTGGTGGAGATTTATTGAGCCCAACCACTTTTGAGAGAGAGAGTTCTTCTTGAGCAGGAAATAGTTATCTTATGAAAAAGAGTTATTACAAAAACCAGAGCATTTATTCACACACCATTGTTGGTTATTACCAAGTTTTTATTGCATACCTAGAACATTTATTGTTGTTACTTTGAGAAACCTTGGTCTTTAAGCTGCTTACTGAGGTGTATCTAGGGTGATTTATTTCTCTCCCTTTGGCTGAGTTGTTTTTTTAGGTTCGTTTATTATTGATTGAGTTATACACGATTGTTTTTATGAGTTTAATATAAGTGTTTACCATCTATATATTGTGTGTTCATCTTGTCACTATTGCTAGCATCTGGTTAATGATTTATTGCCATAACAATAGGGATTACGCCTCCATTTATATTGTGACACCCTAACCTTAAGAGGAGTACCTTCTTACAGTTGGAAAGGGGATTTAGACACCTATGAGATTTCAATGAGAATCATTTGGTTTGGGTGGTTGACCAAGTCAAATGGGGCCCGAAAATGCTCAGTGGCCTCTAGATCAGGCCTCAGAGTAAAATGGTGAGTATGCACAAACTGTGATGCCAATTTGAGCATGGTATGTATTGTTGGAAAAAAATTTAAAGCCCTATGAGATTTCAAAGACTTTATCTCAAGTTAGAAAGTCAACTGTGGTCAAATGGGGTCCATAGGTGCTCGATCACTTCTAGATTAGGTTTCGGAGTAAAAAGGTGAGGACGCATGAATCGTGAGGCTGATTCAAGCACGGTATGGATCGTTACAAAGGGGATTTAGAGCCCTGTGAGGTTTCAATAATATTTTCTCAGGTTGGAGAGTTTACCATGGTTAAACGGGGCTCGGTATCTCTTGGTGGTCTCTAGATCAAGGTTTGGAATAGGACCTAGGGTCTTATGGTGCGAGGAGAAGTGTTAGGGACCTAAGGAGATGTTTAGGGGGTACTACGATGGGGTGTCTACACTGTGCGTCGGAAGGGTTTGATAATCTGACATCAGGTCACACATGTAAATCGGCCAAACGTTGCATCTATAACAATATGATAATATTCTACAGTAGTAATATTTTAACACAATAATTTTCATGTTAAGTATTTGTAAATACATAGGTAAGATCAGTGTAATATGTACACTAGAAGATCAATTATCCCGCCAAATTGGACGGCACCATGTGGTGGGTGTCGACCCAAATCCTCCTTATGAATCACCAATAATGAGTTAAAATAAAAGCATGTGGGGGTCATCTTCAGGCATGTCACTCTCATAAGGCTCGTCGGGGAATAACACTTGTCTCCTATGCACCCACATCTAAATGTATTCGTAGTGAAATAGACAAAATGGGTACCCGACTGTCCTCTCATATAAACTCCATCTAACTCCTCGTTGGTTTTGCAGGCACCTAGAACATGCTATTGCATCCTAACCTATCGTAGGCAATAATCTTGTATGTGCCACTCTATAACATTAAAGTCTGTGAGGGTTACACTAGCCTTCCATATAACAGGCACAAGTCTGTAATAATCTGGAAACTATAATAAGATTTCTTCGTATACGGGCACCATATCATCTCCAATTACGAAATTTATATACCATCTTTTTTTAATTAAATATGGCAATATATATATTTATATATATGCTAATTAAAATGAGTTGTCAACAATTATTCATTATGTAAATAATTGGCCTGAAAATGCGAGTTATATATATTTAATTGTATCTTAGGTCCTAACTCACAAAGATACAATTTTTAGCTGTGTTTTATCTCGATTAGAATTAGGGTAACACGTAAGATAAAGTACAAAGCTAAATATGCCAAACCAAAGATCAAACCAAAAGAAGAAGAAGAAGTTTTAGGAAAAATCCTTCGCAGGAAAAACCTTTTTATTACCACTGATTTAGAATTGACAAACACCTAATGACTTACAGACTATTTAAAGATTCATTAATGCAGTAAAGGTCTTCCAATCTTTAACAGATACAAAACAGAGTAGCACTATCCATAAGAAGAAGCCCTTGCCTCGAAATCCTTTCTTCTTTAGCAGTAGAGTTGCAAGTCCACAAATTAGAAGTAGATAACAGTCTACAAGGATTTAATTTAGTTTATGGAACTAGGGTTTGACAAACTTAACCAATCACTCTAGGGATATATGATTTGGAAAACATAAAGTTATTTCTATGAAACAAAAATTGGAAAACTTTTGGAACAAGTATATGAATCATTTTCACCAAAAGTCCTTAAAAAATAAGACCACAAGAGTACTTTTTATAGAGAAACACAATTTTTGAAGCCGCAAACTTTTTTGAACAAAAACAGCACTTCGTTCATATGAAAACACTAGTTTGGTTCTAATGAGTTGGAGTCTCGTTCTAACGAACAACCTTGTTTGTTCTAACGAGTATCCAACGAACTTCCAACAGGTTCAACTCTCTCAAACAGATAGACCCCGCTTAAAGCTCGTTAGAAGTACATTCCAACGAACTAGGAACTTCATTCCAACGAGTGGGAGACCTCATTTTAATGAGAATAGGTTATCTCTCTAATGAAAAGCATAGTTCATTCTAACAAACTGAAAAACTATTTTTTTTCTTTTTAAAAAACCTTTAATGAAAAATCCCTCGAATAAAAAGGCACATCCCAAAATAAATTTGAATAAATTTAAATCAATAACCTATGACAATATACCTTCAGATAGTGTCATGACAGTTCCATTACGTTCGATCTTCGAAATATTGCTCGGTCACTAACTTGTCTTCAATGAACATAAAATCATATGTGGATATGGATTGTTTGGTTTGTAATGGGATGGGCGACAATAACTAAAATATTAGAAATTATAAAATCAATATCCCTCTTTGTCTATTCCGCTATAAAATAAAATGGAACCAAATTAAACCCCTAAGAAAATGTACTAAAAATGACCTCCCAAACCCAAAACAGAAATACATTGGAGACTTTTTCTTCAACTAAAAGTCTTCACATATAATGTATGAAATCATCAAGGAAGAAACGACCTACACACATGAAGCAAAAGAAATACCGAGATGCATACGAGAGTTTAAAGAAAATAAAGACTCCCCATCAATTCATTCTCCCCCTTTTTATTGGTGGTAGAGAAAGGATAAGAAACTAACCATGAATCATTAGCATTACCCGATTCTGAATCCGAGCAAGGGTTCTTCCAAGAACAACTCATCTCTAGTACATTTGGTTCGTTATTAAGCATTATTGAGACGAGAACACCATATCTGACATATGCTAGGCAAGTACGATGTTCAAAAAGTTCGTGCATGTGTGAAATAAAGGTGATAAAAGAGTCTGGCATGAAGAAAATGATCATCAATGCAAAAACAAATGCTAGCCATGCATTATTAATCACACAAAAAAATGAATCCATACATCGAAACACCATGACAAAATCACATGAATGGATGGAATGTAGGGTTGATTCGATCTTTAATTCACATCCATATATCGTGGAAAACAAAATACAAAAATATTTTGGAATTTTATAAAATTTTTATAAAAAGTAAAATCTTTTAAAAATTTCCAAACGTTTTCTAAAAGAAAAGTTTTTTTTATTTTTTTTCGAAAATATAAACATAGAAATACAATCTAGCAATATGGATAAAAGATAGGAACATAATAATCACCATATACTCGATATAAGTCATAACCTCAATCATTAGGCCTAGAGGTATTCTCAAATGGAGTACATATCCTTTGAAATTACTCCATCAAACATTGAGAAGTCCTGACTAAAAACTCCATTTTCTCTTAAAAACTATCAAAATCTCTATGAAAGTGTGTAAGAGTATGTGTGGGAATATGTGCAGGAACTCATGTGGGAGCATTGGTGGGAACACGTGTGTGAAAAACTCTCCATAGATTAAAACAATACTTCCTAAGGTGACCTCTTTGTTTGTAATGGAAATAAACATAGACAGGTTTAGGTTTATCTTAGTTAAAACACCTAAGACGAGCTCTTCTTGGTGGGTTAGATCTCCTTGATGGGTTAAGTCTCCTTGGTGGGTAAGTAAAGGCCTATAAAGAGCCATTACAAACTCAGGAACAGGTTCAGGTGAGGCATTGGAAGTGGATGCGCTTTCATAACCTATTCCTTGGCTTTCATTAAAACTTAGTGCGAGACTTAGTAACATCTTCTAAAATTTGTTCAATGTATCCCTTATAGTATCTTTTACCTCCCGGGCACTTTCTAAATCTTTCACGAGTAGGGATACAAGCACTTCAAGTTTCTCACGAGTCTCAAATGAAGCTTGAAGATCTCTCGTAAGAGTAACCACATAGTTGGTCAAGTCACTATTTTCCCTCTCCACTGAAATGACTCCTTCTCCCAAACAAATGATCACTGAGGTCTTGCTCTCTCTCGAATCCTTTAACTACTACTCTAAATAAAACATCCAAAGAGTCAAACTCATATTTTTCTTTTTGGTTCTCAAATACTCTTTTTAAAGTACACCGTAGGTGCATTGGAGGCCACTTTATCCCTCACTCAAATTCTCTTCATAACTCGCACTCTCTCCCGAATGGTTTGACAAATTATCAAGGCTATCACATTTAGAAATTACTTCACCAGCATGGGATAAACTAGAAGTACTAAATTAACTAACCATGAATGTAAAAAAATTAGGCTCATGCGTTGATTCATCTCCGAAATCCATCGACTCGATGTCGTTATCGCTAAATGTGGCATTATAGACAGCTTTGCCTTTGCCTTATATCTTTATCATCGTAGAACAATTGTGGGCTTTGTAACCCTTACCCTCGCATTCATAGTGTGGACATCGGGTGTCGAATTCCCTTTGGCACGTGTGGAATATTGGGGTCGGCCATCATCAAGTGGGGGATAATGTGAAGAGATAGAGTCGTTAACCTATTTTTCTCAAAATAGGCAAAATAATGTCACCATTTCGAGAGAACAACATCAAGGTGAAACTTATTCTTGAGAAACCAAATAGTTAAAAGGTTCGGGGAATAAGTTATGGAATGAGAAGGTTTAGACACCCATTTTCCCCTTTTGGTGTCTCATGGGTTGATGTTAATCTTCTCATTTTAGACTCAGTGATGTGTGTGTACAAGTGTATAATATAAATAGTGGGAGAATGTAATCATCCAACTCATGTCATGGAAGGTACGGTGTGAATTTATCCATAGGAGTGTTCCCAAAAGTAATGATAAAATATGATGTAAGTGCTCGTCAAACCACAAATCTCTATGAAAGAGATAATGTGCATATAGGGTGAGACACGAGTATGTAGGAGTACAAACCTCAAAATATATATAAAAAAAGATATAAAGTAATTATATAAAAATGAAAAAGGGAGGACTCGAATCTCGGGATTGGCCCAAGATGCCTAAGTAGCCCAAGGGGATCAAAATCCACGTAGCTCGAAAATGGCATAGAGGTGATATTTAACTCATAAATCCAAATGTGAGACTTCTCTTACGTGTATGTAGAGAAAATGTGTTTTAAGGGTGAAAATGTAAAATGGAAATCTCATTTTTGGAATTTATGGATTAACCCTCTTTTTGTTTTTTTATGAAAATATATTATGTGTGATTAGGCATAAATTCTTCCTAATTTATCCCTTAATTTCGGTACTTTAATCACCTCGAACAACGTAATTGGATTGAATTTATCTCATAATCTTGCTACTGACTTATCCTAACAAGTACACCGAGTTTCTGGTATTTCGTTATGATTTTACAGGTGTCTAATGTCAAGAAATGGAAGAAGGAAACCGGAAGAATAGAGAAATTCAATAAGAAAAGTCAAAAGGGCAAAAGAGTCATTCCTACCCAGAATCCGGATGAGGTACCTAAAGAGAAGTTGAAGGTATCATCCTCACAAGCACCTAGGAAGAAACGGCACCTCAATCGGATACCCGGAGCAAAAGATATGGACAGTCAAGGTTTGAAGGAAAAGTCAAATAAGCGGACCGGTCCGCCTAAGACCCGGACCGGACCGATGTACACAAATCCAGAGAACTACGAACCGAAGGCAAACCGAAGAAGGCAAAAATTAAAAGAACCGATCCGCCCCCGGACCAGTTCGCCTAAAAAATAAAAGAACCGATCCGCTAAGAAGCAGACCGATCCGCCTAAGGGCCGGACCGGTCCGCCCATCGAGATTTTGTTTTCTGATTCTCCTCTAAAGACTCCGAGTTATACTCAACTTCTTGTAATTTCATGTAGGGTATAAAAACCCGAATTATTTTCATTCTAAAGCAGGCAAGAATGGAGGGAGTTAGTTTAATCTCTCTTTTTCTTCCACAAACCCTAGTTTAGCAACTTTATTCATCTTAATTCAAGACTGAAGCTTTGATTCCGATTGTGAGTACTTCTAGTTAATTGATTGACTGCTGTGGGAAAAAAATTTAGTGAGTATCTCATCTTTTCAATTCTCTTTTACATCATTGTACGAGTTTGCCTTAGATTAATTATGGTTTTCTGTACATTGAAATCTGTTTTCATCACTTTCGGTATGTCCGGCTAGATTTACAAGGTCGGGTTACATGAACCCAACCTGATGTGGTAATTGCACGTATAAAATTAATCCTCTGAATTTAGTGATTAATTGTGATCGTATTGCGTAGGAACACAACAATTGTAGGTCTAAATATCTCGTTTGCCTCTGGGTAACCGGGATGATTGATAATATAATTTGAGTGTCACTATCGTGATACCGATTTACTCATCCTTTGATTAAGTATGACGCGGGCTTGAACCTCGTATACGTAATGCTTGGGAGTACTAAAGACTGGGTCAAATTAATTAGATAAATTTACGATTAGTATTATAACTGCAGTACACTAGGGTTGGGGGATTGTATTCCCGTCCTATTTTTTCCAATCATCTCATTTAAAAGTTCAAATCAAATTTTCACTCACATTTTAGGTAATTTAGTGTAATTTCACATTTTCATAACTACATAATTACATTTAGCTTAATCATTCCCAAAATTAAATCTTTTTCTTTCTTCTTAGAGTCAACGTTAGGATTCCTCCGTCCTACCCCGTCATCACAACTCTTGTTGTCCTTTTTCCCTGAGGATCGATACCCGACTTGTCGGATTATTACTTGAACGACAGGCTTGCACTTGAGCCTAGAGAGTACACACTTTAGAGACACATTCTGAGTTGTGTCAATGTGCAATACTACTAATAAAGAGTAGAGGTTGGTGGATATGATATAATAAAACAAAAGCACAAAAATAGATTTAAGGTGAATAATACTAAAATTGATAAACTAGAGAAAGGGATGGAGAAATAGACCTCCTTATGAATGCTTGTTGCTGACATTGAAATGCAAGTGTGTTGATTTTAAAGTGCCATGGAAGTGATGTGGAGAGGTGGAGTGAATTACCAAGTGAGGTAAGTAAGTGAGTAAGATAATGTGGGAAAATGGACATTTTGGGAAAGGGATAGGCTCTGATTACGAGGAGAATGTTCTCTGATTTACAAAGAGGGTCTTAATTTTTTTTTTCAAGGTGAGGTTATCACCCCTTTTTATAGGGTCAAGCGGGTGTCGATCAGCATAAGGCTTAACCTGCCTATCGGTAGGGTGCTTGTCTTGTCGAACAAGGAAAATGACATTAGGCAGTTCAGAACATTTTTAAAAAATGTCATAAAATGAAAACTGTAAAGATGGAAAGGAAATTTAGAGCCCCTTAAGAATCCATTGAGCCATTCCCAGGTCCGAGAGTTGACTGAAGTCAAATAGGGCTCGGAAGCTCTCGATGGTCTCTAGACATAAGGTTTTTTTAGGAAAACGGATCGTTCATCCTTATCGTAAGGCTGATTTTCATATAAGATGGACCATTAGAAAAGGAATTCAGTGCCCTTCAAGATTTCATTGAGCTTCGCTTGGTTCGGAGAGTTGACTAAGGTCAAATGGGCCCTAAAAATGCCAATGGCCTCTAGATCAGTACTCAGAGTGAAATGAACCATTTTTTTGAATCGTAAGGCCGATTCACATATGTGATGGATAGTTGGAAAGGGGATTTAGATCCTTTTGAATATTTATGACCTTCGCTCAAGGTGGAGAGTTAACCAGAGTCAAATGGGGGCCGAGAGCACCCAATGGCCTCTAGATCAATATTTTAAGTAAAATAGATCGTTCGTCCGAACCATAAGGTTGATCCACGCACGAGATTTATTATTGGAAAGAGGATTCAGAGACCTTTGAAGATTCATTGAGCTTCTCTCAAGCTATAGGTTATATTGGAGTCAAACAGGGCCCATGATCGTCTGATGGCCTCTAGATTGGTACTCGAAGTACGACCTAGGGTTTATTGTGAATGATTGAGTTCTAGGAACCTAAGAAGGTTCTTTAGGGGGTCCTAGGATGGGGTGTTTATAGAGCCCATTCATGGTAGTGCTTGGAACAAGTTTAGGCCATCGAATAATAGGCACCACATCGACGCTGGGGAAGGGATTTTTAGGTTAATTTTGCACACCTAAAGGATGAGAATGATTGATTAGATGGGCGAGTTCAATTATGTGGACCTAAGGATTAAAGACCAATTCTGGGGGAAGAGGTCAATTTTGAGGACCTTAAATTGTGATGATCAATTCTACGGCTCGAGGTCAATTTTGAGGACCTAAAGTCGTGATGGTCAATTCTATGAGCCGACGTTAATTCTGAGGACCTAAAGTTGGGATGACCAATTTTGCACACTGAGGTTAGTTCTGAGGACCTAAAGTTATGACGACAAATTCTACGAGTCGAGGTCAATTCTGAGGAATTAAGGTTGGGACGACCAATTTTGTGGGTTGAGGTTAGTTCTGAGGACCTAAAGTTGTGACAACCAATTATGTGGGTCAAGGTCAATTTTGAGAACCTAAAGTTATAATGACTGATTCTGCGGGCCGAGGTCAATTCTGAGGACCTAAGGTGGTGATGATCAATTCTGTGGGTTGAGTTAAATTCCAAGGACCTAAAGTTATGAAGGCCAATTATGTGGGCGAAGGTCAATTCTGAGGACCTTAAGTTGTGATGAAAAATTCTGCAGGCTGGGTCAATTATGAGGACCTAAAATTACGATGACCAATTTTACGCATCGAGGTCAATTATGAGGACCTAAAGTTATGACAACCAATTATGTGGGCCAAAGTCAATTCGTAGGACCTAAAGTGGTAATGACCAATTTTGTGAGCCAAACTTAATTTTGAGGACCTAGAAATGTCGCGACCAATTCTATGGGACGAGATCAATTCATAGGACCTTAAGTTGGTGATGACCAATTCTTCGGGCCAAGGTCAATTTTTAGAACCTAAAGTTGGGACGACCAATTCTGTGGGCTAAGGTCAATTATAAGGACCTTAAGTTGTGGTGACCAATTTTGTGGGCCGAGGTCAAATTTGAGGACCTAAAGTGGTGATGACCAATATTGAGGGTCGAGGTCAATTATGAGGACCTAAAGTGGTGATGATCAATTCTGAAGGAAGAGGTCAATTCCTGAAGGCCTAGAGTTGTGGCAACTAATTTTGCAGGTCGAGGTTAATTTGGAGGACCTTAAGTTGTGGTTTGCAGGGAATAACTTCACTGGGGAAAATGAAAAAGGTTCATGCACACCTTTGGTTCCGTTGGAGAATGTATTGACTTGTAGTTTTTACTAGGGTAAGTGTAGTAGGCTTGGATACATGTGCAACGCTGGTCTCATTGGGGAATATTTTGATGATAAGAGTGTGTGGTTGATCCATCTGGGTATTTTAAGAGTTTGTATAGGTGGCTCGGTGCTCCAAAAATTACTTTCCTGGGGAAAATGATGTTTTGTATTTTTTTCAAGGTTTTATTAGAATTTTTGGGAATTCTTTGGATATTTTTTTTTATGTTTTCGGCATTTTCTTGATGAAATTTGGAGGGGATTGTCAATAGGCAGGTCAGAGGAGGTTCCTATCATCATAGGGCACGGACTCCTGGGCTCCTTAAGGAAGGGAAAAGGTTACCACCAATTTTTGTCTTTTCTGTGGCTTCAGAACTTTGCTTTTGGGTTGATTACTAACTCTTTATTGGGGATGTAGGTGAGCTTCTACCCTTGGAGTCTTCCTTCAAGGGTCGTGAGGATACAGGTATGTAGATATAGATAAAGAGGTACTTTCTCATGAGTTTGGATACATCTGGTACCTTTGGGAGAGAGTTGTGAGGCAAATTATGGAGGTAACATCCATTTCTAGTTCTTTCCTTCCGAGATTTTCTCACAGATCCATCATTTTGACTGGAGGAGCCTAGTATTGACCATTTTGTTTGTTTGGTTTAGCAATTTTGTAACCAAAAAAATATTCATGAAGGCAAAAATGATTCATTCTTTGTTTGATTATCATGATTTAGTGTCTTACTCTAAATGCACTTTTAATTTGTTGTTGAGGTTTTTTTTTAGAAGAATTGGTAAAAATGTGTTTTTCGGATTTTTTATATGTTTTTAGAAGATTTGAATAGAGGAAAAACTTAGAGGTTTGGTTTGTATATGGATAAGGAGATAGAAATCTTGATGTAAAGTGGATCTTGACACCTTTGTTGGTTTATGCTGAATTCGATCTATCAGAGGGATTTTTTTATTCTGGTTTTGCCAGAGCCGTTGCTTTGGGCCTGACAACTAGGATGTTACTAATGATGGGCGACCTGACAGCCAATCTTCAGGTATCCACGATACTGGCATGGATGCCTTACTGGTGTAGTCTTGTGACGATGGTACTGGCGGAGACCTTGAATGGTCTTGATGCTTGGAAGGAGAGTCCTTCTGACTTTCTACGGTGGAGCCTTATGATGCTATTCATGTGGCTTTCTAGGATGTTTTTCCTGGTGGCCCCTCTTAAACGACCCTTATCGGGTGTTCTTAATTTCTTTGCCTAACCCTTCTTCAATTTTATCCCTTCAACAGAGAACTGGGTTGACGGGTTTGTGGAGCACGGATCCTAATGTCTTCGTTTGTCTGTGCTATGGCGGGGGGACTTGCAACCCATTTTGCAACTAAGAAAGTACTGGTACGTGTATTTGGTTAGACTTTGCTATAATTCCTTGCCTCCCCGTATAACCAACTTCTTCCTAGTAGAGGACTTGGCTGAGTCTTTATGGATGATACTGGGACCTTTGTGGCAGTGTTATCATCCGTCTACTAGTCCGTCAAAATCTGTTAGAGGGTTTGGCATGTGCCAGGGAATTATCTGAGACGGTTTTGGAACCGGGTAGTCGAAAAGATTTTGGAAGCGACTACTGGGAAAAGGTGGATTATTTCTTTTAACACCATGGAGGAGTGCATTGTGGTTTTGGCAAAGTTTGTCAAGGCATACCGCTTCATGGATCATATATAGATCATCAATCAGGAGTGGGAGACCTGGGGACCTCGGGGAGTAGGTAATGATGATGAAGCAAGGCCGTCTGGAAGCTGAGGGCAACATTTTGTGAAGTTGGGGAATTTTATTTGGGGTTGTTTGTTTAGGTATTTTTAGGAATTTTTAGGAATTTTAGAATTTTAGAATTTTAGAATTTTTAGGAATTTTAGAATTTTATTTGCAAAAGAATGGAGATGAAAGGCGATGGGTCCATTCCACCTCCTTATCTGAAGAAGTCTAAGGGGACTACCAACCCGGATAGCCAAAAGTCATCTCAGGCTATTCCAATTTCGTCTGATGCATTTTTGTCGACTCGTCTGGCTCAGTTGACCATCATCAAAGATTCTCTGATCGGCGACCTAAAAAGGGCCATGGCTGTTGTGACAACCATAATGCCAGAGACCGATAGGTATTTTTTAGAGGCCATGGATGCCTCTTGTCTCTGTAACTTTGGCCTTCACAAAGCCACTCAGGTAGATGTCTGATTTCCTCACTTGTTTGTTGATATATCTATTTAAGTGTTGTATTGTAATTACCTGGATTTTCAAAACCGACCCTAAACACCTATGGTCACTGTTTTACCCTTATAAAGTATTTAAACTCAAAAATATTCTGAAAAAGAAAGAAACCATACTTGGTGCCCTACAACTTTACTGAATTGACTTAAACCACCAAAAGTTTCAATAATTATACAATAGCCCCTGAAAAATTCAAAGTAATATAACTTGACTTAAACTTCATTCCTAAAACTCAACTTTATATCAAATTAATCCTTCGGACTTCAACTAACATAAAATTAAAATTTCAACCCTTGAAACTTTATAATATTGCAAAAGTACCCCTATAATTTATTTAAATTACACTTTTAAGGCTATAAGTGCATATATAAGACCAACCAAGGACCAAACACCAAAGTTTTGTATTTTCATAAAACCCCATGTACAAATAAGCGCCAACCTAATCACAAACAACCAAGAATCACATGTGTACACCATGCACACATGTGAGGAACAAAACCCAATTTTGAAAACTCTACAATATCAACTCGAATCTACCTCTCTTTTCCACCAATGAACTCCCCTGATCCTATAATATAAATACCCCATGAAAACCTGAGTTGAAACTCACTTAAACTAAGGTTCCAAAACTCAAAATTTTCACTGTAAATAGGTACTGTATGATTTTATGAACTATATTCAGTTGTTTTTGTTTCAATTATTTTCTGTGTAGCTATAATGTTATAATAGCTTAAAACAGTAGGAAATTTTACGTAGAAAACAAGCTCTATGTGAAAATTATGAAGTTTCCACCATTAAAGCTTGAGCTTCAATGGGGGGAACTTCCAAATATCAATCAAAACTCATGTATAAAGCTTATAATGTCTTATTTAGAACCTTAGGAACTCGATTGTATTGATTAAATGACATGAATGTGCCTAAAAAGCTCGAATCGATTGAAAGTGTATTTTGAACCAAAAAACTGAAAATCTTGAATTATCCCTGTATAATTAATCTCAACCTTTGAAATCAAAACCAAATTACTCCTACATATAGCAGAAAACAAACCATTTTCATAAGAATCCCTACCATATCTTTAATTTTAAGTCAAATTTTCAGAATAACACGCAGTTATGGAACTTGAGATATACTGCATCTTAATCCACAAAACTTATATATTTGGATTCCTTATCAAAAATTAGGTTGAGTTTGTTAAGAAATCATCTCCAATGGTTTAGAAATGAAGGAGTTATTCAGGGTAAAAAAAAATTAGAAATCCTAAAGTCAACTTTCGAGGGGAAGAAGATGAGCTTTTTTATCAGAAACTTTGACCCAGCGCGTCACGGGGCGTGGCCAATAAGAATTTTTTGAATTTTTTCCCAATATTTTGTAATACCCCGTAATTTTAATGACTTTTAAAATGGGTTACATTTTAAATTATTGGATTAATTGGATCTTATTATAAATTAATTCATTTGGGTTATATCCGAATTGTGGATATTAAAATTGATGATTCTGAATATTACTTAAAGATATTTAGGTAATATATGAATGTGATGTCATTGATATGACAGTATGATATAAATTCGGTAATTTGAATTTTTAGTCAGACGCGGTATGGGACGTGTTGGGACTAATTTATTAAATTAAAAAGGAAATTTATTTTCTATCGACCTTATAGTCATTTCGACTCCATCGTTGCGTTCAGAACGTTTGAAATAGTCAGAAAAGTCTATTTGGATGTTAATTTTGAGTCTCGGGTCATTTGGAAATGAAAAGACAACCCAAAAGGACATTTTGGTTATTTTTACAAGGGGGATGAATAGTGATTTCGGGTTTTGTCTTATTATAAGTATTTGGAGATTAGTGTATGTAGGTTCATTTCATCTCTTCAACACAAAATTTAAAAGTCATCTTCTTAGAGAGAGTGGAAGGTTGCTTGGAAAGAAAAAGAAGTTTGCTTGGAAAGGAGGAGAACCAAAGGTCAAAGGTCACCACCACCATCACCACCTATGTTATTCAACTCTAAAGGAACAGATCTTCAGTAAAGGAAAGTGTTTGATATTTGCAATTTAAGTTCGTATATTGTCCAGGTTAGGATAGTTATAAAAAGATATGATTTTCATGCTTGGAAGATGAAAGGATATAGTTGTTAATGGATTTTTGGAATCTAAAAATATATAGGAATTAAACTCATGTTGTAGGTTGATAATAATCCATGACATAATCATATATCTATGGAAGAAATTCTGAAAATAATTTAGTGTTCTTGAAGATAATATGTTGATAATTTTCTGGAAAAAGAGGCAAAAACGAGTGGAATGAGAAGAGCCAATTTAGAATGTTTAAATCATCTTTTTGAGTGCCTTTGGATGAGATTTAAGAAAAACTCAAAACACATACCTGACTCAATTTTTCGTGTAGAATCCAAATCTGAAGTCGGATTGATGATTCGAATAATTTTTGGATCTGATTTTTCTGAGTATTTAAAATATGAGAATTCCTGAAGTTGTTTCTTTTTAAAGTTGGTTCTTATCCCAAAACTTTTGTGGATCTTTGGTGATTATTAATTGGATATTATGGGACTTAGAAAATATCAGTAGACCCTTGATAAGATTTGAATTAATTTGATTGGGATTTAAATTGATTAGAATGATGATAATTAAATTAAAGAAATTTCAGTTGCTAGATTCATTTGTTGGATTATAATTGGTTTGTATGAGGATTAAGGATAGTTCAAGTAGGGGGATTTAATATAACACCTAGGTAGCCTTAGGGTTAAAATTTAAACATTAAGGACTGAGTTTAAGCTCATTATTGATTTCGCAAGGCCTGAGTGTAGTACAAGATCGTAGTGGTATGGCTCCTGGATAGAGATGGGAGTTTAGAACACATTTGGTTGAAAGAGGGGATGAGGTTATTCCGATCGCATATTTGAAGTTGACGAACCTCCTCGATCGACAAAGTTAAGTAGTAGTGTATTGGAGGGGTTCCTTATTTGGATTTCGCTTTGCAAGACACTCCACGCATGAACCTTAATGACGTCGGGAGTGGAGAGATATAATAGAATGAGAGGATAATTAAATTATGAAGTAAAGATAGGATATTTTAATACGTGGAATTTAAAAGAGATATAATGCTACGTATGGGAATTATCTTAGGGTAGTGATATTACCTTATTGATATTATATTATGGGTATGGTAATGCCTATTTGATTGATTGATGTTTTATGTGTATGACATACCTAGCTTACTTTCTATCGGTGGGAGGTTTGCGTGTGAGGGAAGTCATATCCTGATGAATTCAAGGGATCTTTGATTTGTCGCTCGAGAACATAGGTCTATGAAAGACTTATCGGGGAGTTGATAAGTTCGTTGACTATGGGTACGTAGGTATGTGCGTGACCCATGGGTATGAGAACTATGTTTGCCTCCAATGATTGTGTTCTTGTTTGTGGTTCAAGGAATCTTAACGAACCTTTTGTCCCCTTTTCGGCGACCAGCGATATTATGACATGACAGCATAATAATGCATTGCACCGCAGCTGTGACTCGGGGTGCCGTATTATATATGAATATATATATATATATAATGAATTAAATGATTGAATGGTTATATTGTGGTTAAGTCATCTACTGTGTGATAATTGTAGATAACGGTGAATAGAGAAAGATAATTGAATTAAGTTAATGAATGTTTATTCAAAAACTTAATTCATATTAATGAGAAATGATTCATGTTAATGAGAAACGATGAAAAATGTAAATGAATAATAATGTGACGTATGGTATGGGACATACGGGGATTATGATATTGGGATGGAATTATAATATGGAGACTATAAAAGAGGAACCATTAACTAGGAGGTTAATAGGAAACGTTAAGTGTGCACTCTAGTTGAGAAGTGAGAATGGAAAGTGAGAGTTGGGTCTAACATGTACATAATAAAAGATTTATTGCACTTGTTAAATACCTGATGTTTTAAAAATCATTTTCACAATCAGGCTCTGACCCGTTTCCTTGCATATTTTCTTTTCTATTGTATCTTCTATACCAGGTGTCCAGCAACAGGGACGCCAACCTTAGCGGATTATGACAGGCTATGGATTTATGGAGTTTTTCTTAGACGCCTATCATCATTTGATTCACAGTATTCTCTTAGTAGGGCATGTCGCCCAAAGGATTCAGTTATCTTCTTCTATCGGGGTCAAATACTATGGTATTCGTGTCATTTTAATACATTTAATAATGTTGGGATTACTGTAATGGATTAATATTATTTGGGAATGTTTATTCGAATTGCATTTAAATTCTTTTATGTTATCTATTTGATTATCAGTGTTGTAGAATAAAATGTGTTGTGTTATTCTTAAACTAGAAATGAATAATATTGAATTAAAATTTGGAAAGTTTTTTTAACACCAACTTAATTGGGTATTGGATGAGTTGTAAATGTTTTCGACAGTGATGCTAAGAATGAGCCAACTGTATATTATGTTTTAATTTGGTATGGGACTGGCCACCCGGTATTTAATTAGGCGGGGTGTTACATATTTTTATTTTATTTTTCTGGTCAAAAAGATATAAGGTAAGGCCATGTTTGGATTATCCTCGCCTGAGTTATGGAAAATGAGATTTTAACTAGAAATATTTTTCCAAAATTGCATTTTAACCCCTCCTGACTATTTCAACTTATGAATTTTATCCGCAAACTTTGTCTATGAATACTTCAAAATATTTTAAGACAAAAATTCTCTTGCACAAAAGTTCAAAAATGAACTTAGGTCGAGTATTTTAAAGTCCCAAAATATTTACATTTAACCCCCCAGATCTTTAAAAGATATAGTTTTTGTAGGAACTGACTGAACTAATTCCAAATACTTACATATCCAAACATTGTATAGAGAGAATCAAGTATTAGCTCCTCCGGATATCCTCTTGTGATATATAAAGCCGAACGAGCAAGTAGGTTTTTCCTACCTTTTCAATAGTAAATTTTGCATATTTGGCATACTGCTATTGATATCACTATGTGATAAATCCTATATACTCTTAGTATGTGCATGTTATAATACTTCCATACTATATATTTTATCAAATATTGGTATTTGAATTTGACTATGGATCAATTTAACCTTTCTCACTTAATAACTGGTATCACGTTCATTATTGATTTAGTTTACCCCTGCACTTTTGTGCAAATATTTATATTATAATTATTAGTATTAACTAGGAAGTAAACTGATGTATTATCCCACAGAACTTTCTACTGGGCCTAATGGTCTCAAATGATTGAGAGCCTGAATTTATTTCTACATACGTATGAGTGCCACTTTAACTGTGTGCTTAACCGGTTACTTTTCCCCAAAGGTTTTGGATTGATTATTATTATTTTGGTTTTACTGATGGATTAATTATCTCTATAACCCTTAGTGAAGTGGTAAGTATGGGATTATTAGTTCAAATATCCTTGATTTTCTTTACACAATCCTTAATGAACTCGTAAGTTTGAGATTATTAGTTCAACGAACCTTATTTTCTTAATGAACTGATAAGTGTGGGATTATTAGTTCAAGAACCTTAATGTTCTTTACAAACTAATAAGTATGGGATTATCAACTTTATTTCTTTAGTGTTGCTAAACACACTCCAACTTTCATCTATACATATATTTGTTATAGTTCTAGTAGAACCTGCTTAGCATATTTGTGTTAATTCCTTTTTCCTCCAGATGAACCCAGAGAAAGAGGATAATATATTTTCCCTTTTAGAGATAGATATCGGTCACCTGTTTGCATACAGAATAATCCATATGGGAGCAAGGGGTGGCATTTTTTGATTTTTTACATTATAGTTTGTACTAAAAAATGTAACTCATCCATACGGTGGTACTACCCTATGTAAACTAATTTAATAATGAATAAAGTTATGTTATTCCACCTTAACTTAAATTTATTTCTTTATGTGTACTTCTTGTTCATTCAGACCAAAAATTAGGGTGCGGCAAGTTAGTATCAGAGCATGTTTTAAATTTAAACATATCATCAGGTTAGCATTCTATACGGGAAAAGAAATAAGATATTACTTATTTTATTTTTTCGTAATTTCTTTTATTACCATTATTATATGGTAATTCCATTTTTCGACATGGATACGTGGGACTCGTTTTTATTCGATGTATACATTGAGTCAAATAATTGTTAGGAAACAAGAGTTTGAACGGAAACATTGGCGAAGTTACGAGAGATGATTCATGCAGTAGAGGAGGATTGGGTAGGCACTAATAATGATGTTAAAAGGTTAGTGCTGAAAAATAGAGTTATGGGAAATATGCAAGTTATGAGTAAGGTTAATGATTATGTGAACGATCCAATGATCTTTCAATAAGCCATAAATCTTGCACTTGCAAATGATCTGCCGACTCCACCTATGTACCCTGATGCAACATCAAATGGTCAAGTACATGGTGACTAGTCTCATCATACTACTGATGACTCGACTAATGGTTCTTCAGATCAAGAATATTATTTAGTCAGTTCGGAATCCAGTTTTAGTGACGAAGCAGTTGTTCTTACCTAAAAATCCAAGTTAAAAGTTTTTTCCTGATGTAGATAAGTATAATAAAGTATTGTAGATAGTGTGCCATATTTAACCTTAGAAGATTAACTAACTACTGTAGTTGCACTAATGTAGTAATAGTTTTTGATATATAATTCTGATATATCATATAACTTATCATGTATAATATACTAGGCTTGTGACATATCTTTGTTTATGATTCTTATTATTAAAATTGTTCTATTATCTTTTAGGTTGGTTAGTACTTGAATTCCCTTCGCTGGAACTCAAACTGAACAGACTCAAATTGAAGGAATCATGTGATGTCTTCAGGAACTTACTTTTTTAGCTAAACAACCACAAACTAGTCGTTCTAATCCAGAAGTCATTTTCGAATAAATTCGTTGAATGAATTTCCTTAAAGAATTCTTGAGACAATGACCTACGTCTTTTTTTGAAGGTATAGCTACTAATGTCCGAGTGGCTTTATCAGCCTATATGTTTTAAGGTAAAGCTGATTTTCGGTGACAAGCAGTGTCACGTAACAAGAATGTTGTTAATTTTACTTGGGAGCAATTTGAGGATATTTTTTTCAAAAATTATTTTCCTGAGGCTGAGTGAGATCAGAGAACTGTTGATTTCTTAAAATTGCAATAAGATAATCTATCGGTAGCCCAATATTAGGCCAAATTTACCGAATTGTCTTGTTAGGCCCTTGAATATATAGATACTTAGATAAATAAGTGCAAGCAATTTAAAAGAGCATTACATCTAAGAGTTAAGAATTCGATCGATCCTTTATAAGTTCGTGAGTATTCTCAACTTATCGACATTACAGAAATTATGGAACACAATTCTTTTGCCATAATAAAATCTTCTCCCCCTGTTACCAGAAACAATTATGTGATTATAACCCCTCCTCAATATTGCCTCACCATTACTCAAAATCGAGTGGACAAGCTTATTCCCAGATCCATCGTAACACAACACGCTCAGCAATTTGTTGTCATGAGTGCCACGAAGTAGGACATATCCGACCATAGTGGCTTAAGTTAAAATATGTTCACATCCGTCGTCAGTTAAACAAACCCTTACAAAATCCAAAATACCATCCTATCCAAAATCAACCTAAGGCAAATTTTCCTAAGGAAATCCCGAGTCGTGGAAAGAATTAAGCCATAATGCCTATACGAAACTCCCATGACGTGATAGAAGGTATATTATTTTTTCAACATTTTCCTGCACATATTTTGTTTGATTCAGGTTCAACACATTCCTTTATTAATCTTAGACTAGATAAATTATTTCAATTATTACCTACATCTTTAATTGCTCGATTGGATATTAAATTACTAACAGGTGAAATCACTGCACCAACGCAATGTTATAGCAATTGTAGAATTCATCTTGGTCTAGGAAAAGTCCTTGTTAATTTGATAATTTTAGATATTTGTGGTTTCAATATTATTATCCGAATGGATTTTTTGTTAAGACCTCATGATTATATCGATTGTCATGCCAAGAAAATTCATTTTCGAAATGTAGATAATTGTTCTTTTGTATTTCAAGGATCAGGTCCGTCTGAACCCTCAAGTTTTCAAATTCAAATCTCTTCTTTAATTCTAAATATTTTGGAATAATTAAAGGATGTTTTTCCCAAAGAATTACTAGGATTACCCTCTTCTAAAGAAATCGAGTTTAGTATCAATCATTATCCAAATACACTTCCTATTTCGATACCTCCATATCGAATGGCTCCTTTAAAACTTCGAGAACTTCGTACCCAATTAGATAATCTCTTAGAAAACATTTTTATTCGAGTAAGTTCATCTCTTTAGGGAGCTCCGGTATTATATGTCAAGAAACATGATAGAAGCTTTAGATTATGCATAGACTATCATAAACTGAAATCATTAACTATTAAGAATAAGTATCCTTTACCCCGAATATGAGATCTATTTGATCAACTTCTTGGAGCAAAGGTCTTTTCTAAAATATATTTATGATCTAGTTATCATCAATTACATGTTAGAGAAGAGAATATTCCGAAAACTTGTTTTCGAACCTGTTATGGGCATTTCGAGTTTACCATAATGTCATTTCGATTAACCAATGCACCCGCAGCTTTATTGGAACTACTGCATAGAATCTTTAGGCCTTTTCTTGGCCAATTCATTATCATTTTCATTAACAATATTCTTGTTTATTCTCAAAATCTAGTGAACATGCCCAACATTATGCTGCGGTCTTAAGTACTCTTAGAATCCAAGGATTACATGCTAAAACGAGAAAATGTGATTTTTTAAAAACTTATTAACATAATTACCCTGTCCATCATCTTGAACTAGCCGCTATAGTTTTTACGTTAAAAATTTGGCGTTGTTACCTTTATGGTGTAAATTTCCTGATTTTTTCTTACCACCAAAGTTAGAAATATATTTTTACCCAAAAGGACTTGAATTTAAGACAACGACGCTGGATGGAATTTTTTTAATTTTACCGATTTAAATTAAATTACCATCGAGGAAAGGGCAATATAGCAGCCGATGCTTTAAGTCAAAATCTAGTAGGAAGACTCCACACTTTAATTTCCTACGATGTTGTTGCTACCATAGAGCAATATGACCTTAGATTGGTATCCTATCTTGCAAAAAAAATTAACATTATTGCTTATATCGAGTTGAGAGAGAAAATATTAGTTTAGCAAACCCAAGATTCTTTTGTACAAACCTTTCAAAACAAAAATTATGACTTCTCATACAATAAGAAAATAGGTTTACGATTTAGAAAGTTATTATATATACCTGATGATGCATCTCTTTGAGAGGAAATATTGCAAGAAGCCCATCGTTCAAAATTTATGATTCTCCCGGGAAGTTAAAACATGTACCACGCTTTGAAGAAGCAATACTGGTAGCCAAATATAAGAAGTGACATCGACAATTTTGTAAGGAAATGTCTTATTTGTCTAAAAGTAAAGATAAAACACCAACATCATGGTGGACTCCTCCAACCCTTACCAATTCCCGAGTGGAAATAGGATCATATTACCATAGATTTTGTCAGTGGACTACCTCATACATTCCAAATCCGCTCATTTTCTTCCTCCAAAGACCATTGACTCATTTTAGATGCTTAACAAGCTCTACATTCGAGAAATTATTCAATTACATAGAATTCCTTTATCCATCGTATGAGATGGAGATTCCCATTTTATAGGAAAGTTTTGGCAGGTAATACAAACCGTAATGGGTATTAAACATCATTTAAGTATCGTATTACACCCATAAACGGATAGACAATCAGAATGTACAATCCAAACTTTAGAGGATATGCTACGTGCTTGTACGTTAGATATGTGTGACGACTGAAATGTACATTTAACCCTTGTCAAATTTTCATACAACAATAGTTATTAGGCTAGTATTAAAGCTGCTCCATTTGAAGCTTTATATAGTAGGCCATGTAGATCACATGTACGTTGGATATAATCCATCAATAGTAAACAATTTGGTCCCAAAATAATCCAACAAACCACTGAGAGAATACAATAAGTTTGAGAAAGATTGAAGACAACCCAGGATTGACAGAAAATTTATGCAGACAAATGTCAGAAAGTTTCAAGTGAATGACCAAGTATTTCTAATTTTTTCTCCTCGAAAAGGAATTTTACACTTTGGAAAGAAAAGAAAATTAGCCCCCGGATATTTTGGACCTTTCACAATTTCTAAACGAATTGGCTCCGTAGCCTATCAATTATAATTACCTCTGGAATTATCCAATATTCACAATATATTTCATGTGTCTTAGTTACGCCAGTATATTTTCGATCCATCTCATACCATTACGTGGCAAGACATTTCAATCAAACCAAACCATGAATTTGAAGCATGACCTATTCAAATTCTAGATCGCCAATTAAAGTACCTCAGAAACAAGGAAATTCCCTCAGTTAAAGTACTTTAGGAAAATCAAAATCAATAAGAAGCCATAAGGAAACCCAAACAAGCTATGAAAGAACCATACCCCGACTTATTTCAAGGTAAATTCGAGGACGGATTTTTTTAAGGTAGGTAGACTGTAATAATCGGGATTTTCAAAATTGACCCTAAACACCTACGGTCACTGCTTTAACCCTTATAAAGTATTCAAATTCAAAAATCTTCTAAAGCAGAAAGAAATTATACTTGATGCCCTACAACTTTACTGAGTGACCTAAATCCCCTGAAGTTTTAATAATTACAAAATAGCCCTTAAAACTTCAAAGTAATATAACTTGACTTATACTTAACTCCTAAACCTCAACTTTATATCAAATTAATTCTTCAGACTTTAATTAGCATAAAATTATAATTTCAGAACTTAAAGTTTTTTTAAATTACAAAATTACCCCTATACTTTATTAAAAGTACACTTCTAAGGTTATAAGTGAATATATAAGACCAACTAAGGACCAAACACCAAAGTTTTGTAATTTTCATAAAACCCCCTGTCCAAATAAGCTCCCACCTAAGAAAAAACAACCAAAAATGACATGTTTACACCATGCACACATGTAAGGAACAAAACCCAAGTTTGAAAAATATACAATGTGAGGTCAAATCCACCTCAATTTTCCACCAATGAACTCCCCTGCTCCTATACTATAAATACCCCACGAAAACCTCTGTTGAAACTCATTTAAAAAGAAGTTCCAAAACTCAAAATTTTCACTACAAATAGGTACACTATGATTTTATGTGCTATATTCAGTTATTTTTGTTTCAATCATTTTCTGTATAGTTATAATGTTAGATTAGCTCAAAACAGTAGGAAATTTTACGTAGAAAACAAGCTCTAGGTGAAAATTATAAAGTTTCCACCATTAAAGCTTGAGCTTCAATGGTGAACTTACAAATATCAATCAAAACTTATGTTTAAAGCTTTTAATGCCTTCATTAGAACTTAAGGAACTCGAGAGTAATGATCAAATGCCAATAATGTGCCTAATAAGCGCGAAACTATTGAAAGTATATTTTGAACTAGAAAACTGAAAATCTTGAATTCTTTGTATAATCCATCTCAACCTTTGAAATCAAAACAAAATTACTCCTACAGATAGAATAAAGCAAGCTATTTTCAGAAGAATCCCTACCATATTATTAAAATCCACGAATGATATGTCAAATTTTCAGAAAAACACGCAATAATGGAACTTGAGATATACTTCATCTCAATTCACAAAACTTATATATTTGGATTCCTTATGAAAAATTAGGTCGAGTTTGTTAAGAAATCATCTCAAATGGTTTAGAAATGAATAATTTATTCAAGGTCAAAAATCAAAAACCCTAAGGTCAACTTTCGAGGGGGAAAGATGAACTTTTTTACTAGAAACCTTGACCCAACGCGTGAGGGTGCGTGGCCAATCAGAACTTTCTGAATTTTTTCCAATATTTTTATTTTATTTTTCTGTTCAAAATGATATAAGGTAAGGACATGTTTGGATTAACCTATTCCGAGTTATGAGAAAATGAGGTTTTAACTTAGAAATATTTTTCCTAAATTGCATTTTGACCACTACTGACCTTTTCAACTTATCAATTTGATCCCTAAACTTTGTCTATGAATACTTAAAAATATTTTAAGGCAAAAAGTCTCTTGCACCAAAGTTCAAAAATGACCTTAGGTACAGTTTTAAAGTCCCAAAATATTCACAATTAACCCCTTCCCCCCGAAACTTTAAAAGGTACTGTTTTTGTATAAACTGACTGACCTAATCTCAAATACTTACATACCCAATAATTTTATATAAAGAATCAAGTACCAGCTCCTCTCGATATCCTCTTGTGATATATAAGGCCGAACGATATACCGAGTAAGTAGGTTTTTACTATCTTTTTAATAGTAAATTTTGCGCATTTGGCATACTGCTATAGATATCCCTATGTGATAGCTCCTATTTACTCTTTGTATGTGCATGTTATAATACTGCCATAATATATATTTTATTAAATATCATCGGTATTTGAATTTGATTATCAGTATTTGAATTTGACTATGGATCAATTTAACCCTGCTCTCCTAATAACTGGTATCATGTTCATTATTGATTTAGTTTATACCTTCACTTTTGTGTAAATATTTATATTATAAGCATCAATACTAACTAGGAAGTAGACTAACGTGTTATCCCCCAGAACTTTCTACTTGGCCTAAAGGTCTCAGATGATTAAGAGCCTAGATTTATTACTTTGTACATATTAGTGCCACTTTAATTGTGTGCCTAGCTGGTTACTTTTTCCCAAAGATTTTTGGTTGATTATTATTATTTTGGTTTTACTCATGGTTTAATTATATTTTTACCCCTTAGTGAACTAGTAAGTATGGGATTATTAGTTCAAAAATCCTTGATTTTCTTTACATGAACCTTACTGAACTGGTATGTATGAGATTATTAGCTCAACGAAACTTATTTTCTTAATGAACTTGTAAGTGTGGGATTATTTGTTCAAGAACCTTAATTTTCTTTATAAATTGATAAGTTTGGGATTATCAACTTTATTTCTTTAGCGTTGCTAAAAAATGATTCTATACACACTCCAACTCTCATCTGTACATATATTTCTTATAGAATTAGTAGAACTTGCTTAGCATATTTGTGCTAATTCCTTTTTCCTCCAAATGAACCTAGAGAAAGAGGATAATATCTCTTCCCTTTTAGAGACAGATACTGGTCACATGTTTAATTATGTGCCTGTGTGGGCAGAGAATAAGACAGATTGGAGCAAGGAGTGGAACTTTTTGATTTTCTACATTGTAGCTTGTACTAAAAATATGTAACTCGCCCGTGCGGTGGGACTACCATATGTAAACTACTTTAATAATGAATGAAGTTATGCTATTTCACCATAATTTTAATTCATTACTTTATGTGTACTTCTTGTTCATTCATACTAAAAAGTCGTGTGTGACATGTACAATACTAAATTATTTATTTATTACTCATTCTTTATCTATTACTCTTTGCACTCTTTGCTGACCTTTGTTAAGATCAATTAATGTGTGTTTTAGAAGCTTCCGCATATACAGCAGGCGTAGAAGGCCAGTCTGGATGAGTAAGACCTGGAGGAAAAATTGAAATCCAAAGATGCCAACCATAAGAAGACTATAGATGCCTTGAGGAAACGTCACTCGGACGATCTTGATGCATTGAAGAAGGAGTATGATTTGGCTCTTTAGGCATTATCGGCTAAGTATGAGGCTGAGAAGACTGATGTTGTTGAGAAGGGTAAGGTTACGGCTATGTATCCCTACAAGATTTCTGATGAGTGCAGCGGATACGGCTACCAGTATATGGAGAGGGGTGGAAGGAAGGCCTTCTGTTGGGTCATACTCAAATTCCCCGACGTTGTGGGCTAGCTACAGAAGGACCTTGAAGCTCTTGACTTGGCTGACCCTCGATCTCCATCGCGCTAGTCAATGTTGAAGTTGCATCATAACTAAACCAAAATTTCTTTGGGATAGCGAAATGGGTTGACCGGGATGGATTAGTATGTAAGTTGAAAAGGAAGAGTGCACAAGTGCACGGTGCCGTTCTACATATTTGTGAATCAGGATGAAATCCTAAAATTCCACCCTGTGAGAGATGGTCAGGGAGGAATAGAGATAAAGTTTTATTTTGAGTATGTTGTGTTACCTACGACTCAATGCTAGTGAGGAAGGATGATGATACGCCCTTATGATAGTGGAATTTTGGAGAAAGCCCACTAAGCAATCCATAGTTTGAATGTATACCTATATGAACATATTTATAGGTAGTGTGAGTGCCTATATGGACTTTACATAAGGATTAGGTTCGTGGATACCTATTAAGAACTTATGTGTACTTTGAGGTGTGGTTCGAGGAGACATTTCGAACATTTATCCCTTAACACGTGATATGAGGACATTCTATTGGGGTGTAACATTTTAGAATATAGAAAGTGTGAAATATATGGCTCAAAAATTGTCTACTCATGTGCGATGAGATAGATATACTTATAATGTGCTCGAAGTGTGATTCCGAGGCAATATAACCAACCACTATTGGTGATCGAGGCAGGATTCCGAGCCAATAACCCCAAAAGTGTTATAAAAGGGGGGTGATTATCAAATAGATGCTGATAGTACATGTTATGTGTAAGATAAATATACCTATTGATTTCCTATTTATAAGCGATAGTAAGTGTGTTTAATCTCTGTATTGGGGTCGATGATGTTCCGGACCAATACATGAGGGATCAATTTGGGGTCGATGATGTTTCCGAACCAAATCGATGATAAATATTGGTATCGACGGAAGGTGTGAACCAACATATGCGTTACATTTACCTTGGGGTCAAGGGATTTCCGGACCAATGTAAATGATAGGATTATTGGGGCCGATTATTTTGCCGGACCAATTTCCTTATAGTATATATTGTGTGCGAAATATATACCTTATAATATTCTACTTATGAGTGATAGTAGACACATATATTTTATATATAGAGATATACATCAAAAGGGTAAAATTAAGTAATGAGGAACCTAATTTCAAGAGTTAACGTTAGATTGGGAAAAATCTATGGAGAAAATAAGTAGTGAGACTTAATTATGATAGATGCGGCATGGGTAACATGCGATAAGAGTTTATAATAAAGTAAGGCATGTACATGGGACGACCGTTAGGATGATAGTGGATGCAATGATGTTTAAGGTCCTTAGTCTTAATACCAGCCTTATCCTAATTTCGAGGATGAAATTCCTTTGTAAGGGGGGAAGTATGTAATACCCCGTATTTATGAATATTCCAAATATTCTATTTAAATAAATTGGAGAATTAAATAGGAAAATACGGTTTAATTTAAATTATGCAAGAGTAGTAATTTAATGAATTTTAATTATGGAATATTAATCGAGAGGTAGATACCGATTTATATCGCCTCATTATATTTACTTAGTGCGAGTGGTAAATAGTTACTTAACGTGTGTAGACCGTGTTGGGGTGAGAACGAGTAATATTTTTTAAGTGACTCAAATGATAATTTTGAGGTCACATATGAGTCCGGAAGTATCAAAATAGTCAAAATAGTATACCCGGGATTACTAGTTGAGTCCCGGGGTAATTTTGGCCTAAACCGAGACCGTTCGGGGGCGTTTTCGTCTTTTAACATGAGAGGGTATGGAGACCAACGAAATTGAGAGCTTTATATCAGCCGTATGATAGAGGGGTTAGGGTTAGAAAATCCATGAAAATACACCATAGCCATTAAAGATAAGCGATAAACCATTCTCAAGGCAAAACGAAGAATTGGGAAGGATTAGAAGGAGATTTTCACTATCAACTTATTGGGGAAGAAGGATGAAGATCATCAATCATCAACAATAACCACGAAATCAGACCCTGCTGATCATAAGGCAAGTTTTTTATTACAAAAATTATAAAGTTATAATACCCATGTGTAGGGTTTTTGAATAGTCTTGTTTAAATCAATATTTTGGTAGGAGAATAACGATATTTATACATGTTGGGATAGGAATCGCATGATTATTTAACTTATGTAGAGGATTAATATTCAGATTAGACATGATGATTTTTCGGAATAAAATCTGGATTTTGAATGAAAATATGGGAAGAACACCATAACTAGGGTTTCAAGAAATTCTGGGTTTAATTCATCTTTTCTTGAAAGGAATTGGAGTTTTGATGTATTTGACACGTTAGAAATTATCCTAGTATATGTGAAAACATGTTAGGATCATTGGGTCGATGTTTGGTGGACTATAATGGAGTTTGAAGATTTGTTAATGGACGAAACGCTTAACGAAGAAGACGAACTGCGTCTGTCCCTGTTCGATCGATCGATCGATCTCGAACTATCGATCGATCGACTAGGTCGATCGATTGAACCCAGCAGTCGATCGATCGACGCAAGCTGTTTTTCTCGAATTTTCGTGTTTAAGTCTTCGTTGATTTTCGGGAATGAAGGAGTATCCTAGGGTTTATAATATACTTATATGGGAGTGAGAATAAGACCAGTAGGTATATTGTTGAGGTCCGATAAGGCCATTGGGTGTAGGGATTGGATTACGGACCGACGAGAATAATCCAACTTAGTAGAGTATCGGGGACTTCAAAAATTGAGTTATGAGGCGAAGTAAATTCAATTTAAGTAATAGGCCAGTAACGTAAGCAATAGCTAATGAAAATATATATAAGGGGTAACTAGGACCCTTAGAGTTGTGTGAATACTCAAATAAATGCGACTAATGAGATAAATCGAAAAGCGAATATTGTACGGTAAATATATGAGATTAAAATATTACGTACATATATAATTAATAGGTCGGGCGTGTACCTACTGAATTATGTGATCTTTTAGGTTGAGAGATTTATACCTAAATTAATTATGTTAGGGTCGATGAGACATTCCGAACTAACATAAAGTTATTATATGTTTGGGGTCGATGAGAAATGCCGAACCAAACCTTGAACTGGTGTCGCGATGAAAGAGTCCCAAACCAGAATATGTGTATATATATATATATTTTTAAAAATAGCTGGGGTCGATGGATAATTCCGAACCAACTCTTACCTTGGGGTCGATGAATCATTCCGAACCAAGATTTCTTTATTTGTGTATAAAAATAATTGGGGTCGATGCATCATTCCGAACCAATTCTTACTTGGGGTCGATGAATCATTCCGAACCAAGAGTCCTTTACGTGTATAAAAAAGGGCAAAATAGTAATGATTGATATTTAGTATATATATTGTGTATGAAATATATACTTGATGATATTCTACTTCTGTGTATTAGTAGATTGATATATATTATGTCTTTAAACATACATACTGAACTAGTAAGTTAAGTAGTGAAATTTAATTACGAAGTGTAACGTTAGATAGAGAATATCTAATTAGTAAATTAAGTAGGGAAACTTAATTTTAAAAGTGGGAAGATAGAAATTGTAATGATTGTAAAAAATTAGTAGTGAAACTAAATGAGAAGTTTTGAAACATAACCTAGAGAAAATGTTACTTGTGTATTAATTAACCTTCATGAGATGTTAAGGTAATGGATGTACGGTGTGGGAATTATGATAACTTAAGTTTAGATAAGTTCAGATGAGAGCTTAGTCCTAGATAGCTTGGAATATATGGCTAGGTAGCCTAAGTGTATAATGTTAGGTGTGCACAAAAGATGAGGGGTGACTAAACTCAAGAGAGTGTACGAGAACCTAACATGTGTAATCAATAACCGCATTTTATATTGTGATAAACGCTTGCTAAATATTTTCAAAATGTTTTGAGTACTAACTCTTGCTATAAAATATTTTCAAAACCTTTTAGGTGTCCAGCCATAGGGACGCCATGTATGATGATTTCCTTCCAGGGACTCGAAGCTGTAGCACAGTGGATGCTTACAGGATTTTGACTAGACGACATTTCTCATTCAGATCTAGTACAGGATCTCACACTATTCTATATATGGACTTGTAGTCCGGTATCAGTCTCAGATGTTAATTTCAGACTAGTGGTTATTCTATTGTTGTTCGGAATTTTTAGCCGATGGTTTATTTGGTAATGCTTTTGTTCGGTTGCACTTTTACTTTGTTGATTGGGTTATAGTACCTGATTATTTTTACTTTGTTCCGCATGGTTGATTTATTTGTTTTAAGAAATATAAAATTTGGCACCGGTCTAATTTTACTTAGGGGATTAGTAATTAAAAAGTTTTCGACAGTGATGCTAAGAATGAACCATTTGAGAAACATGTTTGAATTTAATAAAGGCCTAATCACCCGATGTTTAATTAGATGGGGTGTCACAGATGCTTTCAGAGCATCAGGTTCTAGTGTCCATAGGATCTGTACGGCTTACTACATTTTCAGCGTATCGTTTGATTGATATAGAGCCCTATATTAGGATTGTTGTACTCCTCTACGTACGTAGTTTACGTTCTCCTGCTATTTAGTTAATGAAGTGTAGTATATACGAGTTCGGTTGGGTATGATATGTCGAACCTGGCGATAAGACCAACGAGGGTGTTGGAAGGACTGCAGGAGGAAGGGGCTTAGCATGAGGCATGGGGTGTTCGAGGATGGTAATTGTAGGAAAGATGACCATTGTCGAGGTCACTCCTAGTGTGTAATGGAAGTAGAATGTACAAGGATTCTGGCATTAAGGATAGAGTAGAAATGCTCATAAGTGAAAACTTGGGTAAATTTTATAGAGGCAACGTGGTGGGGATACCAGTCACAACATCCGGACTGAGGGCCAGTATACAAATAGGGACCTTACATATAGTTTAACCGCAAATTTCTCCAATGATGGTTCAGAAGCGAAATGAATGGAAATTCCTGAACCCATCATGTGAAAGCCTGGTAGATGCCAATTGTGAGGAAGAAATTTATCGATTGAAGTTAACCTGTAACCGATGAGATAGGTACAAGGGAAAAATATCCCTTGAGAGAATGGACTCACGAGTTGTTGTCGGACGCAATTTTGAGAAAAATCTGCTTGGACGACTTATGTGTATGAAGGCAGTAAGGTACTTGTTACAAAGTTGAGGTAAATTCTCCTCGGTGGGCGGAGCTAAAAAGAGTTTAAGTATTTAGTCAAAGAATAAGACTGAATATAATGGGGCTAGTGCAAGACATAAGTGGAAACCCACTAAGGGATTCATTAATTTAATCATAAGTCAGGACTGTTAAGTCTATTCGTGCGTTCCTTGGTCAACGAAATTAAGGGAACAATGATGATTAATGTTAACAAAAAAATCAAGATTGTCAAGTCCGAGTGGAGGAATACCCTAAACCAGTAGGTGTGGCCTGGAATAAGGGAATTTATGAAAGGATGTCTTATGTGAGGCGTAAGACCACACGTGTTGATCTTGCCCGAAGTTATTTAAGGAGATAATAACTACGATAACTTTGCATTCCGAAAAGGACAAGAGTGTTATATCCGGGAACCATTTGAACTACCAGAGCGATGGGCAAATAGTATATGAGTTTTATCCTCAAGTGAATGGGGTATATGATGATGCCTCATCTGAAAGAGGGTCGAACTGTCATTTTCATTAATATGTGGGAGACTCCAGAGATTATGGATGTCTCATAGTGATTGATTCCGGTGTGTAAGAACCTTAATGATGTGAATCAAGGTATATCGTATGATCGTTGGGCGGAGAGATCGAGCTCGTTGTTGTAACAAGAGCTAAGGACTTAGTGATATTATAAGCACAGCTCCACTTGGCTCCTTTAGAGATGTTGGGGTACGATCGTACATATTGTTAGGGGATGAAATTTGAATATCTTGACTATGTGTTGTACCGATAAGACTCAGTAAAAATTCATTGGGAGAAGTCCCTTGTTTAAGTTCGATCGCGAAAGGGGATACGAATAAAACTTTTATGCACGTCAGGAGAAGAGACGTTAGATGCTAGGGCATCGGTAGAGCCGAAAGTGTTGTGGGAAAACACTGAAAAGCTTATCTCTCCACGAAAGTATAAGTGGGACTTTGTGGCCAAGAATTTGATTATTGGTCTATAGGGGATTGTGAATACCCACAAGATTGTAGTCACACCCTGAATACAAGGCGAGAGTTGAGGAAAAGCATGTTACAAGTGCGACGTTTGCAATGTTTTTGCAAATATGCACAGAGAAAAGGGTGTATGGGCGCCCTAGTCAATTGGCTTCCTTAGACATCCGAGGTAGAGGGATGCAGAGAAAATTATTTGTTAAGTACGCCGATGGAAGAAGTTGCGGCTAGTCGTGTTGATGAAATGGATTGAACGTCATGGAAGATAGACGGTAATCTAAGTTTTTTGTGCTGAGAGAACCAGCACACCCTATGGGATAAAAGTCGATGGGAAGCCGTTCAAAAGTTATCTCTTGATATGGGAGGCCTAACTGTTGTGAAGAAGTGACGCCAGGTTCTACTTAACTGAGTGTTGAGAATGACTTACGCGTTACTAAAATGTTGATTCTTATAAGGTAATCAACCCTTAAAGTGCGCCAATTACGAAAAGTGCACGGATTGTAAAGTATAATATACCCGGAGTGAAATGGGAATAGAGTACCACTTGAGGAAAGATGACGTAAGTGGGAAGCGATGTTGAGGAAGAGACATAGTGAGATTGTCTCCAGACGCACCACTAGTTGATAGAGAAAGATGGGCAAGAAATGACTAATCGGAAATTTGGTAGTGAACCTACGTTTCCAATGTTGGAATGAGGAGAGAGACTTAGAAATTTTTTGATGGGCTGTGAACATCATAACTAAACCAACATTTCGTTGGGATAGCAGAATGGGTTAACCGGGATAGATTAGTATGTAAGTTGAAAAGGAAGAGTGCACAAGTGCACGGTGCCGTTCTACATGTTTGTGAATCAGGATCAAATCCTAAAATTCCACCCTGTGAGAGATGGTCGGGTAGGAATGGTTTTATTTTTAGTATGTTGTGTTACCTATGACTCAATGTTAGTGAGGAAGGATGATGATACGCCCTTATGATAGTGGAATTTTGGAGAAAGCCCACTAAGCAATCCATAGTTTGAATGTATACCTATATGAACATATTTATAGGTAGTGTGAGTGCCTATATGGACTTTACATAAGGATTAGCTTCGTGGATACCTATTAAGAACTTATGTGTGCTTTGAGGTGTGGTTCGAGGAGACATTTCGAACATTTAGCCCTTAACGCGTGATATGAGGACATTCTATTGGGGTATGACATTTTAGAATATAGGAAGTGTGAAATATATGGCTCACAAATTGTCTACTCATGTGCGATGAGATATATATACTTATAATGTTCTCGAAGTGTGATTCCGAGGCAATATAACCAACCACTATTGGTGATCAAGGCGGGATTCCGAGCCAATAACCCCAAAAGTGTTATAAAAGGGGGGTGATTATCAAATAGATGTTGATAGTACATGTTATGTGTAAGATAAATATACCTATTGATTTCCTATTTATAAGAGATAGTAAGTGTGTTTAATCTCTATATTGGGGTCGATGATGTTCCGGACCAATACATGAGGGATCAATTTGGGGTCGATGATGTTTTCGAACCAAATCAATGATAAATATTGGTATCGACGGAAGGTATGGACCAACATATGCGTTACATTTACCTTGGGGTCGAGGGATTTCCAGACCAATGTAAATGATATGATTATTGGGGCCGATGATTTTCCCGGACCAATTTCCTTATAGTATATATTGTGTGCGAAATATATACCTTATAATATTCTACTTATGAGTGATAGTAGACACATATATGTTATATATAGAGATATACATCAAAAGGGTAAAATTAAGTAATGAGGAACCTAATTTCAAGAGTTAACGTTAGATTGAGAAAAATCTATGGAGAAATTAAGTAGTGAGACTTAATTATGATAGATGCGGCATGAGTAACATGCGATAAGAGTTTATAATAAAGTAAGTCATGTACTTGGGACGACCGTTAGCATGATAGAGGATGCAATGATGTTTAAGGTCCTTAGTCTTAATACCAGCCTTATCCTAATTTCGAGGACGAAATTCCTTTGTAAGGGGGGAAGTATGTAATACCCCGTATTTCTGAATATTCCAAATATTCTGTTTAAATAAATTGGAGAATTAAATAGGAAAATACGGTTTAATTTAAATTACGTAAGAGTAGTAATTTAATGAATTTTAATTATGGAATATTAATCGAGAGGTAGATACCGATTTATATCGCCTCATTATATTTACTTAGTGTGAGTGGTAAATAGTTAGTTAACGCGTGTATACCGTGCTGGGGTGAGAACGAGTAATATTTTTTAAGTGAATCAAATGATAATTTTGAGGTCACAGATGAGTCCGGAAGGGTAAAAATAGTCAAAATAGTATACCCGGGGGTACTAGTTGTCCCGGGGTAATTTTGGACTAAACCGAGACCGTTCGGGGGCATTTTAGTCTTTTAACATGAGAGGGTATGGAGACCTACGAAATTGAGAGCTTTATATCAGCCGTATGATAGAGGGGTTAGGGTGAGAAAATCCATGAAAACACACCGTAGCCATTAGAGATAAGATAGAAACCATTCTCAAGGCAAAAGGAAGAATTGGGTAGGATTCAAAGGAGATTTTCACTATCAACTTGTTGAGGAAGAAGGATGAAGATTATCAATCATCAACAATAACCACGTAATCAGACCCTACTGATCATAAGGCAAGTTGTTTATTACAAAAATTATAAAGTTATAATACCCATGTGTAGGGTTTTTTAATAGTCTTGTTTAAATCAATATCTTGATAGGAGAATAACGATATTTATACATGTTGGGATAGGAATCGCATGTAGAATGATTTAACTTATGTGGAGGATTAATATTCAGATTAGACATGATGATTTTTCGGAATAAAATATGGATTTTGAATGAAAATATGGGAAGAACACCATAACTAGGGTTTCAAAAAACTCTGGGTTTAATTTATCTTTTCTTGAAAGGAATTGGAGTTTTGATGTATTTGACACATTATAAATTATCCTAGTATATGTGAAAACATGTTAGGATCATTGGGTCGAAGTTTGGTGGACTATAATGGAGTTTGAAAATTTGTTAATGGAGGAAACGCTTAACGAAGAAGATGAACTGCGTCTGTCCCTGTTCGATCGATCGATCGATCGACGCAAGCTATTTTTCTCGAATTTTCGTGTTTAAGTCTTCGTTGATTTTCGGGAATGAAGGAGTATCCTAGGGTTTATAATATACTTATATGGGAGTGAGAATAAGAACAATAGGTATATTGTTAAGGTCCGATTAGGCCATTGGGTGTAGGGATTGGATTACGGACCGACGAGAATAATCCGATTTAGTAGAGTAACGGGGACTTCGGAAATTGAGTTATGAGGTGAAGTAAATTCAATTTAAGTAATAGACCAGTAGGGTAAGTAATAACTACTAAAAATTATATGTAAGGGGTAACTAGGACCCTTAGAGTTGTGTGAATACTCAAATAAACGCGACTAATGAGATAAATCGTAAAGCGAATATTGTACGGTAAATATATGATATTAAAATATTACGTACATATATAATTGATAGGTCGGGCGTGTACCTACTGAATTATGTGATCTTTTAGGTCGGGAGATTTATACCTAAATTAATTATGTTAGGGTCGATGAGACATTCCGAACTAACATAAAGTTATTATATGTTTGGGGTCGATGAGAAATGCCGAACCAAACCTTGAACTGGTGTCGCGATGAAAGAGTCCCGAACCAGAATATGTGTATATATATATATTTTTAAAAATAGTTGGGGTCGATGGATAATTCCGAACCAACTCTTACCTTGGGGTCGATGAATCATTCCGAACCAAGAGTTCTTTATTTGTGTATAAAAATAATTGGGGTCGATGTATCATTCCGAACCAATTCTTACTTGGGGTCGATGAATCATTCCGAACCAAGAGTCCTTTACATGTGTAAAAAAGGGTAAAATAGTAATGATTGATATTTAGTATATATATTGTGTGTGAAATATATACTTGATGATATTCTACTTCTGAGTATTAGTAGATTGATATATATTATGTATTTAAACATACATACTAAACTAGTAAGTTAAGTAGTGAAATTTAATTACGAATTGTAACGTTAGATAGAGAATATATAATTAGTAATTTAGTAGGGAAACTTAATTTTAAAAGTGGGAAGATAGAAATTGTAATGATTGTCGAAATTTAGTAGTGAAACTAAATGAGAAGTTTCGAAACATAACCTAGAGAAAATGTTACTTGTGTATTAATTAACCTTCGTGAGATGTTAAGGTAATGGATGTATGGTGTGGGAAATAGGAGAACTTAAGTTTAGATATGTTCAGATGAGATCTTAGTCCTAGATATCTTGGAAGATATGGCTAGGTAGGCTAAGTGTAGAACGTCAGGTGTGCACAAAAGATGAGGGGTGAGTAAACTCAGGAGAGTGTACGAGAACCTAACATGTGTAATCAATAACCGCATTTTATATTGTGATAAAAGCTTGCTAAATATTTTCAAAATGTTTTGAGTACTAACTCTTGCTATAAAATATTTTCAAAACCTTTTAGGTGTCCATCCACAGGGATGACATGGATGATGATTTCTTTCCAGGGACTCGAAGCTGTAGCACAGTGGATGCTTACAGGATTTTGACTAGACGACATCTCTCATTTAGATCTAGTACAGGATCTCACACTATTCTATATATGGACTTGTAGTCCGGTATTAGTCTCAGATGTTAATTTCAGACTAGTGATTATTCTATTGTTGTTCGGAATTTTTAGCTGATGGTTTATTCGGTAATGCTTTTGTTCAGTTCTACTTTTACTTTGTTGATTGGGTTATAGTACCTGATTATTATTACTTTGTTCCGCATGGTTGATTTATCTGTTTTAAGAAATATAAAATTTGGCACCGGTCTAATTTTACTTTGGGGATTAGTAATTAAAAAAATTTCGACAGTGATGCTAAGAATGAACCATTTGAGAAACCTGTTTTAATTTAATAAAGGCCTGATCACCCGATGTTTAATTAGGCAGGGTGTCACACACTATACTAACGATGAATGAGATAGGTGGAGACTCGAAGGCTGATGATGGGGATCAAACTAGGCAGGTGGTTGATCTAGGTGGATAAGTTGATGTTACCAGTCTCATCTAACCTAAAGCCAAGTCGACAAAATAGGGTGGCCGTCTCTGGCCCATTCCCTTTCCTAATATATTTGAACAAATTTTTTTAACCTTGTTTATAATATGTTAACACTTTTCTTTCCTTTGACATTCTTGTATCATAACTTTAACATTTATATTTTCCAATGGTTGAATGCTAATTTTTTGTTGATTTTAATGTTATTACAACTGTTTCTGTCAAGTCTTGTATTGTCTTATTAATATTTATCTGCGCCATTTTTGGGTGTCGAAACTTGTGACAACATTTTTATTGAGCCAATGATGATTAAACCATAGCAATGGTTTTTATGTTTTATTATTGAATGAAATGAATTGTAATTAATTCCTCTCTCGTAGTAACCGAGAGTGTGAGGACGAGACTTATCTCTTCACACACCCTCATATCTCCGAGAGAGTTCTGACTTTTTTGTTCACCGCATAGTGATGTCTATGTAAGTAACCATAATGAAATGATTTTTTAAGTTGTCGCTAAATGAATGGTGTTAGCATATAAGTCTTCCCTCATCGTTTTCTAGGGTATATGGATGAGTCGAGTCTCATCTATAAGAGGGCAGTCCCCTTAAAGCCTGGGAGTATAATAATACCAGTAGAGGCGTAACCCCCGAGGTATGGTGATAAATTATAATCCAAGTACTCTTAATAAAGACAAATTAACACATAATATTGTATATAATCAACACTCAGATTGAACTCACAAGTATCTCGTGTATAACTCAAATGATAATAAAAGGAAACTCAAAAGTAACTCATTCAAAGGGAGAGAGAAGTAAGCACCCAAAATACACCTTAGCAGGTAGCCAACACACCAACAACCTCTGATAGATCTCTAGTTATCTATTAAAAGCTTCACAATAAATGACAATAATGGGTGAGTAAACTCTCTAGTTTGTAATAACTTTTCTATGATAGATTCTCTCTTTAGCAATAAACTCTCTAGAAATAACTCTAGAAAATAACTCTCCCTTCTCAGAAGTGGCTGAGGCCAATAAATATCCCCACACCATTCCCAAGATGCCTCGGTCCTACACATTAAAGGTTGTGAAAGACATCCCCTTATAATTAAATTCACAAACATTAAATGCATAATGGGCCACCCTATCCTACGTCATAAACATTAAATGCCAACACATACCTTTTGCCTAACCACAGTGCATCAAAGGATTGTCATAATAGTAGTGTCTCACCAATTGTTTGACAGCCTCAATACCAAGGTGGTTCAATCAAGTTTGGATTAGATAGTGTTTAGTTGTCTAATGCCATCACCTAAAGTATAGGTGACATTTGGTAGAGGGTTGTTTGGCTCAAAGATCAATATACGATGTAACTCAAGATTACTCTGAACAAGCTTCGATGATGAAATCTCTCTCAGTGTTTTACCGGGTGTATCTAAGATGGTCAAGACGAGCCTTAACTTTTCCTCACTTCTCAATCTTCTAAACTAAGTCCCTCTGAAGTTCCCATGGCGAGGTCATTCGATAGAGAATGTAAGCTCTCCCAAGCCCTACCAGGCCTGGTCTCTCGCGAATACCATTTGACCTCATACTCAATATTACAAGCACTACATCATTACAATCAATGTTTTTAGAAGAAACAATTTGACTAAGTAGGAACGCGAGATAAAAGGGGGCTCTCTCAGTAAGTTTTCTCATTGAGTTGTCGTGTTATCTTCATGCTTCTTTCTTCACCTGAGTTTCTTTTGTTAATTGGGTAATCTCTCTCTAATTTAGAGATTGCCTTCAAGCCCCCTACAATATCATACACTCTCGTCTCGCACAGAGGGTTTTGACTCTTAGTAAACCACTTAGTGTTGTTTAAGTAACCATAATAAAATGATTTTCACTTTTGATCACCAAATTAATGATGTTATCGTACAAGTCCCCTCTCATCATTTTTAGGGTTTATGGAAGAGTTTCATCTCTTCATACACTCTTGTCTTGTCGAACGAGTTTTGACTCTTAGTTCACCACATAGTGATGTTCAAGTGTTTTTCACCACATAAGCGATGTTGTTACATACTTCCCTCCTCGATGTTGTTGAGAGTGTATAAGGAGACGAGGCTTCTTATACACTCTCATATCATCAGGATGTATCTTAACCAAACCATCCAGTCAATTAGAAATAATAAGAAAATATGAGGCAACACTTATATTTTCATTAATACTTGAACTTTCTGACAAAAAAGTATTATTATACCAACATTGAACCATTGTACAGATTTATAAGAAAAACATAATATCGTTGATAGTATCTCTTCAAATTGTCAACGTTCTAGGGATTTGAGAAGGGTTCTCCCTCTAAATTCTCCAACATGTAGGTCCCTGGGATGACTTCTTCTGTAAATCGATATGGCCCATGCCAATTCGTATGAAGTTTGTTCGGCTTGTGCCAAACCTTCTTCAATACTAAGTCTCCCATGGCTATCGACCTCATTTTTACCCTCTTATTATAGAACCTGACGGCTCTCTGCTTGTAATAAGATTGTCGTATTTTATCATCATATCGTTTCCTCAATCAAATCAAGATCAATTCTTCTCTTATCCTCATTTACCTCTAGATCGTAGTTTTGTACCCTATTACTGGGGAGTCCAAGTTCGGTAAAAATAACCGCTTCATACCCATAGGCTAACATAAATGGCTTTTCACCTGTCGGCATCCTCTCGGTCATCCTATAGGTCCATAAGAACCATGTAACTCTTCAATCCACAAACACTTCACCTCTTCTAGTTTCTTATTTATCTTATCTAGTATCTTCCGACTTGTGACCTCAGACTGGCCATTGGATTGAGGTCGGCCTGGATCCGAGAAGAATTTCTTGATTCCAACTCTTTCATTGTAGGCTTCCAACAATTTGTTTTTTAATTGTTTACCATTGTTCGATATGAGCGTGTGAGGCAAGATGTATATATAGATAATATTTATCCAAATAAGCTTGAAAGTTTTAACTTTGATAATGGAGATCATATCCTCGACCTCTACCCATTTGAAAAAAAATCAGTGGCCACAATTAGATACTATTAACCACGTGCTGCCCTTGGACGTGGGCCAACAAGGTCAATTCCCCATACTGCGAACGGCCACGATGCTGTAATGGACGAGAGTGGTTGGTGAGGTTGGTGAGGAATTCTTAATAACCGTTGGCACATATCACATTTCTTCACGTACTCGACTGCGTCTTTTGCAAGTTTCATCCACCAATAACCATGAGTAATAATTCTTTTAGCTAGTGATCGTATGTCAATATGACTTGCATACGACCACCCCTCGTGAACGTCTTGTAGGACATAGCCGACCATAGAGGGGTGAACATATCTAAGCAAGGGAAATAAGAATCCTCCTTTGTAAAGTAAATCTCCAAAGATAATGAATTTGGATGCATTGTATCCGAGCCTCCTTCTCTTGACCATGGAGTTTGGGAGTTCACCATCCCGGATGTACTTAACTAATGGATCCATCCATGACTCCCCCAAATTTAAATTTAAGAAAAATTCGACCTCACTGTCGTCCTCCTTAATTATCGGCTTATTTAGGTTCTCCACCGACATCGTGCATCTAATTTTTGTTCTTGTTAATAATGCTAACCTCACCAAAGCAACAACTCGGCTATTGCCCAGTCAAGGAATCCTTCTGAGTTTCACCTCTCTAAAATATTTGTTAACTTTTTTTACCCTTTCCAAGCATTTGGCCATCTTCTCCTCTTTGGCCTCATGCACTCCCAAGATGTGATTCACAACTAGTTACGAGTCACTGTGAACTATAATTTGGATGAAATTCAATACTCTGGCAAAGGAGAGTTCTACCAACAGGGCCTCATACTCTGACTTATTATTGGATACCTTGAAGCTAAATCTCAAAGCATATTCAATATCAGTACTATCTGGAGTTGAGAGTATCAACCCATCACCACTACCATTTTAACAAGATGATCCATCAATAAATAGGCTCCATGTAGGGCCCTCCTCTAAAAGAGGCCTTTCATTCAAGATCTCATTCCGAAATAAAAAAAAAATCTTTCTCTGTAGTATCGATCACTCCAAGGCTTCACTGACTTGTAGCATCAAACTTAGCCACAGTTGGTCTTTTTAAATCTTCTTCCCACACAACCACTGGTTCCACCACTTCTTTAATGCCATCATTATCGGCCTCGGCCCAAGTTACTTCTGCCATAAAATCTTTCAGGGCTTGCCTAATAATTGCAGTCATAGGCTGATAAATGACGTCGAACTCTCCTAACTCTATTAACCAGGCCATAAACCTACCCGATTTCTCAGGTTTATAGATGACCTGTCTCAAGGGAGTATCGATGAGCACCACCATCATATAAGCTTGGAAGTATAACTTCATTTTCCTTGAAGCGTGTATTGGTGCATATGCCAACTTCTCCATTCTAAGATATTTTAACTTGCCCCTATAAGTCTTTGCTATTGAAATACACTGGCTTAAGAACACCTTCGTCATCTCGTACAATAGCTACATTAATGGATGACTCTAATACAACCAAGTATAAAAGAAATTCTCCCCTTAAATAGGCCAAGAAAACAACATTGGGGATCCTAAATAAGCTTTTAAGTCCTAAAAAGCCTTTTTACACTCTTCATCTCATACAAACGCTCTTCTAAAGATATTAAAACATGGAAGACACTTATCTATAGCTCTAGAGATAAAATAATTGATAACCTCCACTCTTCCTGTTAGCCTATGCACATCCTTTATGGTTTTGGGTGTCTGCATGTCAATTAATGCTTTGATTTTTATTGGATTGGATTAAATACCCCTTTAGTTGACAATGAAATCGAGGAACTTGCCTGTGCCCATGCCAAAACCACACTTTGTAGGATTCAACTTCATATTGTCAAGGTCCATGGTGTCAAATGTTCTTTCAAGGTCGTCCATATGATCCTCGGCCCTAAGGCTCTTAGTCAGCATGTCATCAACATAAACCTCCATAGTCTTCCCAATTTGGTCTTCGAACATCTTGTTGATCCACCTCTAATAAATTGCCCTTACATTTTTAAGGCTAAATGGCATGACCTTGTAGAAGTAGGTTCTTTTATCTATGATAAAGGAAATATTTTCATCATCAGCCTCGTCCATAAAGATCTGGTTATACCCTGAGTAAGTGTCCATAAAGCTCATCATCTCATGCTGAGCCGTGGCATCTACTATCTGATCTATACGAGATAAAGGAAAGTTGTCTTTAGGATACGATCTGTTTAGATCAGTGAAATATACACACATTCTCTACTTTACATTGGCCATTGGGACGATTACTACGTTAGATAACCACTTTGGATACTATACCTTCTGTATGAACTCGATTGTCTAGAATAGTATGTCTAAGGCATACTGGACTGGGGGAATACTCATTCAAAAATAAACTCTAAGTCACATTTAGTCGGCTCAGATGCCCAAAATAGCTAGAGATTATTAATAAATAAAAAAATAGACAACATGTGTTTAGTCGGTCATGGTCCAAAACATAAGCATTTTATTACTAAAGGTTATATAGTTACATGTACAAAAATGATAAAATAAATCAAATCCTAAGGAGGTCCAGGACACTGCGCTAGGTAATAAGCTACTCGCATTCTTCGACCATCATCTCGATGAGGGGCAAAGTTCTCCTCAACCTCCTCCAAGATTGGCTCCAGCAGTTGCCTCGGGATGGCATCTATTGGGATCTAGTGATCATCCCTCCAAAATGGATTTGGTTCCAAGGATGAGGGGGTGATCTCATGCATGTACTTGAGGACAGAATTCTTGGGCACCTTTAACTCCTTGAGGGCACTTAGTCACCCTCTAATGAAGGCCATCTCCTCGGCATCCTTTAACTTTATGGGAGCATCTCTTCAACCTTGGTTATATCCATCTACCCACACCTACCAAGGACCTTTTATGAAGAGGTTCCTTAGTCTGGTGATGTTCCTCTGAAGCCCAACAACTATCACGTATTCTCGATGAACATTTCCCTTCAGCTCAACAATCTCTCTTTGTGAACCTCCATTGTTCGTTCTAGCTCGCAGCCTAGATGACGACGAATAACCTCAAATAACTAAAGGAGAAATGCTCGATGCGTTCTCCCTGAGGAGTGCAACCTCCTTATTTAGAGCCTAATTCTCCTACTATATCATCTCCCCAACTTGGTTAATTTCAGACGCATCCAAGAGCTTCACCTTTAGAGCATTCATATCTTCTTAAACAGAGGCACCAATCTCTTCCATATCTTTAAGTCTGTCCTTCAGCTTGGCAACCAACTTGGTCTGATCTTTGTAGTCCTGGTTCTTCTCCCTAAAAGATTTGCAAATCCTTACAAATACTCAGCAAACTTGGTCGCTCACATTACAACCAAGAATTTAGCCTAGGTGGGAAGTAGCAAGGATATATTCATCAAGGTCGATGAACTACAAAGAATAAAGGAACACAAAGTACACACATCAACAAATGCAAGAAAGAAAACTTCTTCATTTTAATTGAAATTTTCTAATGCCAAGTACAAGTCGAAGTGGAACATAAGAAAAAAATACAAGGAAAATCCTAAAAGTCTAATTGGTAACATCGACCTTCTCAGAGGCGACTGGCTCTTTCCCCTTGTTTGTGGTAGCCTCGTTTGTCTCTGCACCAACTCACTCAACCGGGGCAAGGTTTGTACCCTGGTCACCAGTAGCAGCAGGAAGAGAATCAACAGCAACAGGATCCTCACCGGTCCAAGTAGCTGGAACACCATCTTCAAAGACAGGTTTGGGGCCTAGATGGTGCTCGCCGAAAAGAGTAAAATCAACGTATACTCCAGTAGCGATGAGATCTTTGTCCCACCCCTTCTTGAAGTTAGCTCAGCTGAGGTAGTCGATATGGGCATTAGCGTCTCCATACGCAGTTGCCTATTTAGTATTTTATACATCCTCTCTAACAAAAGAGGCCTCGAACTCCAACTTCTCGACGAGCTCCTTCTTCTGGTCATCAGGCACCTTATTCTCCTCGGCAATTACCAACTTGCTCTTCACCACCAGCTTAAAGGATTCACGGACCTACTTTAACTCAGTGGCTATTGCATCCATCTCCTTCTCGAGATAGGCCTTAGCAAGATCGGAGGCCTTCTGAGACTCCTATGCAGACCTCAAGATCTCCTCCAGCTTAGAGTTCCTCCTCGCCATCTCATTGCAACTGTGCCTCAGGATGGTGAAATCAGATAAAAATTTCAGGAAGGAACAGATATGAGTAAAAGAGTGTGAAAGAAATTAAAAGAGACAGAGAAAAGAAGGAAATGAACTTACGAAGGTGAGCCCCTAATCTGCCTTCAGGGACAACTGGTCAGGTTCCATTTTTTAGAACCGCTCACGATTCGCTACCAGCATTGTTCTCTCGAGCATCACAGGATCAAGTTGAAGGACTAGAGCTACAAAGGCCCCCTCGGTCAGGACGGACACAGGTACCAGGGAAGCCTGTGCCCTCTTCGTTCTCGCTTCCTCTCTTCTCCTCTCCTCCTCTCCTCCACTCTCTTTTTCTTCTCATCGTCTTTCTTTTTCTTCTCTTCTTCTCTCTTTCCCTCCCTCTGCTTCCTTTCCTCATCTTCTATCCTCTTTCTCTCCATCTCCTGAGCTAGCCCCTTATGATTGGGTTTATACTAGCTCAACTTCTATAAAGCATAGTTAGCAGGGTTGACATATAATAACCCTACTCACGACTTTGTTCATAGCACAACTGGCCTCCTAGGTTTCTATGGCAATAAATAAAAACTTGGATTCCTCCTCACTTAATCCTGCCTCACTACTACCACCTTTAGCATTGCCAACTTCTGAGTTGCTCTCTTTTTTATCATCTAACTGGATGGGATCAGGAGAAGCAACCTCCTCTGGAATATCAAGGTGGGGAATAGAATTAACTGAATGGGCAATGGAGCTAGAGGCCATCATTTTGTACTCTAGCAGAAAGTTAGCTGACCTTGGGTGCTCGCCTTCAGTAATGGAATTCCTAATCTTCCAATCTTTGACTAGCTCGGCAGCTCGAATCTCGTGGGGAGCAGGTTCTAGATTCTTGGCCTTTGATGAAAAAGGAAAAAGAAGACATAAGAGGAAGAATATATATAAAAAAGGAACCAATGAGCAACTAAGGTAGGATAATAACCTACATATTCCTACCCTTCAAAAGGGATCAGAGGTCCCCTGAACCTGGTCCCCTCAGCTTGGGGAGGAAACTGTCAATTCCTAGCTATGAATACCTCATGCCAGTTGTATTTTTAGGAATCAGGTAGGTTGACTACCAATACCCTGTCTAGACTCCTAGCTTTCAAATAAATAAGACAAGCACTTGTTTGAGAAAAGGTGTAGAAAAAAAAAATTCATCAAAACCTATGTTGGTTCCATAGAGTTGATTTATCCTATGGGCACGACTAACGATCTTCCAAACATTCGGAGAGCATTGGGCAGGGACTATGTCAAAATATTTGAAGAAATGCAAGAATAAACGATTTAGGGGAAAAGTTAAACCCCCCTGAGATAGTAAAAGAACGTGAATCATCCTCAACGTCTCGAACGTTACGAGGAACATGGATACACTCAATATCCACCCAGCTTGGGGATATTATAACATTTCCTGAATTCTGTTAGAGATTTACCATCTATCTTCGCCATAGGAAAACCCTAAATACAACACAAAGGAAAGAAATAAATAAAAAATGGAGATGGAGAACTTATGAAATAGGTATCAAGCCATGGATAATGGAAGACCACAGGAAAATGAAGACGAAGAGTTAGAAATAGCTTTTGAATGACGAAAATGAGCTTAAGAGCAAGAAGAACCTTAAGAGTAAGGAATAATTTGGGAACGAAAGGAAACACAGATTAGAAGTGGCAAAATTAACCATCTGAATGCCTCAGTTTAAACTCTCAATGATAGTGCATGACAATCAAAGAAGATTGGTTGGCTGAAGTCGCTACAAAAAGTCGATTCACTCCCCTTACAATTTGTAAATTGCAATAATACCATCAAAAGCAGGACGAAGGCACCATTTAAAAGTTTTGATCTCAAATTGTGGCCCTTAATTTTTTAGGGGCAATTGGGGGTACCATTTTTGTCAAACTATAGCCCAAAAAAGTAGTCGGACAAAGTCCAAATCAGAATATAGGTCATCCATCCCAAATTATGAGTTCAAAGTGATGGTTATAATAGAAAGATGTGACAAAATCCATCCTCGAAATCTAGAATGAGATATTCAAGGGATATCAGGCTAACGTGTTCCCTACCAACACTCCCTCTCTCTTTTTTTTCAACTAAATATATATTGTACCCCTGACCTGGGGCATTGGGGCATGTGAAAAAACTATCTCGAGAGTTACTTAATAGAATGGTAGACCTCTCCATGGACGTAGGCAATTTGTCAAACCACGTATATTCTTGTGTTGTGTGATTGTGGTTGAGATTCTTTCTGTTTATTTCATCTTGGTGAATGTTTTCCTTCATTATTTATTTGTTTTGAGATTTTTGTCACCACAAGAATAAAGTTCACATCCTTATAGGTTACGCACATACCTACCCTACCATAAGTCAGCAAACTTATCATCTCACTGATAAGTCCTTCACAGACCTATGTTCTGAGGTACCAATCTAAAATCCCCTCGACGGCTCCTTGAGATAAGACTGTCCCCTTTCTAAGACCTCCCGTGATAGCATGTATGGTAGGTATGTCATACACGTAACAATCCATATACTAAGTAATCACACAACCTAAGTATTTATAAAGTCAATATAGGTATACTCACGTCCCACATTACAAGTCTCACACGTAGTATATTTATATCCCGAATACTCTACATAATATTTCATTAACCAAGAACTCTTGTCGTATAAATTCAAGTACCTTTCCCTATCCCAAAAGGCTACTAGGTCTTACATTTATTTCTTAGCTTATTTCAGTAATTATCATGTCCCCTATTACAAGTACTAACCTTAAGTTATCATTTATCCGATTTAAATCCCAATTTGTATAATTTCCAATCGTAACTCACACGGTGAACCCTCGTACATTTATCGGTCAATCTCCAACCTAACAACACCTTACGGACCTTAACTACAATCCTACTGACCTTCCTTCAGTCCCATTTGTATAAATAAATCAACACTAATGATTCTTGGATGTTGGAGTTGGATCAAACCTTAAAATAAAAAAACCACAATTTTCTTGGGAGTCGATCGATCAGTTGATCAATCGATATTCTTGGGTCGACCGATCAATCCATCAGTTATTGGCCTAAAATTTTCTACAATTTTTGCCTACGGGTTTCTTCAAATTTAATCATCAAATCCTCCATTTTAGTGTCCCAAACTCCTAAACAAATATATTAAATGTTATACTAACTCATATAGATGATTTCCAACATACAAGAAACAATAAATCATCAATATTCATCAACTAATCAACTAAATTCCAATAAATTCTCAAGAACCCTAGCTTACGGTTTTTCTTCAAGAACATGAATAAAACTCTTCTTTATTTACATGTTAATTCTTATAATATAATTAAAAAAAAATTCCATATCAGTGATTCAATCCTAACTAGGAATCCTACCCAGAATATGATTTAATCCACAAAAGTGTCTTCTGCATGAATGAAATTTAACCTTTAATCATATTCTACTAACATGGATATTTTATCTACTTGAATTTAAGCAAGAAAAGTACTTTCCTTACAATAGTAGGTCTGATCCTTTGATGACGAAGGGTATGGTTACGTTCCTCGTCTTTCGATCTACGCTCTGGTGGTGTTGATTTTGAAAGAGGTGTAACTATGGGTAGTGTTTGGCTTGGAATGTCTTCTCCTTCCTCCTCTAATGTCATCTATTGTTTTTGTGTTTGATAACCCTAGAATACCTAACCCTAGCAACTAATATATCTTTAGGAAATTCATAGGTTTAATTACTCTAAAAATTAAAATGACCAAATTACCCTCCCGGGAGGCCGATTTGGCCTAAAACTACCCCGGGTAGACTTTTTTTACTATCTTGACCCTTCCGGACACTTTGGCGCACTCAAAATGAGCATATGGGTGACTTAAAAATAAATTAATTTTTTTCCTTAAACTGTGTCCCGACACAACTGACACGCGCGTCCCGACTTAATTACCATAACTGTCGTATTATTCACTCGCGATAATTTTTAATAAATTCATAATCACATATTAATTTACTCCTTAAGTAATATTCAACATAATTCACATTAATAAATACTAATTCTCATCACACTAGTAAATATCTATTTAAATCCGACTTAATTATTAATTAATTTTCCCATATTTAATCTAATTAATCCGATAATTAAAAATCATAAAAATACAGGGTATTACATACTTCCCCCTAATAATGGAATTTTGTCCTGAAATTTGAAAAATAAAGGTACCTGGTAAGAATAACACGGGATATTTGTCGTGCATCTCATCCTCGCGCTCGCAGGTAGAGTCCTCGACATTATGATGCCTCCCCTGAGCATGTACCAGCGATACTACCTTCAACCTTAGTTTCCTCTCACTATGGTCTAGGATAGTAATTAACCCTTCCTCATAGAAACTATCGGCTGTAGGTCTATCCCTTCTAAAGCAATATGAGTGTGGTCTAACTCATCCCGAAGATATCTCCTCGATGAAGAAATATTGGACACATCATGAATCCTATGCAAGTTCTCCGATAATCTAAGTCTGCAAGTCACTAGCCCATACCTCACAATGATAGGAAATGGCCCCACATACCTCAATTCTAGCTTCCCTTTATTCCCAAATCGCATTATCCCCTCCATAGGAGATACTCGTAGTAACACATGTTCCCCTACACTGAACTCCCTGAAGAACCTTTTAGCATCGATGTAGCTCTTCTGTCTATCCTGAGCAACATGTATACGACTCTGAATCATCTTAATCCTGGATGAATTATCCTGCATCATCTCCGATCCAAGTAGCTTGTTGTCCCCCCCTCCCCCCCTCTCTAGGCAACACGCTGGGGAACGACAAGGCCTACCATACAATGCCACTAATGGATCCATGTCAATAGTGAACCGATAGGAGCTATTATATGCAATCTCCGCCAGTGGAAGGTACTGCTCCCAATCTCCCTATATCAAGGACACACATACGTACTATACCCCTTAACATCTGATTCGTGTTCTCGATTTTCCTATCAGTCTGCGGGTGATAGGTCGTACATAATTTCACTCCGTACTCAAGATCTCTTAGGAACTCTATCAAAATTGAGACACAAAAACTTCACCTCTGTTGGACACAACATCTAGTGGTACCATAAGAAATACTATCCACATGATGCCTTTCTGCTATTATCACTATATCTCTATTAACGCCATCCCTTAGTTCAACAGTCTTCCCTTACCATTCTCCATAGTGACTAATTCACTTTAGTCATTACATTTTAAAATGTTCCACCATTTAATCTACCCATTAGCCTTGGTGCCTACACAACACCTTGAAATTTTATTATCTTTTTTTCAACATTATGAGCCTCTCCACTCACGGATAACATATTCCCTCTACTGGGAAAACTCTAACACCATCATGTGTCACTCCCATATTCATTTTCTTTTAACACACCTATATCCACACCTTTCCTAATGTTTGGAACATTAATTACTCCTTCACTAATGGTACTCTATAGTCCGACTATCTATACTCCACTATTCAACCCAATGATTATTCCATTCATGGAACACGTCTACTATCATGCCCGACTATTCACGTTAAACTTTTATGCCTTCAGCTAGTTCTGACGTAACTCCTGTCACATTACCCTTCTTCACAGAGTTTCTCCTAATTATTTCCAAAAATCTAAAATGTACATTCCGTGTACTTTTAAACATTATAGGCACCCCTTTTCCCGTTCATCCTTACCGACTCAACTCACTCTCAATGTCACTGCATTCTTTTTATCACATTTGGTTTTAGTTTCAACTTTTCTCATGCACCTACGTTAATTTGACAAATTTCCACGTTTACTCCTTGTGAATGATACTACAAATTTTAACTAACTAGGGCGGAGGTACGCCCTATGTCCCGTGCATTGCTGCACAATTCCACTAAACGTAATAGACTCGTGTTAAATTAATCTTTGCGTACTTCAGATGACCATACAGTAAGGGTATACGTGATTACCCTACTCATCGCAACTTAATTATTCTCTAGGTTACCTTACTTATATCTTAGTGGCATAAACATTCTATACTGGTTTTTCACACCCGCATTATTCAGCTCTATCATCCCTAAATGGTAATATAACTATCATCTTCCAATTATAATCACATATACATACAATAACTAGGGTAGTAAACTCATATACTAAAGACCAAACTTACCTCAACTCCCAACGTTCACTAGTTTCATGCGTGGGATGTCGTGCGAAGAGAAATCCAAACAAGAAACTCCCCAATACACTACTCTCTAACATTGTTAGTTGTCGAGATCCGTTAAGTCTCTAGTTCATAATATGTACCCCCAAAGTCCCGTCTCCTAACATAAATGTCTACTAAACCACTCCTATGTCACCAAAGACGACCACACACCATGGCGTTCTGACTAACACAAGTTCTAACCTCTATATAAACAATGAGCTATATCTATCTACTTGAAAAAGAACACACTGTACCCTGAATCGTATTAGTAAAAGTCCCTATGCACCAGGGTCAAATATAACAAGACAACATGTTCCTTGGAGTCTAGGATACAATATGATATATATATATATATATATATATATATATATATATATCTGTGTGTGTGTGTGTGTGTGTGTGTGCAGGTTCAACCCTCTTTCAGGTGATACCTCACAAAAATAATATATTTCACCCTGGAATAATGAGCATGGTAGTCTTATCACGAAATCTACTACTGCTCAAACCCTTGGTATCCAATCACTATACAACATAATAAAAAAATATGTCTTCCTCTCGTAACACTCAAAGGAGCAAAAAATGTTACCTAATATAATTTTCTCTTAGTGTTCACACATGTTCCTCCCCGCAGGCGATATAATAAATCTCGCTACCCAACAGTAATTATATACATAATAAGGCTGATGCAGCTAGCACACCCACTAAACCCGACTAACACTTGAATTTTAGTGTTAACAATCATAATTTATTATGCACCCATGTCACCCACTCCTAATCCCATTGTCACGGGAATAAAACAAAGTTCCAATCTCCATTTGTAATCTACCTTTCTTGGTCAACGGGTCCCTAAGCATCATTTTCGTACCGGAATCGACCTGTGACTTACTGCAATGGTTGTATATTCAGGATCTCATCCTGTAGTTCCACTTGTCTTACTTAGGGTAATCCTTTTTGATGTGGTCCCTTACTCCATGTCTGTAATAACTGACAAATAGACTTTCTTGCCTCTATCCCTGCTGGCCTCCCCCATTGTTCCCTTGGTTTTATTGACCCTGAGGAACGGAATGCTACTACTATTCAGGACTATCGGTCCTGCCTAAACTCGTTATTCTCGGGTTAGTAACTCATGGTCTAAATCTCTTAGCCCGATTACCCTATCGAAAAGCTCACTCCTCCTGTTGTTCTACACCACTGACATCATTTTCATCTATATTACCAGTCTGGTCGGTCTCACCTTCTCGTCGTGGACACGTTTCCTATAGGTGAACCCACTCTCCATGAATAGGACACCCTTATGTGCCCTTCCCTTGTCTTTGTCCCCAGTGTCCATGTCGGGGTATACTACCCTCATATTGGTTAATTTTAATCTCGATTACTACCCTCGTTATTCCTTAGTCTCCACCGACCCTCTAAAACTCATTGTTGGTCTCGGTGACCCTAACTGAATCCACCATCCTCCGATAGGAGTTCAATTGCTCCAAATCCTTTAAATGGGTTCCCTACTAGGTACACCCTCCCATGGTTCTTCACTATCACCATAAAATGCAGTCTTCCTTTTCAACTAGATTCTTCAACCCTCTTGGCTCCCTTCTCATGGAAGCATTGATATAAACTATCATATGTACGACCTTGATGACATTGGCACTAGTCATCCTAAATAGATTTCTCATCTAAGTGTGTAAAGTTTCATCATGGGTCCATTATCAACTTATAAACCCTCTAATATTCTTTGTACCCCCTTCGTCGGTTACTAAGTTTGCTAAATAGGGAAAGTCCCTCATGATTGGTCTCTATCTTGCCAACTTGTGAATAGTTCCAAAACTCCATTCTCATCTCTGACTGATTAGAAGATGTAAGATCTTATGATCAAATCACACCCAAATCTCTCGTGATAAATTTATCTCGCCATGGTTCTGGTGGCTGACTTTCGTCATTACTATGCCACTTCTCAGAGAAAAGATAATTTCTCTTAAAGCTTAATCTTGGGCGTCGTTGCACTCCACCCTACGAAATTGCCTTTGGATTATCCTTCCATTGTCCTATCACACTTCTTATTTTCTCTAATTCTTACATGTAACTCTTCGAAAGAGCCCCTTTGTATCTACCCTTACCTACTATATTGGGTGAGTTTGATTTTTTACCACTCTCATCTATGACAATGTTTGGGAAAACTACTGCTTCGAGTAATTATCCCATTGTCATCTACCAGAACAATAATTATGGTGATTTCTATCGTGACCACCATTACTAGAATATCCCATGGCTTCTGCTAAGCCTTTCCTCCCGTTGTCCTTCTAACAGTGGTTGTTGTCGTCCTATATTGTTCGGTATACGAAGCCCAACCAAACTCGCATAATAATCACATCAACTAAGCTTAATAACAGGAGAACATATTTTGTATACGTATAGGAATACAACAATCCTATAATAAGGCTCTATATCAAGGACGCTAAGCTAAAATGTAAAAAGCCGCACAGATCCTAAGGAGTCTAGAACCTAATGCTCTGATACCACATATAACACCCCGCCTAATTGAATATTGGGTGACCATTCATTTATTAAATTAAATCAAAGTATGCAGTTGGTTCATTCTTAGCATCATTGTCAAAAAAAATTTATTAAATACTAACCACCTAATATTTAAAAAGGTTGATGTCAAAAATTGTAATCTTTATAATACATGGAACTAAATAAATGATTGAACTAAACATTAACCATCCAATAAACAATCTCATAGGAATTGAAATAATATAATGCAATAAACTGAGTCTGGAGTAAAAACTTCCAGTCTAAATCCCAAATACAATAAAGTAAAGTAAAATAAATCCCAAAAATTGAAATATAAATGAATTTCTGAAACCACTATCTCTAAATATGAATGGGCAACAGGCCTTAACTGAAGTAGATGACACTAAATGAATTAATGATAAATGCGTAGGCGTCTAGTACTGAGGTCGTGTAACTTCAAAGAAGCACGTCAATAGATGGACACTCCTATGCTTGGTGTCCCTATGGCTGGGCACCTAAAAGATTTTTACAAAAAGAAAATGGATTCGAAGAAAACGGGTCAGAACCCAAGATGAAAATAGTTTTAAAACAACAAGTATTTAAATGCATAAATACTAGGTAATGATATACATGTTACTCACGTGCTCTCACTTGAGATTCTCACCTCTCAACTATTGTGCACGCCTAACGCATACTCCTAACCCATCCTAGTTACGCTATCCCACCTAACTAGTTTGAATCAAGTCTCTTCTAAAATTTCTAAGTCATTGTGACCACCCGTATTATCCGAATAATATGTATTAGCATTTCTAATAATTATTAATTGATTTAAAGTAGCTTAATAATCATTTAAGTTACCATATGCTTACATTATATTATATGTCACAATATAACTCATCTACTAAGAAACACACTAGAATAACCACAAATGTATGTGTGTCTATATATATATATATATATATACACACACACTAATCCGGCACCCCAAAAGGCAAAAACCTGCGATGCATACTTACTTTGTTATCAAATCTCGGTACATCACGTAATAAGGATTACAAGTTTTGAATCACTCTAGAACCATATCAACACAAATCACACATATTAGTGGTGAACATAGTTCACATCCTTATGGGTTATGAACATACATATGCTCCCATAAGTCAGCAAATTTATCATCTCACTGATAATTCCTTCACAAACCTCTGTTCTGACGTGCCAATCAAAAATCCCCCCGGAAGGCTCCTCGGGATAAGACTGTCCCCTTTCTAAGAGCTCCCATCATAGCAAGTATGGTAAGTATGTCATACACATAACAATTCATATAATATTTAATCACACAACCAAAGTATTTATAAATTCAATATACGTATACTCACGTCCCAAATTACAAGTCTCATACGTAGTATATTTATATCCCAAATATTCTACATAATATTTCATTAACTCAATAACTTTTGTCATATAAATTCAAGTACCTTTCCCTATTCCAAAAAGTTACTAGGTCTCCCATTTATTCCTTAGCTTATTTCAGTAATTATCACGTCCCCCTATTACTGGTACTAACCTTAAGTTATCATTTATCCAATTTAAATCCCAATTTATATAATTTCCATCGTAACTCAGTCAGTGAACCCTCGTACATCTACCGATCAATCCCCTACATAACAATAGCTTTAGGGCCTTAACTACAACCCTACTAACCTTCCCTAAGTCCCATTATGTATAAATTAATCAACACTAAGGATTCTTCAAAGTTGGGGTTGGATCAAACCTAAAAATAAAAACAAATCAAAATTTTCAGGGGAGTCGGTCAATCAACGAAAAAGGTCGATCGATCGATATTCTTGGGTCGATCGATCGAATTATCAATTATTGGCCTACAATTTTCTACAATTTTTCCCTACATTTTCTTCAAATCTATTCATCAAACCCTCCATTTCAGTGTCCTAAACTCCCAAAAAAATATACTAAATGTTACACTAACTCATATAGATGATTTCCATCATACAAGAAACATTAAATCATCAAGATTGATCAAATAATCAACTAAATTCCAATTAAATTCTCAAGAACCCTAATTTATGGTTTTTCTTCAAGAACATGAATAAAACTCTAATTTCTTTACATGTCCATTCTCAGAATATAATAAATTTCATTTTTCCATATCAGTGATTCAATCCTAACCATGAATCCTACCCAGAATATGATTTAATCCACAAAATTGTCCTCTACATGCATGAAATTTAACCTTTAATGATATTCTAATAACGTGGATATTTTGTCTACTTTAATTTAAGCAAGAACAATACTTGCCTTACAATAGTAGGTGTGATCCTTTTATGATGAAGGGTATGGTTATGTTCATTGTCTTTTGATCTACGATCTGGGGGTGTTGATTTTAAAAGAGTAACTATGGGTAGTTTTTGGCTTGGAATCTCTTCTCCTTCCTCCTCTAATGGCCTCTATTGTTTTTGTGTTTGATAACCCTAGAATACCTAACCCTAGAAGCTAATAGCCTTATGAAATTCGTAGGTTTAATTATAAGGACATGTTATATAAATGTCCAGGGTAGTATCTTGGCATTTCTATTTTATCCTAGATTCTAGAATATATGTCATATACAACTATAGTCGGCTCGTCTTAGCGCGATCATATTTTGAGGGCCTCAATCTAAATTTTGTGTTTCACGTGTCCATCATCGTGTGTCATTTCCATTGTCTTTAATCGTGTGTTCATTGCAACGTTTTCCAAGTCATAAGGGGTCATATTCAGAAGCTGCTTAAAATTGAATACCGAACCGATCCGGTCCTGAAGAAAAACGAACTGATCCAGTGTCCTAAAAGTACACTATCCAAATTTAGATACTGGTTCAATACGTCCAGAATAAAAAATGAACCGATTCGGCTCTGCTAGAACCCACTGCCAAGTTTTAACAACCAAAACGATCTGATTAAAGAGAAAATCAAACAGATTCAGACAGCGAATCGATCCAATCGGATCGGTCCGATAAGACTCAAAAAAAATTCGACGTACAAATTTTTTACGTTCCTATAAATCCATCTTCGGGGATATTTTCGTTTAAGACTTTGGATGAAACATTTATCAGAAGTAATATATCAAGATTTCACCTTTTATCAGGCCCAAACCCTTTGAGATTCACAAACACTCAGATTTACATGTGTGAATCATTATAAACCTACATACCCACATATGTGGAGCATCTTGTGTTGAGAAAGGGTTCTCTAAACTGCTGACCTCGGAGCATCTTGCAGGAAGCTCTTGCTGACGACAATGAACCGGTGCCTGAGGGTCTTCGTTTGTCAAATTGTATTTATTTATGTATGTAAGTGTTTACAAATCATATTGAAATAAAAAGATTTTGCCCCTTTCGGGGATTTTTCCTCATTTGCTATGTGTAATTGAATATTTCATGATTTGAATGTGTTTATCTATTAATCAATCACCTTTAGATGCATGACCTAGGTATGTGTTTAAATCTGCATAATTAAAAATTGGATTTAACTAAATTTGTTTCTTTGGTTGAACAAGTAGCTCACTCTCAAATTGGTATCAGATTCTCTTACACAACTTTACCGTGTAATTTTTCGCAATTTTTTTTTATGAATATCAATTTATTAAAAATTGATGTCTTGAAAAGGCGTTGGTTCAAAGGAAAAATCATTTAGTAAAATTCCAGTTTTTGACGGGTCTAACTATGCATACTGGAAAGCCCGCATGAAATCCGCCCTTAAAGCCATTGATGAACATGTGTTGATTCTTATTGAAAATGGGTGAACACTTCCCACCGTCACTGTTGAAAATGTGACAACTTTAAAATTTGTAGCTCAATGGACAGAGGATGAATTTAAATGGCCCACGTATAATTCTAAAGGACTTAGTGCTATTTCAGGATCCGTAACTCCAGACGAGTTCAGACGAATAATGACTTGTAGTACGTCTAAAGAAGCATGGGACGTTCTACAACTTACCCATTAAGGAACTAATGTTGTTAAAGAGTCGAAATCGGAAAATTTAACAACTCAGTTTGAACCAATTACCATGTTGGAATCTGAATGCTTTAACGAATTTTGTGCTCGCTTATCTGATATAGTCAATACTAGTTTTAACCTTGGTGAACACATACCTAATGCTAGAGTTGTTAAAAAGATATTGTGTTCCTTGCTTAAGCACTTCATTCCCAAAGTCACAGTGTTAAATTCTTTAGGAAACTTTAACTCCCTTAAATTAGAAGAATTAGTAGGTGATCTTCAAACCTATGAAGTAGACATGTTTCCTAAAGTTGTTAAAGTAAAAGATAAAGGAATTTCACTAAGGCCCAAGCTAAAAAGAATTTTGAGTCAGCTAGGAGAAGGGTAGAATCATCTAAGCGGAGTGAGGAAAATACATCAGATTCAGATTTTGACTTCGATTTAGATGATTTGTCTTTTTTTGTCAAGAATTTTAAGAAATTTCTCAAGTTACAAAATAGTGGCAAGTTTAATGATAAAAAGAAAATTGAGAAAAATAAAAATTCTGAAAAAGAAAAAAAAGATACACCAAAGAGGAACGAAGAGAGATGATATGAGTGTGAGGTTAAGGGTAATAGAGATTTTGAGTGTGCTACAAGGCTGAACAGACTAGCCAAATAAAAAAACAAAGCTGTTTTTAATGCTACCCTGAGTGACGATAGCAAGGTCGAGTCGGTGGATTCAGGAGAAGAATCATCGCATGAGTGAAACTTCACTACATTCATGGCTAGCCAGGAAAGAGATTATGATGCACCTTATGACGATGAGGATGCCTCTTCACATGGAGACCTCGACACTGAGAGTGAGAGAGAGAATGCAGGGAGTGAGAGCGAGAGTGACCTTAGTTGTGCTTATGCTAATTTATATGGTGATTCTTTTAAAACCAAAAAGAGGAATAAAAGTTTAGTTCTTAGGATTGCAGTGTTAGAGAAAGAGTTAGGAGAGAAAAAGAGAGTGAGTCCTCCTTGTGCACAGCTTTGAAAGAGAGAGAGTATGTTTATGAAGAGAGAGAGAGAGAGAGAGAGAGAGAGAGAGAGAGAGAGAGAGACTATTTAGAGAGAGAGAGAGTTTATTTGGAGAGAGAGAGAGAGAGAGAGAGAGAGAGAGAGAGAGAGAGAGAGAGAGAGAGAGAGGGGGAGAGAAGTGCTTTAAGAAAGTCAAAGGGGATGTGACAAAGCAAGTGGCTAATCTGACGAGAGACCTCTGTGCATCCGAAGAGGCTCAAAATATTCTGGAATCCCTTGTTGCCCAGCTCACTCGTGATCTTGAAAGAGCAAGGGAAGTCAAGGTTCAAATCGAGGATAGATTTGGAAAGATGGGAAAGATGTTCCTCACCCCTGCTTTGGGATTTGGCGAGAGGATGAGAATTAGGTTTGATGGTGCGTCCACTTCTCAAATTGCACCTAGAATAGTTTCTGAGTGTACGACAAATTCGTATGGTCATCCACCAAAACCCAAGAAAGTTGTTCAGCCAAGAAAAGAAAACCGAGGTAGGCCTCAGACTGTGTACTTTTGTACTTATTATAAGAGGAAAGGTCACCTGAGAGAGTATTGTTATAGTTTGGGCCGGACAGGATGTAATTATGCTCTATTACACCCCACGAGTAATCTCACGAGATTGAGAGAGCAGGTTGAGTTTTTAGTCGCTACTTCCGAGAGTTTAATGGGAGAATTCCAACGGTTGTCCAGACCATCTGTGAATACTACGAACTTCGTGACTAGAACCACCAACATCAACGGCAAACAAAAGGTTACCTCCTCTGGGTACCTAAGAATGGAAACAAATCTCTTGTTACTCATGTCTCTCTAAAAGCTCATAATACCTCAGAGTGGTATTTTGATAGTGGGTGTTTTAGACACATGATGGGTGACATCCCATTTTTTACCTCCTTAGTGGATCGTAAAGAAGGTACATTCACTTTTGGTGATGGGAGCGGGTTTAGCATTCTAGGATGAGGTATTATAGAGATACCAGGGTTTCCTAAGATATAGAATGTGTTGTACGTCAAAGGTTTAAAGGCTAACCTTCTCAGCATCAGCCAGTTGTGCGACGCTGACTTTGTAGTTAAGTTTGATCAGGATGCTTGTAATGTGTATGATCAAGTCAGTAAACTTGTATTGCAATGCGTGAGGATAAAAGATAAATGCTATGGGATAGTGCCCAATTCCTCGTTTGTCTGCAACAGCACCACGATCACCCCTATGGATCTGTGGCATCAACGTCTAGGTCATATGAACTTTAGAGATTTAGATCATCTTTTTAAAAAGGACATAATATATGGATTACCATCTCTTGGAAGACCAAGTTCCACAGTTTGTGGACCCTGTCAGTTGGGAAATCAAATATGTAGTTTCCATAGGAAGTTGAACTCCACTACCACCTCTAGAGTACTTGAATTGATTCATATAGATCTTATAGGTACTACTTGTACAGAGAGTTTGGGTGGTAAGAGGTAAATCCACGTGATGGTGGATGATTTCTCTAGGTATTCTATCATAGGTTTTCTGAGAGAGAAATCAGATGTTATTGAGTTTTTGACGACCAAGTGTCGTGTCCTGTAAAACCAACACGGTGTCACTATCAATAGAATGCATAGTGACAACGACACTGAATTCAAAGAGAAAAAAGTAGATCTTTACTTTGATAGCCTTGGGATCAAACATGAATTGTCGGTCGTAAAGACACCTCAGCAAAATGGGAATATTTAGAGAAAAATTGGACGATTCAGGAAATGGATTTATCTATGCTTCTTGGTCGTAAAGTTTCTGAAATATTTTGGGTAGAGGCGGTGTCTACCGCATGCCATACGGTGAATAGGGTTTACTTGCGTCCACACACTCTTCAGACTCCTTATGAATTGTGGACTTGAAATAAGCCCAACCTAGCATATTTTTGTGGCTTTGGGAGTAAATGCTACATCATACGGGATAGAGAGAAACTAGGAAAGTTCAACTCCCACAGCGATGAGGGAATATTGTTAAGATATTCATCAAACATTAGAGCATACCGAGTTTTTAACCTGGGCAGCTCTAAGGTTATAGAGTCAATAAACGTCACCGTACAAGATGACGAACCTCCAGCGTTAATTGACCCCAGCCACTTATGTGAGGATGACGTACTTCCTATTGATCATCCTAATATGCCTCCCACACCTAGGGTGGACCCTACTCCTGTATTAGGAGACACACCCACTTGGGTTCACAAGAGTCATGACCCTACTACCATTTTAGGAGATCCCACCCTAGGGGTAAAGACCCGTGCTCAGCTAGAGAATGTTGTTATACATGTCTACTACACGTTCAAAGTCGAGCCCAAGAATCATAAATAAACACTCAAAGATGTGTGAAACCCTGCCCAATTAAATAACGGGTGATCAATTTAAAAACAGAATGTTTGGTTGGTTTAATCTTATCATCATTTTTGAAAACTTTTTAACATATTAATCACCTAATATAAAATTAAGCTAGGTGTCAAAACATTTCCAATTTTAGTAAAACGAAGTAAAACCATTCTCATTCAACCTTAAAATATAAACCATTCACCACACATAGGAATATATAAATACTGAACAAGAATCAAGTACAAAAATAAATAAGACTGGGTAAGACCTCCCAGTTCAAAACTCCAAACCATAAAGTAAATCGAATACAACATCTCTGATGAAGGACTAGAAGTGGGTGACACATGCCCTAGATAAGAAATCTATATGGAACTGAATGGAAGAGATATATGTGTCTACTGCAAGGACCTATAGCTTCCACACCAGCGGCTGCACGTCTGACACTCCAAATCTCTAAATATGGTGCCCCTGTGGTTGTGCACCTGATATAATACATATATATATATATATATAGCAAAAGAGAGAAGAGATACAAGAAACGGGTCAGAGCCCAAGGTGTAAAAAAATGATTTAGCAAGTATTTAAAACAGGTTCTTAAAACAAGTCTTATACGCCTAACGTACATGAGTTTCTCACCTCTCATGTATTGTGCACGCCTAACGTACATCTAATCTCCCCCTAGTTATACCACCCACTAGCCAGAAACCATAGTAATACTAACTATTCTCACTAGTAGTATTCCCGTATCGCCCATACAATACGCTATAGTTTATCTCACCTACTAAGTTTCATTATTCACCATTCGAAGGGTTAATCTTTTATCCACTAAAACTATTTGATTTCTCATTTCCACTTTATTTACCAGTTTCACAAAGTAGAAAGTTCCCAAAGTACACTCATACATATGTATAGTCTTATCATCCCTATATATACACAAATCCTGCACCCTTACGTTAAGACCATTTGGCTCATTATAATAATTATTATTATTACCATGTCTGCAAATTTCAAAACATTTCACACAGTAGAAATATTTACAAGTTCATGTATATATATATATATATATAGTAACATCATCCCTATACATATATATATACTAATCCTGCACCCCCGGGTTAAGACCCATTAGTGCACCAATCAAGAAAATCCTGCATCCCCGGGTTAGCACCCATTAATGCACCTATCAAGAGAATCCTGCATCCCCGGGTTAACACGCATTAATGCACCTATCAATAATAATCCGTCACCTCGGGGTTATCACCCATTAGTGCTCCTATCAATAATATTCGTGTACCCCAGGTTATCACCCATTAGTACACTTAACAATAGAGTTTCTGCACCCCCGAGTTATCACTCATTAGTGCGCTCAATTATAAGATTCTTGCACCCCCGAGTTATCACCCATTAGTGCTCTTAACAATAATATCACATAATAGGCATACACACATCCTATTATAATTTATATGTATTCCTCCAACGTACATATATACTTCTCATATGTATTTTAATCTCAACACTACGTATAGTATAAATATTTAGATTACTATCTCTCTCGTAATCTCCAAGGTATATTCTCTCTATACCAAAATAATTAAAGTATTAATTCTCACATACTTTTCCCAAAATTCTGTCTTGTTTAAGTTTACTATCAAACAGTCTCTCTCACTCCAATAAACCGGTAAACTCAAAATTGGACTCTAAGAAAATTCCAAAAATTTAACCTGTCGCTCGAACCAGATGGCATGTCGTTTGAACAACTGCCACGTGTCGCTCGAGCGACTTCACGCGAGATGCCATCTCACTCGAACAACTTCGAGTGACTTCGCGCGAGATTGCATTGTTCGTCTTCCTGCCCAGATTTTTAGCGTTTTTCACCATTTTTGAACCTACAAACCTCTAAGATTCAACACCAACACCTCATCATCAATACCCATCAACACATAACGGATTATAACTTATTTCTAACATCCTAAGATCCGTAATTCGTCATTAATCACCATAATTATATAAAACCCCCAAATTAATTCACATGAACCCTAGTTTCCAAAATTTCAATTAAAGAACTTAATCAACACAGATTCGTTCATCGATATATGATTCAATTTCATAGTTTATCCTCTACCTACATGAAGGAACATCAACAACTAATTCGCCCAGTCTCTATTCATCATTTAAACTCCAATTTTCACCCAATTAACATGTAAATCAATGATTAATTTCACCTACTCTAACATGAGTATGATTATTGCTAAAGAAAGCAAGTAATAAACAATTGCCTTAAATCGAAGGTCTGAATCCTTTGGTGATGTTGGTATAGACGCGTTCGTCTCTTCGCGATCTACGCGTTGGTGGTCACGGTTGTGCAAGGTGAGGATAATTTGGCCTTCCCTCTTGGAATTTGGTTCTCCTTCACACCCTCTATGGCTGTGCTTTACTTTCTGTGTCTCCCAGCCCTAAAGGAATTTTCTTGGCTGATAAATTAACTCCCAATTTTCGTCCATTAATTAAACCCAAAAATACAATTTACCATGATGCTCTCTTGGGATGCCGGTTAGGCCTAAAATTGCCCCGGGACCGAAACTAAACACCCGGGTATACTATTTTGACTATCTCGACCCTCTCAGACTCAACGGCGCACTCGAAATGGCCATATGAGTTACTAAAAATAATTTCTCTTTTTATCCCAATCAATCTGTCCCGACACGACTCACACGCGCGTCAGACTTAAGTTACCAAACTATCGTATTTCCCACTTCCGACAATTTATCAAATATCATAATTCCATATTACATATCACATAGTAATATTTAATAGTTCACAACAACAAGTATTAACCCTTGGCATGCTAGTTATTAATTATATTAATCCGGATTAATAACAAATTAATTTCTCGCATTTTTATTCAATTAATCAAACAAAAATAATTAAACACATAATTATTTAAATCATCAAAAATACGGAGTGTTACATACTTCCCCCCTAACAACGGAATTTCGTCCTGAAATTCGGAAAAAGTATTAGGTACAGACAACGCTGTAAAAATATTTTGCATCGTACCCTTGTGCTCCCAAGTAAGCTACTCCGTACCACCCATATAGTACGCTATCAAATACCCGTAATAATGAACACTTCACATGTGTTTGTTTTAAACTCCAGGTCACCCTGTCATATAGGCTCTTGCCCAAGACTTTCCTCTTAAGTTTCACTACTTAAACTTTATTTTAGATATTCACTACCTAGTCTTCTACTATTTGCACTTTAGTAGATTTATCCTCTTTTGAGATACATATGACTCCGTCTCGTGTCGTTCATACAAGTAAATTGGTTGTGCAATATATATTTCACACACAATATACAATAATATTAATTCCTCTCCAATATTTGTAATCATAACTGGTCCCCCACCTTTAACTATCAAGTAGGACAACCATAAAGTTTACCGTCCCATACCTCTACTGACAATCTGCCCAAATGGGAACTCATAGGAGTTATTGAACACAACTCCACTAGTGGAAGGTACTACTCTCGTGCTCCCCGAAGATTTAAGGGTGCACATAAAATTTGCTCTCCCGCATCCGATTACACCACTTGTCCTGCCCATCCCTCTATGGGTATTAGGTCATACTCAATGGCATTTTAGTACCTATAATCTCACCATCTCAGCTACATGAGAATATCCTTGGGGATACTCTCCCATTCTCTAGTGGAAGAAGCCCCTACTGGTTTAAAATTGTTCACCCTTTTTTCTAACAGTCAGGTGATCCACTGCAAGACTATCCTTGCGATATTACTCTACATTAAACCTATCACCACTGTTATTTGTATCCTGATACATTTTGTACTCTCCTAAATAAATTTTAGTTTATCTTGAAACCTAATTCTCTGACAAATCTTAGTGAATAGGCTTCGGCTTACCCGACTACATGTTATCGAATTCACATGCTAATAAAAATTCACTGCCTGATCCAATCACCTAGGGCGCCCCTACACCCTATTCCTCGTGCATCATAATACAAATGACATGAAGTTTTCCTACTTCAATTCTTCCACACTGTGTATGCTGATGTAGTAGGGGTGCACTCAACCACCCCACTAGTCATAACTTATTCAATCCTTGAATGGCATCATTTCTCTATTCCAAATGATACTAAGGCTATGTGACTCTATTGGCCTTAAGTTATAAAAGAATTATCAACTCCCGATTATATTCCTTTATAGGTACAATAACCAACGTGCAAAATTTATGTATTATCGACCAAAATTATCTCCAACTCCCAACATTCGATAATTTCATGCGTGGGATGTCTCGCAAAGAAAAATCTAAACAAGGACCCCCCCCCCCCCCGATACACTACAATCTAACCTAGTCGGTTGTCGAGATCCCTAAGACCCTCAATCCATACTATGTACCTCTCTACAATCTCCGTATGTTGACATAAGAGTTTTCTCATCCACTCTCATGTCCCTAACATAACATGAAGCATGGAGCTCTCACTATCTCAGGTACTCAGCGTTATATATATATAACGAGCTCTATTTCTCTGCTCAAAGAAAAAACATAATGCATCCTGAGTCTCCTCAATAAAATAAGTTCCTACGCACCGGAATCATCACATATAACTAGAAAACATACTTGCTGAGGATAAAAAATTTCATATATTCATATATCAGGACCCAGCCCTATTTCAGGTGGCGCCACACAAAATAAAGATTTCTCCTCCCGGAGTATTCAGCACGGCAGTCGTCTTATCACTACATTTTTACTATCGTTTAACCATACGGTAATTAATCACTACACGTTACCATAATAAACTCTACTAAAGCTGACTCAATGCAGTAGTAAATTATAACAACAAAAAATATTCTTAGGGCCCACCCGGTTCACTCACGGGCAGCATCAAAATGCCTTGCTAACAATGAGAAATTCGTTTGTAACAAGACTGTTAAAACTACAGTTTCCCCACTCAACTCGATTCGCACACGAATTTTTAGGGTCTCCAATTTACACATCAGTTGTGACACACCCGTGTCACTAGAATTAATCCTTTACTCACATTGAAGAAGCAAAACCTCACCAGTCTCGCTAAATCACAGGGTTTCAGCACGTGGCTACCATCACGACCCATGAACATCGTCAATCGTTATACATCTTAGGATTTCATCCAATAGTTGTCCCCTCTCATCATGGACAATTTATTCCATCATGTGGGTTTCATGCCCATTGGTGAAACGTTGGCCCAAACTCTCTAGGCCTCAATTATGGCTTTACTGAACTCCCGTTTAAATCCCGAGCCCCGTCGATCCTAGCATACTGTATGCTACTATTAACGAGGACTCTTTTGGTCCAGCCTGAACCCATCACTCTCGGGTTATAAACTTCATGGGCCTAATTCTCTTGACCCCAAATTCCTTTGTTGGAAGTATTATTCCTCCAGTTGTTATGCCTAACTGGCATGATTTACTATTTCAAATCTTTTCGGTCTCACTTCTCAATTGTGGACACATTCAACACTTGTAGTTCTACATCCTTCACATAGGGAAACTTCACGAGCCATTTCCCCTTCACTGGTCCCACTGACCATTTTGGAAATGTCCTTCTCTCGGACCGAGTAGTCTTAACTTACTGGCTACGCATTTTGGAACTATGGTTGGCCTCCACGGCCCTAATTGACTTCATAGTCACTTTGTAGGAATTTAATCAACTTAAAATCATTTAACCGAGTTCCCCATTGGGTATACTCTCATGTGGGGTTTCACTAACACCGTTAAGTTCAGTTTTGCTTTTTGGTCAGATTCTCTAACCTTTTTGGCTTGCTTCTTTTGGAAAGAACATAATAACATAATAACTAATCTTCTCCGCATTTTCACCGATGGGTTTTCAAAAGATTCCTTCTAATTTCCCCCTTATTAACTATGCTAGGTGGTCCTAAAATCACTCCACCATTATCTACGACTGTGTCTTCGGAACCCATTGTTCTCGAGTGATGATTTCTATTATCACTTGCTTAAGTAATCCTCATGGTAATTTTTGTCACGATCACTCTTTCCCGATTACTCTATGTCTTCTGTTGGACTTCTTCTCCTTCAGTCCTTCCTACGGCCCTCGCTGGTCATCCCATATTGTTCGGTGCTCGAAGCACACACGATTTTATATAATGAGTTTCCTCCATTATGATTCATAGCAGGAGAATGTAAGTCGCATACGTAAGGGAACACAACAATCCTATTATAAGGCTATACACCAAAGAACGCTACACTGAAACGTAATAAGTCGCACAGATCCTAAAAGACACTAGAACATGATGTTCTGATACCACCTGTGACACCCAGCCCAATTCAATAAAGGGTGATCAATCCTATACCAATTTAAAAATAGAATGCTCAGTTGGTTCATTCTTAGCATCACTGTCGAAAACTTTTTAACATATTAATCACCTAATATAAAATTAAGCTAGGTGTCAAAACATTTCCAATTTTAGTAAAACCATGTAAAACCATTTTCATTCAACCTTAAATATAAACCATTCACCACACATAGGAATATATAAATACTGAACATGAATCAAGTACTAAAATAAATAAGACTGGGTAAGAGCTCCCAGTTCAAAACTCCAAACCATAAAGTAAATCGAATCCAACATCTCTGATGAAGGACTAGAAGTGGGTGACACATGCCCTAGATAAGAAGTCTAGATGGAACTGAATGAAAGAGATAGATGCATCTACTGCAAGGACCTACAGCTTCCACTCCAGTTGCAGCACATCTGACACTCTAAATCTCTAAATCTGGTGTCTATGTGGCTGATCACCTGATATAATACATATATATAGCAAACGAGAGAAGAGATATAAGAAACGGGTCAGAGCCTGAGGTGTAAAAAAATGATTCAGCAAGTATTTAAAACTGGTTCTTAAAACAACTCTTATACGCATGTTAGTTATCGAACTCTCACAAGAGTTTCTTACCTCTCATATATTGTGCATGCCTAACGTAAATCTAATCTCCCCCTAGTTACACCACCTAGCCTAACTAGTCAGAAACCATACTAATACTAACTATGCTCACTATTAGTATTCTCGTATCGCCCATACAATACGCTATAGTTTATTACATCTAATAAGTTTCATTATTCACCGTTCGAAGGGTTAATCTTTTATCCACTAAGATTATTTTATTTCTCATTTCCACTTTATTTACCAGTTTCACAAAGTAGAAAGTTCTCAAAGTACACTCATACATATTTATAGTCTCATCATCCATATCTATACACTAATCCTTCACCCTTAGGTGAAGACCACTTGGCGCAATGTAATGATTATTATTATTACCAAGTCTATAAGTTTCACATAGTAGAAATATTTACAAGTTCATATATATAAAATATATATATACTAATCGTGCACCCCCGGGCTAAGACCCATTAGTGCACCTATCAAGAAAATCCTACATCCCCGGGTTAGCACCCATTAATTCACCTATCAAGAGAAACTTGCATCCCCGGGTTAACACTCATTAATGCACCTATCAAGAGAATCCTTCATCCCCGGGTTAACACCCATTAATGCACCTATCAATAATAATCCAGTACCCCCAGGTTATCACCCATTAGTGTGCCTATCAATAATATTCTTGTACCCCCGGGTTATCACCCACTAGTACACTTCACAATAGATTTTCTGCACCCCCGAGTTCTCACTCATTAGTGCGCTCAATTATAAGATTCTTGCACCCCCGGGTTATCACCCATTAGTGATCTTAACAATAATATCACATAATAGGCATACACACATCCTATTATAATTTATAGGTATTCCTCTAACCTACATATATGCCTCTCATACGTATTTTAATCTCAACGCTACGTATAGTATAAATATTTAGATTACTATATCTCTCATAACCTCCAAGGTATATTCTCTCTATACCGAAATAATTAAAGTATTAATTCTCACATACTTTTTCCAAAATTCTGTCTTGTTTAAGTTTACTATCGGACAGTTTCTCTCACTCCAATAAACCGGTAAACTCAAAATTGGACTCTAAGAAAATTCCCAGAAATTCACCCTGTTGCTCGAACCAGATGGCAAGTCGTTTGAATGACTGTCACGTGTCACTCGAGCGACTTTGCACGAGATGCCATCTCGCTCGAGCGACTTCGATCGAGATTGCACTGTTCGTCTTCCTGCCCAGATTTTCAGCATTTTTCACCATTTTTGAACCTACAAACCTCTAAGATTCAACACCCAACACCTCATCATCAATTCCCATCAACACATAACGAATTATAAGTCATTCATAACATCTTAGGATCCATAATTCGTCATTTATCATCATAATTATATAAAACCCCCAAATTAATTCACATGAACCCTAGTTTCCAAAATTTCAATTAAAGAACCTAATCAACCCAGATTCGTTCATAAATATATGATTCAATTTCATAGTTTATCCTCTACCTACATGAAAGAACATCAACAACTAATTAGCCCAGTCTCTATTCATCATTTAAACTCTAATTTTCACCCAATTAACATGTAAATCAATGATTAATTTCACCTACTCTAACATGACTATGATTATTGCTAAAGAAAGCAAGTAATAAAACATTTCCTTAAATCAAAGGTCTGAATCCTTTGGTGATGTTGGTATAGACGCATTCCTCTCTTCTCGATCTACGCATTGGTGGTCACGGTTGTGCAAGGTGAGGATAATTTGGCCTTCCCTCTTGGAATTTGGTTCTCCCTCACACCCTCTATGGCCGTTCTTTACTTTCTGTGTCTCTCAACTGTAAAGGAATTTTCTTGGTTGATAAATTAACTCCCAATTTTCGTCCATTAATTAAACCCAAAAATATAATTTACCATAATGCCCTCTTGGGACGCGGGTTAAGCCTAAAATTGCCCCGAGACCCAAACTAAACACTCGAGTATACTATTTTGATTATCTCGACCCTTCTGAACTCAACGGCACACTCAAAATGACCATACGAGTTAATAAAAATATTTTTTCTTTGTATCCCAATCAATCAGTCCCGACACGACTCACACGCGCGTCAGACTTAAGTTACCAAACTGTCGTATTTTTCACTTTCGGCAATTTATCAAATATCATAATTCCATATTACATATCACACAGTCATATTTAATAGTTCACAACAACAAGTATTAACCCTTGGCATGCTAGTTAATAATTATTTTAATTCGAATTAATAATAAATTAATTTCTCGCATTTTAATTCAATTAATCCAACAAAAATAATTGAACACATAATTATTTAAATCATCAAAAATATGGGGTGTTATAATATGAACATTGGATATCTCCAATGCAGGATGAGTTGCTTCAATTAAGAAAGAATGATGTCTGGGAACTTGTCCCCCGACCGAGCGAGACTAATGTGATTGGTAACAAGTGGATTTTCAAGAATAAAATGGATGAAAATGGTATTATTATCTTTAACAAGGCTTGATTGGTGGCTCAAGGATACACACAAATATAGGGTGTATACTTTGATGAGACATTTGCTCCTGTTGCGAGGCGTGATTTCGTCCGTTTACTATTGGCCATCACATGTCATCTGCATTTCAAGTCATACCAAATGGATGTCAAGAGTTACTTTCTGAATGGCATTCTACAGGAGGAGGTTTATACGGAACAACCAAAAGGGTTTGAATACCCTAAGCATCCTGAACAAGTCTACTATCTGAAGAAAACATTGTATGGTTTGAAGCAAGAACCTCATGCTTCGTACGAGCGAATTACTTCCTATCTCTTAGCTCGCGGCTTTAAAAAGGGGGAGTTGATATGACAATGTTCGTCAGGAGAAATGACGATGATATTTTGGTTACCCATGTCTATGTGGATGACATAGCCTTTGTATCCACTTACTTCCAGCATGCTCACCGCTTTGAGTAGGATATGAAGAGTGAGTTTGAGATGAGCATGGTAGGTAATCTTATAATCTTCATTGGTCTTCAGGTTCATCAGCTAGAGGATGGGATGTTCATCTCCCAATCCAAGTATTCTAGAGATCTAGTGAAGAATTTGGTTTGGACTCCGCTAATCATGCACGTACAGCCATGAGTACATCTACAAAGCTTAGTAAGGACAATTCAGGCAAGGACATTGAGCAAACCTTGTATCGGAGTATGATAGGCAGTGTTCTGTACCTGACTGCTCGTCATCCCGATGTCGCCTTTAGTATTGGAGTTTGTGCGCAATATCAGGCATCCCCCAAAGAGTCACACTTACTCTCTTTAAAATGTATTATTAAATACGTGAGTGGAACTCTTTCTTTTGGCATTTCGTATTCCTTTTATACCAATGACCATTTTTTGCCTATTCGGATGTCGACTGGGCTGGGAATGCAGATGGATGTAAGAGCACTTCTGGTGGGTGTTTCATTTTGGTTCTTCTCTTGTCTCTTGGCTGAGCAAGAAGAAAAACTCCATCTCATTATCCACTATTGAGGCTAAGTATATAGCAGTCGGGAGTTGTTGCACGCAACTTCTAAGGATGAAGCATATGCTGGAGGATTATGGGATATCACAGGACACCATGACCATTTCATGTGATAACATGAGCACGATACACATATTTTGCAATCATGTTCAGCACTCATGTACAAAGCACATTAGGATACGTGAGAACTTTATTCATGATCTTGTAGAAGAAAAGGTCTTATCCTTGAGTTTTGTGTCTACTGACCTTCAGTTAGCTGATATTATGATGAAACCTTTAGATGCCCTTAAATTTGAAAGTCTTAGGAAGTCTTTAGTAATTTTCACTGTTGACTGAGGGGTTGTTTCATGTTTAGAGTATGATGCATTTGTCCATGTTCATATCACCCGATTCCTATTTCTAGACTGTTTCATTTGTATCATTATGTAAATTGCATAATTTTTTTATTCGTTGAAAAAATACAAAAATATTTTTTTGTTATTTAAGAAAATATGAAAAGTTCAAAAATATTTTCGATTCTTTTTAAGAAAAATGAAAAGTCAAAAAGATTTTTGTAATTTTTTTGCACCTTTTATGGTTCGACATTTAGGATGGCCAAAGTCCCCACATCATCTCCATCCTTCTCGTGACACTTTGGTAGTGATTAGATATGCTACTTCATTTCATCATATTCTTTACAGTGTTTTAGTGCCATTAAGATGCGTTTAAGTGATATATTTCTACATGTTTGGCTCCTTATCTCCTTTATCACACTCGTGCACAAATCTGGTCGATTATTGTGCTTGTTTTATCTCATGTTGGTTAGTGTTTTCATCTCAATTCTACCTATATAATGAACAAAATGTGATAAAACTTGACAATTGAAGAGATGCATCTTATTTCATTTCCAATGAGAACTGTATGTAATAAAATTTTGACGAGCGAAAACGGGAAGAGGTCTACGAAAGAATAATATTATTTGCGAGAAATGCCTTCGTTTAAAAGAACCTTAAAAAATATGGCACTAATACAATTTTCCAAAGTCATTTAAAACATCCGCAAAATTGGTCCAACGTAGTTAGTTATATATGATCTTTTATATCCATGAGGGAGATTGGTTGGAAATTTTTTTAACGGTTTTGCACTTTCTGGAAAATTTCTTGAAAAAATATTAAATAGTTTTGGGTGTTATTGGTGTGAAAATCATGTTAGACTTTGATTTGGCGATTTGGTTAAGTCAATTTCAGTTAAATTCACATCTTTTACACATAAGGACGAGATTGAGTTCATTCGGTAGGACTATAAAATATTCCATCGTGTACATATGTCATGCTAGTATGCATTGATTGTCCTATTGAATTTGATCACATCCCTACAATTCCTCTTCCATTGACTTGGTGGTCTTAGTGTGCTTACCATGGTGTGATTCTGTGTTATATACTATGCAAGAAAAATTTTGAAAATTCAAAAAGAGAAACTGGTTCTTCGTGTGAAATTCTCTATTTGCATTTATTTATGTTCTTCTTATTTTTCTATTTGGGGACATCATAAAAAGGGGGAGAACGAATTATGGGGGAGCATGATTTATTGTTTTTTAATGATAATTGATATACTTATTGTTGCTTATCATTATATTTCAAACTGTTGCGCGTCACGGGTACTTGTTTCTCGCCTCATGTGTGTAGGTATCAAATTGAGGAATTTTTTTTCACATCCTGATGAGGACAAAGAAAATTTGATGGTTGGATTCATTCATTGAGTTTTTCCTATTTTTTGGGTTTACTGGAAATACTACATTGTATGCCTTCTGGTTCTTTTATGTTAGGAGATCATAATTCGAATTTTATTTTTATGTATGTAACGGCATAGACATAGGGGGAGATTTGTAAGGACATGTTCCATAGATGTCCCGGGTAGTATCTAGGTTTTATCCTAGATTCTAGAATATATGTTGTATACCTCTACAGTCGGCTCGTCTCAACACGATCATATTTCAACAGCCTCAATCCAAATTTTGCGTTTCACGTGTCCATCATCACCATCATCGTGCGCCATTGCATTATCTTCAATCGTGTGTTCGTCGTAATGATTTTTGGTTCATAAGGGGTCGTATTCATAAGCTTCTTAAAATTGAATACCGGACCGATCTGGTCCTGAAGAAAAACGAATCGATCCGTTGTCCTGAAAGTACACTGTCCAAATTTGGATACCGAAATGATCCGGCCAAAATAAAAAACGAATCGATCCGGCTCTGCCAAAACTCACTACCAAGTTTTAATAACCGGACCAATCCTATTAAAGAGAAAAATTAATCGATCTGGAGAGCAAACTGATCTGATGATCCTTTCCAGACCAGTCCAACGAGCCTAAAAAAAATCTAGCATATAAATTTTTTACGTTCCTACAAAATCCATCTTTGGGGATGTTTTCGTTTAACACTTTGGAGGAAACATTTATCAGACCTAATATATTAAGTTTTCACCTTTTATCAAGCCCAAACCCTTTGAGATTCTCAAACACTCAGATTTACATGAGTGAATCATTCTAAACCTACATACTCATATCTGTGGAGCATCTTGTGTTAAGAAAGGGTTCTCTACACTGCTGACCTTGGAGCATCCTGCGGGAAGCTCTTGCTGACGAGAACGAACTCGTGCATGAGGGTCTTCATTTGTCAAATTGTATTTCTCTATGTATGTAAGTGTTTAAAAATCATATTGAAATAAAAAGGTTTTGCCCCTTTCGGGGATCTTTCCTCCTTTGTTATGTGTGATTGAATATTGCATGATTTGAATGTGTTTATCTATTAATCAATCACCTTTAGATGCATGACCTAGGTGTGTGTTTAAATATGAATAATTAAAAACAGGATTTAATTAAATGGGTTTCTCTAGTTGAACAAATAGTGCACTCTCATTAATTACTCTAAAAATTAAAATGACTGAATTACCCTCTCGGGATGCCGATTTGGCCTAAAAGTACACCAAGTCCCAAACTAAACCCCCGGGTAGGCTTTTCTAATTATCTCGACCCTTTCGGACACTTTGGCACTCTCAAAATGACCATATGGGTGACTTAAAACTAAATTACTTTTTTTCTTCTTTCCTTAAATTGCATCTCGACACGACTGACACGCGCATCCGGACTTAATTACCATAGTTGTCGTATTATGCACTTTCAAAAAAATTTAATAAATTCATAATCACATATTACTTTAATCATTAAGTAATATTCAACATAATTCACATCAGTAAATACTAACTCTCGTCACGCTAGTAAATATCTATTTAAATTCGGATTAATTATAAACTAATTTCCCCATATTTAATCTAATTAATCCCATAATTAAAAATCATTTAATTATAGGGTATTAAACGACCATGGAAAAATGACGGTTGGTAGAGTAGCCCCGGGTCTCTTGTGGATGGTGGCAAATCCTTGGCATTTATCAATTTTTTTTTGCGACGAAAACATAGTCGGCCTTCATCGTTGGCTAATAATAGCCCTGCATTTCTATCCTTTGTGTTTATGATCTTCCAACCGAATAAGATCCACATAAGCCTTCATGTACCTATTTGATCAGGTCATTCACTTCATTTGGATGAACACAATGAAGTAAGGTGACAGTGTAGCCTCTTCTATACAGAACACCTTTTTCCAGAATATAACTGGTTGGTTTGTACCTCATCTTCTTACCTTTTTGTGGTCGGAGGGCAGTGATTCTCTTTCGACGTAGTCTATAATCGGATCCATCCAAGAAGGATCTAAATCCACAGATATTATAGTGATATATGTTTCATAAATGCATCTATGGGCAAGAATATCTACTAGGATTATTCACATGAGCTCTATCTGAGTCGTTGAGGCTAGCCGGGCGAAAGCATCTTCTTGGGCGTTATCCAACCTTCGAATCCCATCATCTTGACTGCAGGGAATAAAGACATGACCTCTATAGCTTTTTATGGTATCTTATCATTGTTTCTCCTTTAACTCCATAGATTTTCTACATCTAATTCATAATAAGTTAAGAATGTCTATGTACCAACACTTTCCAGCACCCAGTGATGAAGCTAATTCCAGCCCAGTAATCAATGCATCATATTCAACTTCATTATTGGATGCCTAAACTTGAAATATCAAAGAATATTCCACATCCAAGTTGTCTTAAGTTTTTATGATGAGGCCAGCTCCACTGCTAGTAGATCATGAGGATCCATCTACAAATAGTTTCCGGATTGGAGCATCATTAGAGAACTCTTCTTCTATTAGTACTCATTATATAAACATCTTCTTAATTTATTCCACTATTCATTGAATCCTTTTTTTAATAACCAATGACTCTGATTAATCGACCATAAATTCATTTTGCTGTTGAGCTAACCTCTCTTCCGAAGAAGTATGCTCGGCAGGCAAACTTGGATTATTGTGCACTTATCCATATGTGAACTCTACTATGAACTCTATCACCGCTTACCCTTTCAGTGTAATTCTGGGGTCATAAATAATTCCATACTCTCCCAGTTCAACTGCCCAAGACATTAACCTCCCGAACTTTTTAGGCTTGCCTAAATCTTATCGCAGAAGAAAATTTGTGTACACCATAATGGTATGGGCTTGAAAGTATGGCATCATTCTACTAGAATCTTTATTGAGTGTCAAAGTCAGATTCTCTAAGCGTGGATATCTTATTTTTGCTCCTTGAAATGATTTACTAGTATAGTACACATGCCTTTGAATTCCTCCCTCTAATCAAATCAAAGTCAGGCTAACAGCTAATTTCGAAACAGCTAAATAAAAGTACAATTTTTCTCCCAAAACTGATCGGGAGAAGAAAGGCAGAGATCCCAAATATTTTTTGGAGTGCAGGAAAGATTTTTGACATTCATCATTCCACTGAAAAGTCTTTTCATCATTCTTATTCTTAACCATGACCACATTAGCCAACCAATTGGGGTATTTGACATCCTCTATAAACCGTGCTTGCTATAACTTCTCTATTTCTTCCTGGATTGCCATATTCTTCCCGGGACTAAAAACCTAGCGTATTTCCTCGATTTTCTTGGAATGTGGAGAAATTTTTAGCTCATGGAAACTGAAATGTGGATCAATCCCTGGCATATCCTCGTGGCTCCATGCGAACACATTCTTCCTTTCTTTAAGGAATGTAATCAATTCTTGTTTGAGATAAGGAGTCAACCTCAAATCGATATGAGTGGTTCTTTTTGGCTTTTCATCGTTCAACACCATTTTTTTTATTTTTTTCATGACTTGTACTTTCACCAACTCTTCTTCTTACCGAGGATCCAAAATTTCAATATGGAAAGTAGTTATGCCCTTTACCTGTACTTCCTGTTGGTGAGACGAAGTGTAGTAACATTCCCTGGCTTTCATCTGGTTACCATTCAAAATACCTACTCCATAATTTGTAGGAAATTTTATGCGTTGATGCATAATAGATGTCATGGCTTCTAGATGCTTCATTCTCACTCTATCGAGGATAATATTGTACGTTGATGGGACATTTTTATCTAACATAAAGAAATGGATTATATTCTTCCTACTTTCTATCCATGTGCCGACCAACACTTCTAGCTTGATGGTTCCCAATGGGTATACATTTTCTCCTGATAATCCTATGAGAGGCATGCGATACGTTTCTAGCTTACTGTCTCGTAGCCTTAGGCTACCAAAATAGTTGTAAAACATAATGTCGGCAGAACTCCCACTGTCAACCAATATTCTTAAAACTCTATCACGATGAACCCTACAGGTGATAACTATCGAATCATCATGATGATAGAGCACCCCACTCAAATCATTTATGGAGAATTCGATCACCAATTTGTCTTTGTTGACCTTCCTTAGTCGACCATCTGTGCACTCAGACATATCAATTTGTCTGATAGATGGGCAAGCCATGGCTTCGTTCAAATAAGATTTCCTTTTGTAATCTCTTCTCCACCTCTAGCATATCCTACTGTGATGAAATGATAAACAAACAAATCATGCCTACTTCCATTAAAGGTTCATCGGGCTTCTTTCGTAAGTCAGGATCATCTTTAAAATTGTTGTTACGTGTTATTTTGGTGTCATCCTTTCCTCGACTGGGGATTCAGACCTTCTTTGATCATCTCAACTTCCATTCTTCAAGGCGATGCAGCTATCTGTGGTGTGTCCATGATCCTTGTGAAAATCATAGTACTTGGATATATTCCTCCTATTGGTAGGAAATCTCAACTTTCCAGGCCAATTCAAATCTCAGTTTCCCTTGATTTCCTCCAGGATGTGGTGGAAACCTTTAGTGAGTGATGTATACTCATCATACTTCTTGATCTGATCAAACTTTTTTCTCTTTTTAATCCTTCTTGAATTAATTGGAATTATTTTTTTTACTTTCACCCTTTGTCTTGAGAACTTCCTTAGCATTCATAACCTTCTCCACATTCATTATCTTTCTAGTCCTAACAATTAATTCCGTCATGGTTTTTGGTGATTTTTTTGCTAAAGTATAGTAAAGATATTTGGTGAGGAATCCACTCATAAGTGTTGCAATGGATTTCTTCTCCTCATAATCTACCACCTCTAGTTTCTCATTGTCGGGAGTCCCAAACGGTCAAAAGTAGATTACCTACTAAGCATTTCCAATACTCTTAGCCTCTCATTAGAAAAAGATCTACCATCATAGTAATTCGTTTATCGGAAGGAGGATGTTGCTCTAGGACGATATGATCTGTTATGAGAAGACCTGGAATGATGCTCCTCTCATTCCTAGTTGGTGGAGGTGACATATCTCTCTTGGAATTGGAGTATTTGTCTTACATCATGTGAGCCAATTTCCTAACTGAAACTTGCATGGCTTCCTATCCTCTAGTTAAGTTAGGCAATATTCCTTCAAGATATTTCCCACTAGGGGGCAGAGGGATTTTGATTGTTAGATGCAGTTGCTAGACTGCTTTCAGGAAGAGTAGTCATTCTTCACATAATGGGATAAAAATAATAAACAAGAGTATATAATGATAACGATCAGTCGTTCCCCCAGACGACGTCAATATGTTGATGTCTAAACTTGGATGTAGTCTGGATTTATAATAACTGGTAAAATATGATAAGCAATCTAATCAAACACATAAGAGATAAAAAATTTAAAGTGGTTCAGCTGTGAAGAAAGCCTACGTCCACTATTGGTATTGTTTTGGTTGTTACAATAGCTCAGTATAGTGTGCTTATGATTGAATGAATCTTCCCTTGAGCTATGGGAGATTATGTATTTATATTGGTCTGAAACACTAGAGAAAAAATGCCTTTATATCTCCAACCATTCACATTTGTATATAATAAATGAGACTCTTAAAATTCGGTGTTGGTCGCCCTTCCATCCGAGTAACTTTTGCTATTCCTGATGGGTCATATTTTGGTGTTGGTTGGCATTCCATCCGACTAGGTGTCTCCGATTCCGATCAAGATAGCTGAGTTACCACATAGGATGATAGTTGTCTAGTGTTAATTGGTCCACGTAAAGGACTAAATTTTACATACAACAAGTAGTTTGAGCACTTGTTTATAAAAAAAATTACACAAAAAATTGAAAAAAACATTTTCTGGACATTTTGAGAATCGTTTTTAAGTACGTAGTCCAAAAAAAATTATTTCTAGTAGTAATTTTGCTATTTCCAGAATATAATAAAAAAAACTTGATTCATAAGTGTGCTTGGTTATTTTTGTTTTGTGTTAAATATAATACTACTGCGTGTGTCGTGTTAATTTTTTTCTGTGTCACACTTTACGTTTGGTGTAGTTTCTTTTGTATTTTTTTAGAAGCAAATTTAAAAAAACAGAAAAAAAATTGGGCAAAAATGAAGAAAAATTCGAAAAAATGTGCAACAGTGAGCGAACGAGAGAAAAACTTGTGCAATATTTCCACGAGCACAAGGAACTCTCGGAGATGACTGAAATGTAGGAAACATTTCCCTCTGATTGACATCGACTTAAACTTCGGCTCGACGTAAACAAGTGACCGTAAGAAGTCCATGCCAAAGGTACGTTTTTGTGTGCACCTACGTGGTTTAAATTCATATTTAATTTAAAACATTGCATAAATTGACTTAAGGGAAAAATTGTGTTCAAGATAAGGTGGGGATTTCATCACCTTTCCTCGGCCCAAAAATTGCTAACTAACTCAACATTTTCATATCCGGAGACATCACGTTTAATTTAAAATCAAGTAGACATTAGCCTTGGGATATCACTTAGCTCATAGGAAACCTATCAACTAGTTTAGAATTAAAAGTTAATCCAACGCGAACATATCCAATCGATTTCAATTCACCTTGTCTAGGATTGGTGGTTTTTAATGAGTCTTCATACAGACCACCTACCTGGAGGAAAAAATGGGATTTGAGGGAATAACTGTAGTTAGTCGTCTTTTAAATTTGGGGACCCCAGTTGTTGTCGATTAATCTCAAGAAAACTATATTTTAAAATTAAAATTTCCCTCACCTAAATTAGATAATTCAATATGCTTTGTGTTAGCTAGGAATTACATGGTTTGAGTAAAATTATCTGTTTTTAATTTTCTTAAAAAAATAAGAAAAAAAAGAGAAAAAATTGGAGTGAGCTAAGTGTGCGAAGTTGGTTTCGAGATCATACCAGTCATTTGTCGAGTGTGGAGTCTAGCATTCCATTAACTTACGTAGGTAGATTTTTTATATTCACCGAAATGGGAGATAAATTAGCACCACGCGCCCTTAAAGATTACCTCTATTCGACTAGGTGTAGTCAGCCTTCATGCATACATCTACCCGATCACAACACGAACATTTTTTTATTCCATCCGGGAAGAATCCAAATGTTGCCCGTGTTTCAAGGTACCAAAAAGCAGGATCCCTGACTTCATGTTCGAGAATATATGTGGGACCATCAAGTACCAACAACACACCGACTAGATTGTTAAACTCAAATTGTTCCCATTCTCATTGGAAAACAAATCCACGAGTTTGTTTAACTCATAAAAACCTGAATCCGTTACCACTTGGAACTAAGTGAGTGTCGGATTCCTGTAAATATACTTTCCCAACCAAAAGACGGCGTCGATACGTCACCCCATCAATAAATTTATCTAAAAGGATGGAGAAGTCTTGTGGATGTATTTAGAGCGATTCAAGGACTTGATACTGCAATGTCCTCGCCATGGGATTAAGATGGGATGCCAAGTCCAAATTTTGTATGAGGGGTTCGATTGTAATACTCGAACTATGATTGAATCACAATGTAACGGTTATTTTATTGACAAAGGTGAGGTCGACGTGTTATTATTCCTAGAAGCCATAATTAAAAATTTCTAGTGATGGGCACCTAATAGAGAATCTAGGTCCACCTCATCCAATGAGGATTTCGCTCACCAAGTCGAAAAAATTTATGATTTAAATGTCAAAGTAGCCACATCGTCCTGACATTTAGAAGCTTTAGAGATGAGAAAAGAGCGAAATCGAAAGGCACCCACGGTCGTACAATATGTAGGTTCATTTATGTGTATACTTTGTGACGCATTTGACCACTTAGTTGAGAATTATACTGGCCTTTCGAGCCACAAGGCACTCACTGAGAAAGCCAATGCCCTCTACCAAAATAGGCCAAAGTATGATCCATATTCCAATGCGTACAATCTGGGGTGGCGAGACCACCCCAATTTTTCATGGTCCAAGGGTCAATACTAAGAAAATGGAGGTAAATCTTCCAGTAACCCACCTCCAGGTTTCCAAAAGAACGCTCCCGAACCAACGCATCCTTCATCCCAAAAGATCCAAGCTTTAGAGGATACGTTGCATTTGGTTGCTCAAAGTACCGTCCAACTCCAGCAATCAACTCAAAGTGTCCTCCAATCCACCCAACAGAGATTGCATGAGAACACTCAATCTATAGACAAACTTTAGGTTCAAATGAGTCAACTAGCGAACTCGTTGAGTGAGAGAAATAAAGGAACATTCCCGAGTCAACCCAAGCCTAATCTTAAAGGGAACATGCCTATAGGTTAATATTTTGTTCAAGACAACGTCAATTCATTACAAACTCAAGAGGATGTCAAAACCATCATCATGCTTAGGTCCGGTAAGGAAGTAGAGAAAAACGTTTCACCACCCACTGAGAGTGAATCCGTTAAATGTAAGGAGAAAAAAGATCCACTCATGGATCCAACTTCCTCCTAACCCTCATCTTCCAACCCATTTGTGGAGACATATGTTCCAAAAGCTCCATTTCCGCAATGTTTGGTTCCCCAAAAGAAAAAGGCACAAGTTGACAAAATGTTGAAAGTATTCAAGAAAGTACAAATCAATATCCCACCACTTGATGATATTCAACAAGCACCATCCTACGCCAAATTTTTTAAGGACCTTTGTACCTTCAAAATAAGCACCAACGTACCCAAGAAAGCTTTTCTTACCATACAAGCAACCTCTATCATTTCTTATAAAACTCCCATCAAATATAAGGATCCTAGAACTCTGACAATCTCTATCAAAATAGGGGAGCACATCATTGAGAAATCCCTTCTATATTTAGGAGCAAGCGTGAACCTTCTGTCATACACCATGTACAAGAAACTAGGTTTGAGGGAGTTGAAGCCGACTCGGATTACCTTATCCTTAGTCAAATGTTCTTTGAAAATTCCAAGAGGTATCGTTGATCATGTTCTAATTAAAGTGGGTGATTTCGTATTTCCCATCTATTTCATTATCTTGGACACCCATCAAGTGCAAAATCCTGTTGCATAAGTCCCTATTATTTTGGGTCGTCATTTCCTCACCACATCTGATGCCGTCATTAGGTGTCATAGCATGCAAGTGAACTTGTCATTTGGGAACATGACCATGGGCTTGAATATGTTTAATTTAGAGAGGAAGATAATGAAGTCAAGTACATTCAAGAAGTGAACGATGTCACTACTCCACGGGATAGTGACATAGCCGATTTGCATGCTTAGCCACCTGATTTGCCTTTAAATATGAGTCTTTAAGATTTTGAAAAATAATTCGGCCCGGTTGATAAAGATCTTACTATTGAAGTCCAATAGTTGTTGGACCCATTTAATTACTTAGAAGAGAGAGACTGGGACAATAAGATAGATCAGCTCCTTCTTTATGAACACAAGCTCGGTCTTTTTGAGAATATGCTGACACGTTATGTTTTATATATTAGTGGTGAGATTGAAAAAATCATTTAAGCATTTCCACTTGGTGATACATATTTTGTCATGCCGCATTGTCCTATTCCACCACGTCCACTTATTTCATTTCAGTAAATGGATGAGATCGAAGACATGACTAGAGTATCATCCGATTTAGAGCCGAATTTATGCATTCTCGAGTTTGAGGGAAACATAGGCTTAACATGTCATTAAGAATTTCAGTATGGTAGTCTCGTCGAGTCTACCCAGTTATGCTAGAATGTAACTACGTATCTCGATAATTTCACTCACCACGTTCATTATATTCCTTCATGTGTATACTTTGTTGATTGGGTTGACTCCCAATTATTCATAATTTGGATTTATGATGCAATGCATGTGAGATGGTGGGAAGTTGGTAACACAAGTGAAAATTCATGGGTAATATCATCCTTTTACTTATGTACTTTATTTTCTTTGTCCATATTTTTAGTTTATGCATACATTGAGGACAATGTAAAATTTAGGTTTCGAGGTAAGGATGCTATTTTTGAAAATAATTATAAAAAAATTAGAAAATTTTCAAAAATTTCAAAATTTTCAAAAATCCAAAAAGATTTTCAATATAATTGAGTTTTGAAATGATTTCTTCATATATAATTAATTCATGGATCTTTCAACTTATAAATTTATTTACACATTAGCCATATAATATGATCGAAAATGGATGTTGAGGCGAAAGTCAATATGCTTAATGAAGAAATGTGGAGATTTTTTAAGCACACTATATCTTTGATATAGGAGCTCATCTAGTTTGGACGGCTTATGGAAGCTTTTAAAAGTGTTATATTTATAAAAAAACCCTATAAAAAATTATTATTAATAATAATTTTACTTGCAAATAGAAATAACACATAAGATAATCATTATTTCAATCAATCTAAGAGGAAAAGGATCTCATACTTTACCAGGTATCTAGTTACTTGGGAAATAACATATATAAGAATATTTTTAATGGGTACATGTATGAATGGAAATTAAAAAAAAATTGATATACTAATGTCAATTTTTTAACTTATACAAATGATAAAAATTATATAACCCATTACATAGACAACTTTACCACTAAATGTGTGTCAATATTTGTATATACATAATTATCACATTTATATATCAAAAGAAATACTGTATGTATACGTCTAATTGTATACACATAACTATGATGACTTCTCTTCTCTTGACATGCTCATTGTTTTAGTATAATCTTCTTTATCCCTACTTTTTTCTAATATAATAATTAGTTTGATTTCTCTTGGTGGTTAAATACTAAAGAAAAGTCGTATCTTTGGCGTTCACATGTTGGAGAGTGTCCAAGAAGTGTCGACTAAGTATATGAAATTAGGAATCTATTTACAGAATTAAGGAAATATTAAAAGTAGAGGACATGTATTCTGTAAGGACAAATTTCCAAATAGTGTCAATTTGTATATTTTGGCATTATTCTGAACAAAAACCACCTTGAGTTATAAGATAGTCTTTATGTGTCGCAATTCCATTAAGCATGTGATGTTGTGTTGAAGACGTAGCGGTCAAGCGTCAAAGATAGATCATGCCTCATTTTTGGTGCATGTTTCACACCTTTACATTATTTTCTGAGATTCTCTCAGGTGTGAATGCATAATGGTTTATAGTTCTCAAAATTTTTATAAGGATGTTACTTTTATTTAAAACTGTTTTTAAAATAATTTGTTTCTGAGTTAAATCAAGTTTAGAGTCGTATGAACATAGTCGAGCATATATCATGGTTCAAACGACTTTATCCATGTTCAAACAAGATTGAGTAATCGTTCAAACGACATAGTATTATCGTTTAAATGAGATGATGATTTCGTTCGAACGACTGCTTGTTTTCGTTTGAACGACGCCTCGCCTCAAAAATTATTTTTTACTATTTAAGTCATCTTTGACTTAGAAAAACGTGTGAAGAACTAAACAGAAACAAATACGATTTTTGCAGGTTGCTTACAAATATTTATCTAAAATTAGAAACATACTTCCTTGTTTCAAGATCCGAGTTTACATAATCCATATGTGACGCGACTGAAAATGTGTCTCAGAAGTGCATTCACTCTAGGCTCAAGTGTAAGCATGTCGCTCAAGTAATAATCCCAGTAAGTCGGGTATCGATCCTCAGGGAAAAAGGACAACGGAGTTATGACGACGGGAAAAGACGGAGGAACCCTAACTTTGACTCTAAGAAGAAAAAGAAAAATCGATTTGGTTTTGAGAATGATTACAGCTAAGCGCAATAATGAAATTATAGAAAATGCAACTACACTAATCTACCTAAAGTATGAATGAAAGATGATTTGAAACTTTTTGTTTTAAATGATGAGAAAAATAGGACGGGAATACAATCCCCCAACCCTAGTGTAGTGCGGATATAATATTAATAAATTTATCTGATTGATTTGACCCAGAATTTAGTACTCCCAAGCATTAAGTATACGAGGTTCAAGCCCGCGTCATACTTAATCTAAGGATGAGTAAATCAGTATCGCGATAGTAGCACTCGAATTGCACTCTAAATCATCACGAGTACCCAGAGGCAAACGAGATATAAAGATCTACAATTGTTTTGCAACTACGCAATACGATCAAGGTCAATCATTAAATTTAGTGGATTAATTTTATGCACACGCACTAACACATCAGGCTGGGTTCATACATCCTGACCTTGGGAAATCTAGCCTAACATGTTGAAAAGAATGGAAACACGGATTAATGTGCAGGAACTCATAATTAAAGGAAAATAGTAATTAAATGTAGAAAAGAATTAGAACTAAAAATTACTCACTAATATTATCCAAGCAATAAGTGAAACAATGAAAGAAACAGATACTCACAGAAATCACTGAATAAAATCTTCAATCCTTGAAATAAATCTGAAATTATTAACTAAGCTATGGTTTCTGGAAAAGAAGCAGAAAAACCTACTCATTCTTCGTGTCTATAACAATAATAAATCGGGTCTTTTATACCCTACAACAATATCGGAAGTCGGCAGCACTAGGAATCTTTTTAGGAAGAGAAAAGATTTTCAGATCTTAAAGACCGGACCGGTCCGGGTCTTAGGCGGACCGGTCTGCCCTCAAGGCGGATCGATTCTTTTTATTTTAGGGCGGACCGGTCCGGGGATGGACGGGTTCTTTTTATTTTTGTCTCCTTCGGTTTGCCTGCGATCCGGGGTCTTTTAGATTTTGGCAAGGCGGACCGGTCCGGGGTAGGGGCGGACCGGTCCGGCTATTTGACTTTTTGGCTCTTCTTTGACTGCTCATAACTATTGTTCCGGGATTCCAATTAGGGTGTCGTTTCTTCCTTTGTTCTCATGAATGAGATGTATTCAACTTCTCTTTAGGTACTTCATCCGAATTCCGGGTGGAAATTACGCTTTTACCCTTGAGACTTTTCCTTCTTTCTTTCTTAATTCTATCGATTTCCTTCTTTCGTTTCTTGACATCAAATACCTGAAAAATCACTACAAAATACCAGAAACTCGGTGTACTCATTAGGATCAGTCAGTAGCACAGTTATGAGATAAATCCAACTTAATTACGTTGTTCGAGGTGCTAAAAGTAACTAAATCAAGGGATAAATTAGGAAGAATTTATGCCTAATCAAACCCCCCTAACTTAGAACTTTGCGCGTCCCGAGCAATGTAAAAGAATCTTAGCATGGCTCAACTCTTTGAAAATCATTTTATTGGGATAAAATACCTTTTTCGTGGGCAAGCGATTGCATTTAGCGTATGCAACAAGCCGTTAAACCCCTAGGTTACCCTAGTTGGACGAGTATTGTCTCGTGAGGGTTTTTGCAGAGAATATACCCACAAAATTCGACTCAAAGAGAATCCAAAATATGCAAAAATTGTGCAATTCAAAATTTTCCAGAAAATAGTCATCATCAAGTCATATTTACAAGTATCAAACCGTAGTGTGTGTGTGCGTAGCCAGAAATATAACCGCCAATTTCCACTGAATGATCATTACGCTACTTATCCGAAAATTCGTTTTGATTTCAAGTTCTCACGGAATGCTCTCACAAACGAATCTCTTGGATTATGGCTATTCTCTTGGTATGCGTGATATAAAGAGTAAATGTAATGGAAGTAAAATCACGCATACGGTTAGAAAGACGGAAATTTTGTAGTGAAAGGACCTCATCAAAGGATTACGGTTTTAAAAACGGGAACATTGCTTTTGTTTCGCGCACTTAATCTCCTTTATTATCTTTTGGTGTATTATCTCTCCACGCGGTAACCAATTTGGCAATTTAGACTCGGTTAGGACTTTTTCGGGTTTTAAGGTATATGGGGTAAAGTGACAATTGTCGGGAAGGGTGGAATTGGAAAAGTCATTAATGATGTCCATTTGTGCTTTTTCCAGGCTATTGCTCAAAATTTTAATTTTTTTTTAATTTCTTTTCTTTCCCTGTTATTTTTGTTGAGCATATTTATTTTTTCTTGCCCTTTTTATGCACTTTCCGGACTTAAATTCTGAATTTTCTCATTTTTCACAATTCCAGCCATTTGGTTTTTTTCGGGTTATCAAACGAAAGGTGCAATTTGTTTGGCTCAAATTGGGTTACAAAAGGGGTAATTTTTTCGCTACTTTTTCTGGCCAATATTTTTGGGTGACAAACGAGGGCCTACTTCATTGCCCAAAATGCCAATTGAGTTACCATATGCGCTTCGAGATGAATTTAAGTTTAGAGATCAATTTGGCACGTTTTTTTAAAGCAATATTACACACATTTTTCAAAACCGATCAAAATGAAAGGGTTGAGATCCTTGACAACTTTTTAGGCGCTGAAAAGAACGTTGAGTTAATAATTAACTTGGATTGATTTAAAAACTCGCAACACGTGATAGGGTCGAATCTCACCGGGTTTGTTAATCTCCACACTTATTCGTTAAGTCATCAATTTTCATTCAATTTCCATCTTTGGTCAATTTTGGCTTTGTGTATGTTGAATTTTACAACTTGAGACTTCAATTCGACTTTTAATGATATTTTTGAAAATTTTGAATTCCAATTTTTATTTATTTTGAACAAAATTGTTTTTGGATTTTTCAAAATTTTATGATTTTTTTGGAAATTTCTGGGCATTTTGAAAAATTTGTGAAGTTTTAGAAATACGCACTTGTGACCCCCCCTAACTTAGACTTTTGCATTGTCCTCAAGCAAAAAGGACTCAAATCTAACTCAAAGCGAATAAAAAGTGCGGAAAAATAAAACAAACAAATAGAGAAAATGCAGTTTTTATTACAACAGGACTGTGTTACATGTGCAGGGGAAAACATACAACTGTGAACAGGGAAAAATAAGGAAAAAGCTGCCAACACCATATAAAGCTTCATCGGGGTGGGGGATGGGAGGAACCGGGCGTGTTGGGGTCATAAGGGTTCGGGTAGTAGGAAGGTAGTGGCTCATTAGGATCCCCTATGCGCCAATAGATGTCCGCTTGGAAGCGGAGAACAATGCTCATGTCGAGCTCGTAGTTGGTCTGAAAGGTGTTGAAGTTGGTCTTAAGCGCCGACATATGCGTGGGTAGGTCCGTGCCCTCCCACTCAAAATCTGGGTCGTCCTCCTCGTTCGTCGACTCTTCGTCCGGACCGAGACCCCCCATCTCAATGTCCTCACTAGCTGCCCCTTGCGTCTTCCTCGTTATCGCTCGAGGCAGCCTCCTCTTCCACATCATCACCCCGCCTAGCCCGTAGGATGGCTAGCTGTTTGGCGCTTTTGGTGTGGGTCCCTTGTCCGAAAGGACCGGGGAGGCGCGTATGGTCGCTCGGCGCCTCTATGCCAACATCCTTAAGGATGGACGTGATCAATCGGGCATAAGGAAGTGGGGCGACGCCCTTCTCATCCAAGGACGCGTTAATGATGTCCGCATATAATGTGCGGCCCAAATGGATGGAATTTTGGGGGTCGAAGAGATGATAGGTTAAGGTAGCTTGCCGAGGACGCATGGCAGAGTCATTGGACGTTTGCAATAGGTTGGCGCACACAATCTGAAATGTCAGGCGCGCCTTCTCGTTGAGGCGTCCAACGGCGACGGTTTACCCCGTCCAAACCACGTTCGGTGCAATGCGGGCCATGATAATGTCCTTGTCGACCGGGGGGACGTTTTGGGAATAAGTAAATTCTTGGACATCCGGGACATCAAACTCGGCCAACTTGGCCATGAGACGGGCCAAGGAAAAGGGTATGGGAGTCCCATCCACGAAAGCTTCGGCCTCAAATTGGCCCATCCGGACGAGTGTACCATAGAATGAGCGGACTTCGCTTGCCCAAACTGCTTTGTGAGGTTGGTTTAGGAAACGGCACCAACCCCGGGCCATGAAAAGAGCGGTGACGGAGTTGGGCAGGGCTTCCCATTGGACCGCGCGCTCCATATGGAGTTTGCGACCCAAACCGAAGTATTGATCGCACCATCGCTCCTCTTGGCATGAGCGGTATTCATCGTGACCGGAGGGGTGGATCACGGTGGAGTCATATTTGGTGGGGGTAACATAGGGGGCCATTGAAATAGGAGGGAAGTATTGCTTGAAACACTAGAGAGGAAGAAGAGAGTATTTGGGTTGAAGGTGTGAGTAGGAAAGGGAGGATTGGAGGTGTATATATAGTGGAAAGGGGAGGGGAGGGGTTGGTTTTGGAGGGAAGAGGTTTGGAGGGAAAAGGGGATGAATTTGGGAGGGAAAGGCTGGGTTTGGGAAGAGGAAAAACGGATTGGAGGGAATGAATGGGATTGGGGGAAAGGGGGGTGAATCTTGGGAAGGGGAGAAGGCAGATCTGCAGAAGGCGGGCCGGTCCGGGGTAGGGGCAGACCGGTCCGGCCCTTTGACTTTTTAAATCCTCGACAGGCGGACCGGTTCCTTTAAAAATAAAAGGAACCGGTCTGGGGTCGGACCGGTCAGCCTAAAAAAATGAACCGGTCCGCCCTAGGGTTTTTGGGCTGGACTTCTGCTACTTCGGTTTCGAGCTCTCTTCTTCAAAAAATTTCACGTTCCCGATATCCTCTCTATCCAACTGAACTAAGGACCCTCTCTATTTCACCGGTCAACACCCTTTCACTCAGAATTCCCAAAACACACTAATGTTTCTCCCGAACGAAACCTAGTCCTAACGACTCTCAAAAGACACACGACTCTCACAACACACAACTCTCACCCCATATGCGTCGGGGGTGCGACAACCTCACTTCAACAACTCACTCAACCCCGTAAACGGGGTCCGACAACCAGACTGTGTCGACTTCTTCTGCACACGCCTCTAGATATGGCTTTAGGCGTTGTCCATTCACTTTGAATGTATTTCCCCCTTTTAAATCGTCTAGTTCAACAGCTCCATGGGGGAAAACATTCTTCAAGACGAATGGGCCAAACCAATGTGACCGCAACTTGCTTGGGAAGAGGTGAAGTCGAGATTTGTAGAGGAGAACGTTTTGCCCAGGGAGAAACTCTTTTCGTCGAATGATGCTATCATGAGCGAGTTTCATCCTCTCTTTCGAAATTTTGGCATTCTTATTGCGTAGTTCTTCTAACTCATTTGATTGAAGCTTGCGGGCTTCACCAGCCTTGTCCATGGCATAATTCAATTTCTTAATCGCCCAATACGCCTTGTGTTCGAGCTCAACGGGAAGATGGTAAGGTTTTCCATACACAAAGCGGAAAGGGGACATGCCGAGTTGATTCTTGTATGCGGTACGATAGGCCCATAGCGAATCGTTTAATCTAAGTGACCAATCTTTCCGGGTAGGATTAACGGTCTTTTCGAGAATGTTTTTGATTTTTTGATTCGCTAGTTTGGCCTGCCCATTTGTTTGTGGGTGATAATTGGTCCCAACCTTGTGAACGACACCATACTTTCACATGAGCTTCGCGAATGGCCTATTGCAAAAGTGCGTACCATTATCGCTAATTATTGCTTTCGGTGCACCGAAGCGGGAAAGTATGTGTTCCTGCAAGAATTTTATCACCACTTTGTTGTCATTAGTCTTGGTAGCTATAGCTTCCACCCATTTAGAAACGTAGTCTACCGCGACAAGGATATATAGGAATCCAAAGGACGGGGGGAAAGGACCCATGAAGTCAATAGTCAAATATCTCAATGATGAGTATAGGGGTAAGAGGCATCATGTCTCGTCGAGTAATGGCTCCCATCCGTTGACACCTATTGCATGATTTGCAAGCATCGTTCACATCCCGGAAGACCGTGGGCCAATAGAGGCCGCATTGCAGAATTTTAGCTGCCGTCTTTTTCATCAAAAAGTGGCCTCCACACGCTTCTATATGACAAAACTGGATGACTTTTGGGATTTCGTCATCCGGTACACGTCGTCGGATGATTTGGTCTGCACAATATTTAAAAAGGAATGGATCATCGTAAAAGAACATGAGCGACCACATAAAAAATCGCTTCTTATCTTGCGGTGTCCAGTCGGGAGGGACGGCTCCCATGACAAGATAGTTTACTATGTTCGCAAACCAGGGATACGAAGAGGTAGCAAAAATTTGCTCATCCAGAAAATGTTCGTCTATGGGTATGGGATCACTAGGTACGTCGGACGAAAGCCGAGATAAATGGTCGGCCACGACGTTTTCTACTCCTTTCTTATCTTTGATGGAGAGATTTAACTCTTGTAGGAGTAGGATCCACCTTATGAGGCGCGACTTGGCGTCTTTCTTCGCAAGTAAGTATTTCAAAGCCGCGTGGTCGGTGAAAACAGTAATAGGAGAACCAATGAGATAGGACCGGAACTTATCAAGGGCAAAGACTACCGCTAGCCACTCCTTCTCCGTGGTAAAGTAGTTGAGTTGAGGTCCGGTAAGAGTCCGACTGGCGTAGTAGATGACATGAGCTTGTTTATGTTTACGTTGGCCCAAAACAGCCCCGATCGTGTAATCGCTGGCATCACATATAAGTTCGAATGGTAAGGACCAATCTGGAACTTGCATGATGGGAGTAGACACAAGCATGTTCTTCAATTTGTCAAAAGAGCTTTGGCATGCTTCCGTCCACTCAAATGGGGTGTCCTTCATGAGTAAGTTACTTAAGGCCCTAGTGATGGCGCTAAAGTCCTTAATAAGCCTTCGATAAAACCCCGCATGGCCCAAAAAGGAGCGCACGTCCTTCAACGATTTAGGTGGGGGAAGGTCAGCTATGACATCTATCTTTGCCTTATCAACTTCTATTATGTTGGATGATACAATAAGGCCAAGAACTATTCCCTCAGTGACCATGAAATGGCACTTCTCCCAATTCAGCACTAAGTTCTTTTCCACGCATCGGGTAAGTACTTTTTCCATCTTTTCTAAACAATGATCGAAAGAGGTGCCAAAAACACTGAAATCGTCCATGACCACTTCGAGCCCTCTCTCGACCATGTCGCTAAATAAGCTCAACATGCACCTTTGAAAGGTCGCGGGTGCATTACACAAGCCAAATGGCATACGCTTGTAGGCAAACGTGCCAAAAGGGCAAGTGAAGGTCGTCTTCTCCTGGTCAAGTACATCTACCTCAATTTGGTTATACCCGGAATAACCATCAAGGAAGCAATAGTAAGGGTGGCCCACTAATCTTTCAAGCATTTGATCAATAAATGTCAAGGGGAAACGGTCTTTCCTGGTTCCCGCATTGAGTTTCCGGTAATCAATGCAAACGCGCCCCCCGGTGGTGGTACATTGGGGAACTAGATCTCCCTTGGCATTCTCAATCATAGTCATACCCGACTTCTTCGGGAAAACTTGAATAGGTCTTACCCACTTGCTATCCGAGATTGGGTAGATGATCCCGGCATCCAACAATTTGATTATTTCGGTTCTCACAACTTCTTTCATGTTGGGATTCAGTCTTCTTTGCATTTCTCTAGAAGGTTTGACATCCTCTTCGAGATGGATCTTATGAGTGCAAATTAAAGGACTTATCCCCTTCAAATCATCTATGCACCAACCAAAGGCACTTTGGTGCTTCCTCAGAATTTTCAATAATTTACCCTTCTGCCCTTCATTTAGGGTAGAGGAGATAACAACAGGAAATGTCTCATCCTCTCCTAGATATGCATATTTAATATGGGAGGGAAGTTTCTTTAACTCGAGGGTTAGAATTTTTCACTGGAGGGAACTATGTGTGTATCCCTCAGAGGTAATTCCTCGAATCTAGAAACCCAATTAACCTCTCTCACGTCTTCGTCCGACTTATTCTCATAGAGTAGTTCGCTCAACTCTTCAACCTCCCTCTCAAAGTCGGTGTACTTCCCCTCACTCTCGTGTCTCACCGCTAAACAGGATTCTAAAGCGTCACCATAGTAATTCTCCTCAAAGTACTCCTCTACTATCTCATCTATGAGGCTCACCGCGTGAAGATCGTCTTCCTCCCCTGCATTTTGGGCTAGGTGGAAGATGTTGGTTTCCAAGGTCATGTTCCCAAATGTGAGTTACATTCGCCCATTCCTAGTATTGATGATTGTGTTAGCCGTAGCTAGGAAAGGGCGCCCAAGGATGATGGGAAAATGATTACTCGAGTGGAAGGAGGGCTCCGTGTCCCTAATGATAAAATCCACCGGAAAGTAGAAAGTGTCAACTTGAATGATCACATCCTCGACTATACCTCGTGGGATCTTCACTGTTCGATCCGCTAATTGGAGAGTGGCCTTCGTGGGCTTGAGGTCGCCCAAGTCAAGTTGCCTATAAATGGAGTAAGGGAGTATATTTACGCTTGCTCCCAAGTCAAGTAAGGCTTTTTCAGTTTTATTTTCCCCAGTGATGCAGGATATGGTGGGTGCACCGGGATCTTTGAATTTAGGCGGGAGTTCATTTAGTAGGATGGAGCTCACATTTTGTTCTAGAAAGACGTTCTTCTTCACTTTCATCTTTCTCTTAACCGTCAACAGATCTTTGATGACTTTGCCATTCGCTGGAATTTGTTTAATGGCCTCAAGGAAAGGTAAATTAAGCTTGACTTGCTTTAGCACTTCTAGCACGTCATCACGTGGGTTTCCTCTGTGGGAGGGAATCAACCTTTGAGGAAACTGTGTCGTGGAAGGTGATTTCACTACTACCTCTGGCCCACTAGCATCTCCTTGGTCACTCTCATTCAAGGAGACATCTTCGGCCTCTTTCTTGTCGGGCGAAATCTCCTTGGCTTTCGTTGTGTCGGGTGGGGGAGGTGATAAATCAACAACTCTCCCACTACGAAGAGTGGTCACAGCTTGACATTGCTCCTGATGTTCAGTGGAGGTGGAGCTAACGCTAGGTTGACCTTGGGGAGGTCGTTGGCCTTGGGAAGAAAACTTTCCCTTCTCTTGAACACTCAATGAGGATTGTATTTTAGACAGATTCACATTTATGTCGCCAATCAAACGATCATATTTGGCATTGGTTGCGGTCTGGCTTGCGATGAATTGATTCATGGTATCCTCGAGAGTTCTCCGCTATGGTGGAATATAATTTCCTTGAGGAGGTGGTGGTGCTTGCGCATGTCCTTGCATGTGCGGGGCTTGTTGAAAATATTCTGGTGGAGGAGGGACAAGATGCGAAGGAGGGTTCATTGCGGTATGTTGTTGCCCATAGCTAAAACCGGGGTGATTTTTCCATGAAGGTTTGTATGAATTCCCGTGCAGGGCACCGAAATTACCCTTAAAACCTCCTACACCACTAACTTTCTCTTGAAGCATTGCTTTGTAGGTGGGTATCGTCGGGCATTCCTCAGTTGAATGTCCCGCATCACAAATAGCACACACCTTTACGACTGGGCTTGGAATGGGTCCAACTGGTCCTTTTCCATAAATCTCGCACAGATCTCGAAATCCTATCTCAAGAGTCTCTAATCGGATATCCGTCATAGAATTCTTATCTACATGGAATAGGTCGGATGCTGACGGAGTAGTGGTCGCTTGTCTATTTCGATTTTGAGTGTTGGGATCAGAAGTTTCCTAGGATTGGGTAGTCTCGGCGACATACCTCAAGTGAAGCTCAACATCCTCGGCATCTAAATCGATAAACGGACCACTTCCCATTGTCTCAACAAGTTGTTTGGAGTTAAGATTCAACCCATTATAGATAAAAGAGATGACTTGCGCTGAATCAAATCCATGATGGGGGCATGAAGCGACTAACTCGTTGAAACGTTCATAACATCGATGGAATGGCTCATTTTCAGCTTGTCTGAATGCTTGAATTTGAGCCTTTATGGAGATTGTTCGATGTGGTGGGAAGAATTTCTTGAGAATTTTGACTGTAGCTCATTCCAGGATGGAATCGAGCTTGGAGGTAAAGACCATAGCCAGGACTTAGCTTTATCCTTGAGCGAGAAAGGGAAAAGTTTGAGACGGATTACCTCTTGTGTGCAGGTTTGATCATTGAGAGTATCACACACGTCCTCAAATTCCCTAATATGGAGGTATGGCTTTTCAGAATCCATACCGTGGTAATGCGGTAGCATCTGGATCATCCCATTTTTGAAAAGGAATTTCCCGACATTATATGGGATTATAATGCATCCCGGAGTGACAGTACGCTCGGGATATAAGAATTCTCTAATCGAGCGGTATGGGGGCTCTTCCTCACCGGAGGGTGCACTGCCGTGTTGTGACATCTCTTCCTCACTTATTGACTCGGTGTTCTCACTGGGCGTGCTCGAAGTGTGTCCTAAGAAGAGAAATGGAGTGTTATCGGAGACTGAGTGCGACGGTGTGGGAGGTGGGATCAAGAAATGTGGGGCGTTTGGAGTGTGGGGACTATCAGGATTATACTCAACAATTGGATTTTCGTGAATGTTGGTTGGAGTATTATGGGGTGAGGGAGTGGTTTCAGAATTTTTCATTAAAGCTTAGGAGAGATGACGGTGAATCTTTTTGTGTTTTTTAAATTTTTTATGTTTTTGGATTTTTTTGAAATTTTTGGTCAAAGCTTTGGATTGACTCAATCTAATCATAAGTCTGCTTAATTCCCAGGAAACGGCGCCAAAAACTTGACGTGACTGAAAATGTGTCTCAGAAGTGCGTTCACTCTAGGCTCAAGTGTAAGCCTGTCGCTCAAGTAATAATCCCAGTAAGTTGGGTATCGATCCTCAGGTAAAAAGGACAACGGAGTTGTGACGACGGGAAAAAACAGAGGAACCCTAAATTTGACTCTAAGAAGAAAAAGAAAAATCGATTTGGTTTTGAGAATGATTACAGCTAAGTGCAATAATGAAATTATAGAAAATACAACTACACTAATCTACCTAAATTATGAATGAAAGATGATTTGAAACTTTTTGTTTTAAATGATGAGAAAAATAGGACGGGAATACAATCCCCCAACCCTACTGTAGTGCGGATATAATATTAATCTTAAATTTATCTTATTGATTTGACCCGGAATTTAGTACTCCCAAGCATTACGTATACGGGGTTCAAGCCCGCGTCATACTTAATCTGAGGATGAGTAAATCAGTATCGCGATAGTAGCACTCGAATTGCACTCTAAATCATCACGAGTACCCAGAGGCAAACGAGATATAAAGATCTAAAATTGTTTTGCAACTACGCAATACGATCAAGGTCAATCATTAAATTTAGTGGATTAATTTTATACACACGCACTAATACATCAGGCTGGGTTCATGCATCCCGGCCTTGGGAAATCTAGCCTAACATGTTGAAAAGAATGGAAACAAGGATTAATGTGCAGGAACTCATAATCACTCTAAGGAAAATAGTAATTAAATGAAGAAAAGAATTAGAACTAAAAATTACTCACTAATATTATCCAAGCAATAAGTGAAACAATGCAAGAAACAGATACTCACAGAAATCACTGAATAAAATATTCAATCCTTGAAATAAATCTGAAATTATTAACTAATCTAGGGTTTCTGGAAAAGAGGCAGAAAAACCTACTCATTCTCCGTGTCTATAACAATACTAAATCGGGTCTTTTATACCCTACAACAATATCGGAAGTCAGCTGCACTAGGAGTCTTTTTAGGAAGAGAAAATATTTTTAGATCTCGAAGACCGGACCGGTCCGGGTCTTAGGTGGACCGGTCTGCCCCCAAGGCGGATCGGTTCTTTTTATTTTGGGGCGGACCGGTCCGGGGGTGGACGGGTTCTTTTTATTTTTGCCTCCTTCGGTTTGCATGCGATCCGGGGTCTTCTGGAGTTTGGCAAGGCGGACCGGTCCGAGGTAGGGGCGGACCGGTCCGACTATTTGACTTTTTGGTTCTTCTTTGACTGCTCATAACTTTTATTCCGGGATTCCGATTGGGGTTCCATTTCTTCCTTTGTGCTCGTGAATGAGATGTCTTCAACTTCTCTTTAGGTACTTCATCCGAATTTCGAGTGGAAATTACGCTTTTGCCCTTGAGACTTTTCCTTCTTTCTTTCTTGATTCTACCGATTTCCTTCTTTCGTTTCTTGACATCAAATACCTGCAAAATCACTATAAAATACCAGAAACTCGGTGTACTCATTAGGATCAGTCAGTAGCACAGTTATGAGATAAATCCAACTCAATTACGTTGTTCGAGGTGCTAAAAGTAACTAAATTAATGGATAAATTAGGAAGAATTTATGCCTCATCAATATGTCATAGAGATCTTGGTTTGCACCACTGGTTTGATTATTCATCACTTGACATACTATTATCGTGCGGTGAAAAAATGGAGGACTTCGTGTTTCGAATCGTAGACGGTTGATGAAGCTAAATCGATGGATACCGAGGCACAAGTGAACGCGTGTGCTGCGGGCGCTTGCATGGGTGGATGAGCAGTAGATGAGAAGAAGAGGCGTCAAGGCTTGTGGAGTAGAGTCATTGAGTAAGATTGTATTCTTCCTTTATAATTTTTGTATCATATTGATTATCTAGCATGGGTCATCTGAGGTTTTTTCCCTTGGTGGTTTCCTCATACATCGGCATTGTGGACTTACTTCACTTTATCGTCTTAATCTCACTAGATGCATATTTAGGATTAAGAAGATAAAATTTCGTTAATTAAAATTGGTTCACATACACCATAATAAAATTGAGAAAATTTTGAAAAGATTTTCTATACCTAAAGCACATATAAAAAAGAGCCTCCCAAAATTAGTATCAGATCTAAAACATCAAATTGTTGTGTAAGTTATATCGTGTGTCTTTAGTTATGAATTTCAAAGGGTTTTATGGTTTCAGGACACTTATGTTTAATGGGTGAAATTATTCTTACTGAAAAATGTTGTATAAATTGTGCACTTCAATCGATAAATTAGCGTGTTTTGTTAGCTATTGAAAAGGGCTGGTCTCCACCAGTCACGAGAGAAGGAGAGGCCACTAATTTGAAATCTATTGAGTCATAGACTCATACCGAGCATAAATTGACGCTATATAATTCTAAAGATTTACATGCTTTATTTTCTTCATACACACCAGAGAAATTCAGTTGTAATATGACGTGTGAGACGTCTAAAGAGGCTTGGGATATACTCCAACTCACCCATGAAGGAACCGACATTGTTAAGGCTTCCAAACTCCAAAACCTCACCACACAGTTTGAGACGATTAAGATGTTAGAGAGTGAGACCTTTGACCAGTTCTACGCTAGATTGTCCAATATAGTCAACTCATCGTATAACTTGGGAGAGAAAATGCCCGACAACCGAGTCATAAGGAAAATCTTAAGATCGTTGCCCGTTAGATCTTATCCAAAGGTGACCGTGTTAAAATCTTTGGGTATACTAGACTCAGAGATATTACAAGAGCTTTTAGGTGACCTATAAACTTATGAGTTTGACATATTTACCTCCAAGAAAGTGCCAAAGAAAGAAAATGGCATTGCTTTGAAAGTTCAGAAGGAGGAAACTAAAGTTTCAGATGATGATTCAGACATCGAATTCAAAGATATGGCCGTGTTGGCAAAGAAGTTCAAGAAGTTTCTTAAGTTCCAAAAGCAATCAAAAGATGAAAAAAGACTTGAGAAATTCAAGAACAACAAGGCTGATCACGTCCCTAAGAAGCGGAGTGAGAATGTTAAAAGGGATGAGTCAGATAGGTGTTTTGGTTGTGAGGGTTATGGCCATAGGGTAGCGGAGTGCCTCTCTAGACTTAAGAAGGATGACAAATAACCGATAAAATTTAATGCCACGCTTAGTGATAGTGATCCAATAGAGGGAGAGGATTCCCCCATTAAGTGCAACTACACTGTGCTTATGGTTTGTCATGTGAGTGATGAAGACAAATCTTCTCATGAAGATACTCATGTGAATGGCACCTCCGAGGCCATAATGAGTGAACCCCAAACGAGTGAGGATGAAGCAAGTGAGGATGAAGAGATAGAGGAGAGTGAATCGCAAGTTGCCTTCCGTGAATTATATGAAAAATCTATGAAGGTGAAGAAGGCAAACTTGAAGTTGAAAACTATGTTGAAAGAACGAGTCATGAAAAATAATGATGTGTTGATTGAGGATCTTAGGTAACGTTAGAAAACTCCTCGGAAGAAGATAGAGTTTATTGAGGGTGAGAGAGATAGTTTTCATGGTTTGAAGGAGGCTATGAAGAAGTAGATTCTAGAGTTTGGGGAGTCTAGGCATTTATTCGATTCTAAGATACGAGAGATTGAGAGATTCGAGTAAGGTTAAGTTTCATTTGGAGTTTAGGTCAAAAAAGTTAGATAAGATGTTAAGCACCATCCAAATCAAAGATGAAAGGTGTGGAATTGGCTTCGATGACCGTGTTTCTCCCCTTCCTAAAACTAATACCACACTTGTGAGAGAGCCCACTAGGAATGTTATGACAGGTTCACATTTAGGTAACATTCTCCGCCATAACTACACTTACACTTATTGCGGTAGGAAGGGTCACCTTAGACGTTATTGTTATGACCTTAAGAATTCTCCTACGAATTTTAAGATGCGTTATTATTAAAGGGGTTGGGAAATCGGACTTAGAGGCTTTAGTAATTAGACTCCAAGACTCTCGTTTATTTTCACGTGATTCTTCACATGATAGAACTTATCGATGATCGTGTTAGCCAGTTTTGTCATAAGCTAGTTTTTTCTTCATGATATATACCTTCGCGTGTTATAGAATGTGTATCATTTGTATTTAATTTTTATTTTATTGAGTCTAATGAAAATACAAAAATATTTTTAGTTTCATATATTTTATGAAAATACAAAAATATTTTTCTTTTGATATATTTTTTGAAAAATACAAAAAGATTTTGCTCTTGGGTAAAAAAAAATTGAAAAAAGCAAAAAGATTTTCATTTTTTTATCTCTTGAGTTTACATTTATGATATGGCATATTGGTGTGCTTGGAATCCCTTCACTGCATTTTTTCCATGTGGCTGGGACATTTTGACATGATTTTAGATGCTTAGATTGATCTTAACCATTTGCTTGCTGGGGTTGTTTCGAACCTGATTTGCATTTAGATTTGACTATGCATATGCCATCGTACACACATGCACCGGCTTATTTGAATGTTTGACTTCTCATGTACAATTGAGTTTGGTGAGACGTTCCCGTCTCAATCTTGTCATCTATGCGCATATTAGACTCAGGGGGAGTTATGCATGTAAGAATCATAGCCCGTGAGGATATATATTGTTAATTGAAAAAAATATGGGCGAGCACAGGAAAAGGCTGCGAGAGGCATGTGAACTCATCGTGAAAGCCACCGTTTAAAAAGGCCCAAGAAAAAATTAAAGCATTCAAAAGATCATTTTTTGTCAGAAATGGGCCAATAGGAAATTTCTAAAAAGAGAAAGTAGAATCACAAAAGAAATATGCAATATAAAAGAATTATCATTTATGAGGAAGTTTAGTTAGAAAAAATGTGTTTTCACAATGAGTCCTTGGTTTAAAAAGTCGTGTCAAGTTAAAGGATTCGTTCACAAGATTCTTATACCTAGGATGCAAGAGTTGATAAAATTAAGACTAACTTATCATAAGTTTAATCAATGAATGACTATCGAAGATTCAAGTAAGTTAATAAGGTCAGGGACAAATAATTCTCGATGTAGGTTTGTTAATTATTTGGATAAAGCATGATATGGTGTAAAGGTGTCGTTTATATTGGATAAAGAATAATTAACTCTAAATAAAAAAAGTGCTAGTTTGGATAGATTATGCATTATCGATAAATGAGTATATTTGGGTGTTTCGTTGTGCATTATAGTCATCCACAATCCTATCATCGGTTTAGATTGGATTTTACATGAACAATGGATTATAATAGAATCACATTCTTAGATTATATAAGGTAAGATTTCATCTAAACACTTACAACTAGATCAAGGGCAAGAATCATATTTTATTACTAGTCCATATTGTTTTTGGGTATAATAAAATTTCCAATGGTTATAAGGTAAATAATATTGTTCAATTAATTAGGATTTGTAACCAAGTTTAATTTACGCGATCGTTGCAGACTTAGGGTGTAGGATTGAGTAAATAAGACTATTACATTCTAAAGAGTTGAACGACATATCTAATATTTATTTTGTAAAAGTCCTGTTAAAAGTATTTCTAATTCTCGCTAAGGAATTAGTTTAATGTTATCTTCTATCAACCCTATTTAGGCACCATTCTAATATAATTTCTTCTCGTAATCAAGTGGGAATAGTATGTAATACAACAAGAGTACAATGTGGAGCATAATAACAAAAGATCAACAAAAATTTTGATCATTCTCAAAGTTAAGAGAAAAAAATTGGAATTCCAAATGAAGTTAAAATTTTTCCAAGGGGAATACAAATTGAATTGTTGAATAAGAAGAAAATTGATATGCGTAAAGACTTTGCGGAGTATATTATATACAATCCCATCCTAAGATAACTTTTATTAATATGGTTCTAATCCTCACTCACATCGTTGACAATCCAAAATTTCTTAATGATTCTTTCGATTGCATAAAAATCTAAATATCAAAACTAATCTCATATCTCAAAATTTGCAGTCAAGGATTTATTCTCATAATCCCTATCAATATGTTTACCTTACAACTGTTACTGATATCTTTAACACCATTTCCCTAAGCAAAGTCCTAGTATATCACGTGTAATTTTGAGATCGATTTTTCTTGCTCAAGTCTAAACATCTTATCCTCACTATACTTATGATGTGAAGTACTTTCCTAATAGTAAGTCCAACTCATGTCCCACATAAGATAACTTAAACCTGGCGCTCACTCTAATACCATGTTGTCACATCCCGATTTTTCGAGCGTGAATTCTATCTTAAAACAATGATAAACCATACATAAGTCTGAATACTAAATCAGCTAAGGTATTTATTCATTCTCAAATGTGTTAAAATTATAATATAAGAACTCGTCCTTATATACATATGAGTTTATCCTCCTAATTCTACGTTTCATTTCTTCTAATACGACCACTCCTTGCCTCAATGTATCAACCGATATCTCAAATATTTATCATTGCATGTAGGTACCTGTTTAAAATAACTTAAAATGATGGAATAAATAAAACTTTGACCAGTAGATGATTCTCATTCTATAACAACAGATAAAATAATTTATTTCAAGACAAAATCATATTTGAGGATTAGTAACATCCGAAGTACAATAAGAAATTTAATTGAATAATCATAGTGAGATAAGAAAAATAATATATGATGATATTTCTACAAATAGAAATATTAGGGCTAGAATACGTTAAAGGTTGTGGATGATTTATAAACAAATAACCCATAATTATCAGTTTAGAAGTTTTATGTCAATAGTCATACATACAAAAACTCAATTCAAATAAATTAGAGATAATCAATCCAGATAACTTGAGATAAAGTAATCATGTTAAGTCAATTACAAACATTCCATATAACTAGACCCTCAATCATATCAGTCCTACAGACCAAAGGTATAACGATAGATTATTCTCTGGTCATAATGTATACTATAATATTATAACAGCTCCAATGAATCAGATTAAATGATAACATTGCTTAAAAATCCATATAGGTTTAAAATCAAAATCAATTATACGTCAATATTTGAACTACTCAAATGAGTTCATAAATGAGAATATGATATATTAGGTCTACCACATTGTAGTATCAACAATAGGCGTATACAAAAGCATTTTGATAAATAATATTTTATAAGAAGTCACTTACCATAATTTTGCAGGGCTTAACTTTCTTGTTTATCAGTTGAATCCTATATATGTGGCAGTGTTTTTTATTGGTAGGGTGATAAGGAGTAATTTCGAGGATACACTGGTGTAGTCAACTTATAACGATTAATTTTTCGATGACTTTTACAGTTCGCTTAACATGTAGTTTGACTGATTATCAAAATTTGATGCGATAGTTCACGTAATTTTGAATAAAATGAGCTAAAGTTTATTATTTTATGAAGTGTTGTAATTCAATGATTAAAAGTCAATGAATAATATATTAAAGTCGTACCGAACATCATATGTTTATTATTGATAAAATTGTATTTTTTATTAAAAATGACAGTTTAAGAGACAGATGCATCTAATTTTCTTTTTATGGTGTTTATATTAACATAAGTAGATGAGAGTTTGTACTTTTGCAAAAAAAACGTATAAACAGAGGTTCAATCTAATTTAAGTGAAAATGATATTTTTAATAAGCATACGTAGCGTTAAATAGACGTAACGACCTAAAAATGGCTCCGTTAAAAATAGTGCCAAATGTTACATGTTTATATATCAAATTAATCTACTCGACGTTGTGATTCCAACACTACGTCCCATGCATTTTTCCGAGTTAACGTTTGGGAAATACGAATTTTTAAAGTTATTCCAATATATAAGATAAGAAAAGTAACATCAAATAAAAAATAAAAGAAAAAGAAAACAAACCTCTATTTCAAACTAAGGATCGTGTAAACCAAAAATAATAATAAAAAAAAAACACTCAAACCCTGACTGCCTTTTTCCCTAGCTCTGGCCTATACCCCCACCCCCGACCACCTCCCTCTTCATCTCTCCTCCATTGTTTTCCTTATCTCTTTCTCCTCTCATCTTCTTCTTCTTGTCTTCTTCTCTCTCATTCCAACCCTGTTAACAAACACACACGCGCGCGAAACATATATATATATATATATATATATATATATATATATATATATATATAGAGAGAGAGAGAGAGAGAGAGAAGGGGGAGGCTCACCTACATCATGATATATACATCACACCTAGTTCTAGGTCCTAAGAAACCTTTTCTCCAATTTTTTTTATTTTTCTCTTGAAATTAACCTTCTAATCAACCCATATTCAAAAAATCAGGTCAAAATATATTTTGTAGCTATTTTTATTAACAAAATCCACGAAAAACTTTTGGCACAAACCCTTATAAATAAGGTATTTTGAGCAATTTTTGCGAATTTCTACAAAATGTATTTTGACCTAATTTTTCGAACACGTGTTTATTGAAAGGTTAATTTCAAAAGAAAAAAATTGAATTTTTTTTTAGAATTTACAAGTAGGTGTGATATATGAATAATGTATAGAGCATGATGTAGGTGAACATATATATATATATATATATATATAATTCAAAGGGAGAAAAATAGCCCATACCTCACTCATATGCCCTCATACATCTCCCAAAAGATAATGTTAACACCTACACACACACACACCTGTTATATATATACTACTCAAAGAAGAAAAATTAAAACCCACCTAGCTTTCTAAGTGTATATGTATATACCCACACATGTAATCCTAATAGAAATGAAAGGCCGTCATACTTATATCCTTCTTGGGTGTTGATATATACATACCAATAATAGGGGAAAAAACAAGCCCAGCTTAGTTTTACATGGGAGTAGTGTAGTTTTGGTTCGTAGTTTTCTTAAACAACTTAACTGTTGGTGATTTTTAAAATAAGTGAGTAAGAGTTTTTTGGGTGTAAGAGCTTTAAGAGCTTGTCCCACATTGGAAGTGTGAGGAAGAGGTGAGAAGCTAATATAAATATAAAAAGGGATAGTGTCCCACATTGGAAAATGTACAAAGCTAAGTGTTACCACTAAGCTATAAAAGGAGTGGGCAACCTTTGAGTCCCACATTGGAAAAATATTAAGAATTTGTACACTTAATAAGTACAAATGGAAGATAAAGAGTTAATTCATCTAGCATTTAAGAGGCTATTCAAGAGACCTCAATACGGTGCGAAGCACCGTACGCACACGCACACGCACGCGCGCGCGCGCGTGCGGGTGCGGGGCAGTGGGCTGTAGAGGCGCTAGTGGGGCACTTTGCACTTCGCGTGTCCGCAATGGTAGCGGGTTGCCGCGATTCGTCCGGCTCGGGCGCGGTCACTTTTTGGTTGACCCGTGCAAAACCGATTCGATATTAATTGTACCTGTTCGGAAATGACTTAAGACTGTTGGTAATTAACAGTCATACCATTTCAGAATTGATTAAGACTGTTAATCCAGCAGTCGTGACTCTTGAAGACAAAGCCTTTCATTATCTATAAATAAAGGATGCCTAAAACGAATTTGCACATATAACAGATATTACCCAGTTCCGAAATTTTCAACCCTTGCTATTACTCTCTTACAATTTCCAGGAGATATAAATTATCTTATTCTGTTTTGTGCACATAAACAGAATAAAAACTTGATTGATTATTGTTCGCTGCTGCACCCAAAGGCTGTCTTCAAATATACAAGTTGCAGGCAGTGAAAGTTGCTTCATTGTATCTTGAGTACGGATTTGCGGATTCCCGTTTGTATACCGAAATTATTCGTGTGGGGCAAATACTGTATTTAGGAAAGTGACATCACGCCTTGAAGCTTTCTACTATCTATTCAAAAGTTACATTTTTGTATTGAAGTTGACATTATTGTGATATATAAAGAGTTCCATTTATGTATTTGCATTCATAATATCCAACATTAACTTTGGATAATGTTATACTCCCCGAAACCCTTCTCCCTGATTCCATCCCCAAAGTAACCCCCACCCTACTTTAAATGTCAAACCAATCTCCACCCTTAATCTATTTTTTAAAAACTATGCATTATACATATGAGAGTTATAATTTATTCTTTTAATTTTTTAAAATTTATTTTAGATTGATAAATAACTAGAATTATGATTTATTTTAAAATTAAATATACTTTACATTAAATTAATATTTAATGGATCAATTATAAAAAAGTCTCTCAAATATATTTTAATACACATTTAGTTCAATCATTTTTAGTTTGTTCCAAAAAATCCTCAAACACTTATTTAATCAATGTTCTCTTGCTTTTAAAGGTCCACACGAGCGACACACATTGATTATTTTTATGTCATGAAGAGCTTTTTGGAATAAAATAAAAAGGGTTGAACTAACGTGTATTAAAAAATAGTAAACATAGTTTTTTTTATTTATAAAAAAATTATATTTTTAATTTTAATAAAAAAAAATATTTAATTTGATATATTAGATTTCATAATTGATGTGCCGCTAACGCGGACCTACATTTTCGGACCCACATCATTTGTTGAATGTGGGTCCGCGCCAACAACACTAATCAATATTGTTTGTTAAATATGGGTCCGCGTCAGCGGCACTTTGAATGTTTTATTTTGTTCCAAAAAATTCCCAAACACTAATTTAACCAATATTCTCTTCTTTTAAAAGGTCCGCGCCAACGGCACACATTCAATATTTTTATTTTGTTTCATAAAGTCTTTGGGTGTTTTTATTTTGTTCCAAAAAGTACTCAAATACTAATTTAACTAATATTCTCTTATTTTTAAAGGTCCGTGCTAGCGGCACACATTGAGTGTTTTTATGTGCTAACTTTTTGGAACATAGTTTTTTTATTTTTTCGGGTTATTTTAATTTAGTCATGTTCGAATTCTTTTTTTTTTTTTAAACACAATTTTTGTTTTATAAAAGCACAACTTTTTTTTATTATAAAAATACAGTTTTTTTTTTGAGAAAATCATAATTAATTAAATAAATAAGGTGCCAACAGGGATGTGGGCTTTCGGTATGGAATGGGGATAAAACTTTCAAGGAGTATAGCACTACTCCTTAACTTCCTTTATATACCAAATGAGTAATGTTACATACCCAAATAACTTCCCCAAACCTTCCCCAAAATGACTTGGGCTTTGTACCCTGGCGGGACCCGCACCACATGGCAATAAATGACAGGCAAGTGAAAGAATGACGTGACGTCCACGTAGGATTTTGGGGAGATTTGGGGGAGTTGTTTGGGACTCAAAGCATTTTCTATACCAAATTTCGAGTAGCTTGTGTGGTTAAGAAGATGGATACGTGGAGTGTTTTAATACACTCAGATATGAAGGAATAAGAGAGTTGACGATGTATATTCATTTTCTACATAAAAGTTTTATTTACAGTTTGATCTCTAAGGTTTTAAAGTAACCATTTAAAATTTTATTTCCAACTTAAATACCTTGACGCGTGAAGTAATATTTGTGTTGCAACTAAAAATAGTTCCAACATAAAATACTCGTGACATTTCATATGTGTAATGAACTTTACATATATAATTTTTTTCGTAACTAATGAATTAATAATTTTTTTTCTCGGTTGTAATGAAGTAAGACAATAAAATAAAATTTTATTTTTATTTTACTTATGGTATTGGAGTTTTCGGTAATAATAATAATGATTCGAGTAATATTACTCATTAATTAATTTTTTAATTAAAAGTAAAATGTAGGTCGTTACACTAACCAACGTGTGTGTAAAATGGGAGTTGTACATATTCCCATGTATGGGCCCACACCTGTATTTGATGATTAATAATATTAATTCATTAATTATAATCGGTCACCCATCCAACCAAGAATAATACTAAAGCCGACAGACGTGCCAACCACGTTCAGTGAGAGAGAATAGCATCTTCTAATGACAGGTGTCACAATACCATTTGGTTAATCTCACATTTCATATTTATAGTACAACAATTATAATTTTGATGAAGGATAATTCCGAGTCTTCTAAGGAAGCCTTTTTAGGCTTTAGCAAAAGTTTTATCAAGAAAAATTTCAATGCATTGCTAATTTATTGGATCGGTTAATACTCGAACGGGTGAATTTAGTTAAAAATGTTACAGGCTCCATTAGGAGGCAATATAATAAAAAGGAAAAGGAAAATATTGCGTTAAACGTTAGCAAGGAAAATGATGGAATTATGCACATTTCATGCATGCGAACTCCTTAAAAGGGGTATAAATACATTTTGACTTATTAAATTAATATCACTCCTATTTAGCAAAAAATAAAAAAACAGGCATAGTTGCTTCCTTCAAAAACAAAAGCAAAGCAAAAATATGCAAGGAAATTCCATTCTATCAAATAATATAAGTAATAATTACATATTATATTACCAACAATAATCCATAACTAACACTATTCAAATGACATTGGTAGAAAAATTGACGAGAGCCAACATAACAAGTTAAGAAAATCCATGGTAATCTTAATATAAGGAAATGTGGTAGAATTGAGCAAAGTTCTAAAGTTTTTGCTCTGTTTGTTTTCAATTGTTTTACTCCGAGCGGTAGAATTCTCGATATTTTTTAGAATTCTAATTTGGAGAATAAAGAGAAAGTAAAGCATTTCTCTTGTTTGGGAGTTTAACGAGAACAACGTGTGGAAACGTGAGAGAGTTTTTTAAGTTTGAGTAAAGTGCCAAATCCGTCCATGTCATATCATTGCCTCACAATTCCGTCATTATGCCTTTTTTCCAATGACATCCTCCTCCTTTTCAATTATGTCAATTGCATCCTTACATTAACTTTCGTCCAAATAATTAACGAAATTAAGCATGTGGCAAGCGCAAGAGCCCAAATCCAAAATATAGTCCAAAACATCATTCTCTCTCATTCATAACATCAATCCATGAAACCCAAAGAAAAGAAACGGACTTTGGTGATTCATACGAAGATACTTTAAAACTCTATTAGTCTGTTAAAATCTGCGAAATTGAGACAAGTGAGATTTTAAAATTGGCCCAAAAGGTCTTGATGTACATGGAGAATCGTGATCAAAATAACAACGACGATAACATTGAAGAAATGGGTAAGAAATCTCTCATTCTCAAAATTCCTTTAATGTCTCACAATAGTTAAGTGAATACAAGGAGAGGCAAATGGAGCTACTTATAGGAGTAGCAAAGGAATAGTTCAACATCCTTAAGTGGATTGAAGAAAATAATGTTGTTTCACTAATAATAAAATAAATTACAAGGAATAAACCATATATGGGTGATACTACAAGTCTTGGAATTCTAACATTAACATTATCCAGGCCCCCAAGTCTAGTTACAAGATTGAGCTAAAAAAGGAACATGTTACAAGTTATTGTGGCACATTAAATGTATCAATGTGCCAAAGTCTACAGCAATCCTCAGACTATGGTCTAGGAATGATGTAGTTCCATAAGTTCCAAATATTGACGAAGCAGCTATTGCGATGAGATTTTTTGGTTAGGAGCTCCATCACATCACATAAGTATGGGACATGAGGTCCGGTTGGGTGAGTTTTCAATTAAAATTAAAATTAAATATATACATCAGGGGCTACCTCGTTATTTTTGGATGTGTATGATCCTCACGAAACTAAGTACCAGAGAAGTTTCGAGATGAGTTAGCAAGGTTGTAGCGATTTTTGACAAATAAAACGAAAAGAACCAGAAATGACACGATTAGATCGTCTTAGATTTATGGATCATATATGAAATAGTTCCTCGAACATTTTCCCATACACACGTTTAGTTAAAACCTTATTATTTGTTCTAAAAAGTCCCTCAACATGCAGCTAGCGCAAACTTTTAAAAATAAGAGAATATTAGTTAAATGAGTGTTTAAAAAACTTTTTGGAACAAAATAAAAATGCTTGAATTAAATTTGTATTAAAAAGTTATTTGAGGATTTTTTTGATAAATGATCCTAAATTTAATTAATTAGTACTTGGAACTACTCTAAAAACAACATTTTGACTCGCATAACGAGAATTGCCGCCCCAGATGTACGATTTATACATCCCAAATTCGTGTAGGTGGATTTCAACAGGAACATAATTCGTATCATACATTATTACTTAAGTGTATGTATATAGATAGTTGTATGGCTTAAGTAAGACTAGTAAGGAAAAAGGAAAGACCAAAGCCCAACACAACAATTGAGTTGTAGCATAAGCAAACAAGACACCTATGAAAAAGAGTAATTTTTGCTGAACCGCCAAAGGTGCCGTCTACAAACCGCATCCCCTCCCCCCCTTTTTTTAATTAGTTTCTTATTTTTTTTTGTTTTTAACAATTGATATATAAATTGTTTTTTATATAAAAAACAATTTTTTGATTAATATAAAAAAACAATTTTTTTATAATTAAAAGTAAAGTGTTTTTTTATTAAAATTAAAAAATATTTTTTTCATAAATAATTTTTTTTATGTTTATTGATATGATATCGGGATTATTTAATGGCGTTAGCACGGACCGACATCCCCGGATTCGAATCATTTGTTGAATGTAGGTCCGCTCCAACGGCACTAATTAATCGCGATTTTTATGAAAAAAATAACGCGATTAATTAGTGTCGCAAGCGCGGACCAATATTCTCGGACCCACATCATTTGTTGAATGTGAATCCACATAATCGACACTAATAAATCCCAATATTTTTTTAATAAAATACAACAGGGCAAAACAAACAAAATTAGGGTCGAGAGCGGTTCTACATGCTATTCATGTACAACCTCTATGAAAAATAATCGGGCACCATCCAAGTGAGGGACACTTTTACCCGATCTTGAAAGACTAGATCAGCTTCACCGGGTTCAGGGTCAACTTCGAAATCTACCATGAAAGAACTTAGGACAGGTTCAGAGGTTAGGCCATCGTAATAGGCCCACAGATCTACATCAATATTCAGCAGCTTGTCCAATGGAGCCGCTATTGCGGATCTCAACAACTGAAGGACTCCCCCTTCCTTTACGGGATCGGCCTTTTCCTTTGACGTCTGGTAGAGCACGCGATCAGTGCCCAGCAAGTCACCGTGGTAAGCAACAATTCGTCCATAAACATGGGTGGGGTATTTATCATTTTTATCACCTGTGCCTAGAAACATAACATCCAGATGGGATTCCATGCCATTGGAGATGACTTCGAAGGTAATTGTGGCCTTACCAAACCCTTCGCTTTTAACTTCCTCAGTAATGATCCTGTCAAAATAGCTATGACGAGGATACCAGTCAAATCTCCATTTCGTCCAATTCTCCTGGGGGGCAGCCTTACCGAGACAAAACAATAACTCGAACTCATCATAGGCTAACAAGGCTTTTTCTGGGCCACAAAGCAGAAGAGGTACTCCGATCTCGCCTTCATCTCCCTCGTAGATGACATGCCCGGGTCCGCCATCGTAGACAACGCTTCTGATTTGTCCATGGATATGGTCTCCTTCGATTTCGTTGATCACCACCGAGTACAACTCAAACAACTCAAATCCTTCATCACCATCCCAGGACTTCCTTTCGCCTTCGCCTTCGCCTTCGCCTTCGCCTTCGCCCGCTCGCTTCTTACCCCTCATGGTTTTTTTTAGGGTTGAGATGTATGTTTCGTTCTAGGCCTTGTTGGTTGGTTGGTTCTATCGTTTTAGGGTTGAGATGTATACACGCTAATATATAGGAAAATTCTGTTTGTAGGATTTGTGCAGAAATTTTGGAATAAATTGACGTGTCGTATTTATATTACTCCGGTCTTGAGTGAACCAAAGTATAAATTAATATGAACATGACATGTCAGTTCATACAAATAAGAGAGTTTTGAAAAAAGGTCTTCATAGTGTTCAAAGTGTATAAAAATATGACACTCTATATAATTTTATAAATTTAGTCCCTGTACTAAAAATATCATGAAAAATAATGAAAAATAGTGCTGCTGGCGCAGACCAAAAAAATAAAGGTATTGTACTACAGGGACTAGCTTTATAAATGCTATTGTATCACAGAGACTAGATTTATAAACTTGAAAAGTATTGTCCTAAAAATCCAAATATAGGAAGGAACATGACATTTACCTTAATTCTCTATACAAATAAATATGTACGAATCATCTGTACGTGTAAAATTATTCTAATATATATATATGGGTGTACTCGTACCGATGACACGGTAATAAATTTTCTCACAATATTTATTATTATAGCATGCATATACCCGTGTCGATAGCATGAAATTTTTTTTACTCCCGAGTATTTGTGGTTATAGAATACCCATTCTCCCACGTAATGTGTGGTATTATTCATTTGACACCTTTTAAACACTACATATGAACAAAAAGATTTATACTTTGATGAAATTTAGGCCGTATCTTCAAGTCTTTCATAGATAATATTTTGGTTGAAATAATTTTTAAAGTAAAAAATAATAACTAAAATTATTTGTAGTAATTATGTTTCTAATAAATTCAAATGTGCTTTCAATAATAAAAACGACTTTAATTATGTCATTAAAATAACATTTATATAATTAATAATGTTTCACTCATTGTGTCTATGTTTTATGGCTTGTGATCAACATCCTAACCAAATACCCATGGTAAAATTATTAATTAATCAAGTTATTTTTGTTTGATCACCCAATAATTCTTCATAATTTACAATTTCAATTTTCGTGATTTTACCAAATACTTTTGCAACATTTTTTGTGTGCATCTAATAGTTATTTTGTAGTTCAAATGTTAATTTGAAAGTAAAATCACAAAAAGTAAATATATTGAGATCACAGTAACAATTGAATAATTAAAATATTTTATTATTCATGGCTAAAGAGCAAGACTTCAAACCATTTAGGTTCCTTTAGTATCTAAAGGGTTTTTCATTGAGTGTTTTATTTGGAGGTCTCAAACCAATGCACTGGTCTCATATTAATGCATCGTGTTTTATTAGGATTGCGTAGAGCCCCACAATTGTTCATAGAAATTGGTTTGTATCTTTAAAGGATAATTCTCGAGTTGTGCGCTCTTCATTACAATAATGACTACTTTCTGTCAACCGAAAATTTGTAAAACAAGACATATAAAAATTAATGTTCTCATTCAAAGAAAAACCTCTCAATAGTTTCATAATTAACTTTGGTCAAAACTTTTTTTATATTGTTCAAGTAATGTAGGCTAAATATTTATTTATTAATTATGACTTTTTAATTTTAAGTTGAAATTCTATTTGAGGTTCCGACAATGACTTGGAAAAAGAATATAAAATCTTCATACAGATTTACAACCAATATCCACATAAAACTTTCAAATCTAAATAATAACAAAACATAATCCTCGCAAGAACAACTTAGAAACAAATATCAACAATACCCACCATCAACTGACAACACAATAACCATTGTCACTCCTCTTCACCAAACACCACCCCTGACATGTCACTTAATAATTCAAAATCTGCTAAACAAAATATGAATATATAATAAAATAAACTATGAGCTTTGTCATTGAAAAAATGCAAATTCATGATATTTAGTAAAAAAAATCTTTTTTTAAGACCAATCTTGGGCCACAAAGTGTATATATGGAAAGAATTCATAAAAATAGCCATGAATACAAACCAATGTTTTTTCTTTCACAGAACACACACACAACTCAGTGAAACTACTATAAAAAGGTACTCTTCTATAAAATAGCGTCACTTGAAAACACAACTACTCCCCCATTGTTTCCGGCAGACAGTTAAGAGGCGAAAAACAGGCCTTGCCTTGCATGTCTCGTCTCCACAGTTACTATTTTTTCATAAAAGAAGAAGAAGAATACATGAGTCATTATAAAAGAGCGATTAGGATAACCATTTCTCAAATCTCTATAAAAATATCTAAATTCTCTAATTTAACTTACCTGAAATAAATAAGAAAATAAGTAAAAATTGGGAACTACCTTTTGTCAACAACTTCCAGTTGTTGTCAAAAAATGGACAAAAACATATAAAGCCTTATGACTGCGACCACAACAAAAAAAAATATAAAAAAAATGAATAAAAGCCAAACACCACCACGACCACAACAAAAATCTTCAACGCTAGTATCACCCCACAAAAGAAAAAGAACTATCAAAAAACCATTTAAAAAGAAATAATACCTCGATGTGGAATAGTCCTTCAACGCTAGTCATCACCCCATAGTTGGGGGAGGCATTAACGGAGTGAAAACTTAGTGATGGGTTAGTGTCGGATCTTAAGGACTGAACCACCTTGAACCATCTTTGACGCAGTGAAAACAATCACGTAGGTTCCATTTTCCAATCTTCATCTTCAACCTTTGAGATACCCAAATAATAAATTACAGTAACACCCAAATAATAAATCCCTGATACGTGAAACAAAAACCCCAAACAGTATTTATAACATCTATATATGTATATATGGGTTAAGAGGAGTAGATCGGTTTATACGATGTATTCATATATTCAAGTTGGGAAGAAACCTTCCAATATAGATGTAGATCGGGTCATACGAAGGCTGTATTTGAAACTCTCAAAATCGTATTTGAATCATTCAATGATAGATGATGAACCAATGGTTCTAAAATCGTTTGTACCTGTGAAAAAAAAATTATTATGTGGGATACTGTTAGATCTGCAAAATATTTAGAAATGGAAGAACAAAAACAAAAATAACAGGGAGCCAGCAAGGTTCGTCGATGAGTTGCTGACGTGAGTTGGAGCCCGGGAGCTCCGTTGGAACGAGTCACCCCGCAAATGACATCAATAGTGGAGAACCCACATGGTCCTGCCGACACTATCAGGAGATCCCATGAAGAAACAACATCTACCATTGCACCTATCGATGATGGATTCGAGTTCTCACAGAAGAAAACCATCTATCAAAAAAGAGAGAGAAAGTGGGACTTGTATTTGAATGAGTTCTCACAGATGGGTCATCTATTTTTTTGAGATGTTTAGACTGTAACTTGTTTAGAGTGTAAGGGTTTGCGTCTCAAGGAGGAAGAGAGATGTTTTGACTGTAAAAGGTCTAAAAAAATTTAATGTTGCGTGTACGGGTATAATAAAACAAAAGGATTTTGAGTTAGAGTATCTTCGTTTAGGCAGGAAGTTAATTTTAACCATTGATCTGAACCATGAGTTGATGTGGCAAAAAATTATAGATACAAAACCTGTTTATATTGACTTTGTATATAAAGGTTTATGATGTGACAAAAGTCCATCCTTATATATATATATATATATGATTTTTAAACAAATTTTTCTATGAATTAAATCATTTTTATTAAAAAGGGTTTTATTCCAATTCTTGAGAGTTTGTAGAAGTTTTAAAAGGATAATGTTGAAACTACATTTGTAACGATAGTTGACTTGTAGTTTTAATATTATCTTGGGTCATTTTAAATTGATTAATTAATTAATATATGTTTTGAATTTTCATCTCTTGTTTGTTTTCACGGTTATTCACCTCATTTATCTCTTATTTTAGCTTTCATTACATAGCCTACTTTAGATTACTAAACTAACTTTAATCAACTCTTGAAATTATTTTTAAAAGAATAAGAAAATAGGCATATACCAAATAGTCCCTCAAATATTTTTTAATACATGTTTAGTCCTAGCCTTTTTATTTTGTTCAAAAAAGTCCCCCACTACATAAAAACACTCAATGTGTGTCGCTAGCGCGGACCTTTAAATATAATCGAATATTGATTAAATGGGTTTTTGAGGGACGTTTTGGAACAAAATAAAAAGGCTTGGACTAAATGTGTATTAAAAAATATTTGAGGGACTTTCTGGTAATTGATCCATAAGAAAATAGGAAAAGGAAAAAATATTTGAAAGTGAATTTTGCAAATATCTTCACACATTTAGTTATCTCATTCTTGAATGTTGGATTGATACCCCATTTGCCTCTATATTTATTTAGTTTTTACATTTTGTAGGTATTACTTGAGTTTTAATTGAAAGGCTTTATTCTACAACGATTATATTATATATAAGTCACTCAATCACTAAGTACGACACACACATTGCATATAAACTTATATAGTCATAGTCATTTAAAACGTATACATCTAAGATATGATAATTATTTAAACATATACAACTCTTGATGAAATTTTAGGACCATTATTCTTTCAATAAGAGCTCTCTGATAAGTTTATGGTTTAGATGATAATTGAATAATTGGAACCCATGTTTAATTTATCATCACGCAAAAAAATTAAAATTCACATTAACAATTTAAGTTATAAAAATTACAACATGACTAAGTGTGTAAGGACAAATTTTCAATTGAGTCAATTTGTACTGTTGGCTTAATTCTGGACAAACCTGGATAAAACAATTTGAGTCATAGGATAGATGATCAAGTTGTATCCTTCCAAGCCTATGACGAGTTTATGTTGGACGAGAGGGTGAAATCTGCGTCTAAGAGAAGATGTTCAAATTAGGTTTTCACCTACCCATTCGCCCAACTATCCGAGCCATTCTTTCCTAAATAAACCTTGCCCCTTCCCAACTGTCCCCTAATGCATGGAGGGTCATGGTCGGGGCTTTCGTCCTCTGGAAGGCCATTCACCATACCGACCTTCCAGTCAGTGTTTTTATTAGATGTTATACTCCCTCATCTACCAAGAATCATCCAGGCTACTACCACTTTGTAGCCAAAAAATCTGAGAAGAAGATGCTCCTAGTCACCCAAACTTCCAACCATAACTGGAAACTTTGGTATTTCTTCATTTCGGGAGCCTGGGAGTTTGGCCCAAACGAGTCCTGTGGAACATCTGGTCCACGAACCCCTCTGAGATGGAGTAAAGTCTCATATTCAGCAAAAGAGGACCCTGGTTTAAGCCAGGATAATTATAAAGACGTTAAGGACCTTCACAACCAAGGAGAGAATGATCATCTCATCAAATATGAACATCTGATGACCCCCTACTACATTTCTCAGACAGGTTTGGGGGGGTGGTCCTTTGGAAGAGCTTCGTAAGTTTCAAAAGAATTTCTTACCAAGTGTGTACTTTTTATCTGTCTGACTTGCTATCTCCGAGACTTCTCTTTTTGCAGAGCGGACAGAAGGTATCTCCAATGCTTTCTGGGAAATGTCGGCCCCTAACCTTTCAAAACTCATTGAGAGACGAGGTGACAAGAATGCACCTTGATAAGCACTCAAAAGTGTATAATTATTGCCCTGAATATGTGCATTTTAGTCACTCATTTTAATTAAAATTGACCTTTTGTCTTATTTTATTACTTTTCAGGTCAATCAGCAGTCGCAACATCAAATAATGCTAAATCAAGTCAATTGGGACTCAATAGCGGTCAAAAGCGTTAAATGAAGAAATTCAAAGTGGTCGCGAAGTCAGAATTCCCATTGAGCTTGCCCAGAAGAGTTCTGATGTTCTGAACCCAGTCCCGCAACCCTAACCTAGCCCAGACCGAGCCCAGTCCATACCCCGAGCCCGGTGTGTGTTGAGTTTGTACCTTTATTATTTTTTTAGATTTTTATTTTGAGTCGTTTTATTTTTCGAATTTATTTTAGATTTATTTAGAAATTTCATAGATTTATTTTCTATTTCATTTTACTTGGTGTATTTTTATTTTTAATTTTTATTAGTTTTAATTTTTAATCTTTATTTTATTTTATTTTATTTTATTTTCATTAGGATTAGTTTTTAGGAAGTTTTTTTTTAGTTTTAGTTTTTAGTTTTTATCTTATTTAATTTGGATGTGTTTTTTAGGATTTCATTTATTTTTTACTTTTATTAGATTTTACATTTTTTTAGGATTTTAATTTTAGTTTTAATAGATTTTTATTTTATTTTCATTTCTTTTTAGTTTCATTTTTAATTGAGTCTTTATCTTATTTTTAGAGTTTGATTCTATTTTTAGAATTTTAGTTTTGTTCGTTTTATTTTTTTAGTGTTATTTATTTTTAAGGGTCTAAATTAAACACGCACACACAAAATCCCGTACACACTCACACCTTAATACCTTATACCCTCAACTACATCCAAATACACCCTCACCCACATTCTACTACCAAACACCCTCACCACATCTAATCAAACACCACATCATCTTCCCCCATCAAACCCACCTTCTCTTTCCCACTCCACCATAACCAAACAACACCCACGTCTTCAACCTTACACCCATAACCAAACTCTTCACCAATTAAACCTACCACAATTAACCACCAATCAACCCAAACCAACACCTCATTGCCACCACATCCCAAGAACCCGAACCCGAATCCATCGAATCCCCCTGTGCGACCTCATGAACCCGGATCCATCGCAGCCTCCCTGTGCGACCTCATGAGCCCAAACCGAAACCCACTTCGACCCTTTGTCCCAAACCCGTTGCAACCCACGATTTGGGCCAGCCCCAAGTTGAACCTCCATCCAACTCGAACCCATGTCCCTTTTAAAATCACTTAAGCAATTTTCACGATTTTATCCATCTGCTCAAAGCCGAAGATAATAACCAAGTCAAATAAGTCAAGACCAAAATAAATATAGATTATGTAATTTTAGGATTTAAAATAATATTGATTATGGATATAGGACAACAAACATTTTGTTTCCATTTTTAGTCCCTATTTTCAAATTAAAGGGACACGTGGCATATTGTGATTGGTTGACGTTTTATGAATATAGGTCCGCGCCAGCGGCTTTATTCAAAAATAGGGACTAAAACCATAAATAAAATGTTTGTTGTCCTATTTCCAAAATACATATTACAATAGGTCCTAAATTTACAAAGCCCCAAATAAATAAAACCCAACCCCCTCTCTCTCTCCTCTAACCTCCATTAACATCCACCTTACCCTCAAACCCGTAGCCTTTCCAAAACCAAATCCAAATTATCTCCTACAAAATAGGAACTTCCAACACCTGCTAAGCCAAAAAAAAAACAACTTTCCTATACCAATTATATCTTTGACTTAACCTACTTAAATCCCAAAGAAATCTCCCCATCCAAACCACTCCGTGGACTATAAAGAAAGAGGGACGAAGCTCAAAAAGAAAGGACTCTCATAAGAGATAGAAAAGAGACGCAAGAGAGGGATGAAGCTAAAAAAGAAAGGACTCTCATAAGAGAGAGATAGAGAGTGTATTATGTACATAAAAAATTCGAAAAAAAAAATTAGTTTAGCTTTAGAATAATTTTTAGGGTTAGTTTTTAATCTTCTTTTTGTAATCAAGTGCTAAAAATTGTGAAGAAGTTGACGCATGTCAAGGCACATTTCAAGATAAGTTTGTGAAAAAAATTGTGTATTGTATTTATTCCTTCTCTTTTCAATCTATATCATTCTTGACATATTATTGATTGTTTTTTTATGCACACATGAAAATGTTTAGCTAAACACCCCGTTAAAGGGGTGGGATGCACTGCGAATGATGTTAGTTTAATTAATTAATTTCATTAATGCTATAATTCTAGAAAAAATTATTTTTGCCTGTCACTAATTAATTTATGTAACGAGAGTTAGTAAAATAATTGAACAAATTAATGTTTGAATTTAGGAATCGAACTAGAGATAGATTTTTTCGAAATTTGAATATTAATTCAGTGTTGAAATTTTATGATTGATATTATTTTCATTAAATTGATTCTAACGGGTAATTTTTTGAACATAGTATAATTCCTAATTTTTCATTGTGTGACGTTTTTAAAATAATTTTCTGAAAAAGATATTTTTAAATTTATAATTATAACGAGAGTTAGACTATCGATTTAATATTATCTCGAAATATTTGAAATTAATAAATCAAGAAATTAAAATCATTGAAAATGCAGTGTAATCTCATCTCTTGACCTTCGCATATATTTCACACTCGGTTGCACATTCTTTTTTCGTTATTTAGTCATAATTTTAATTTTAGCATTAATTAAGTAATTTTCTCCCTTGAAATTGTTTTAAAAAAATTAATAAAAAATAAAAAAAAAATTCATAAAAATTGAGTTGCACGTTTTCACATTAATTGTTTCACCTTGAAAGTTGGGTTGATACCCTACGTACCACAATACGAGTTGTTTTAGACGAGTTTTGTAGGTACTCAAGGGATTTTGAGATTGACTTTTGAAGACAACGACCATATGAAAAAAGCTTCTTATCACACCTCCCCGAGCTCAATTAAAAAAGAGCGTTGGCACTTCGAAGGCCGATGCTGCTATGAAAAGAAAGGCATCAGCTGATCCTGCTCATACCAGGCCGAGCAAGGTTCAAATTACTGGGCACACCATCCCTATTTCCATTGATGATGCTTTAGCTGATCTTTTGTTGCAGCTGAAGATAGGTAATAGTGTGATCGGCTATAGCATTCAGGCCGCTGATGCTATCGGCATCATTATGATCGAGGAAGATAATCGTTTTTTCAGGATTTGGACGTCCCTTTGCTGGCCGAGTTTACCTTTCACAGGGAAGTTCAGGTATCAAAATTTGTCTTCCAAGTGTTGTCTATGCTCTTTACAAGTCATAATTACTCATATGTCTGATCTTTTACTGTAAGGAGTGGTGTCTCTTCACCGCCTAGCTGACTGGACCTTAAAAAGGTTGCCCCTAATCCAAAAGGGCAGAGAGTCTAAGAAAACAGAGGTCGATCTCAAGGCCGAGCTGGAGAGACAACCATATCACTCAGCTAAAGGATGAGCACAACAAGGCTCTGAAGGCAAAAGATGAGAGCCTTCAAACAAAGGTTGATGTTACTGTCAAGGCTGCACTGGCCTACGCTAAGGAGAAGATCATCGATAACTATAAAGTATCTGATGAGTTTATTGGTTTTGGTTTTGACTACTTAGAGAGAGGCATTAGGGCAGCTGGCCGATGGGCTGCTCTTTAGCATGGGGAGACTGATAGCTTGTCACTGGACGACTTTATTAATCTCGACATTACGGACCCTCGTCTTGCTCAGGCTCTTAAGGAGGTGGAAAAGGATAGCTCTGTACCAGAAGAGATGAGACCCTTGGACATCACCGAGACCTAAGACACTTCTCGCCATGAGGATGAGATTCAGGTCACCAATATCTGTCTCCATAACACAATTCCTCTTGCTGATGGGTCGGCTCCAGCCGAGGGATAAACCCATCCCTGAGGGCCTCTTCTTCTTGTTACTTATTTTTGTCAAGCTGCCTGCAATTCTTCTTTTTATGAACTGTGGTCGTAACTTTTTAGCTTTTTGAATGTAAACTCTCGTAAACTCTTCTTGTTATAAATACAATGAAATTCCAGTATTCCTTACTCCTATTTCTCTTTTATCATGATGTTTCATTGTTCTACAATTATGATGTTCCACTTGTTCACCACAAAAATAGAACTCTAATAACAGAAGCAAACAATGATAGAAACAATCCATATTAATGAGATCACCGTTAGGGTCTGAGGTCACCAAATAAATGGTGTTTTAGCCTCATAATTCACCAAATTAATGGTGTTAAGAGTATGAGGTCACCAAACTAATGATATGAAGGGTCTAAGGTCACCAAACTAATGATGTTTTTCTTCATAATTCACCCAATTAATGGTGTTAAGAGTCCGAGGTCACCAAACTAATGATGTTAATCTTCATAATTTCACCAAATTAATGATGTTAAGGGTCTGAGGTCACAAAACTAATGATGTTTATCCTCATAGTTCACCAATTAATGGTGTTAAAAGTCTGAGGTCACCAAACTAATGATGTTTATCCTCATAATTTCACTAAATTAATGGTGTTAAGGGTCTGAGGTCACCAAACTAATGATGTTTTTCCTCATAGTTCACCAAATTAACGATATTAAGGGTCTGAGGTCACCAAACTAATGATGTTTATCCTCATAATTTCACCAAATTAATGATGTTAAGGGTCTGAGGTCAGCAAACTAATGATGTTTTTCCACATAATTCACCAAATTAACGGTTAAGAGTTTGAGGTCACCAAACTAATGATGTTTATCTTCATAATTTCACAAAATTAATGGTGTTAAGGGTATGAGGTCACCAAACTAATGATGTTTATCCTCATAATTTCACCAAATTAATGGTGTTAAGATGCATACACTATTACAAAGATGTTAATAGAACACTGATATTTCTCATTGATATTTACTTCTTCATGGTCTGATACATGAATTATAAAAAAAAAGATAGCTACAACGTCATAGATAGTACTTCTTCAAATGGTCGATATTCCAAGGGTTTGATAAGGGTTCTCCTTCTAGATTTTCTAGTCGATAGGTGCCTGGTACAACTTCATTGATCACCCTATAAGGACCATGCCAATTTAGATGGAGTTTGTTGGGCTTTTGCCATGTCTTCTTGAGAACTAGGTCTCCCATAACTATCAAACTTTCTTTCACCATTTGATTATAAAACATAGCAGTCCTCTGCTGGTAGGCTGCTTGTCTCAACTCGACATCTTCTCTTCTTTCTTCAATCAAATCAAGATTAAGTCTTCTTTCTGTCACATTTCCATGAGGATTATACATCTGAATTCTATGAGTAGAAAGACCAATCTCGGTGGGGATGACAGCCTCTGAACCATAAGCTAACATAAATGGGGTTTCCCCTGTAGGAGTTTTGACTATCGTCCTGTAGGCCCATAGCACAACGTACACTTCTTCAATCCATATTTACTTTCCTCTTCTAGCTTCTTTTTAATACCTTCAAGGATCGTCCAATTTGTCACCTCAGTTTGCCCATTCGCCTAGGGTCGGACAGGGGTGGAGAAGAATTATTTGATCCCAACTCTTTCACAATATTTCTCCAAAGATACATTCTTAAACTGAGTCCCATTGTCTTAGATTAAGGTATTTCGGAGACCATACCTGTAGATGATGTTTTTCCAAATGAACTGAAAGGTCTTCTGTTCTGTAATAGTGATCATCGGCTCGGACTCTACCAACTTTGAAAAGTAATCTATCGTCATAATCAGGTATCGATAATTATTCACTGCTCTTGGCAAGGGTCCTACTAGGTCAATCCCCCAAACTGAAAATAGCCAGGGAGATGCAATAGAGGTCAGAGGTTGAAGAGGTTAGTGGGGGATAGTAGCAAACCTTTGACATTTATTATATTTCTTCACATATGCTGCTGCATCTTTGGCAAGGGTCAGCCACCCGTACCCCTGAGTTATGATCCTTTTGGCCAACGACCTTCCTCCAATATGGCTAGAGAAGGAATCCACATGCACGTCATGAAGAATATATTGCACCTCCGATGGATGGACACATCTGAGCAATGAGAGTAAACCCACTTCTTATATAGAGTGTCCCCTATGACAGAGAACTTGGCATCTCTATATCTCATCTTTTTTCTCTCGACTTTTGATGAGGGTAGTTCCCCTTTTCTAATGTACCTGATGAGAGGATCCACCTAGGAAGCTCCTCTATTCAGATTCAAATAAGATCTAGTTGGACTATCATCTTCTTCAATGGTTGGTCGAAGTAATATCTCAACTAGCACTGTTCGCCTAATGTCAGTTCTCATAGCTGAGGCTAGTCTTGCAAGTGCATCTGCTCGACTATTATCCTGCCGAGGTATCCTCTTCAGCTTTACCTCTTTGAAGATTTTCATCATTGACCTTACTCTCTACAGGTATTTAGCCATTCTCTCGTTCTTGGCCTCATATACTCCTAAGATCCGATTCACCACCTGTCTTGAGTCACTATGGACTAAGAGTTGGCCGACACTAAGATCTCGGGCCAAGGAGAGATCTGCTACCAGGGATTTATGTTCAGGCTCATTATTATAAGCCTTGAAGTTAAACCTCAAATCATTCTTGATGTTTGTGCCTTCAGGTGCCGCCACTATGAATTTGGCACTGTTTCCATTTTCGCAGGAGGAACCATCAACAAAGATGCTTTATACAATGCAATCCTCTGAGAATTTTCCCTGTATCAAGGATCCTTATTTAAAGAGATATATTCCCTCTTCATTATCATCTACCTTTTCTCTAACTTTGCTTGTCTCGGCCTCATCCGTATAAGGGATGATACTTCTTCCTGGCACACTGTCTGTAATCTCAAATTTGTTGTTTTCAACCTCGGCCTCGTCCTAAGTGAACTCGGCCATAAAATTTTCCAATGAATGACCTTTGATTGCCACCCTCGGTTGGTAAACAATATCAAACTCTCCTATCTCAATTGCCCAAGCCATTAGTTTCCCTGATTTCTCAAGTTTGTGGATGACCTGTCTGAGCGGTGAGTCAGTGAGGACGATTATTGAGTGAGCTTGGAAGTACAGTTTCATTTTTTTGGAAGCGTGAATCAAAGCATAAGCCAACTTCTCCATTCCTGGGATACCTCTGCTCAGACCCTTGGAGTGCTTTGCTGTTGAAATATACTAGCTTCTGTACCCCATCCTCTTCTCTCACAATAGCGGCGCTAATAGCCGACTCCGAGACGGCTAAGTACACATACAACTTTTCCCTTTGAACTAGCCGAGATAGAAGTAAGGGGGAAATGAGGTAAGACTTAATCTCTTTAAAAGATTTATCACATTCCTTATTCTATTAAAAATCTTTTGTGAGGATTTTAAAAAATGGAAGACATTTTTCTGTGGCTCTAGAGGCAAACCTGTTAAGTGCAACCACTCGCCCAGTAAGTCTTTGAACCTCTTTGACAGTCTTAGGTGTCTTCATTTCCAGCAAATACTTTATCTTCTTTATATTAGCCTATATCCCCCTTTGGTTGACAATGAAGTCCCAAAAAATTCCATCTCTGAATCCAAATACGCATTTAGTCAGGTTGAGTTTCATCCTGTACTCATCAATGGTATTAAAGGTTTTATCAAGGTCGACCACATGAGTGTCATCCTTTAGACTTTTAGTCAACATATCGTCCACATAAACCTCCGTGGACTTTACAATTTGATCCTCGAACATCTTATTCACCAAGCATTGATATGTAGCCCTAGCATTCTTCAGGACAAAGGGCATGACCTTATACGAGTAGGTCCCTTTTATCTATAATAAGGTTGTCTTCTCTGAATCAGTCGGGTCTATGAAAATTTGGTTGTATCTAGAATATGCATCCATAAAGCTCATCATCGCATGACCTGCTGTGGCATCCACCATCTGATCAATACGAGGAAGATAAAAGTTATCTTTGGGACAAGACTTGTTCAGATTAGTAAAATCCACGCACATTCTCCACTTCCCATTGGCCTTTGGCACTATAACGGCGTTGGATAACCATTATGGGTAGATAACCTCTCTAATGAACTCGGCTTCTTTAAGATTTTTAACCTGATCTCTGATGAAGTCAAAATTTTCACGGGAGTAGATCCTTCTCCTCTGCTTGACTGGCTTGGCATCTTTCACCACATTGAGCTTGTGACACATGATCTTAGGGTCAATGCCTGGAATGTCTGCATAACTCCAGGTAAAGATCCTCTGTCTTCTCTTCAGTAACTTGATTAGCTCATCTTTGATCTCTAGCTTTAGGGCTTTGCCGACCTAGATAGTTTTTTATGGCTCATCCTCATTGAGGAGATCGGTTTTACCTCTTCTGTGGCCTCTCCCTTTTTTAGCTTTGTCTCGTCGCTCTGATCAAGAGTGTCAATATTGTAAGTAGTGGTAGCTTTCTTATATGTTTATCTTTCCTCAGCAGAGTTGAAGTAGCATTCACGTGTCGATGTTTGGTCACCCTGAACTTCCCCTACTCCATAAGGAGTCGCGAATTTTATCATCTGGTGAACCGTTGAAGGCTTGGCCTCAAACTCTTTGAGTGCTACTCGTCCCAATATGAGGTTGTATGCTGAAAATACATTCTCATCCATAAAAAAAAGTTAATTTTTCTAGTTAGCCATTTTGGCCACTCATCCCCCATTCTTTCATCCATCTCATACTTCCCCAAGGGGTGAACTTTCTCTCCGTTGAAGCCGATCAGAGGATAATGGTAGGGGACGAGCCTTGCTCGACTATGTCCCAAGGCTTTGAAATAAGGCCAGAACATCACATTTGTCAATCTTCCTCCGTCCACTAAGATCCTCAGCACCTCACATCGATGCATTCTAGTTGTGATGACGAGAGGGTCATCATGTGGGGCTAGGATACCCTTAAAATCTAGTCATGAGAAGCCGACTATGAGGGTGTCCATGTCCACCTTCTTTATTTTCTCAAATTTCACATTAATTGAAGCTGAATGCACAACCTCGGCCTTTGTAACTGCCTTTGCCTCTGCCACATGAGCTTTTTTGTCGGCTACCTCAGAGCATCCTCCTTTTAGTCCCCCACAGATCATACTAACACCAAAAGAGATGATGTTCAACCTCCTCACTGGGATATTGTCGTCCTTTGGTGGGATGTCAGGGTCATCATCATCATCATCAGATGGATCATCTCGCCTGGAAGGGACATACTCTCGACACTTATCATTCATTTTCTTTCCGGGGTTGGCTTGGCCACCCTTTCAGGCATTAATATCCACATACTTCCTCAGCTTCCAATAATTCAGCATTTTCTCAATCTCGTCCTACAATGTGAAGCACTTGTCAGTCAGTTGGCTGCGATTTTGATGAAATTCACACCACAAATTCTTATTCCTCTTGTGAGGAGGAGCCCTTATCTTTTCAGGCCATCTTAGAGACCTGTCATTTTTAATCTCATTCAAAATATGATTTCAGCTCATAGTCAGAGGAGTGTAGTCTACAAACTTATCATCTATCGACCTCTTCTTCCCATCCTTGTTCTTTTCTGAAACTTGTTTCCACTGCTGCTTCCATTCTCATCCTCATACTTAGAAGCCATCGCTTCCTCAGCTTTCATTACCTTCCCAGCTATTTCCAGCAACTCGGCCATTGACTTGGGAGGGTCTTAAGTAATCTTCCATAGTAGCTTCCCCTTTTGGATACCTCCGATAAGGGCTATCGTAGCTATGCTTTCTTCATAATTTTCCACTTCCAACTTCTCTTTATTAAACTTTGCGATGTAGTCTTTCAGACTCTCATTTTTCCCTTGCTTGACGTAAAGCAGATGAGTCATCTTTTTTTGAGGTCTCACCCCAAAATAGAAGTTATGGATAAATTGCTTAGCCAACTATTTAAAGTTCTCGATGGATTTCTTTGGAAGGGATGTAAACCATACATGCGCAACCCCGATTAAAGTGCATGAGAAAGCTCGGCATCTTATCTCATCGGAGATAGAATAGATATATGTTGCTGACTAGTACATTTCAATGTGATGGACAGGGTTAGTGCTTCCATCGTACTTGGGAGACACTACAGGAAGCTTGAACTTGGCTGGGGTTGGAAAGTTGACTATCTTTAACACGAAGGGTGAACCCTCTGAGTACCCCCTCCACAAAGGGTCTCGACTTTTTAGTATATCCCCAATATTGTCTTCAAGCCTTTGAATAGAGTCGTTATAGGGCTTCGCAACATCGGCCTGATCGAGATTATCCCCTGCCACTTCTAAGGGTTGAACTGAGGGTTCCCTTGCTGTAGCATGACGTCGATTGTTGACTTCCCCCTGACCTCCGTCTCAGCCACGTGGGGGTTGGCCATGATGGGGCCGATAGTTAGCCCCTTATCTCCTGGAGCCAGTAAAACTTCTCGACCTGGATAACCTCTCCCTCAGGTCATTGATTGGGATGAGCCTTTCAAAGGCCGACCTTCTACTTAATTGATCAAAAGCTGAGCCTCTTGGGCGAACATCAGAATCTCATCTCCCACACTATCCTTGGCTCTACTGAATGGGTCGTATAATATTATTGGAAATCTTGTATGGATCCGAGTAGTCTGCGAGAACATCCTCGACCTCCACACCATCGTACCTGTCCTCAGAGAAAGGGTTTCCTTGCCTCCACAAGTGTAAATGCCTAAGGTCAGCAACATCCTTCCACCATTGGAGAGGAGGTAGATCCTTGCGTGGTGACTGGGGTGGTCTTCTGGCCTCTTGGTGTTGTCCTTGTTCAGCTACCAAAGTGATCATCTCCGGTGAGACTCTTGGTGGTCTCATCATCATATTTTGGCTTAATTAGGAAAATTGATCCTGCATATCTTGTTGACTAGCCACCAAGGACATTAAGGCTACAGCCACCTCAGCCATCTCGGATTGTGGTGGCGCGTGGCTAGAACTAGCCCCTCTAAGGCCAGCTAGTGGAGTAGGTGGTGGCAATTCTGGTGCCATATGTTTTCCTAGAGTTTGAGATATGATCAAAAGACTAATGAGCTTGAGAAACTTAATGGATCTCTTTCAATGGTGAAATAACTCCACACAAAGGGGAGGATTGGTTCACCACCAGAGTCACCGGTGAGGCCAAGCTATAAGAAGGAAGAGATATAGCTTCTCGTTCCCACAGACGGCGCCAAACTGATGATGATATGAACAGCACCACCAGATCAAGGTGTTGTAGAGCTCAAACTAATGTAACAGTGGCAGTAAGAATGCAATATAGATATATAAGGAGGTGAGGAGAAGAGGAGAAACACACCAATATAAGTGGTTCAGCCTATCTAGGCCTACGTCCACTATGCAAGTGAGTGATCTTCACTATAAAATTAGGGCTCTAATGGCCTTGTGATACAATGCACTCACTTTCTCTCTCTACTGTGTATTTTAACAAAGCTTTATCTAGGGTTTATAATAATCGATCCCTTTAAAAGGTAGGGGAATACAAGTATATATAGTGCTTGGGGGGTGTAGTGTTCCCCCTAAGCATGAAGTGAGCATGTGTATGATGACCTAACCAATCCCATGTAAACACCTTGATGTGCCACATGTAGATAATGATGACCAAATATTCCCTCACGTGAGGGAATGATTTTGTCATAACAATTTTGTCCATGAGTTCCAAGTCTTCCCTGTACTTGCATATTCTCAGACCTGTGACATCATCAACTGGAACCTTGGCCTATCTAGGGACGAGGTTGATAACTTCGTAAAGTGCATTGGTCTTCCAACCATAAGTATAAACTCGGCCAAATTGGCTAGCCGGGGTTGGGTAACTAGGCATATTTGAGGTATCGACCGAGGCAAAGTATGAGAGTGGTCATAGTTGAGCTTATAAGGATGTTGCTGACCCTGACTGCTGCCCAGCCGAGGTTGATCAATGTGGAGTCAACCTTACAAAGGATGACCTCCTTGCTGACTAGTGTGACTTTCCTGGTAACTCGGTCGTTAGATAGGACGTTGTAGTTGCCCAGAGTACGAGGGTACACATTGGCCATATCAGGTAGGATAGTGGATTTTCAACAAAAGGCATATTTATTTTGGCTCAAATGGGCTTGCAATAAAATAATGTAAAAAGTTAGGAGTTTATACTTAATTTTGGACTTTCAAACGATGGGCTAATCTCATTTCTCAAGTTTCATTGTGTTAATTTGTATCTTAAGACAACTTACTAAGACTTCTAGTGCTTAAGATTCACATTTTGACTTTTTATTTTAAATAATTGAACAAAATAAAGAAATTGAAACCATCAACGAGTTTATCACTGAAGGAAAGTTTGAGTTATTTTAACTCGGATTGATTTAAATCTCTCGAAAATAATGAATGGAGCAATATCTCACCGAGTTAAAATATCCACATTTATTCATTAAGTATATTAACTTTCGCCTCAATATCCATTTTCGATCATATTATATCACTAATGTATAAAAAAAATTATAAGTTGAGAGATCCATGAATTAATTCAATATTGAGAAATCGTTTCAAAACTCAATTATATTGAAAATCTTTTTGGATTTTTAAAATTTCTCTGACTTTTTTTTAATTTTTTTTTTCAAAAATACCATCCTTACCCCCAAACCTGAATGTGACATTGTCCTCAATGTATGCTCAAACTCAAAATATGGGTAAAGAAAATAAAGTACATAAGTGTGGTGATAAAAATCACAACACAAGTAATAATAGAAAAATAATCACCGAAAAGTAAATAGCAACAAACAATCTCAATCACAACACAAGAGTATGCGTGGTTCGTCAAATTGCTTACATCCACAGAGAGGTATACTATTTTATTATTAAGTATCTCTCAAGAGGGTTTGTGTTACATGCCCCTATTCCCCGGGCTAGGGGTTATATTTTATAGATCTACATTTGAGTTGTAAAAGTAACTCCAAGATAATCGCGATGGGATAAACCATGAATCCCCTGAATATCTCTAGGAGATTATTAGAGATTGACTTGATCATATCCCGGGGAGGTTAAGTGTAATAGATAATACACGTGTGAAGGCCAAGAACCAGGAACCTGCTCCTCGAGAGATTCGGGATGCTGAGCTGATAAAGGCTTGGAGGATAAGGGACTCCCGAGCTGAGGGTGATGTGACACCCCGTCTAATTAAATATCGGGCAACTACTCCTTTATTAAATTAATACAGAATATCAAGTTGGTTCAGTCTAAGCATCACTGTCGAAAAATATTTAATTAATTACTAGACACCTAATATTTAAGAAGATAGATGTCAAATTTTATTAATTAAGTTATAAAATAACTAAGAATTAAATCATTAACCATCAATCTCATAAAAAATCTCATATGAATAACCAACGAAATGAAATCAATTGAGTCTGGAGTAAACACTCCAATAATAATAATGCCGGAGTAAATAAAGTCCCAATACAAGAGTTTGAACAAATAAACCAATAACCGAAATAATGATAGACTGTAACTACAATCTCTAAATAAGAATGGGCGACATGCCCTAACTGATACAAATGACTCTGAAGGAACCAATGATAAATATGAAGGCGTTTAATACCAAGAACTTGTAGCTTCCACAGCAGCTACATCACGTCATCAGAATGGAACTCCTATGCTTGGCATCCCTGTGCCTGGGCACCAAAAAAATGTTTTTACAAAACAAAATAGATTTGGAGGAAAACGGGTCAGAGCCTAAGGTGAAAACAGTTTAAAAGTTTAGCAAGTGTTTAAATTACAATTAAACGACACATATTATAAACAGGTTAGTTATGTACTCTCACATGAGTTTCTCACCTCTCAACTAATGTGCACTCCTAACGTATGCCATTAACCCATCCTAGTTATGTAGCTAACTAACTAGTCTGTGCCACTTCCTCTTTCGCATTCTACCATAGGGTGTCTACCCTTAATATCCAGATAAGTTATATTCATAACCCATATTCGCATTCATTAAATTTCTTATCTCAAGTATTGATTAATTTCTCATTCAAATATCTTAGTTATTCACATTTACTAAGCAACAATGAACCAGTCACAAGTACATAAGTATAACACTCTCAGTACATAAATACATATATGGCTCCCCTAGGCTAAGCTGCGGTACTCGTATACTCTGCTATCGAATCCCGGTACATCACGTACATAAGGACTACGAGTTTCGAATCTCTCAAGAACCGTTTCAATAAGCAAAATCACATATATTGGAGACGAACATAGTTCACTTACCCATGGGTCACGCACATACATACGTTCCCGTGGTCAGCTGACTTATCAACTCACAAATAAGTCATTCACAGTCCTATATCCTTGAGGTACCAGTCTAAATCCCCCCGAAGGCACACAAGGATAATAGGGTCCTTTTTCCAAACAAACAAACTAACCTCTCGCGATAGCAAGTATGGTAGGTATGTCATACACATAAAAAATCCATACACTAGGCATTCACACAACCTAATTAATTATATTTAAATATAGGTATTCATACATTCCATCTAGTAAGTCTCGTACGTAGCAAGTTTATCGCGAACATCATACGTAATATGTATTTAGCTTGATAACTCTCTCGTCGTATCAATTTGAGTACTTAAACCTATCTCAAAAGGTTACTAGGTCTCCTATTAGTTTCTAATGTTATCTTAGTAAACTAAAGTCCCTCCGTTACTATTCTTATCCTTACATCATCATTAATTTCCATTATAGTTTCAATTTGAACGATTTCTAATCATACCTCACTCGATAGACTCTCGTAAGCAATAGCATTCAATTCCATAAGGTAAACCATTTTTCGTGGCATCAACTAAGACCCTACTGACCTTAATTAAGTCCCACAATATCAATTTAAACATCCTAAGAATCATCATCAACCTTGGGATTTATATTAATCTTTAAGGTAAAAACAATTTCCAAAAATCAGGAGGGGTTGATCGATCGAAAAAATGGGGTCGATCGATCGATCATCGATCAATCGACATTCTTGAGTCGATCGATTGACCAAGCAGGTATCAACGCAGATTTCTCTTAAACGGTTACGGGTTTCATCCTTTTCACACCTCTAATTCTTCATTACAACGTCCTAAACTCCCAAGAAAGTTCACTAATCAACCTATTAACATATCAACATCATCTCTAACGTATTTCAATCATTAAATCCTTATGGATCATAAGTTTCTTGGATTAAAACACCCAATTTTCTTAAAAACCCTATTTCTCCTATTTTCCTCAAGAACACCATATAATTCATTACAAAATTATTGTTCTCTACCAATAAATCATAATTTCGTGGCTTCCATTATCTCCAATGTTAAACTACATGCAAGACCTACCCAAATTATAATTTCAATTCTTCAAATCCATTCAATTATCATAAATCAAGGTTATTCTCCAATTCTAACCTAACATTGATGATATATGCGCTAAATTATTGCAAGTTAAATCACTTGCCTGGTAATGGCGATTCTGATCCGATGAAGTAGACGATATGTGGATGATCCTTTCTTTCTGATCTATCCGGTGGTGGTGACGGTGGTGCAAAAGCCTCTAATTGGTGGTTCTCCTTTGGAAACTCCATTTTCTTCCACTCTAATGGTCGTTCATGATTTTTGGTTGAGAAACCCAAGGGACTCAAGTGTTGGCTGATATTAACTGTCTAAAATTCGTGGGTCACTATTCACCCAAAAATAGGAATGACTAAAATACCCTCCCGGGTTGCCGATTATGCCTAAAAATGCCTCGGGACCCAAACTAAATCCTCGGCTAGTGTTTTCTAACTATCTCGAACCTTTCAGACACGTTGGTACACTCAAAATACTCATATGGATGACAAAAAATAAAACACTTTTAAATCTATTAAACTGGGTCCTGACACGCGCGTCCCATCTTAATTACCGAAACTATCGTATTTTCAATTCACGACAATTTTGATAAATTCAATAATCACATATTACCATAATCACTCAGTAATATTCAACAACATTATAATAATCAAATACTAACTCTCGTCTCGCTAGCATTTAAATCTGGATTATTTTCCAATTAATTATCCCAAATTAATTTTAATAAATCTCATAATTAAAAGCCATAAAAATACGGGGTGTTGCATACTTCCCCCCTAATAACGAAATTTCATACTGAAATTCAAAAAATAGGCATATTTGGAAAAATTTGTAATCCTACGGTACTCAAAGTAAAATATAAAGAAAGACTCAATCACTACGGCCCTCGCTTCACAACAAGCTTGTTGAACAGTCTCAATACTTTATCAGTTATAGGGTTACACCTCCATAAATGCACCTCACATTGTTCTCTTACTAAACAACACTCGAATAAGAATAGCCTATACATCATTGGCCGCATTATCTCAATATTATTGTGAGTTCGTACCTCACTACGTATCAACTCCCGCGTTTATCTAGACCCAAAACTCCCATCTTGGGAGAAACCATATAACATCTGACTACTCCGTTCTTTGAATCTCTGTTCCCGGCATTATGACTTTTACACAAGGGAAAGCCACTCATGACTGATCTAACTCTAACTCCTGACTGATCTAAAACTTTGATAATCCGCTCACCTCTAAACATCCAAAGAAAGAATGATAAGGTTTATCCACACAAAACCTCAATAAGCACCTTTTCCACTATGAATAGGTACGCGTGTTTTTACCCAACTGTACCATTAGGTAATATCTTCTCCCCATTACCACAATATACCTCACTTACTAGCTATACCCGTTTTAAAAATGAAATGATCTCCATGAATCCCAAATTGCCTTCATACAGTTCCACCAGTCGTCAATCACCTTGCACCTATTCTTTGTGCTATAGGTGATACAACTTTCTTAAAACAAAATTATTCCCACTACTTCCTTATACCCTATATCGAAGGTGGGCTTCGGGTATTTCATCCTCATTCGGATTAATACTGGGTAGGACCTCATACTGGCGTGTTCACTATCTAATAGTGTAATTTACCCAAGGATATAACAATTACTTTCCTTCCGAACAACCTGTCCCACATATTCGAATGAAATTGTTATTTATCTATAAGTTGGCAACCCTTCAAGGAAATTTACCAACTTGACTCTTCCATCACTATAATGTTGACTTGATACAAAATTATCTGGTTGATCATCTTACCCTAACCGATCTACTACTTACTATACCCCTTTCAATGCCGACTTTCACATATAATTCTTCCTGTTAAGTGATACTTACTAACCCTCTTCGTCCCTTGACGTATCCCAAAATTTTGACACGTGCACCTTTCACCACGTTGTGCACATCTGGACTCTTATACCTTATCAACATCCTCACTCTATTTACGTGTAAGCCACTCTCAACATTCGTTTGGGTGGAACTCCGCTCCAAGTTGTCCATAATAGTTAACTATTTTCCTTCTCAAGGGACACTCCCTTTTTTAAATGGCTTCCCACTGCCTTTCAACCAATTTTGAACGTGTTATTCTGATTGCACAAGAATCAATAGATTGTCGTCCTTATCATGATGCTTAATCCACTCTACCACTTCCATTTTGTCATTTTAGTCTCACAAGTAATAAATTCACCCCTTTATGTCCCTTCTTCCGACGATTAACACCTAAGTAAACCAGGGTGTTTACACCCCTTATAATCCATACATACATGTTTAAACATCATATACGCTCCATACGTACTCCAAAATCTTTATTCCCTGCATTTGTAATGTGGCTATACCACTTGGGAGTTCTCATTCACCCCCAAATTTGAAATCCTAAATCCTCCTTAACCTCAGTGCATCCTTTAACCCGCCGAAATAAAAACCCAAAATTTTTCAGTACTTCCTCACCACACCACTGGCTCTACTGGCCTTATATCTTAATTTACCCTTTAACTTCCAGTTATAACTACATACTTCCATAACGATCGAGGTATCCAAATCATAAACGAATGGCCACACATCTCCTTACTACCAACCTTACGCTAAGTTTCATGTGTGTGGTGTCTTGCAAAGCGAAATCCAAATAAGGAACCCCCCGGATACACTACTTCCTATCATTGTCAGTCATCAGAATCTGTTAGGCCCTCGGTTCATAACATGTACCCCTATATTCCCGCTTCTTGACAATAAAGTTACGTCTCCTTCTACACTTACACTTAAATAAGGGACTCCTTCCGAAATTCACTGTCTCTTAAGATTGATGGAAATCACCTTCCATAAACATCATGCAAATATAATTGGGGTTCTCAAAATCCCGTCCCCAGACTTACAACTATGAGTATTAACTCCCACGTCGCTAAAGGGTGATATAACAATGCACTCTTCTTATTACTACATCCTGAGCATTAATTATAATAACCAGCTAAATCTTTTCGCTGCACGGTAAACCAAATACACTCCGATTTATATCAATAAGGTCCCTACACATACTGGGAATAAATATCTCATACCATTGTACTTTTCAAAGTCTTAACAATATATATATATATATATATATATACACACACACAAATATACGATCGCGAGCCCGACCCTCTCGCTGATGGGGACTCGCCAGAGCAAAACATTCTACACTAAGGTAGTAACCCCGATAAACTTGCAATAACTGCACACTATCGATTTAAACATTATAATAAAACTATAATTAGGATGATATCATACTCGTATAACACAACACTAAAACGATTAGTCTCAATAAAGTATATATCACTATCAATACGCCCTTTCATCCTCCGCGGATAACACTGAAGGTAATCCCATTATACCAGGGAAAATATTCATATAAATAATAACATTGCCGAGATACTCACTAAACTCGTCTCTCATGCGAATATAGCAATAATAAAAATGTAGTAACTCGATCCTGACACATACAACATGCATCATCATCTAAGGATATAAATTATACTTCTATCGTGCCAATCGTCCTGGCTGTTCAAATGGTTCTTGGACTTAACATACCTATCCGTACCAAACCGAAAATTTCAATAACTCTTTCCCTTGCTATGAACCATACCCTTATTCCTCTACCTGCTTTAGAAAACTTTAACGCACGGGTTTTACTCCCCACAAAATACCTCTGCACATACTCCACTTATCTCCAATCACACTGACCATGTTAAGGTGGTCCTTTTCTCGGACATTGGTAGTCTCGACTCTGATGACTACCTCCGTTGTTCCCTTAACTTTGATGGCCCTAAGGAACACGCTACTAGTTTCCACATCTCTTACTGAAATCACTATCGCTCGGTAATAATTCAGCTATCCGAATCATTTTAATGGGTCCCTCGATGGGTCTCCCCCTTGTGGTGCTTCACCAACACCGTTTCCCCCAGTCTTACTCTATCTAAATTTTTTTATTCTTGTAGCTCCCCACACAAGGAAGCATTTACCTCTATATTAACAAAACATGACATTATTACCAACTGCATTGACCGTCTATGCAGAATTCCCCAGAAGTACTAACAATTCTTCTTATAAGTTATTTTTTTTCTTTAATGTGCTCTTATCCATTGCACCTATTTCGTACAGTGTAAGGTTTGCTAATTAATTAAATTTCTTTTCACAAAGTGACCTCCATTCGACCCTCTAATGTGAGTTCAGAACAACGTTCGCATCTTATCTTGAACATCTGATGAAGGAACTTATGGCCAAGCCATACGTATGCTCCTTCTCTTGACAATACATTCCACTTTTAAGTGTGGGGGTTGCCTCTTACCTTTGTAACTCCGCTCTTATGAGCCAAGAAAAATTTTACCCTAAATTTTCACTCCCAATTTGCCATACTCCGACATATGCCCACGCATTTGCATGTTTTACCATCTTTGACTAACACACGCCGTTTCCGTATTTCTAGTATCTCCACTGATGGTTCTCTTCAATGTTTCGTCTGACACTCTCCCATTCTAACCTTGTTGGGTGAGTCTAGTTTGACCCCACTTTTTTACTATAGTGGTTCCAGGAAGTCATATGTTGTTCCTTAACCGTCTTTTACCGTCATGGCCTTTCATGCCATAATAGGGGTGACCTCAACTATGGTTATCATTCTTGAATATACTTTATAACCTCAACTGAGTTTTGCCTCCTGTTGTCCGCCCAACTCGCAAGACATACTGCATTGTTCGACACACGAACACACCCGAATGATAAGATTCACTATCATATATATTATAGCAGGAGAATGAAACCTCACCAAAGAAATCAACAATCCTAAACATAGGGCTCTATATCAAAGAAAGCTACACTGGAAGCATAATAAGCCACACAGATCCTAAAGGACACTAGAACCTGATCATTTGATACCACCTGTGACACCCCGTCTAATTAAATACCGAGTAGCTACTCCTTTATTAAATTAATACATAATATCAAGTTGGTCCAGTCTTAGCATCACTGTCAAAAAAAATTTAATTACTATCCATCTAATATTTAAGAAGAGAGATGTCAAATTTTATTAATTAAGTTATCAAATAACCAAGAATTAAATCATTAACCATCAATCTCATAAAAAATCTCATATGAATAACCAAAGAAATGAAATCAACTGAGTCTGGAGTAAACACTCCAGTAATAATAATGCCAGAGTAAATAAAGTCCCAATACAAGAGATTGAACAAATAAACCAACGACTGAAATAATGAGAGACTATAACTACAACCTCTAAATAAGAATGGGCAACATGCCCTAACTGATACAAATGACTCTGAAAGAAACAAGGATAAATATGAAGGCATCTAATACCAAGAACCTGTAGCTTCCACAGCAGCTACATCACGTCATCAGAATGGAACTCCAATACTTGGCATCCCTGTGGATGGGCACCTAAAAATGTTTTTACAAAGCAAAATAGATTTGGAGGAAAACGGGTCAGAGCCCGAGGTGAAAACAGTTTAAAAGTTTATCAAGTGTTTAAATTACAATTAAACAACACATAATATAAACACGTTAGTTACGTACTCTCACATGAGTTTCTCACCTCTCAACTAATGTGCACTCCTAATGTATGCCCTTAACCCATCCTAGTTATGTTGCTAACTAACTAGTTTGTGCCACTTACTCTTTCGCATTCTACCATAGGGTGTCTACCCTTAATATCCAGATAAGTTATATTCATAACCCATATTTGCATTCATTAAATTTCTTATATGAAGTATTGATCAATTTCTCCTTCAAATATCTTAGTTATTCACATTTACTAAGCAACAATGAACCAGTTACAAGTACATAAGTATAACACTCTCAGTACATAAATACATATATGGCACCCCTAGGCTAAGCTGCGGTACTCGCATACTCTGCTATCGAATCCCCTTACATCACGTACATAAGGGATACGAGTTCTGAATCTCTCAAGAACCGTTTCAATAAGAAAAATCACACATATTGGAGGCGAACATAGTTCACATACCCATAGGTCACGCACATACCTACGCTCCCATGGTCAGCTGACTTATCAACTCACAAATAAGTCATTCATAGTCCTATGTCCTTAAGGTACCAGTATAAGAGGATCCTTTTCCAAAAAAAAACTAACCTCCCATGATAGCAAGTATGGTAGGTATGTCATACACATAAGAAATCCATACACTAGGCATTAACACAACCTAGGTAATTGTATTTCAATATAAGTATTCATACATTCCATCTAGTAAGTCTCGTATGTAGCAAGTTTATCCCGAACATCATATGTAATATGTATTTAGCTTGATAACTCTCTCATCGTATCAATTTGAGTACTTAAACCTATCTCAAAAGGTTAGTAGGTCTCCTATTAGTTTCTAATGTTATCTCAGTAACTTAAAGTCCCTCCGTTACTGTTCTTATCCTTACATCATCATTAATTTCCATTATAGTTTCAATTCGAATGATTTCTAATCGTACCTCACTTGGTAGACTCTCGTAAGCAATAGCATTCAATTCCATAAGGTAAACCATTTTTCCCCGCATCAACTAAGACCCTACTGACCTTAATTAAGTCGCACAATATCAATTTAAACATCCTAAGAATCATCATCGGCCTTGGAATTTATATTAATCTTTAAGGTAAAAATAATTGCCAAAAATCAGGAGGGGTCGATCGATCGAAGAACAGGGGTCAATCGATCGATCGTTGATCGATCGACATTCTTGAGTTGATCGATCGACCAAGCAGGTATCAACGCAGATTTCTCTTAAATAGTTACGGGTTTCATCCTTTTTACACCTCTAATTCTTCATTACAACATTCTAAACTCCCAAGAAAGTTCACTAATCTTCCTATTAACATATCAACATCATCTCTAACGTATTTGAATCATTAAATCCCTATGGATCATAAGTTTCTTGGATTAAAACACCCAATTTTCATAAAAACCCTATTTCTCCTATTTTCCTCATGAACACTATATAATTCATTACAAAATTATTGTTCTCTACCAATAAATCATAATTTCATGGCTTCTATTATCTCCAATGTTAAACTACATGCAAGACCTACCCAAATTATAATTTCAATTCTTTAAATCCATTCAATTATCATAAATCAAGGTTATTCTCCAATTCTAACCTAACATTGATGATATATGCGCTAAATTATTGCAAGTTAAATCACTTGCCTGGTAATGACGATTCTTATCCGATGAAGTAGACGATATGTGGATGATCCTTCTGTTCTGATCTATCCGGTGGTGGTGACGGTGGTGCAAAAACCTCTAATTGATGGTTCTCCTTTGGAAACTCCATTTTCTTCCACTCTAATGGCCGTTCATGATTTTTGGTTGAGAAACCCTAAGGGACTCAAATGTTGGCTGATATTAACTGTCTAAAATTCGTGGGTCACTATTCACCCAAAAATAAGAATGACTAAAATACCCTCCCGGGTTGCCGATTATGCCTAAAATTGCCTCGAAACCCAAACTAAACCCTCGGCTAGTGTTTTATGACTATCTCGAACCTTCCAGACACGTTGGTGCACTCAAAATGCTTATATGGATGACATAAAAATAAAATACTTTTAAAAATATTAAATTGGGTCCTGACACGACTGACACACGGTTCCCATCTTAATTACCTAAACTGCCGTATTTTCAATTCACGATAATTTTAATAAATTCAATAATCACATATTACCATAATCACTAAGTAATATTCAACAACATTATAATAATCAAATACTAACTCTCGTCTCTCTAGCATTTAAATCCGGATTATTTTCCAATTAATTATCCCAAATTAATTTTAATAAATCTCAAAATTAAAAGCCATAAAAATACGGGGTGTTACAGGTGAGCATTCTAGATCTACTGCCTTCTTGTTAGAGTACAAGAATACCACCACCAGTTTCATTGCTCGTCCCGTATACACCACCCCCACCCTGACATTCTAGAAGAAACTGGTACTCCTGAACCCATCGAACTAGATGAGGATGAAGGCATTAACTCAGAGGTTGGCACTCCTGAATGTGGCAGAGGTGGTAGCAGAGAATTAGAATCCAGTGAAGAGGGATCCATTGATGAGAGCACTAATGAATAAAACTCCAGTGAGGAGGAAATGGCTCCTCCTAGAAGAAAAAAATCTGATCCCATACAATAATGATGATGATTTTGACCTGTTATCCAATAGGATGAAATTTCTGAAGCAGAAGCCTAGGGATTTCATTTATGGCTCCAAAATAGTGGCTTATGAGAAGGAGGTGGAGAGAAGGAAGAAGGAGGAAGAAGAGATAAGAGAAAGAGAGATAAAGAGAGAAGAAGAGAGAGGAAGAGAAAAAGAGAGAAAAAGAGAGAAGAAAGAAGGCACAAGCCTCAAGGGCCTCCATAGTGACTATTTCTATTTCTGCCAAGGTGACTCTGTGGTTGTAGCCCCTCATCTATATCCTTTGTTGTAGGAAAAGTCAGTGCTCACTAAGGATCGCTATCATTCATCAAGCCATGGGTCTGACTAGTTAGACCCGAAGTCAGCTCAGGGGCTTACTTTGGTAAGACCACCCTTATTCTCTGTATTCTTTTATCTTTCATTCTCTTCGTGCCTCTTCTGTTAACATTCGTTTTCTCTCGCAGTTTTTTTCTGACTATACGTTCTTTTGTGCGGACAGGAGGACATGGCTAGGAGGAATACCGATCTAGAGGAGAGTTTGAGATCCTCCTAAGAAGATCTGAAGTCTTCTGAGAAGGCGCTGACGGATGCCATAGCTCTCTTTGATCGCGAGAAGGATGATGCGACGAACGAGTTAAGAGAGCTACGCGAGGCCTATGATCTTGTGGTCACCAGTAAATTGGTCGTGTATGAAGAGAATGATGCACACTATATCTTTGACTCACTTGAGTCTACATTATATAGGAGCTTGTCTAGTTTGGAAATAATGACAAATTTTAGTCATATCCTAGTATACTAAAGAGCCTCAGAATCTACATATCAAAATTCCTCTAAATGTCTCAAAGGTAGAGCACCAAAACTGCACCTAGGATTGCATTCATTTGTTGCATTCACTATGATTTAGGTGTGTGTGTGTTAATCCCATAAAAATGATTTTTTAATAATTTTTGGGATATGATAAATAATTTTAAAGAATTTATAAAACATTTTTCAACATTTAAAACATGGTTTTAAAAATGTTATGGGCTGATTTATAATTACCCATTCCTCCTAAAAACTTGCTTGGGTAGGATCCAAAAGAGGCAGAGACTTATGTAGTGGAAAATGAGATTTTTATAAAATAAAAAACGCGTTTGAAAGTTGATCACAACCTTACACGTGTTGATCAACAAGCGACTGGATTTGTGTTTGTTTACTATCACAGCCTTTAATCTAATCTTGTCCATTGGATCATGTGTTATCGATGGCCTACATGTCTCTAACTCAATCCTTGTGGTATCAAAGAGAACCAATCAAAATGAGTTTAAAAGCGATCCATCCTCAGCCATAAGATTTACATCGTTATTACTAGACTCAATCTCAATCGTGGATCTTATACAACCCTTCTAGATCCTTCGTAGTTTAGTATTAATAGATACCAATTGGTGAACGGTTGCAATCTTTAGGTCATTTGAGTTCTGAGAGAAAAATAAGAGAAGAGGGAGAGAGAGAGAGAGAGAGAAATAAAAACCCTAATCAAACTTCGGCCAAATCTATCCTTCTATGAGTTTGAGTGAGTTCAAAAGTGAGAAGAACCAGCCTCTCTTGTCTTTAATCTCTCGTCTAACCTAGTCACCAAGTTTAGATTTCAATTTTTTTTCACAGAAATTTGAGATCTCAAACTGTGTGATACATATCACGTAGATCTTGTTAGTTTTGATTTTTTTTTCAAGAAATCTTATTTATTGGTTGTTTTTACTCTTATATATTGTTTTCAAAACCAGAACCAACAAATCCATTTTTGTTTCCAGTTTATGAGAAAAATCATACTTAGATCTAGTTAAGATCTTGATTGGGGTTCTACACTTTCGTGATTATTTCACAATTTGTGAAATAGCTTTGTAAATAAAATAAAGAAAGTGTTTAGGTCCTTAGCTACCTTTTATAGCAAGGTTCTCTCAAGATCCGTGGATAGAAATAAATATTCATAATCCGAGACTATCAAACAAACTGTGATTCACAAATTTTATTGCATCTTAGAACAATATTTGTAATTTTTTTAGGCATATTGTCTGTATAAGTGTGTGTGTGTGTGTGTGTGTGTGTATGTGTTGCATGCCTGTGATTAGGCACTTCACCACTACACTTGCCACACTAAAATACTAAAGAAGTGTTGGTAGAAAGATTCTTAACTTTAGAATCGACGTAAAGCTAAAAGGAGACGCGATTACAAATATGGTAGAACAACCTCAACATCAGAACCTTTAGAGGAGTCAGAATAATCCAAAGGAGTTGGTAAAAAATTTGGACCTAGAATTAGGTATGTTTGTGTGTTTAGTTTGTTAAATTGTTCATAATCTGTTAACTCTATTTTAGTGGATTTTGCTTTTGAGGTGTAGAGACCTCCGTAGATGCTTCCCCAATTGGGTGGGGTTTTACCACGTTGAAATCTTGTGTACTTGCATCCTTACTCTTACTCTCATCTCCTTCTTGACACTGTGTTGATTTAATATCTTAATAAGTTTTATTTTTCAAAAATGGTAGACCTATACCTTAAATAACTCGTTCATATATTATTTTAAACATATATTGTGTTAGTAGGTTGTTTTGATTAAAGAGTTTCCTAAAAAAATAATTCGGAGCCATTTAAACTGTTTAACTTTAAATTAAACAACTTGAGTGGTACTTTTTCAATTGGTATCAGAGATTTTGTTTTACAAATGCTTTTATATCTTGAGTTTTTGAAAATGTTTTCTCAAAACAAACTATAGACGAGAAATTTGTGAGATTAGGTAACCTGTCCAGGCCCCCTCTCTTTGATGGAACTAATTTGCCTTACTGGAAAGTATGGATGATTGCTTTCATTCAAGATACGCTAGGAGATGATGCCTGGGATGCTATTGAAAATGGTTACACTCCTCCTACAAAACCAACAATAGACGAAAGTAATGAGAGAATTAGGAAGCTGATAAGTGAATACACTAAAGAAGAAAAATAGGCCTTCCTTAGTAATAACAAAGGAAAAAATGATATATTCATGTCTATAAATGAACACGAGTTCAAGAGGATTTCTTCTTGCACATCTTATAAGGAAGCTTGGGATAATCTTGTGACTGCACATGAAGGAGACACACGTGTTAAAGCTGTTAAAATCCAAATGTTAATCTAGCAGTACAACACACTAGTTATGATCGAGACTGAATCATTTGATGATTTCTACATTAAGTTAACAGACATTGTGACTAAACTGAATGCTAATGGTATAACTTATGATAGAAAGTAAATTGTGTCTAAAATTCTAAGGTCACTTCCAAAAAAATTTGACAATAAGAGATACGAAATTGAGGAGATGGATGATCAAAATCTTACCCCTTAACTCCTCAGTAGCAAACTAAGAGCTGTGGAAATGGGATTAGAATTTAAGAAACAATTAACACAGACCTATAAGAAACAGTCTACATCCAATCTTGTCTTTACCTCTAAGTTGACTAAACCTGAATGTCCCCTTCCAGAAATTGACTTAGATTATGATGAGGACTGTGATTTAGAAAGTTTGGATAATCATATTGCCTTAATGTCTAAACAGTTCAAGAAAGTTATGAAATTTAGAAATAAAATGGAAAATAGACAAGGCAAACTTACCTATTCAAACCACTATAATAGTAGGCCTTATGATAAAAGACTTGAAAAACCCAGTAGAGACCTTAAGAACACTGAATGCTACAGATATGGGAAGTTAGGACACATAGCCAGTGACTATAGATTTAATTTCAATAAGAATAAGAACACTAGGGCTAATTTGTGCGAGATTTGGGATGACTCAAGTGAATCAGAAACTGAGGAACCTGAGTCATCTAGTCCTTACGACCCTTGTATGTCTTTCTTTGCTAAAATCATTTACATTAATGATAAGGAATCAGATCATGCTATGTTGAATGATGATATCCCTACTGATTTATCTACTTTATTACTTGAGAATGCTGATAATTCATCAAACGTTGTGTGTGTGAGTCAAAGGGAATGATCCATTGTTGATGCAAATGGGTGTGTGGGTCGTAAAGTAAACTTGTTATGGGACACTGCACACTGCACACTGCACACTTAGTGACTCCAAAAATCAAGACCTCCCAGACATTCACACACTGTACTCAAGAACTCTCAGGAAAAACACTAGACTTTAAAAAATCACCAAAGATCTTACACAGAAGATAGAAACCCTAAGCTATATGGTCAAATAAAATGCTGAAGAGTACACTTCTCAATGTCTATTTCAGGGGAATGAAACCAAAACCTTTAAACAAAGATTAAAATAGTTGACTGAATCAAATGAAATTCTAGAAAAGAAATATAAAGGTACGCTATTAGAATTGGAACAAAAAAAAAGGCTTGTAAAATTTGAAAGTAACTCTAAATGTTTAGAAGACTGTGTTGCTGAAAGTAAGACCAATTATGATGACAAAATTGGAATAGGTTTTTGCCCCAAAATTTCCAAGCAAACTAAAACTTTTGAACCTATCAAGTTTGTGTCTGGTGGCAAAAGACCCGTTGAAACTTGTCCAGACTTTCAAGGTTTAAAAGATAAGTTTTATTCACAACAACAAAAGTTAGATATTGGTGATTCAAGTAACTCTAAGCTTAATGTTGAAAATAAGGATAAATACGCCTGCCCTCCCATTAGACAAAGTGATTCGTCATTTCATCCTGTGCTACCTAGGAATAAGTTTAGAGCTCAAAACTTTGACAAATTTTTGGTTAAGAATTTTCCTATGGTTAAGACTTCTACGAGTCATCTTTACTGCTCTTATTGTGATGTATTTGGACATTCCCTTGATAGTTGCTATTCCAAACGTCTATATAAACCAATATATCAATCTCCTGTTTACTATAACTTCAACTATTCTAGGAGAAGCCAAAATAATTATGTCCTACCTAGACAGTCGAACAAGAATTATAACTATCATAATAGAAAGAAAAGATCAAATACTAATAGATCATCAACTAGAACGAATCCTAAATTCTTTACTAAACCAAATGCTCAAACTTTTTATAATCCTAAAAAATCTGAGTAAAATTTTTTAGACAAAAAACTGAAGCTCACAAGTTTTATCAAATACGAGTTCATAAGCGCAAATGGAAAACAAGAGCAATTTGAGTTAGAAAAGATGACCTATTACCCCAGATGAAATGCAACATTGTGATCAGTGCTTTAAAAGCTTAAAACACAGCAATTGGATGGTATTTAGACTCTAGATGTTCTAAATATATGATCGGGGATAATACAAAACTTTTAAATAAAACTAACTTCTCCGGGGGAAAAGTCTTGTTTGGAGATGGTGTATCAGCCTAGATCATTGGTAAAGGAAGACTACATAAAGAAGGATGACCTATTATTGAGGATGTTCTCTTGGTAAAAGGTCTTAAAGAAAATTTACTGTGTAGTTCGCAATTTTGTGACTCCAATCATACTGTCACCTTTTCAAAAAATAATTGCAAAATTTTAAATGAAAATGGTGATTACATTATTATAGGACTCCGTACTCCAGAAAACTGTTATACAATCAATCCAAGTATAGAGGTCTGTAACATTGCCAAAATGGATGACAATGAGATATGGCATAATAGGTTGGGTCACATTAATTACGACAGCTTTGGTAAATTGTCTTCTCAGGAGATAGTTAGAGGTCTTCCTAAGATAAAATCAATTTCAAACATCATATGTGGTCACTATCAAGAAGGAAATATTATTGAGGCTCCTCCCAGGAAAATTAAAGAAGTTCTATCCACTAAGCCTTTAGAACTCATCTATATGGACCTAATGGGTCCTTCTCGTTCTATTAGTCTTTGTGGTAACAGTTATATTCTAGTTATGGTTGATGATTTCACTCGATTTACCTGGGTTGCCTTTTCAAAACACAAGTCAGAAATATTTCGTTAATTTTTGAAAATTTTAGTTCGTATTGTAACTGAAAAGGACTCCCAAGTAGATAGAATTTGTAGTGATAGAGGAGGTGAATTCATAGATTTAGGTGCCATCTGATATTGTGACTATAATTGTTACAAACATGAATTTAGTACCCCTAAGACACCTCAACAAAATTGAATTATTGAGTGTAAAATTCGCACTCTTCAAGAAATGGCTTGCGTGATGATTCATGCAAAGACTTGCCTAAATATTTGTGGGTAGAATCGATTCGTACAGCTTGTCACATAATCAATAGAGTTTACCTAAGGAAAAACACTAAACAAACATCCTATAATCTTTGGTGTGGGAAGAAACCTAACATAAAATACCTTAGAACCTTTGGTAGTTCCCATTATATATGTAAGGATAGAGAACATCTGTCCAAATTTGAAACCAGAGGAGATAAAGCTATTTTGTAGGTTATTCATCAAATAGTAGAGCCTACTGTGTCTACAATCTCCGTAACAAAACCATAATGGAATCCATTAATGTGGTTGTAAGAGACACTACTGTAGAAAGTAAGATTAAAGGATCAACTATAGTGGATGAATCTGAAAACACTTTAACTCATAATTCTTCAGAGATAGAGGATCTTTTACCAAGTGCGACCCCTGAAATGCCTAATTGGGTTTCCAAAGATCATCCTCTAGATAGTTTTGTTGCTAACCTTATTGAGCTTGTTCGTATAAGATCCCAACTACATACTCTTGCTCATTACGCAGACTTGTTTCTCTTATAGAACCAAAGAATGTTAATGAAGCACTAAATGACCCATTATGGATAAGTGTTATGCAAGAGGAGCTTCTTAAATTTGTTATTCATGATGTATGGTATCTTGTACCCCGGACTAAAAATAAAAAGGTTATTGGCACTCGTTGGATTTTAAGAAATAAAATTGATGAATCTGGGATGATCATTAGGAATAAGGCTAGATTATATGCCCAGGTCTACTATCAGATTGAAGGAATAGATTTTGAGGAAGCTTTTGCACCTGTCACTCGCCTTGATTCTGTTCGCTTACTTTTTGCAATAACTTGTTATTTGCATTTTACACTTTATTAAATGGATATGAAATCTAGTTTCCTCAATGGTATCTTGACTGAAGAGACCTAAGTAGAACAACCCAAAGGATTCATTGACCCTTATTATCCAAATCACATCTACTGGCTTAAGAAAGCCATTTATGGGTTAAAATAAGCTCCTAGAGCTTAGTATGAACGTCTATTTACCTTCCTTCTAAACAATGGTTTCAAATAAGGAGGGAATGACCTAACTCTTTTTATCAATCATTTTGATAGAAATATTACCATAGCCCAAGTATACGTAGACGATATCATTTTTGGATCTACCTCCCCGACAGATGTCAAAACATTTTTTGACGTTATGCATAAAGATTACCAAATGTCACTTATGGGGGAGTTACAATTCTTCTTAGGTCTTCACGTTAAGAAAAATTCATATGGTTTATTTGTATCGCAATCCAAATATGCTTTAGAGATTGTCAAAAAGTTCGGTTTGAAAACTGCCAAAGATGCTAGGACTCCCATGAGTACTTCGGTTAAACTATTAAAAGATGAAAATGGGAAATCCATCGACTCAACCTTATACCGTAGTATGATAGGAATCCATTTATACCTTACTGCCTCCCGTCCTTATATTATGTATGCTGTTTGTGTGTGTGCTCGTTATCAAAATAACTCTAAAGATAGTCATTTACTTTGCGTTAAAATAATTATAAAATATGTTAAAGGAACTATCAACTTAGGACTTTGGTACACAAATGACACATCTAGCATGATAATTGGCTACACCGATGCTGATTGGGCTGGGTGTTCTGATGATAGTAAAAGTACTTCAGGATCATGTTATTACATATGTAATAATTTAGTAGAGTGGAATAGTAAGAAACAAAATCAAATTTTTTTATCCACAGCTGAATCTGAATATATCGCCGCAAGCAGCTACCGTGATCAATTACTTTGGCTAAAACAAATGTTAAAATATTATGGTATTATTGAAGAACAATTACATCTATATTGCGACAACCAAAGCGCGATTAATATTTCCAAAAATTCTGTTCAACACTCTCGTAATAAATATATTAAAATTCGACATCATTTTATACGTGAGTTAGTCGAATAAAAGGAGTTGGAGATTAATTACATACCTACTGAATTGAAATTAGATGATTTATTCATTAAGCCCTTGGATAATATTCAATTTGAATCCTTACGTAAATCAATTGGGATGGTTATGGCAGAATTTTAATATATCACTTGGATTTATGTTTTTCGGTCACATTCTTGCTTACAATTGATCTTTGAGGATGTAGAGTATGGTTGTCTAACAAATGACTAAAGGCACCTTATATATCTCTTTTATGTAGAAGATCCCTGATGTGCCCTTAATGTTTATGCTTTGATATTTCTCCCTCTTTCCTTGTGTAGACCCTTTGTCCATTTGAGACAAAATGGGGGAGAAGCTTTGAGTCCATTTGGACATTATTTTGATTACTTCAACTAAAAAGCTTGATCTTAATTATCTTACTTTCAGGATATCGATACCTCATGTTATCAGAATGTTGTTAAGGTATTGGTATGTACTTAGTTGAGTAATGTAATTTTCTTTTCTACGAAATGGGGTAGTTAGAATTTTGTATAGGAATAGGATTTTCTTATATTTTTGTATCACTACGAGTCCTTGATGACTCAAAGGAGATTTTGTCTCATATTTTCAAAGGGGGATATTGAAGCACAATATATCTTTGACTCACTTGAGTCTACATTATATAGGAGCTTCTCTAGTTTGGAAATAGTGACAAAATTGAGGCATATCCTAGTCTTCCAAAGAGCCTCAGAATCTACATATCAAAATTCCTTTAAATGTCTCAAAGGTAGAACACCAACACTGCACCTAGGATTTCATTCATTTGTTGCATTCACTATGAATTAGGTGTACGTGTGTTAAATCCCATAAAAATGATTTTTTTAATAATTTTTGGGATATGGTAAATAATTTTTAGGAATTTATAAAACATTTAAAACTTGGTTTTAAAAATATTGTGGGCTGATTTATAATTACCCATTCCTCCTAAAAACTTGCTTAGGTAGGATTCGAAAGAGGCAGAGACTTATGTGGTGGAAAATGAGATTTTTTATAAAATAAAAACACTCGTTTAAAAGCTGATCATAGCCTTACACGTGTTCATCAACAAACGACTGGATTTGTGTTTGTTTACTCTCACAACCTTTATATGTAATCCTGTCAATTGCATCATTTGTTATCGATGGTCTGCATGTCTTTAACTCAATCCTTGTGATATCAAATATAACCAATCAAAAGGAGTTTAAAAACGGTTTATCCTCATCCGTAAGATTTACATCATTATTTCTAGACTCAATCTCAACCATTGATCTTATACAACCCTTTTAGATCCTTCTTAGCTTAGTATAAATAGATACCAACTAGCTAACATTTAAAATCTTTGGGTCATTTGAGTTCTAGGAGAAAATAAGAGAAGAGAGAGGAGAGAGAGAGAGAGAGAGAGAGAGAGAGAGAGAGAGAGAGAGAGAGAGAGAGAGAGAGAGAGAGAGAGAGAGAAAGAGAAAGAGAAATATAAACCCTAATCAAACTCCGACCAAATCTTTACCAGAAAACCCTTCTGTGAGTTTGAGTGAGTTCAAAAGTGAGAAGAACCAGCCTCTCTAGTCTTTAATCCCTCGTCCAACCTAGTCACTAAGTTTAGATTTCAATTTCTTTTCATAGAAATTTGAGATCTCAAACTGTGTGATACATATCACATAGATCTTTTTAGGTTTAAGTTTTTTTTTCAAGAAATCTTATTTGTTGGTTGTTTTTACTCTTATATGTTGTTTTCAAAACCATAACCAACAAATCCATTTATGTTTTCAGTTTATGAGAAAAATCAGACTTAGATCTAGTTAAGATCTTGATTGGGGTTTTACACTTTCGTGATTATTTCATAATTTGTGAAGTAGCTTTGTAAATCAAATAAAGAAAGTGTTTAGGACCTTGGCTTCCTTTTATAGAAAGGTTTTCTCAAGATTTGTTGATATAAATAAAGATTCGTGGTCTGAGACTATTAAGCAAACTGTGATTTAGAAATTTTGTTGCATCTTAAAATGATATTTGGAATTTGTTAAGGCATATTATATGTATAAGTGTGTGTATGTGTGTGTGTGTGTGTTGCAAACATGTGATTAGGCCTTTCACCACTACATTTATGACACTACAACACTAAAAAAGTGTTGGTAGAGAGATTCTTGACTTTAGAGTCGACGTAAAACTAAAAGGAGAAGCGTTTACAAAGATGGGAGAACAACCTCAACATCAGAACCTTCAGAGGAGTCAAAATAATCCAAAGGAGTTGGTAAAAATTTTGGACTTATAATTAGGTATGTTTGTGTGCGTAGCTTGTTAAATAGTTTGTAATCTGTTAACTCTATTTGAGTGGATTTTTCTTTTGAGGTGTAGAGACCTCCGTGGATGTTTCCCCAATTGGGTGGGGTTTTACCATGTTAAATACTTATGTACTTTGTAATTTCAAATCAAAAATATAATTTTATGTTTTGGGCATATGCCGACTAAATATGTGTTGGTCACTTTCCATTTATTAGTTATTAAACTCTGATTATTTTGGGCACTTCAGCTGACTAAATGTTATTTAAAGTTTAATTTCAATTGAGCATTCCCCTAGTTTAGTATGCCTTAGCCGTACCATTACGCCCACTTTACCTTTTAGGTCGTGTCGTCACACTTCTATAGGACTAAGTAGGGAGATGGAGAGAATACACCTGATTAATGGGAAAACCACCCGAGTAGGATTTTGGGGACCAAGCTATGTTGGAGACCAACCTTCAGTTATCCATATTGCCTAAGGTGGACCTGTAGGTCTTTATTTGTTACCGGAGCAACATAAGAGGCCAATTGTGTTCTTGAATAAAGGCCCGAGGAGGGTTTCATGTCGGTCCTGCTAATTATTATTTGGATGACTTAGGTTAGAATAGATCTACCATTGTGTCGCAATCATAAGATCCATTGACTGAAGTAAGATGGACAACTTGTTATAGTCCATGAATTTTATTAAACTCGTAAAAGGAGTGAAGCCTATAATTTGGAAAGGGTGCATATCAAATTATAATTTAGAAAACCAATATATGTTGAATGTCGCGGTCAACCAATTTTTATTAATCGAAATTGTAATCAAAGAGCAACATCAGTTTGTAAATAAAAATTTGCCTAAACTAACAATGCGTAGATACATAAGATCTAGAAGTAGAACTTCTTCAGATTGGCTGCATTACAAGCCCTTAGTATCTCTCTTCCCTCCAGCGTTTCCAAATGATAGGCTCCTTGCAGGTCATCTCTCACTATCTTGAAAGGTCCTTCCCAGTATGGCCCCAGTTTTCCATCCGATGGTTTTACGGCACTACCAAGGACTTTCCTTAGGATTGTCCCCAACTTGGAATTTCCTTGGGTTCAATTTTTTATTGTACTACTTAGCTAGTTGTTGCTGGTAGGATTTTAACTTAACTAAAGCCAGTTCTTGTCGCTCATCAGCTAAGTCAAGCTCAGTGAGTAATGCTTCATCATTGTGGCCTTGGTTGACTAGTGTAGATCTCATAGTAGGGAGACCAGCTTCTAGCGGAATGATTACTTCCACTCCATACGTGAGTACGAAGGGAGTTTCCCTAATTTCTCGCCTTGGGGTCGTACGATAGGACTAGTGGATGTGGGGAAACTCGTTCTCCCAAGCTCCTTTGGCTTGTTCCAGGCGTTTCTTCAGTCCGTCAATCGATGTTTTGTTGGAAGCTTCATCTTGACCATTGCTTTGGGGATATGCTACGGAGTCAAAATAATGTCCGATTCCATGATCATTGTAAAAACTCTGGAAGGGTTCACTCTCAAACTAGGTCCCATTATCAGTAATAATCGTCTTGGGTATACCGAAGCGGGTAATGATGTTTTCCATATGAACCTTGTCAGGTCTGTATTCAGGATGTTTTCCAATGGTTCTTCCTCTATCCATTTGGAAAATTAGTTCGTGGAGACCAACAGATACTTTCTATTACCTGTCGTAGTAGGCAGTGAACCTAAGATGTCCAACCCCCACTGGGCAAAGGGCCATGGGCTGGTCAATGACTTGAGGTCGCTGGCAGGCTGATGGACCATATGTGAGTGTTTTTGGCATTTTTTTGCATTTTTGAATATAAACTCTAGAGTCCTTCTGCATATATGGCCACCAATACCCTTCCTTCATTGATCGAAAGGTCAGTGATCTTCCTTCTGCATGGCTTCCATAAATTCCCTCTTAAGGTTCATGTAGATCCTATTCAACGTCTGGTGGTTTAACGCATCAGAGGTAGGGGCTGGTGAAGGATCTCTTGTATAATTTACCATCAGGAGATAAGTTAAAGTGATAAGGTTTGACTCTTATCTGATGGGACTATCTCTTATCACTTGAAAGTACATCGCTTCATAAGTAGTCTACAATGGGATCCATCCAGCTAGGAGCTCTTTTAATGTGGAGAATCTGTCTAATTATTTACTTGAATTAATTAATCTAATCGATGTTGGGAGGCGTGAGGAAATTTATTTATATTGTTCTTTTCAGGTAAAAGTCTATCGCATAACTCAGAGCTGCTAAGGCATGTGCATGGCTGTTCTGTCTTCTAGGAAACTGCTGAACGTCAACTTGATCAAAGTTAGCCATGAGTCTTTTGACAACGGTGAGATAAGCTACCATCCTTTCATCTTTTGCATTGAAACCACCACTAATCTGGTTGGATATTAGCTATGAATCACTAAAGACTTGAAGGTTCCTTACCCCTAGCATTTGTGCTTTGCGTAGTCCAGCAATTAACGCCTCGTATTTTGCTTCATTGTTAGAAGCTTTAAATCCCAGTCTGATGCCTTGTTCGAGCACTATATTATCGGGGTTTATCAGCATGATGCCTACCCGTACCCCCTTGAGTTGGAGGCTCCATCAACGTAGAGTGTCCAAACGTTAGTTCCTTTTTTGCTTTCCACTGGTCAACTAATTCATGGTTGGTCGGCAGGCCGTTCACCTATGAACTTAGAGATAAAATCGGCTAAAATATACCCTTTGACGGATGTTCTTGGTTGAAAGTGTATATCGAACCTTTCGAGCTCGACTGACCATTTTGACAGTCGTTCGGAGAGGTCAGTTCTCCTCTGAATAACTTTGAGAGGGTGGGAAGTGACCACGAAGATGGAATGAGCCTTGAAGTAGTGCTTCAGCTTCCTCGAGGCTATCACCAATTATAGGCGAGCTTCGCCAATGGTAGATACCTCTGCTCGGCTTCCAAAAGTATCTTACTTACATAGTAGACCGGATGTTGGTTTCCCTCTCTTTCACATACCAAGGAGAAGCTCACAGCATGGTCTGATATAACAAGATAAAGATACACATGATCACCTTCTTTAGGAATTACGAGCAATGGAGGCCTGCTGAAATAGGCCTTGAGTTATTCTAAAGCTCTAAAATAGTCGTCGCTCCATATTAGGCCCTTGTTTCTCTTCAACAATTGAAAGAATGGTTAACTTCGCTTTAAGGATTTAAAAATGAAGCGGTTGAGAGTGACGAGCATTATAGTGAGCTTCTGTACATCTCTAATCATTTAAGGGGGCTAAACTTTGTTCACGGCGTCAATCTTGTCGGGATTCGCCTCTATTCCTCTCTTTCTGACCATGTATCCAAGGAATATTCCTGACTGGACACCGAACGAACACTTATATGTGTTAAGCTTTATTAGGTGCTTCCTGACGATATCAAAAGTCCCTTATAAGTCATAGAGATGATCATGCTTGAGCTTTCTCTTGACGATCATGTTGTCAATGTAAACCTCCATAGTCTCCCCCATTTTCTCTCCAAACATCCTTGTAACTAGTCGTTTGTAAGTCACTGCCGCATTCTTAAGGCCAAAAGGCATAACCTTATAATAATACAAACCAATAGTCATTATAAAGGACGTATCTGACACGTGGAGGGGGATTTAGTGGGATCCAGAGTAAGCGTCTAAAAATCTCATCATCTCATGAGCTGATGTGTCATCGACCAATTGGTAAATCTTTAGAAGTGGAAAGCTATCTTTAGGACAGGCCCTGTTAAGGTCGGTGAAGTCGATATAAACTCTCCACATTCCATTTCTCTTAGGGACTACTACTTGGTTGGATAACCACTTAGGGAATTAGACTTCCCGTATGGAACCTGCTTTCAGTAACTTCCCAACTTCTTTCTCTATTGCTCTTACCTTTTCTGGAGCTGTTTGGCCAGCCTTTAGTGCGATCAGCTTGAAGGTTCGATTAATATAAAATTAATCAATGACAAGCAACAAAAGGATTTATACCAGGTACCTCTTAGGGTTCCCATGCAAAAACATCCAAGTTGCTTCGAAGGAGTGTATCTAGCTCTTTTTTCTCGCTATCTGTCAAGGAGGTATCGATAAAAAACTTTCTCTTAGTCGAGCTGCTTTTAATCCCGACTTCTTCCAAGTCTTCAATGACCCTTTCTGAGGGATGGAGCCTAGTCTCCTCCACCCCTGGCCGATATTACCTTAGATGCTATTTAAAAGGTGGAAATCTATCATAGGCTTCCTTCTTACTCTTTGGATCATCTGTCTTCCTTTCCTGCTTTGGGGGAATGGTTATGATGATGCATTTTGTTGCCATTTCTTGGTCTCCACGTATCTCAACCAATCCTTGATATGTTATACTAAAAACTACTAAAAACTCAATCATTTTTGAAATATTCCCTGCCCTAACTGGCAGGATAATTTTCCCTAAAGGAACTGTAATCTTTCCAGCGAAGCTGACCAACGGAATGGTGGCTTTCGTGAGGTCAGCTACGCTCAACTTTAACTTTTTGAACAACTCCAGGTACATTACTTTGGATGAGCTGCCATGGTCGATGAGCAACCTGTCGACGTCCTAATTGGCTATCATGAGTGTAATGACCAGTGCATTGTGATGAGGGGTTCAAACCCCAACCAAGTCTTCATTAGTAAACACAATGTGCTTATTGTAATTGACGCCCTTCGATCATCGACATTTCCCAGCCTGATTTTTGGCTGGGTCAATTTGAAAGGCTTGGAACTGCTATTTAAAAGGTAGCAACCCCTCCTAGGATTCCTCTTTACCCTTTAGCTCATTTATCTTCCTTTCTTGCTTTGGGCGAATGGCTGCGATGAGGCATTTTCTGGCCATTGCTTGGTTGCCACGTATCTCGACCACTCCCTAACTTGTTATACACTTTAGCTTCTGATGGTACGTTGATGGTATGGCCTTCATTGCATGGATCCACCCTCTGTCGAGGATGATGTGGCATGAAGATTCAATATAAACTACTAAAAACTTAATCGTTTTTAAAATATTCCCTACCCTCACTGGGATGACAATCTTCCCAAAAGGAACTGTAATCTTTCCAGCGAAGCTGACCAACGAAACGGCGGCTTCCTTGAGGTCGGCTACGCTCAGCTTTAACTTTCTGAACAACTCTAGGTACATTACTTGGGATGAGCTGCCTTGGTCGATGAGAAACTTATCAATCTCCCAATTGGCTATCCTGAGTGTAATGACTAGTGCATCGTGATGAGGGGTTTTAACCCCAACCAAGTCTTCATTAGTAAACACGATGCGCTTATTGTAATTGACGTCCTCTGATCATCAACATTTACCAACCTGAGTTTTTATTGGGTCGATCTGAAAGGCTTGGATGATGGTAATAAGCTTCTTGACCTCCATCCGAGTGGCATTTCCCTAAATCTACTTGAGGTTTGATGCTCTGTGGATTATTGCAAACTCGTGGCCGATATCCTGCTCGAGGATATTATCGAGCCTCTGCTCGTCAATTCCTACTACTTTCTCCACCTTCTTTTCCATGAACTCATTAAGATGCCCAACTTGGGCTAACTCCTCGAGATGAGACTTGAGGGCTTTGCAATGCTCATTTTTGTGGTCGCCCTCCTTGTGGAATGCGCACCTTAATGCGTTATTCCACTTGGAGGGGTCTCCTCTAATTTTTTTCGGCCACTTAATAAATGTCTGATCTTTGATCTTGGCAAGAATCTTGTATATTGGCTCCTTGAACTGTATTCACAGCCTGAAATGCCTTCGAGGAGTCATTTTTATTTCCATTATTGGAGCCGTTCTTTCCCCCGTTCTTGTTCCCTTTCTTCTGGGGTTCATTCTTCTCTATTACTTTGATAGCCTTGGCACACCATTATCCCCTGCATTAAGATGATTAACATCCTCGACCTTATCGTATTTCTCAATACGAGCCATTAATTCATTGATTGATGTAGCCTCCTTCTTAGTTAAGGACTGGTGCAGGAGGCAGGATCTTAGAAAGCCGATCTTAAAAAATACTACAACGACTTGCTCCGAGCAATCCTCTATTTCATTAAACACTTCCCAATACCTCTTCGCGTATTCTTTGAGGTTCTCTTATGGTTTGTTCTTCTTCATAGTAAGCAAGGCATCCATCCTCTTCGGGTGGGAGCAATTTGTTATGAAGCGAGCTGTAAATAGCTTCGCCAACGACTTGAAACTTTTATGGATATGTGAGGTAGCTTCTTAAACCACTTCTTGGTCACATCGTATAGGTTGGAGGGGAAGATCCAATACATGATCATATCATTATGGCTCCATAGAGTCTTGGCTTATCGATACTACCGGACATGATCAATGGGATCAGTTTTCCTATCGTAGATCTAAAACCTAAGGATTGAAAACTTTTTTAAGGCCTCTTCTTCCTCTATCGCCCTTGAAAAATGGGATTTTATCTATGTTTTGAGCGCTCTCCTGGCCAACTCTCACGTAGATCTTGCATCGTAATGAGCTGGGTGTTGGTCCATTTCTCTTCGTACCAAGCTCTTTATATCGTCGTTCTTCCGACCAGGACTCCTGTGGCATTGAGCTAGTTGATATCTCTCTGATCGGTTATCATCTGACCAATTTTTCCCATTTGTGTCTGAGCCACGCCTGAAGCTCCTTCCTTGGATGCGAGACTTGCTCTCGTGAGAGCTAGGAGTTCGATCGTGGCGAGGTTGAGTATTCCAACGGAGCTCTCTCTCCATTCTTTCTAGTTACCTTTTGAGGTGAGCATTTTCATCTTTTTATCGGCACGTGGAATCCTCTTATTCTTGGAGTCTGACTTCATACACATATATTACTTTAGAGATTTGCATGGACCTAGGCATCCATTGGCTTTCTTCAGAGACTCGCCTCTCTTAGTGGAGTCTTGGATTTGAATGTCGAATCTCAGACCTTACCCTCAGAGGGATAGGCTACTGCTGAATGTCACCTGCTTATGGGATGTTACTGATTTGATGATACATCGTTGGCTCTTATTGATGAATTATTTCGTAGGAATAACTATCATTTCCCACAGACGGTGCCAATTGTGGTGATAAAAATCACAACATAAGTAATAACAAAAAAAATCACCAGAAAGTAAAGAGAAACAATCAATCGTAATCACAACACAAGAGTATACGTGGTTAGGCAAATTGCTTACGTCCATGGAGAGGTATACTATTTTCTTATTAAGTATCTCACAAGAGGGTTTGTGTTACATGCCCCTATGCCTCGGGCCAAGGGTTACATTTTATAGATATAGAGTTTGAGTTGTAAAAGTAAAACCAAGATAATCGTGATAGGATAAACCATGAATCCACTAAATATCTCTAGGATATTATTGGAGATTGACTTGATCATATCCTGGGGCGGTTAAGTGTATTAGATAATACACGTGCGCATCTTGCTCCATGATTTGGGCAGACAACTTCTTAGGCCTGTTAGGCTTGGTCAGCTACTCTCATGGGCTGAAAATAAATGAGTTCCCACAATAAGTAAAATGATGATACTACCCCTGAATTTTCACTTGTTTTACCAACTTTTTGCCGATCTCACATGCATTGGATCATAAATCAGAAGTCTGAACAATTGGGAGCCAACCTAATCAATAAAGTATACACATGAAGGCACATAATGAATGCGGTGAGTAAAATTATAGAGATACGCAGTCACATTATAGCATAACTGGTCAGACTCGACGAGACTATCATAATGAAATTCCGAATGACATGTTAAGCCCTGATTTCCCTCAAACTCGAGAATGTATAAAATTGGTCTCCAAATCAAATGATACTTTAGTCACATTCTTGTTCTCATCCAAATACTAAAAAGATACTAGTGGAAGTGGTGGAATAGGATAATGCGGCATGACTAAACATGCATCACTAGGTGGAAATGCTCAAATGATTTTTTCAATCTCAGAACTAATAGATAAAACCTCATGTGTCAGCATATTCTCGAAAGTATCGAGCTTCTGTTCACAGATAAGGAATTGATCTATCATATTGTCCTAGTATCTCTCCTCTAAGTAACTAAATGAGTCCAACAACTATTGTACTTCAACAATAAGATCCTTATCAATCAGGCCGAATTCTTTTTCAAAATCCTCAAGACTCATATTTAGAGATAAATCAGGTGGCCAAGCACGTACATCGAATGTGTCACTATCCCGTGGGGTAGTGACATTATTCACTTCTTGAATGTACTTGACTTCATTCTTTTCCTCATCAGAAAATGGCCTCTCAAAATTAAACACATTCAAGCACATAATCATGTTCCCAAATGATAGGTTCACCTGCCTGCTATGACACCTAATGACAACATAAGATGTGGTGAGGAAAGGGAAACCCAAAATAATAGGGATTTTTTTAACAGGATTTTTCACTTGTTGGGTGTCCAAGACAACGAAATTGAGGGGAAATACGAAATCATCCACTTTAATTAGAACATCATCAACGATACCTCTTGGAGTTTTCACGGAATGGCCGACTAAGGATAAGGTAATCCGAGTCGGCTTCAACTCCCCCAAACCTATTTTTTCGTACATGGTATACGGAAGAAGGTTCACGTTTGCTCTTGAATCTAGAAGGTCTTTCTCAATGGTGTTCTCCCCTATTTTGATAGAGATCGTCGGAGTTCTGGTATCCTTATATTTGATGGGAGTTTGATAATAAATGCTCGGGAAACTTGCTCGGCGAGAAAAGCTTTCTTGGGTACGTTGGTGCTTCTGTTAAAGGTATAAAGGCCCTTCAAAAATTTGGCGTAGGATGGAACTTGTTGAATAGCGTCAAGAAGTGGGATATTGATTTTTACTTGCTTGAATACTTCTAAAATTTTGTCAACTTGCGCCTTTTTCTTTTGGGGGCACCAAACTTTGGGAAAATGGAGATTTTGAAACTTAGGTCTCTACAGATGGTTAGGAAGATAAGGGTGAGGAGGAAGTTGAATCCACGTGAGGATCTTCCATGTCCTTACGTTTCTCGAATTCACTCTCAGTGGGTGGTGAAATGTTTTCTCTACTTCCTTACCGGACCTAAGCGTGATGATGGCTTTGACATACTCTTGAGCTTCTGATGAACCGATGTTGTCTTGAAAAAAATATTAACCTTTAGGATTAGGCTCAGGTTTACTCTGGAGTGTTCCTTTATTTATCTCACTCAACGTGTTCTCTTGTTGACTCATTTGAATCTCAAGTTTGGCTATAGATTAAGTGTTCGCATGCAAGCTTTGTTGGGTGGGTTGGAGGACACTTTGAGTTGATTGCTAGAATTAGAGGGTAGTTTGAGCAAGCAAATTCAATCTAACCTCTTAGGCTTGGTTCTTTTGGGATGAAGGATGCCTTGGTTTGGGGTGTTCTTTTGGAAACCTGGAGGTGGGTTAATAGAAAATTAACCTCCACTTTCTTAGTATTGACCCTTGAACCATGAAAATTTGGGGTGGTCTTGCCACCCCGGACTGTACGCATTGGAATATGGATCATACTTTGGCCTATTTTGGTAGAGGGTATTGGCTTGCCTGGTGAGTGACTTTTGGGTCGAAAGGAAGGGACAATTCTTTACTAAGTAGTCAAATGCGTCGCAAGGTATACACATAAGAGAACCTACATGTGTTTATGATCGCTGGTGCGGTGCAATTTCCCTCTTTTCTCATCTCTAAAGCTTCTAAACGTCGGGATAATGTGGCCACCTTAGCATTTAAATCGTAACTTCGTTCGACTTGGTTAGTGAAATCCTCATTAGACGCGGTGGACCTAGATTCTATATTAGGCGCCCATCAGGGGAGTAATGAGGAATTTATATGTGGGCATGCTGACTTAACACTGATTTCTGGGGGTTCGGGGGCGGGAGCCCCCTAGTCGAATTTTTTTGAGGTTATTTTTTAGTATTTACTGAAAAATAATGTTGATTAAAAATTATAGGCGCAAAATAATGCCCAAAATAATGGTTCGTATAGTTTTTTTTTGAAGTGGATCATTGAGGTTTGATTGGTTGGGCGAACTAACTTTTTTGTTTTTTGGGTGGACCGTGATGTATTGGGTGTTAAAATTTAGACTAATTTTTTTTTTAAAGTGAGCCGAGCTTGAGCCCGGCCAGGCCCCTCACTTAGCTACCCCCTAGTGCCCATCACTAGGACTTTTTCCCTATGGATTCTAGGAATAACCACGTGTTGACCTCACTTTTCTCAATAAAATGACCGTTACATAGTGACTCAAGCATAGTTCGAGTATTATAATCGAACCCCTCATAAAAAATTTGCACTTGGCATCCCATCTCAATCCCACGGTGCGGACATGGCAGTAGCAAGTCCTTAAATCAGTCTAAATACATCCACGAGACTTCTCCCTCCTTTTGTCTAAATGTATTGATGCATGACGTATCGATACCATATTTGGTTGGAAATGAATTTTTACAGGAATATAATACTCATTAAGTTCCACATGTGATGCATTTAGGTTTTAATGAGTTAAACCGACTCTTGGCTTTGTCTTTCAACGAGAATGGGAGCAATTTAAGTTTAATAATATCATCGGTGTGTTGTTGGTACTTAATGGTCCCACATATCTCCTCAAATTACCGAACATGAAGGTAGGGATCCCCTTTTTCAGTACCTTGAAACACGGGCAACATTTGGATTGTTCCCGAATGGAATTAAAAATTGTTCGTGTTGTGATCGGGTAGAAATATGCATGAAGGCTGACTAAACCTAGTCGGATAAAGGTAATCTTTAAGGACACGTGGTGCTAATTCATCTCCCATTTAGATGAATATAAAAAATCTTCCTACGTACGTATCAGAATGGTAGACTCCACACCCGATAAATGACCGGTATGATCTCGAAACCAACTTCGCATACACTCATCTCACTCGAAATTTCTCTATTTTTTTTACTTATTTTTTTAAAGAAAATTTAAAACAAATAATTTGACCCAAACCACATAATTCCTAGCTAACACAAATCATAATGAATTATCTAATTTAGGTGAGGGGAATTTTAATTTTAAAATCTAGTTTTACCGAGGTTAATTGGCGACAACTAGGGTCTCCGAATTAATCTCCCTAATTAGACAACTCCGACTCTTTGACAAGGGGGAATTTAAAAGATGACCAACTATGGTTATCTCCTCAAATCATGCTTTCCTCCAGTAGGTAGTTAGTACGAAGACACATTAAAAACCACCAATCCTAGACAAAGTGAAACGGAATCGATTTGATAATTTTGTGTTGGAGTATCTTTTAATTCTAGCCTCATTAAGAGAAATCTATGACCTATGTGATATCCTAAGTCTAACGTGTACTTTATTTTAAATTAAATGTGATGGCTCAGGATATGAAAATACTTGGTTAATTAGTGATTTTTGGGCCAGGGAAGGGTGATTAAATCCCCACCTTATCTTGCACACGAGATTTGCCCTTAAGTCAATTTATGCAACGTGTTAAATTAAATAAAAATTTATACCACGTAGGAGCACACAAAAATGCACCTTCGATGTGGACGTTTTACGATCACTTGTTTACGCCGGACTGAAGTTTAAGTTGACATCGATCGGAGGGAAACGTCACCTACATTTCAGTCATCTCCGAGAGTTCCTTGGCTCATGGCAAGATTGCACAAGTTTTTTTTACACGTTCGCTCACCGTTGCACACTATTCTGAATTTTTCTTCACCTTTGCCCCATTTTTTTCTTTTTTCTTTTTTGTTCTTCTTTTCGCTTTTTTTGAATTTTCTTCTGAAAAAAACACAAAAGAATCTACACCAAACATAAAGTGAGACACAAAAAATAAAAATAAAATTAAAAAAAGAAATTAACACGACACACGCACTAGTGGTGTATTTAACACAAAATAAAAATAACCAAGCACACTTATGTAACAATTTTTTTATTTTTTTTAAATTTTCTTATTGTTTGGAAATACCAAAACTACTACTATAAATAATTTTTTTGGACTACTTACTAAAAAAAAAATTCTCCAAATTTCCAAAAAAATATTTTTTTCGATTTTTTTTCGATTTTTTTGTATTTTTTTGCAAACAAGTTCTCAAACTACTTACTGTATGTGAAAATTACTCCTTTATGTGGACCAATGAACACTAGACAACTATCATCCTACGTGGTAACTCAACTATCATGATCATCATCATAGACACCTAGTCGTCTGGAATGCCGACCAACACCAGAATATGAACCATAAGGAATAGCAAAAGTTACTTGGATGGAAGGGCGACCAACACTGAATTTCAAGAATCTCATTTATTGTATATAAATGTGAATGCCTAGAAATATAAAGGGTCACGGGTTTGTCACGGTTGTAAACCGTGACAAACGTGTCACTGTCATTGACCTTGGCACGACCGTGACACAAAACGCGAGTTTTGTGTCAAGGTCAATGACCGTGACACGACCGTGACAAAAAAAGTTGTCTCGCCTCGAAATGTCACGGTCATTGACCTTGACAAGGTGAATTTGTCAAGGTCAATGACCTTGACAAATGGGCAGATTTGGTGTAGTGGCATTCCGTCTCTAGGGTTTCAGACCAATATAAATACATAATCTCCCACAGCTCAGGGACGATTCATTCAATCATAAGCACACCATACTGAGCTATTGTAAGAGCCAAAATAATACCAACAATCGACGTAGGATTTCTTCACAGCTGAACCACTTTAAAAATCTTATCTTTCGTGTGTTTGATTAGATTGCTTATCATATTTTATCTGTGATTATAAATTTGGACTACTATTATTTTTTGACATCAACAGATTGGCGTCGCCTGTGGGAAAGACTGGTCGTTATCGTTCTCTACTCTTATTTATTATTTTTATCACATTCTCCGAAGAATGACTACTCTTACAAAAAGGTGATAATCAAAATCCCTCTGCTCCCCCCAGTGGGACATATTTTGAAGGAATATTGCTTAACATGACTAGAGGATAAAAATCCATGCAAGAATAAGTTAGGCAGTTGGCTCGCAGGATGCAAGACAATTCCTTCAATTCCAAGATAGATATGCCACCTCCACCAACTAGGAGTGAGAGGAGTCATCATTCCAATTCTTCTCATGACATATCCTATCACCTTGGAGCAACATCCTCCTTTCGATCAACGGATTACTATGATGGAAGATATTTTTTTAATAAGAGGTCAAACGTATCACAAAGGCTTTGTATGGAATCTACTTTTGATCGTTTGGGACCCAGGGAAATAAGAGGTCATCGGAGGGAATATGAACGTCATCGCGACCATAGGGATGGAGCCACAAGATCTGGGTCCAGTATGAGAGGCTCTGTGCATGCTAAGCTGACTTCTCAGTAAGAGAGCTAAAAAAATGTGCACAGTAAAGCCATAAAAACTGCTTCACCCAAGTCTAAACTAGAGGAATAATCCTGGAAAGGATCCATGCAGTGGTTAAAAGATTGACTAGGAGAAATGGCCAAAACAAATAATATTTTGCAAAGGAGTTTCATAAAAGAATCATCTTTCATTCAAGCACTTGTGGACTACCCCACTCCTTCCAAATTCAAGCCACCAAGTGTCATTCCTTTGTATGATGAAAAATTTGATCCAGTCCTACACATAAAATAATATCAAACTACAGCTGACATCTACTCTGTCCTAAACGAGATAAGGTGTAGAGCTTTATCTAGTTCTATCACAGGTCCAACCCAAATATGGTATAACAATCTCCCTAGACGTAAAATCTCTAGCTTTCACCAGTTGGTTGAATTGATCATTAATAACTTTTGCTTCAGGCTAAGACGATCAAGAGTATTACTCATCTCTAGATCGTGCATCAAAAGATGAGAGAAAATACTTGGGAGTACATCACACATTTCAGCAATGAGAAGCTAGAGGTGGTAGATTACGAGGAGAATACATCCATTGCAATACTTATGAGTGGATGGCTCGTCAAAGATCTTTACTATGCTTTCGAGAAAAATCCACCCAAAACCATGATAGACTTAATGGATAAGGCTGGAAAGATAATGAACTTTGAGAAGGCCGTGGCTGCTAAGGAAGTTTTGAAGACAAAGGGTGAAAGTCAGAAAAACAATTCCAATTCATTCAAGAAGGATCAAAAGGAAAAAAAGTTTTATCAGATCAAGAAGTACGATGTATACACCACTCACCAAAGATGTCCACCACATCCTGAAGGAAATCAAGGGAAATCAATTTTTTGAATTGGCATAGAAATATGAGATCGCCTACCAATAGGAGGGATACATTCAAGTACTGTGATCTTCACAAGGATCATGGACACACCAATGATAGTTGCGTCGTCTTAAAGAATAAGGTAGAAAATCTTATTCGGTGAGGAAAATTGAAAAATTTCGTTGATCAGAATGGCACCCGAGATGCTCGAAGAAGGTTTTAATCCCCCGATCGAGGAAATGATGACATCAAAAGAGCATGTAATAATAATTTTAAAGATGATACTGACTTACCTAAGAAGATCGATGAACCTGAGGTGGAAGTAGGCATCATTTTTTCAGGAGGGAATTGTCATTTCATCGCAGGAGGAGATATTGGAGGTGGATATGAGATTGCAAGAAGGAAAGTTTAATTTAATGAAGCCAAGGCTTGACCATCTATCAAAAAAATTGATATGTCTGAGTGCACGGATGGTCGACCAAGGAAGGTCAACAAAGACAGAATAGTGATCGGATTCTCCAAAAAAATTTGAGTGGGGTGCTTTATCCTTATGATGAACAGTTAGTTATCACCTACAACATTCATCGTGACAGAGTTGCAATAATATTGGTTAACAAGGGGAGTTCTGCCGACACTATGTTCTATAACTGTTTAAGTAGTCTAGGGCTATAAGACAGTAAGCTGGAAACGTATCACAAGCCTCTCATCGGATTCTCGGGGGAAAAGGTATACCCATTGGGAACCATCAAGCTAGAAGTGTTAGTCGGCACCTGGCCAGCAAGCAGGAAGGAGAGAATCCATTTCTTTATGTTAGACAAAAATGTCCCATTAGTGTACAATATTATCCTCTACAGAGTGAGAATGAAGCAATTAGAAGCCGTGTCATTTACTGTGCATCAGTGCATGAAATTTTCTATGAATTATGGAGTAGGCATAGTGAATGGTAACTAGGTGAAAGATAGGGGATGTTATTACACTTTAGGCGACCAATAGGAAGTACAGGTAAAGGGCATAACTACTTTCCATATCGACACTCTGGTTCCTTGGGAAGAATAAGAGTTGGTGAAGGAACAATTCATGGAAGAAACAAAAACTATTGTGCTTAATGATGAGAAGCCAGAAAGAACAACTCCGATCGGTTCAAGGTTGACTCCTTCTCTCAAACAGGAATCGATTACATTCCTTTAAGAAATGAAGAATGTGTTTGCATGGAGCCATGAGGATATGCCAGGGATTGATCCACATTTCATTTTCCATGAGCTAAACATTTATCTAGATTCCAAGCCATTCAAGAAGAAACACAGTGTTTTTAGTCCCAAGAAGAATATGGTAATCCAGGAAGAAGTGGAGAAGTTGTAGCTTTAACACCCCGTGTTTTTATTAATTAATTCTAAAATTAGAGAAAAATAAAATATTAGATTTAATTATTTTTAACAATTAAATATGTTTGTTTTTATATTCAGAATTCGAAAATCTAGATTACAAGACTCCTAATATGAGTATATATTAGTCTTGGGCCGTTTAGAAGAGTCCACAAAACATAAAACTCTATAAGAGTCCTCAAATCATAAAACTCTCCAGAAAAAAATATATAACAATATTCGACAGTCTGATCGAACTGAAATTTTAATTGCAGCTTCCTCTCGTCTTCAGCTACTACGCTCCCAAATTTTGGCCAATTCCAACAGTTCGATCATCCAAAATATTTTTTTAGTGATTGTATCTGATTAGGACTCTAATTCTTTTCGGTATATAAACATAAAGTGGTGACTTTAGGTCTTTTAAAACACATTTTACCGCTCTCAAAAATTAGAAACCTCTCATCTTATCATCTTCTTCAACCTCCAAATCCTAGCCCCATTTTACATAACTTTCAACTCATGTTTTGTCAAGATTAACTGCATTTTCTCAAGACGCGTCACTAATGAATCTTTGTCAACTTTTTTTTAGGGGAATACACATTCAAGATCATATTTCTAAACCAACTTTTATTCAATCATGAATACTCTATTCCCTTCCTTTGGTATTATGCGTTATAAGTGTTACCTAAACCTTTAATCATGTTTTTCTTAAAAGAGATTAATGACTTAATTTGGAATAGTGATAACTAATTCTGGACTATTTTTATAAAATCTTTTGTTATGAATAATATTCATAACCCTTGGGTACGTAGGATTTATTAGTAGATTTTGGATTTTAATGGTGTAGGTTGCATGTATAAAAAGCTTAGTTTTGAATTAATTATTTTCGGGGGTGTATAAATTAAAGGAATTTGTGTAGAGACTATGGAATTTGGAATTTTGTTATATAAATGATGAATCCACATGTTAATCAAATTAAAATAATTAATGGGATAAATTGCGTGACTATGACGATGTGATAAATAAATTAAGTTTTAATTAAAATAGAACTATCATGCGTAGATTTACATGTTGATTATTTATGTGTGATTGTGTAACTTGTTGGTATTTTTAATTACCATTGTGACGAAAGGTTGTTATGAATTTTATGCACTCCCTATATTTTAGGATGCCCTCTAGGTATGGGACTAGTGTGTAGGCCATTAGATGATTTACACCTTCTAGGTATGGGACTACTGAGGGTAGATTATCGCGATTTTATCATATCGAGGGTGGGCTGATTTTTGGTATCTTATCGTCGTTATGCTAGTGTAGGTATGAGACTAGGTCGAGATTTATGTCAGAAACTCATCCTATACATAGGGTAGGACGTATTGATGATTTGGGGACCCTTAGGTGTGGGACTAAGGGGTATTTTGAGGATCTCATATCGATTAAAAGGGTGGGGTAATTTGTAAATTGTGAAATTGAGAAAATGAGAATTAATGCCTAAGATAAAAATGGGAATTAAAATTTGTGGCGACATAATGTGTCAGGGACCGACAGTTTAAATGGGTCAGGTTGGGTGATTTGTGTTGTATCGTGTGTGGAACCTTGTCATATTATGGGATTGACAGTTTAAACAGATCATCTGGCTATTGACAGTGCAACACTTTGGTTGATTACCACCCGTGGCGGGACAACCGCTATAATTAAGATAAAAATTTGAGGAAAATGATAAATTGGGTTAATTTACTTAAATTAACATCATGGGACTTGGGGATTTAAAATCATATTGGTGTGATTTCTTAAATTAAAATTTCTGAGGATAGTTTGTGATTTATATTTATTGTGTTTAATTATATCCGTTTCAATTAAAACACTATATTGTGATATTTGTTGCGTATAGTGCTATTGCCTGGGTTTACGGACCCTATTTGAGGGGAGTAGTGTGCATTCATGCTCAGGGCTCTGACCTCGTGTGTTGACTAACATTTTCAGGTATTAGTGGTGGAGTTATTGCTTATGTTTTCTTTGATATCTCTTAGAGGTGCAACTGGAGTTGCTTTCATTTATTACTTTATTTAGCTTAGACTTTCCTTCCGCCGTTTTTCATTATGAGACTTCTTTTGGTTTTTTTTGGGCCATTCGGTTCCAAAGTTGTTACAGGATTTCAGTTGGATTATTCACAGTTGATTATTATTCAGTTTTTAATTAAATCATTATTAGAGATTGGATTTATTCAAAGTTTTAGCATGTGATGGATCTTTTATCGCCGAGTTCTTATTATCATTTGGGATTAATTCAATTATTTATCTTGTGGATTGATTTATTTATGTATCATATATGTCACATACTGAGAATGGTATTTATTTAGTATCTCCCGATGTAGTTAGGCGGCGGTGGTTGGCCACCCCGTTGTCCGGAATGCGCGAGGTGTTACAGATGGTATCAGAGCATGGTCTTAGGTCTCGTAGGTTGTGAGTCCGTTTAGCTTCTACGTTATCAATATTTGATTTCCTTTTATTGATTCGTACTCGTTAAGTTAGAGGGTCTAGCATACGTGTTATATGTGTTTCTTGGAGATACATAATTTTGTGTTGGGGACGTTGTGGCCATCCCAGGGGCATAAACGAGAATGCTATGTCGCGGTCTCGCACCCCTCTCTCCCGAAAAGGGTTTGCTTCGGCCTTCGTCGGTGTGGGGTGTATGTAAATATATGGAGTCACCAACCTATTTTGCACAAAACAGGTAAAAAAACATGTTGCCACTTTGAGAGCGGCATCAAGGATAAACTGATGCATACAAAACTAATAGATCGAAGGTTCGGGGGCTAAGTTATAGAATAGGAAGGGGTTAGGCACCCATCCCACCCTTCCGGTATCTCATGGACAAGTGTTAATATTTCCTTTATATCCCCATGAAGTGTGTGTACATGTGTTTATATATAATGGGTATTGGAATCATTCAACCCATACCATGGACGAGGTAGAGCAAAATCATCCATAGGAATGTTCCCCAAACTAAATAGAAGATAGAATATGGGCGTTCATCAAGACATTAATCGTTATTGGAGAACGATAATAAGAGTTGGATGAAACGCGAGCAAGTATATTATTTATAGAAATATAATAATTATGTAAGGGAGGAAATTGGAGAAATTAGAGAATTGGAAAATAAGAAAATTGGACTCGAGTCTCGAATTTTAATCCGAGACGCCTACGCAACCTATAGAGGCATCAAAGTCCACGTAGTTCGAATATAACAAAAGGGGTGGGGTTTAACCCATAATTTTGGATGGAATTTTATTAGATGTGTATGTGTAGAAAATGAGTTTTGGTTTTGGAAAAGATGTGATGCACAATTCTGTTCAGAATTTATGAATATAAACATATTTTATTTGTTTTGGTGTTTTTTTTATAGAAAATAAAGTATGTGCAACATACTAATAAAATGTTTGATGTTAAAGTGTATGAACTAGAGTAAAACTAGATAATGGATTAAATGTAATTTATGCAAAAATGAAGAATTAAAAAGAGAGAGAGAAGGAATTGGACCTTCTTTGGAGCTTGAGATTTGATTTTTGGTTGAACTCCCTTGTATATTGATGAGTGTTGATGAGAGAGAAGGATTTTTGCCAAATTGGGTGTGAAAAGGATGGGGGTTTAAGCTTGAATGGAATTCTCCATATGGAACTTCGCAAGTTGCTGAGATCACTGATGCTGGTGCATAGATGGTATTTGATGATAAGTCCATTGAGAATAAGGTTAGGGCCCCTATTTATAGGGCCAAGGATGGTTCCGATTGGCCTACCCTAGAGGGTGCCAATCGATACGTGTCCCTAGACACTGTGCCGATAGGCAGGGTTTAGGACCTGCCAATTGGCAGTCTTGTGCAGGCTTTTCGAGAAAAATGATCGTTGCGCACAAATTGTTGATCTGAATCGTGCAATGGGGAATAACTTAGAAAGGTATTACAGATACCTTCAAGAGTCCATTGGATCGCTCCTGGGTCAGGGGGTTGACTTCTGGTCAAATGTGGCTCGGGAGCGAACGTCGATCCTTCGGACGGGAGATCGTCGGATTCAAACGGATCGTTCAACCATATGGTAAGTCAGAATCGCTCACAGGACAGACCATTGGAAAGGTTAGGAGATGTAATTCGACATTCCAAAGAGTTTCACTCGGTTCAAAAAGTTGACCTTGGTCAATCGGGGCCTAAAGCGCCCGGTGACCTCTTAGGGTAAAGTAATTATTTGTCCGTATCATAAGTTAGAATCGCGCACAGGGCATACTGTTAGAAAGGTTATTAAGTTCCATTCAAGGATTCATTTAGTCTCATTCGAGCTGAAGAGTTGACTTAGGTCAAACGGAGCTCGGGAGCGCCCGATGGCATTCTGATCAATTTTCGGGGGAAAACTAATCGTTCGTCCCAACGAGTATGTCATTTTGTGCATGGGACAGACCGTTGGAAATGTATTTCAGTGCAATTAGAAGATTCAAAGATATTTTTCTCTAACGATGAAGTTGATTGGGGTCAATTCGGGGCCCGGAGGCGCCCGATGGCCTTTGAATCAATTTTCAGTAGTAAAATGGTTTGTTCATCCGAAAGGTTATGCCATTTTGCACATGGGGTGGACTATTGCAAATGTTATTTGAAACCCTTCAAGGAATCAAAGAGCAATCTCCTTGACTATGGAGTTGACCGGAGTCAAATGGGACTCGGGTGCGCCGGATGGCCTCTAAATCGATACGCGAAGTGTGACTTAGGGTTTTTAGTGAAATGGGTAAGTGATAGGGACCTAAGGAGAGTCTTAAGGGGTCCTAGAATGTGGTGTCTATAGAGCCCCTTGACGGGTGAGCTTGGAATAAGTGATAGCCATCGAATAGACACCACATGATAAAGGGAGGTCAACTTTGTGGACCTAAGGTATGCGGATGACCGATTCAGAGGGTCGGGGTCAATTCTGACCTAGAAAAGGGGGTGATGAAAAAGGACCAAGGTCACTGCTAACCTAAAAGAGGTGATGATCGAGGATTGAGGCCAATTCTTACCTACTCGAATGACGATCCAAGACCAAGGTCAATTCTGACCTAAAAAAGGTGACGACGGAGGGCCGAGGCTAATTCTGACCTAACTCAGGTAACGATCCAAGACCATGGTCAATTCTGAACTAAAAGAGGTGTACTCCAATGGGGATAAAGATTGGATTCGGTTTCGCTGGGGAATAATGAATGATAGATGGGTAAGATTTGGAGTATCTCTTGGAGACGATGCTAGGGAGAATGATTTTCTGGAAGATCCAATGGGGATGAAAATTAGATTTTAGGTTCATCTAAGGATGTGAAAAAAAATTTCCTTGATGAATGAGGATCTAGAATGGATTTGGAAATTTTAAGGATTTTCAGGGAATTTTCTAGGACTTCCTGAAATTTTTTCGGATTTTTGGTACAAAATTTCAAGGGGTGTGCTGACCGGCACAAGTTGGGGTATTCCAATCGATAGTGTCTCGATCTTTTTGGGTACCTCGAATAGATGAAAGGTCAGTGCCGTTCGATGGGTGGAGGGGACTACCTATCGGCATGACCCTTAGCCTCTTATAAAAAGGAGGCGGGTTCCCCTCATTTTGCACAACTTTCAGATTTCTCTACTTCTGCTATACACTTCTGCAATCTTCCTTAGCATTCATCATTGCTAATTTATCAAGTAGGACGACCCATATGGCATGGATCAATACCGATGACTGGGCAGGATTAGAATGTAGGTCCAGGGTGCCTCTTGCATTGGGTAGTGAGAACACTTTTGACTCGTTCAAGCCGGTTGTAGATGATCAGACTCTTCTGCATGACCCTTCACATTATTGATCTTCTAGGGTGGTGAAACCTGGCGATTATGTAAGTATTGCATGAGTTTTTGTATTCCTTTCTTCTTTTTTTGATGATATTACTTCATTTCTTAAATCTGATAAGGCTTTTCTTCATTTCTTTGATAGTCTGATGTTTCCATGTCGACTATTCATGCTCACGGGACGATGGGGCTTAGGGATTTTTGGGAGAACCTTCCTCTGGTGGTGCGCTGGATGGTTTCTTCTGATGGCTTTGGGAGGTTGGCGTCTGCTCTTGATGAGATACCCCGCTCCACTGCGGTCTTATGTGCATTGGGGGAGAGGTGGTGGGACACTACCCATACCTTCCATTTGGGATTTTAGGATATGACAGTGACTACCATAGACGTTCAGTAGCTATTGGGACTGGATTGCAAGGGTATGTAGATTGAGGATGATAGGATGCTAAGGGTGATGCCGGAGGTGGTGACGGAAACTTTGGGCGACATGGCGAGGGTGGTTTATGGGGATTCGCTCCGCTTGTCTTCTCTGATGGAGATTTTATTGTGCAGTAGGATTGATGAGAGTGATGGGCTACAGGTACACCAGATGGACCATTTGTTTATTTTGCTGGTGCTGGGGGTTTTTCTGGTGGCGACGAGTGGCGACGTCGTCCACTTGTGGTTTTTTCCATTTCTGAGGATGTTTCGAACATTTTTTTCTATGACTGGGGGAGCCTGAATTTGGTGGCCCTGTATTATTCTTTGGATGCATTCAGCCGGTGCTGTCGGTCGACTTTTACTGGGGCCATGTATCTTCTGAAGGTATTTCTTTTATTTTGTGCATTTTCCTTTATGCATTCGCCTTTTCCATATATGCACTTCTTTTGGTTTCTCGAATGCTGATCCTTGTCCTTTACAGACGTGGTTTTACAAGGTGATTGGGTCAAACACCCAGTTTATTTCTCTGAAGGATGATTCTGTTGGGGACTTCAGCCGGATGTACCGGTGGCGGAGGTTCAACTGACAGTTGAAGAAGACTCTTGCTCTAGAGACTGTACGTCAGGTCTTGAATGGCTTGACGAGTGATCAGGTAAGCCTTATTTTATTTTGAAACTTCTTTCTCTTTCTTTGATGATCCTTTATTGATATTGATCCTTTGCATTGGTTGGGGATTTACAGGTAACATTTTATCCCTAGTGGACGACTATTCATCACACTGGGGTGACTGGGGGACATGCACAGATGCGACATCTGATGACGCTTGATTTTGGCTACTCCTGGTACCTTAGAGAGAGAGTAGTCCGATAGATTATAGAGGATGAGGTAGCAGTAACGTCACTGCAGCCCCAATGTTCATGAGGCGTATACAAAAGATGTTTGAGGATGCTCGAGTGGTGTCGATGATGGGAGAGCCATAGTCCTTGTACACCGATATGACGGTGATGTACGACTATATGGACTTCGTCTCGAGATGGCTGATTCCTCCCAACATATATGATGTGATGCCCCTCCCTAGGGAGGGTTCGAATAGGCATGTGGGGTCGTCTCCTAGTGGCGCAGCTACATCAACAACGGCAGTGACGACGTCAGGACCTTCTTTCATGCGATTACATTCCCCGAGTTACAACCTTAAACGAGTTGATGGGGGGTTAGTGTATTTATAGCATCGTCCTCACACGATGGACCCGGAGGAGCTAGGCTTGATGGAGGAGGTCCTTCGACCCGCGGTATGTCTTATATCTCTTTTAGTTTTCATGATTTCTTTTTCTTGTTACTTGATTGATTTGATCTTTTCCCATTTTTCTCCAGCATATCACTATTTCGACCACTTGGTTGAAGGACATTAGGGACTGGATATCCTTGGTGGTTTCTCATATCCGTGAGGCGATTCCTTCTTGCTTAGTCTCGTCTGCCTTATCGGAGGAATGGTCGGGCTCTAGTAGTGGAGGCGCGTCGTCTCGTCGTAGAGGGAAGAGGGTGCGCCGCAGGGATGGAGTCTCGTAGAAGGAGGAGAAAAGAGAGAAGAGAGAGAAAATATATTGGGTTCGGGTTGAGCCTTATTGTGATTTTTGTTTCTTTCTTGCAAAATATCAATGTAACATAGGCAATGCAAATGAATGGAAATTTTCTGTTAACTTTCTTTGTTTTAGTGATTAAACGCACATGCTCTTTTTATTCTTTCTGTTGAGACTGTAAAAAGGATTTTTGAAAATTGAATTGAGGAGGGATAACTGAAATAAGCATAAATATGAGTATAAGTATAAAAAAGAAATCAAAATTTATTTAAGATAAAAATTTATTTTTGTTGATTTTTTTTATTTTGATAAAAAAAAGGAAAAAGAGAAATCCAAAAGAGTGTGTTGCCGATCGGCATGACCCTTGTCCTGCCTATCGGCATACTAGTCCAGTCCAATCAACCCAAAGCTTTGATTTCACTTACTTAGATTGCTTTGTACTTGGTATGGCAAGTTTTGCTCCAATTTTTGCAAGTTTTCTTGTATAAAAGGGTTGTGGATGAGGCTTTTTCATCTTCACACTTTCATATCCTTTTTTCTCCACATTCTTGTTTGCTTCTTAACTCTTAGTTTCGCAAAATGTCTCTTCCCGGTAGCATTGAGTTTTCCAATTACCTTGAAGCCTTAGAGGCAATGTGTTCTTACAATATTGACTCTGAAGCCTTTCACATGCGGCAAGTCTCTCTATGGCGTAACCTCCCCATAGAATGGAACATGATGATGGTGACCTTAGAGTTCTGGTACCCCGAGGATCATGTATTTCACTTGGGGTTGGATGAGGTTTGTCCTACATAAGAGTAATTTTTCTCCATGCTGGTGATAAATCCTAGCATTGTCGTGGCCTTGCTTGAATTCTCCCGTTCTCCTCGGGAACTATTATCCGGGCTTCTTCATATTTTTCCTTCGACAGCCAGACCGTTGGTTTCAAGAGGGATGGTTTCCCTTTTAAAAATTTTAAGGTCACTGTACTTGCAGGATATGGGTGATGTTGGATATGCCGAGGTCGTCATTCTGGGCCTTGTCTCAAAGGTTCTATTGGTGACTGGGGAGACACTGGTGGACCCCCAACTGGCGACTGTTGTTTCTTGGATGTACTACCATCACAATCCGGTAGTGGTAATACTGGTGGAGACCTTGAATGGCTTGGATGCCCGACGGGAGGGTCATTCTGAGTTTTTGAGAGGGAGCCCCGTAATGCTATTTATGTGGTTGTCTGAGAGATTTTGCATGATGGTGCCACCTGAATATCCCTTGTCGGCAATTCCAAACTTCTTCTCGCGCTACTTTATTGGCATAGGCCTGGACATTTAGAGTTGGGGGAATTAATTTGTGGAGCATGGGGCTTTGAGCTTGCGCTGGTCTATGACATGGTGGGGGGATCTATTGCCCATTTGTGATCTCGAGGAATACTAATATGTCCGCCTAATTGGACTTAGGAAGAACTCTTTTTATTTTCCCTCGCGACTTCTGCATCAGTATGGATGGGAGCAAATCGGGCCACCACGGGCACTGGACTTCTTTCCTGTGGAGGACCTGATGGAACGAATGTTCATGCGACTGGGCTCTTTGTGGGAAAGTCGATTTTCGTAAACCCGTCCTTCTCAATCTGTTGGGGGAGTTTGGCATGTCTCAGAGGACTACATGAAGTGGCTATGGAGGAAAGTGGTTGCCAAAATGCTGGCTGTAGAGAGTGGGCAAAGGTGTTTTTCCTTATTTGATACCTTGAAGGGTGGTATTGTGTTTTTTACGCGGATGGTCCGATCTTATCGCTCAATGGAGCGTCAGCGGCATTCCCTCCAGTCAGGAGAGGTTTGGGGGCCCCAGGACTTGGGAGATGGAGGGAGTTCGTCTGGCAGTTGTGGATAGTTTTTTTTGTGTGAATCTTTTTATATGGGTGTGGTTCTGTTTGTGATTTTTTAAGAATAGTGGGGCTAGTTTTTATTTTGTTTAGGGAAGTAGATGCAGGATGGTAAAGGAAGTCATTTGGCTCCTCACCCTGATTTAATTGTACCGAAATTTCAAATAATGAAATAAATAAGTTTTTGAATATATAGTTGTGCCTCTTGATGACTTTTTCATTTGAATTATCTATACTAACCGCTATGGCATACATAATCTTTTTGTTCATGTATATGTTAGAATGAACTGTCGTTCTGGGGGGTAAGAAAAGAATAACACTTTGTGAAAACAAAGGGGTTGCACTCATGAGCTGCCTACGTACCTCTGAGGGTTTTGAAAGTTTTTGAAAAATATCTTTAGAGGATCAGGCCCACGTAGTTCTGGGTAGGGGAAATGAAGAGTTTTTTTTTTTAATAGAAGTAGATGAGAAGAGTCGTAGCGCGTCGAGATTTTGGACTAGGGGTAGAACTTTTTAAGATGGTCCAGGTTGACTGGATGCGCCATTTCTTCTCCATCGAGGTCGGTGAGCACAGCGGAACCGCCTGATAGGATCTTTTTCACAACGTAGGGGCCATTCCAATTAGGCTTGAATTTCTCTCTGGCGTCCCAGATTGGCTCTACTATTTCCTTGAGGGTTAGGTCCCCTTCTCGAACACTGCGGTCCTTGACTCTCTTATTGAAAGATCGCGCTATACGAAAATGGTACCCTTGTATGTGGTATAGATCTTTCAGTCTCCTTTCTTCCAAGAGGGACATCTCATCAAGACGGCTTTGGTTCCAGTATTCCTCACTGACTTTGCTTTCAAGCATGTCGCGCAGCGAAGCAATTTCTATCTCCACGGGTAGGACTTTTTCCATGTCGTAAACTAGAGAGTAAGGGGTAGCCCCAGTAGAGGTTCGAACTAAAGTATAGTATCCATAGAGGGCGTAAGGGATCCTGTCGACCCAATCTCGGTAACTTTCAGTCATCTTGCTGATGATGGATTTGAGGTTCTTATTAGCTGCCTCGATCACCCCGTTGGTTTGAGATCGGTATGAAGAGTATTTGTGTCTTTGAATTCCATACTCATCGACCACTTTCGTAACTTCTGCCTCAAAGTGTAACCCATTGTCTGATACCAGCTCGTGTGGAACCTCATATCGGCAGATGCTGTTTCTCTTGATGAACATAGCCACTTTCTTGTCATTCAGAACTGTATATGACTCGGCTTCGACCCATTTGGTGAAGTAATCAATGAAAACTAGAATGAACTCATGCACGTATATGCCTTTGATATATCTTTCCCTATGATGTCGATGCCCCATGTGGAAAAGGGCCAAGGAGAGGTCATGTTGTACAATTCTCGCAGAGGCAGATGCTATAGGTTGTAAAACTATTATCATTTGAGACATCTTTGAACATAGGCTGTGCAGTCCTGAACCATGGAAGCCTAGTATTAACCCTATCAAATGATCTTTTTAGTGAGCATGTGGTTGTTCATGTGGGGTTCGCATTCCTCGCTGTGGATTTTCTTCATCATTTCTTTAATGTCATACCCTGTAATATAGTGTAGATGGGTTCCATCGAAGTTTCTCTTAAACATTGCTTTATCACAGACAATGTACTGGGCAACGAGCCTGTGGAGAGTTGCTTGGTCTTTCTTATCAGATCCTTGGGGATACCAACCATATTTTAGGAGGCGCCAAATATTATAGTACTAGTAATCAGTTATGTTAGTATCTTCTTTCATGCTGAGTTTGATGTGGTAGCAGTGGGTTAGTTTGTCTTGCTTCTGGACAAGGAGAGGTGCCATGGTTATTCCTTCGGGCATGTCAATCATGGAGGGTAAGGTAGCAAGGGCATCGGATAGGTTATTCTTTGCTCGAGGTAGGTAGTGGAAGGTGATTTCTTGGAATTGGGATGCTAGCTCTTCAAGGTGGGCATGGAACGGTATGAGTTTCTTATCCTTGAATTTCAATTTCCTAAGTACTTGGCCGATGATGAGGGCTGAATCCCCATAGATGTCGAGGTATTGAATTCCTTTCTTAAGGGAAACTTTGAGGCCTACTGTGCATGCCTTGTATTCATTTATGTTGTTAGTGGAGGGAAAATCCAATTTGATGGCGATGGGAGTATGGGAGTCGTCATGAGAAATTAGGAGGATCCCAACGCCATATCCCTTTTTGTTGGCAGCACCATCAAAGAACATTTTCGATCGAAGATATTCTTGGGAGGTGCAAAGGACATTCTCATCAGGAAACTCAAAAATCCAGACATTAGCTTCTTTCATGGGGTAGTCTGCAAGGTACTCAGAGATGTCTCTTCCTTTCATGGATTTTTGTGTCACTCAGGTAATATAAAATTTTGCTAGAAGCATCTACTAATGGGCCATCCGGCTGGACATGGAAGGCTTCTCGAGTAGGTACTTGATGGGATCCATACGGGATACGAGTCTGATGGGGAAGGCGAGCATGTAGTGACATAGCTTTTGGGTAACCCAAATAAGAGAGACACATGCTTTTTCCAAGGCAGTGTAGTTAACTTCGTAACCGACCAATTTTTGATAGGAATAGTAGATGGCTTTCTCTTTGTGGGTATCTTCAAGGTACTGGTCTAACAAAGCTCTGATTATTGTATCGATCACAGTTAGGTATAGGAGTAAGGGAAGACCAGGTTATTGGTGGCATGACCACCGGGGGTTGGGTTAGGTATTGTTTGATTTGGTCGAAGGCTTCTTGACAAGCCTGGTTCAAGACTTTGGTTGAATCCTTTTGGAGGAGTTTAAAAATGGGTTCACAGATGGAATTCAACCGGCTAATGAATCGACTGATGTATTATAGTTTCCCAAGGAATCCTCAAACTTCTTTCTCTGTTTGAGGTGGCAGTATTTCAAGTATGAATTTCAGCGTAGCAGGGTCTGCTTCTATCCCTTTATCACTAACCACGAATCCCAAGAGTTTTCCTTTGGTGACATCGAAGACATATTTATGTGAGTTAAGTCCCATCTGGTACGATCGCAGTCTCTCAAAGGACTTTCGAATAATGGGAACATGAACTTCCCTAGTATTGGACTTGATAATCATATCATCTACATAAACCTCAACTTCTTTGTGTATCAGATCCTACAGAATGGTTATGACAGCCCTTTGGTAGGTAGCCCCTGCGTTCTTGAGAACGAATGGCATGATAGTGTAGCAAAAGGTTCCCCACGGGGTGAAAATGTGGTTTTCTCTTGATGATGAGGGTGCATCCTAATCTAGTTATATCTGATAAACTTGTCAATGAATGACTTAAGAGCATGACTGGCTATATTGTCCACAATCATATCGATGTTGGGTAGCGGGTAATTATCCTTTGGAGAGGCGTTATTCAAGTTTCAATTGTCGACACACATGTGAACCTTTCCTCCTGATTTTGGCACAGGTACAATATAGTCTAGCCATGTGGGATACTCAATTACTCGAATGAAACCCACGTTTAATTTCTTGACTACTTCTTCTTTCACTTTGAGTGACCATTCAGTACAGAGTTTTCGCAGCTTTTGTTTGACGGGTTTGCATTTCGAAAGAGTCAGGATCTCATGATGTGCATATCATCGTAGGACCAGGCGAAGATACCCATAAATTCCTTCATCAATGATTCGAGTTGTGCGCGTTCGTGCTCATTAAAGGAAGCCCCTATCACAATCTCGCGCATTTGGCTACTAGAACCGAGATTAATAACAATAATTTCATCTTCATTAACTTGAATGCGGTTATGTTGTTTGTTATTAACCTTTTTCGATCAGTTAAGAATTGTTCATTTGCAAAGTCATCATTGTCAAGAGTTTGATTAGAATCAAGGCAATTAATGAGTGTTTTATGCAATCTCCGAGTCACAAGTTGATTCAACTTCTTTTGGGTCCGCACTTAAATTGTTGTATGATCTCATTTTTTTTCATAAAAATTTGGCTTGTCACCGAGAATGACATCTTTTTCGAGTTGTAAGAAACACGTGTCTTGAAATTTGTCCCGAACACTAGATTTTCATCCATACACCTACCACTTTTTCCCATATCACAGTTCCATACACTTCACTCATTACATTCCCATGCTTTCCCATATCTCATATATATTCCCCTCACCATCCATATATTTCCCCACACATCCACCTATCACCTCCATTTATATCATCCATCATCATTTTCAAATAAAAGAGTGTGATTTCAAATGTAAATGTCTTCATTGTTTGTTTGAAAAATGAGAGAAAAAAAAAGAAAAGAAAAGAAAAGAAAAAGGAAAAAAAATAGAAAAATAGCAAATTATAGGAAAAAAAGAAAAAAAAAGAGAAAAGAAAAGAAAAGAAAGAGAGTTTGTAGTTAGTTTTTAAATAAAGACATTTGTGCCTAAAGTATAGTACACTCTTCTCGCTCATCCATCATTCATCCATCATCCTTTATCATTCATATCACCATTATATCCTACATCATATATCCACCATCCATCATATCATCACCCCATCCTATTTCACTATCACCATTCTACCTCATATCAACATATCCCATTTCATTTCCCCCTCACCCATATACATACATGTTCCCCTAGGTGTTCGGGCAAATGAAAGTCAACGTGGTGAATAACTCGACGTTCTCACTATAGTGATTAGCATTTCTTTCATGAGATCATTTTTTTTCTTTCAATTGTTCGTTCTTTCTTATGTGTGTGTGAGACGTTTGAACTTGCTTACATTTACTCACCTCCTCACACACAAGAGCAATACACTACCCATATCTCGAGAGTTCGTTTGAGAGAGTTATATCTAGTGAGATTTGAAGTTAAAGCGTTGATTCCGACAAGGTAATCTAGGAATTACTCTTATGATACTCAACCCATTTTGACTGATTCACACTACACACGTTGAGTTCTAGGAAGGATGCGCCTTGAGTATTTACTTAGCTTAAACTTTTTACACATTCTAGCTTGTATTTCTGATTTCATTTTTCTTGTGATGGATTGTGCGATTATTCTATGTCTAATAAGAGATTGACTGCCTTTCAATAAATTTTTGCAAATAAGAATTTTGTGGGTATATTCCCTGCAAACCCTCACGAGACACAACTCGTCCTGTAGGGCAACCTATAGGTTTAAAGGCTTGTTGCACATGCTAAGTGCAATCGCAAGTGCCCGCGAAAGTGGTACACTTTTGGTTTCTTATCTTTCTCTTCCTCTCTATCTTATTGCTCGAGGACTAGCAACGCTCTGTTTGGGGGTGGTGTGATAAGCACCCAAAATTGTACAATTTATACCCCGAATAGATGTATTTTAGTTGTTAATTCTCGGTAATATGGGTCTTATGTGCTTAAATATTTATTTTGTAGGTCAAATGTGCATTGCAGAGTTCAAACGCATATTTCAAGGCAATTGTGCATTTTTGGAGCTAATTATTACCAATTCCGTAACCTCACCCGAGCCTTAACCTAGCCTAAACCTAGCCTAAACCTACCCCAAATCGTGTGTGTGTTGAGTTTGCGCCCTTTTATTATTTTTTAGCTTTTTAGTTTGAGTCATTTTTATTTTTAGGATTTATTTAGTATTTTCTAGGTTTTATTTTCTATTTTATTATTATAATTTTATTTTATTTTGATTTTTATTAGCTTTTAGTTTAGTCTTATTTTATTAGGATTAGTTTTAGTAATTTATTTTTTAGTTTATAAATTTTTATATTTTTTTTAAGACTTTTGTTAGATTTTTCATTTTTCATTTCTTTTGTTTTATTATTTTGGTTTTTATATAGCTTAGAATTTTATTCTTTAGTTTTATTATTTCTAGTTTTATTATTTTTATTTTGTTTTATTTTTAGTTAGATTTTATTTTTAATTTTATTTGATTTTACATTTATTTAGAATTTTAGTTTTAGTTTATTAGATTTTATTTTTATTTTATTTTTTTTTTATTTTATTTTATTTTTAGAATAGAAATTTAATTTTTAGATTTTTAGTTTTTATAGTTAGTTTTAGTGTTATTTTTTTTAGGTGTCCTAATTAAACACACACACACACCTTACTTCTATTCACCCTCACCTCCCCTTATCCTACACACACCTACACCCAAAACAATCCCACATCCTCACCTTACAACCATACTCCCTCACACACCCAATCATATCCACATCATCTTCTCCAACAAACTTTCTCTCTCCTTTCACCAACACAAACCTAACCCACCATTAACACCACAATCCATCTTCTCTCTTACACCTCCAGCCTACCTGTCCCAACCGCCGGAGATACCCACTACCCCGTCGCCGGTCCGAGCTCCACCCTCCGACCTGCCACCGTCGCCCCTCTCCCCCGCCGCTGCCCATCGGATCCACCGGCGTCCCTTCCTTTTCCTGACCGGCAACCAATCCCCTACCAGCCGCGACCCATTACCGTCCCAGCTCCGGCGAAACCTCCGGCCAGAACCACAACCGACCCATTCTTCATCTCTAGCTCCAAACCCGATTCCCATTTTCATACCCACTTCAAAAAAAACCAAGCTAAATCCTTCGATCCATACCCACTTTCACCCAAGTCAAGACCCACATCCCATTTCCTCCATTTACCCAAAACGCATTTTCCATCCAATCTCAAACCCATCTCGCCCTATACCCATTTCCAAAGCCAAGGACTTGCACGATTTTACCAGCCAAAAACAAACAAACCAAAGCCAAATACCCACATGTGCCAAATTAAACCAACTTATTCCCATTTACCCTAAATACCCCCCAACTAACCCTTATCCCCTTTTTTCCCAAACCACCCCATGTGCACACAAATCAGATTTTTTTTCACCCACATGACCTCACACCCCATGCTCCCCTCACAATTTCCATGCACACCCAAGCAACCTTCCAAAAAAGCCCCTTAACTTCATGTGTGCCATGCCTACTATATATTGAAGATGAAGACCCAAAATCAAAAAGAAAGAGAGCTTAGATAGGAATTTTAGAGAGAGAATTGTAGAGAAAATTTTCCCTTGTAAATAGTTTTTTACTTTTTTTTATTTTTAGATATTTGTGAGATTAAATATTGTTAGAGAATTAATTGAGTGGATATTTTAATTTCATTTGGATGATCAATTAAGAGGTGTATGCTTCAATTTCAAGGATTGGAGTTCAACTTAATCAAAGAGATTTGGTTTGATTGTTCTCTTCCCTTCTTTTATTATTTTATGCCTTTGAATATTAATTTGTCAAATTTTATACCATGTTAGGCTAAACCCCTTTCAAGATGTTATTTTATTTTTATTAGTTTAATTGCTTGAAAAGTCCCTTTGAATGTTAATTTTGATCCCTCACCCTTAGATTTACGCCTCGAGAGGGGGTAAATGATTTTCGAGAGAAAATCGAAATTCTAATTATAATACCCATTGTAGATTCGAACTAGAGATAGGGGTTTCTTAAGTGGGGTATTATGACTTGAATTTCAACTCTAAATTTATTTTCTAAGATTGACATAAATTTTAATTGATCGATCCTAGCGGGTGATTAATTAAAAGGACTGTAGATCTAATTTTATAGAGTTGTGGGGTGTTAAACTTAACTTTCTAAAAGATTACTATTCTAATTACACTTGCAACGAGAGTTGATTTGTAATTTTGATATTAATTTGGGAGAATTCAAATAATTAAATTAATTAATTAGAATAGCAAAAATTTGTGGTGTAATCCCACTCCTTGATTGTTCTCACAATTATTTACCTCACTTTATCTTTTATTTTAGTGTTAGACCTTATTTTTCATTTTAGTCATTTTCTAGTTAGTTATTTTCATATTAGTTTAGTTTAGTTTAAAATCTCACCTCACCCTTTTATTTTAATATTGAAAAAGCTAAAAAAATTAGAAAAAGTGAAAAAGCACAAAAAGAAAATAAAAAGTGAATTACAATTGAATTTGTCTCTAGCTTACTCCCTAGAAAGTGGATTGATACCCTTACTTACCTCTACACTTGAGTTTATTATTATTTGTAGGTATTTGAGGTTTTGATTAACTTGGCTTCAAACAACGACCATACCCAAAAGTCAAGTTATCAAATGGTGCCGTTGCCTTTCTTGGGATTGTGAAGCTCGGAGCGGATTCCATTTTGTAATTCACTTGTATTGTATTTTTTTTTTTCATTTTAGTACCATTTTTGCATTTTATTATAAGGATTGTATTAGGACTTTCTTATTATCTTGGCTTGTATTGCGGTGCTTAGAGACACCATTTATTTTTCATTTAAAATTGTAATAATTGAAGCCAAGCGTGATAGGGAAACCAGACAAGGTAGAGAGAGGGCGTCCAAAGGCGAGGATTTAGAAGCCTCTCTACCTCGGGTCGATAGGACTCCCGGGGACGACTGAGATAGGTGTGATCTTCCCCCGGTCGACTCAAATTTTTCGGCACCCCACGGCCTAAAAACCGTGGGAGGTATACTTCTTAAACCCTCGCGCCTCTCCTGTTAGCGAGTCAATTCTTTTGTGTGCTCTTGTGTGCTCTTGTGTGATTTTATTCTTGCATTTATTTTTTGAATGGTGTGATGAATTAAATTACTAAGACCTACACCCGGTCACTCACGAGAAGGGATTTCATCACCCGACTCACTCGCTTATCATTGTGTGCTACCCTAGCCATCATTAAATTTAAAATCAATCAACTAGGTAGCCCACTAGGAGAACATTTTGCAAAGGCGATCACTCAGATAATTCCGTGATTTTTATCGCCCACGAACTTAATTAAAATTTGACTACCCTTTCGCTAAATCTAAAGATAAAAATTGGCTATGTGCTAGTTAGGAATTTTTTTTGACTTGTGTGTGTGTCCAATTCCATTTTTCGGTAGTCGATTTTAGTTAGTCCGTCCAATTCAAAGAGTCCATATTTTTTCCCCACCTTTTCTTCCAAAAAAAAAAAAAAACAAAAAAAAATCCAAAAATCCAAAAAAAAAATTCTTCCTTTATTTTTCAAAAAAATCCAAAAATATTTTTCTTCCTTTATTTTTAAAAAAAAATTCAAAAATATTTTCTTTCTTTCCTTTTTAGAAAAAAATCCAAAAATATTTTATTTCTTTCCTTTTTAGAAAAAATCCAAAAAATCAAAAAAATATTTCTCCCCTCATGGCTGAAGAACGTCCTTTACGGGACTACTTTGGTCATTTTCCATTGACACGTGACACGTGTGAGAGTAATCCCGAGCGATCTCTTTATGATATTCTTCATGATTTCACCTCTCTCACGAGTACCGTTGGTACTCTTGACCCATCCATGCAGGCACCACCTATTCCATCAACCTCGGTGTCAAGTGTCACCGTGCCTCCTCCTTTGTTGTGCACCCACTGTTCTAATGCCGATCACATGTCCCATGTGTGTCCATACTTGTCATATCCATACAAACCCACCATGGAACATGTGTATCCATATGACACTATCCCGGAACCCACCTCGGCCTATTCTCCCTATATAACCAATCCCGAGTTGTGTGAGTCCCCGAGCTATTCGTGGAGGCCTGATCACCCTTCCATGCAATACGTATCCTAACCCGATGTTGTGGATCCTCACACATTCCAACAGTCGTCACGGCAACCTTGTGCACTCACTCACGATCAGTTTCCTCACTACGCACCCACTGAATTTCAACCAATTGTCGATCACGAAAGCGATCCTTTCGTGTATGATGAACTTGGCCCCACCCCACCCACTTCATTTGAGTATTCTACGTATAGTCATGATCATAGCGAGTTGTGTCCACCTCAACCACCGCCACCACCCGTCACTCCACCACCACCATCATCCACCTCCACTCTCGAAACCCTCGTGCAAAAGTTCATACTTGAGCAAGAGCAAGCCACTCAAATTCAAACTAAAGCTCTCCAAAGGCTTGAACAAAGGTTAAATGAATTGGAGTGTGAGCGAGAGTCGGATATTCCCATGGGCCCATCCATCGTTGCCACCGAGTGTGATGATGATGTGTCCTCTCGTGACACGGATTTTGAGTATGACCAACCCAATCACCCCGAGAATCTCGAAGTTGAGACCATACCATGGTCCGGATCCCAAGTCGATAATTGTGTTGAGTTACCTTTAGATAGTGAGACTGATCCAATTCCACCATATCCCAATGAACCCCACCTTGCGGTTCCTGTTCCCACTCCCGTCATATTCAAAAAAATGCCCGAGTCTACACCTATCGAGCTTCACCCTTGTGTTCTCGAGGAACCAATTTATCCTAGGTTAGCTCCGGCTACGAGTGCTCACCATTTTCCCGAGATAGATTCCGTGATAGCTCCTAACTATCCGGATATGGATGATGTCCCACCATGCATGGCTCATTCTGAGCCTCATATTTCTAGTGATTCCTCTATCTCTGAGATTGGTGCCTCGTCTTACCCACCCACCCCATTTACCGATGCTACTATTATGGAGAAGTTGATCACTCCATCTTTAGAAACCACACTCCCTTGTGAGTATTCATTTACTCCTCCCAATGAGTGTGTGTCTCCCACGCTTGAGTTGGATCATCTTCCTCCACCATTTATCCCACCTGATACACCATTTGTCCCACCCGACCCACCCATTGTTCCTTCCACCCCACCACCTGGTTTGGATCTTGCTTTTACACATTTAATATTTCCATCTACATTTTTAGATCCTCACTTGAAACCATCCACCACCCATGAGAGTATTTGTGCTGCTACTCTCCACTCCCGTGACACCGAGCTTGTTCCTCCATGCCCGCCACTCTCTTGTGGTGTTGATTTTTCTCAACAGCTCCCTGGCGTGTCATGGCGCGTCCATTATCATCGCCCATTTATAGAACGGTCGTGTAATTTCTATGAGGCCCATCCCATTACTCTTTTCAAACCATTTTTCCTCCCTCACCAATTAGAGAACTATGCTTATAGGGCCCTAGTTGCCTTCACATTTACGCTCAACAAGGCCCGTGATCGATACCTATTCACCCTCACCTTTACCCTTTTTCCCACCCGCTCTTGGTCCACCGATGCTTTGCATCGCGTGATGCACTTTGCCATACAAGTTCATTGACCCTTTTAGTTTGTTTTCAACAAGACTGGCGCTTCAGTCTTGTTTAGGGGTGATTCTCATCACCCGATTTTTCTGCCACCCCATTTTCTCCTCGTTTATCATCTTTTTGGGTGAGTTCCCATCGGTCTGGCTGAAGACGTTAAACTTAGCGCTACCGGGAGGCAGCCCGCGTTTCTTGTACTAGTCTCATCATGTTTGGGGGTGGTGTCTCACATCACCTTATGCTTTATGATGCTTGTAGACTTGTACATTTTTTTATCACTTCTTATTCAGGTTTATTCTTGGCTTCACATGTCCACTTCATTAGCGGTTCATTCTGGTAATCTCTTTCCTACCTTATGGTCTCAATTTTAAAAATCATTTTACTTAACATCGAGGACGATGTTCCTTTTTGTTTGGGGGTGGGGAATTTTATCAAAATCGTACCTCTTTTGAAAAATTTTGATTGTTGAACCTGATTTTTAAAATTTCGTGCAGTTTCTTTCATCTCAATCATTGATGTGAATTTTCAATCATCCATCTTTTAAAGTCTAGGAATCAAGCTAGAGAATATTTTTTCTAAATGGCTTATGTAATACATAACAAGGCATTTTGCACTATGAATTTCTAGACTCAACAAAATTTGCGCACTTATCACGTCATTACGTTTAGAGTTGAAGAGTACTATAATTCTAAAGAGAACCTTAAGGATCACTAGTAGAGACTTTAGCTTATGAGATTTGTGCCTTTCACCCTTTTTGAGTGTTTTATGCAATCTCCGAGTCACAAGTTGATTCAACTTCTTTTGGGTCCGCACTTAAATTGTTGTATGATCTCATTTTTTTTCATAAAAATTTGGCTTGATCACCGAGAATGACATCTTTTTCGAGTTGTAAGAAACACGTGTCTTGAAATTTGTCCCGAACACTAGATTTTCATCCATACACCTACCACTTTTTCCCATATCACAGTTCCATACACTTCACTCATTACATTCCCATGCTTTCCCATATCTCATATATATTCCCCTCACCATCCATATATTTCCCCACACATCCACCTATCACCTCCATTTATATCATCCATCATCATTTTCAAATAAAAGAGTGTGATTTCAAATGTAAATGTCTTCATTGTTTGTTTGAAAAATGAGAGAAAAAAAAAGAAAAGAAAAGAAAAGAAAAAGGAAAAAAAATAGAAAAATAGCAAATTATAGGAAAAAAAGAAAAAAAAAGAGAAAAGAAAAGAAAAGAAAGAGAGTTTGTAGTTAGTTTTTAAATAAAGACATTTGTGCCTAAAGTATAGTACACTCTTCTCGCTCATCCATCATTCATCCATCATCCTTTATCATTCATATCACCATTATATCCTACATCATATATCCACCATCCATCATATCATCACCCCATCCTATTTCACTATCACCATTCTACCTCATATCAACATATCCCATTTCATTTCCCCCTCACCCATATACATACATGTTCCCCTAGGTGTTCGGGCAAATGAAAGTCAACGTGGTGAATAACTCGACGTTCTCACTATAGTGATTAGCATTTCTTTCATGAGATCATTTTTTTTCTTTCAATTGTTCGTTCTTTCTTATGTGTGTGTGAGACGTTTGAACTTGCTTACATTTACTCACCTCCTCACACACAAGAGCAATACACTACCCATATCTCGAGAGTTCGTTTGAGAGAGTTATATCTAGTGAGATTTGAAGTTAAAGCGTTGATTCCGACAAGGTAATCTAGGAATTACTCTTATGATACTCAACCCATTTTGACTGATTCACACTACACACGTTGAGTTCTAGGAAGGATGCGCCTTGAGTATTTACTTAGCTTAAACTTTTTACACATTCTAGCTTGTATTTCTGATTTCATTTTTCTTGTGATGGATTGTGCGATTATTCTATGTCTAATAAGAGATTGACTGCCTTTCAATAAATTTTTGCAAATAAGAATTTTGTGGGTATATTCCCTGCAAACCCTCACGAGACACAACTCGTCCTGTAGGGCAACCTATAGGTTTAAAGGCTTGTTGCACATGCTAAGTGCAATCGCAAGTGCCCGCGAAAGTGGTACACTTTTGGTTTCTTATCTTTCTCTTCCTCTCTATCTTATTGCTCGAGGACTAGCAACGCTCTGTTTGGGGGTGGTGTGATAAGCACCCAAAATTGTACAATTTATACCCCGAATAGATGTATTTTAGTTGTTAATTCTCGGTAATATGGGTCTTATGTGCTTAAATATTTATTTTGTAGGTCAAATGTGCATTGCAGAGTTCAAACGCATATTTCAAGGCAATTGTGCATTTTTGGAGTTAATTATTACCAATTCCGTAACCTCACCCGAGCCTTAACCTAGCCTAAACCTACCCCAAATCGTGTGTGTGTTGAGTTTGCGCCCTTTTATTATTTTTTAGCGTTTTAGTTTGAGTCATTTTTATTTTTAGGATTTATTTAGTATTTTCTAGGTTTTATTTTCTATTTTATTATTATAATTTTATTTTATTTTGATTTTTATTAGCTTTTAGTTTAGTCTTATTTTATTAGGATTAGTTTTAGTAATTTATTTTTTAGTTTATAAATTTTTATATTTTTTTTAAGACTTTTGTTAGATTTTTCATTTTTTATTTCTTTTGTTTTATTATTTTGGTTTTTATATAGCTTAGAATTTTATTTTTTAGTTTTATTATTTCTAGTTTTATTATTTTTATTTTGTTTTATTTTTAGTTAGATTTTATTTTTAATTTTATTTGATTTTACATTTATTTAGAATTTTAGTTTTAGTTTATTAGATTTTATTTTTATTTTATTTCTTTTTAATTTTATTTTATTTTTAGAATAGAAATTTAATTTTTAGATTTTTAGTTTTTATAGTTAGTTTTAGTGTTATTTTTTTTAGGTGTCCTAATTAAACACACACACACACCTTACTTCTATTCACCCTCACCTCCCCTTATCCTACACACACCTACACCCAAAACAATCCCACATCCTCACCTTACAACCATACTCCCTCACACACCCAATCATATCCACATCATCTTCTCCAACAAACTTTCTCTCTCCTCTCACCAACACAAACCTAACCCACCATTAACACCACAACCCATCTTCTCTCTTACACCTCCAGCCTACCTGTCCCAACCGCCGAAGATACCCACTACCCCGTCGCCGGTCCGAGCTCCACCCTCCGACCTGCCACCGTCGCCCCTCTCCCCCGCCGCTGCCCATCGGATCCACCGGCGTCCCTTCCTTTTCCTGACCGGCAACCAATCCCCTACCAGCCGCGACCCATTACCGTCCCAGCTCCGGCGAAACCTCCGGCCAGAATTTCAACCGACCCATTCTCCATCTCTAGCTCCAAACCCGATTCCCATTTTCATACCCACTTCAAAAAAAAACCAAGCTAAATCCTTCGATCCATACCCACTTTCACCCAAGTCAAGACCCACATCCCATTTCCTCCATTTACCCAAAACGCATTTTCCATCCAATCTCAAACCCATCTCGCCCTATACCCATTTCCAAAGCCAAGGACTTGCACGATTTTACCTGCCAAAAACAAACAAACCAAAGCCAAATACCCACATGTGCCAAATTAAACCAACTTATTCCCATTTACCCTAAATACCCCCCAACTAACCCTTATCCCCTTTTTTCCCAAACCACCCCATGTGCACACAAATCAGATTTTTTTTCACCCACATGACCTCACACCCCATGCTCCCCTCACAATTTCCATGCACACCCAAGCAACCTTCCAAAAAAGCCCCTTAACTTCATGTGTGCCATGCCTACTATATATTGAAGATGAAGACCCAAAATCAAAAAGAAAGAGAGCTTAGATAGGAATTTTAGAGAGAGAATTGTAGAGAAAATTATCCCTTGTAAATAGTTTTTTATTTTTTTTATTTTTAGATATTTGTGAGATTAAATATTGTTAGAGAATTAATTGAGTGGATATTTTAATTTCATTTGGATGATCAATTAAGAGGTGTATGTTTCAATTTCAAGGATTGGAGTTCAACTTAATCAAAGAGATTTGGTTTGATTGTTCTCTTCCCTTCTTTTATTATTTTATGCCTTTGAATATTAATTTGTCAAATTTTATACCATGTTAGGCTAAACCCCTTTCAAGATGTTATTTTATTTTTATTAGTTTAATTGCTTGAAAAGTCCCTTTGAATGTTAATTTTGATCCCTCACCCTTAGATTTACGCCTCGAGAGGGGGTAAATGATTTTCGAGAGAAAATCGAAATTCTAATTATAATACCCATTGTAGATTCGAACTAGAGATAGGGGTTTCTTAAGTGGGGTATTATGACTTGAATTTCAACTCTAAATTTATTTTCTAAGATTGACATAAATTTTAATTGATCGATCCTAGCGGGTGATTAATTAAAAGGACTGTAGATCTAATTTTATAGAGTTGTGGGGTGTTAAACTTAACTTTCTAAAAGATTACTATTCTAATTACACTTGCAACGAGAGTTGATTTGTAATTTTGATGTTAATTTGGGAGAATTCAAATAATTAAATTAATTAATTAGAATAGCAAAAATTTGTGGTGTAATCCCACTCCTTGATTGTTCTCACAATTATTTACCTCACTTTATCTTTTATTTTAGTGTTAGACCTTATTTTTCATTTAGTCATTTTCTAGATAGTTATTTTCATATTAGTTTAGTTTAGTTTAAAATCTCACCTCACCCTTTTATTTTAATATTGAAAAAGCTAAAAAAATTAGAAAAAGTGAAAAAGCACAAAAAGAAAATAAAAAGTGAATTACAATTGAATTTGTCTCTAGGTTACTCCCTAGAAAGTGGATTGATACCCTTACTTACCTCTACACTTGAGTTTATTATTATTTGTAGGTATTTGAGGTTTTGATAACTTGGCTTCAAACAACGACCATACCCAAAAGACATGTTATCAGTGACAGCCCCAGCATTTACAGATTGAAGGAATCCTCAGAGTCACTATCTTCAGAACCCTTGACATCAGCCACGGTCTCTTCAGCGAGTTGTTTTACACAGTGTTCGAAACTCTAGGCCCATTTTTTAGCTTCTAGGAATAACCCACTAAATCTCTGATAGTCGATGGTCATTTGGGAGGGAAATTTCAGCCCGAACTCTAGGAGTTGGTTCAGCACTTTTGATAATTCCATATCTTTACCTCCAGAATGGGTGCAGATGGCAATGCATGCTCTGGTGAGGAGTGACAAGGCTTCATAGGAAAGGCTGGTAGGGTGTAAGAGGAAATATGGGCATGTTTGGAGATGTTTAGGAGAGTATAGGGGTATGACTGGTGATTTACTTGGTATGATTTGGGTAGATGGGTCAAATTCTGGGTCTTCTTCTAGGAAGATGGCATTTGCATGATTTGGGAGTGGATTATGGGTAGTGTTTGGTTTAGGATTATCTAGTGGGCCCAATGATACCCCGATTAATCAGGCTTTGGATTGTGTTTCGGAGATGGAAACATTGGTCGGTGGTATGTCCAGCAATGTGGTGAAAGTAACAATTCGCATCGGGTTTGAAGTTTTTCTGGAGTGGCTTTAGTAGCGGATAAGGATCTACGGTTTTGAGCAGGTTTTGGCTCAAGAGGGTCTGGTAGACTTTGGAGAGAGGAGCGTAAAGCTCTGTGTATTCCTTCTGGATCGGGTTAGGGTGACTTTCCGATGCCCATGAAGCGGTAGGCTGAGAGGTGTTGTTGATGGTAGAGACAACGGCACTAGAAGGATTTTTAAACTTTCTAGGAGCAAACTGTCCATAGGTTTTCTTTATTTTAGCTTATGTCTTAGTGATACCTTCTTTGATTTCCACCCCTGCTTCTCGGAGGGCTGGGAAGTGAGGGTAATACTGACATCCCATGGTAGCTCGGACATAGGGGAGGGAGTTCTTCTTCACAATGCTGACTTGTTCTTCTTTAGAAGGTCGATTGGTCATGGTAGCTTCTTTCTCTCTCCATCTTGCTATGAAGTTGTTAACTGATTCCCCAGGATTCTATTTAAGTAGCTCTAAGTCACGACAAAAAACCTCTAGCTCCTCATTGTACTTGTGCTGTGACATAAACTCACGGGCAACGTCTTCCCAACTGGGGATTTTAAACTCCTCAAGGGATAGGAACCAATGAAGAGAGTTTTCCTTCAAAGTATGTTGGAACATCTGAGCAATTATTTATTCGAAATCCCCTAGGAGAGTCATGGCTCGGTGATAGCTGCAGAGATGGACAATTAGGGGACCACTACCTCCAAACTTCTCGATATTGGGCATCTTAAATTTCTCCAGTAACTTGGCTTTAGGATAGGGAGACATATGGGAGTAGTCCATGTAGAACTTCTTGGTCAACATCTTGAGGTCTTCCTTGACTTTATTCAATTCTTCCTCTTTTTTATCAAGAGTTACGGGTAAGTTAGCCCCGGTCTGAGGATGGTTTAGCATAGGAAGTTGGGCTGGTGGTAGCCCATTAGCAGGAGGAGCACTTAGAGCATGCTTGTATTCTTCAGGGACCCAAATAGGCTCGGGTTTAGGCGGACCCATGGTGCGAGGGAAAATAATCTTGGGATCTTCGGGGATAGGGACTCGATTTTTTTGTATCTCACGAACCTCGGTTTGAAGGATGTCAATTTTAGCAGTGAGCTGAGCCAAAACAGTCAACAAATTCGGCTATACAATTAGCGCTTGATCCATGTTCTCCATGGAAGGTGAATGAATCTCGGACTCGGAGGTAGTAAGGGGACTGACAGAGGTTCAGGGTAGTTCAACTGAAGACCGAAGCCAATAGGGAGCCATGCAAGGGTATGTGATCGACCTAAGAAGGAGAAAAAATGCGATTTATTTTTAAAAAAGGAAAAGGGAAATTCATTTATTTTTGGAAAAAGAGGAAAAATGTTTTTGACATTTTTAGAAAATATGAGGATAAAATGTTTTTGGAAGAAAAGAAAATGTTTTTGGTATTTTTAAAAAGAGGGAAAATGTTTTTGGACACTTTTTGGAAAAAGAGAGAGGAAGAAAGACAAGATACGGGTCTCTACATTATTATTAGGTTTATTAGGTTCTCACTTGTATTATGTTTACCTAAATGCAAAAAAGAAATGTCGGACGGGACCTGAGCCTAGAAAAATTGGGATTTGTAACATATCTAAAGCTACGGTTGGACTTGTAACTACGCTCACGGGTAGGGTCTTATTTTTAAAAATTGCACAAAAATTCGGGCGGCATGCCGACCCATCATTTCGACAGAGTTTTAGGTAGAAACCGGCAATCTAATATGTGTGTCCTAAGCTTGACACCTATATGTGGGAATGCATTGGTTGGGTTAATTGGAAGGTGTTCCCCCCTTTAGCGTGACTTCTACGATATAGGTCTTGCTTTTGAGGGCAATCGGTACGTGTGAACAAGCCATTTGATATACCTTAATGTACGTGAATTGCCTCACTATATACCTAGCGAGGACGGTATGTGTGAGAGCGAATTCGATATACTTAATATACATGAACGAGTTACCTACAATATACCTCCCATCATGACATCGATCAAGCAGTACGATGCGGGGGAATCGTTCAATATACGTTGAAGGTACTTGGCCAATGGACGGTGAGAGTCATATCGCTTAGGCTAACTGCGCCTTATCGAACCAGCACCCATTACTAAGTGACTCCCCATTTATGGGATAAAATTTGGTCAATGGCAATGCTCTTTGGTGATGTTGTGCGAATCATGAATGATCATTTTAGTAGTATCTTCTAGAGAGAGTATCTTTCTCGATGATGCCAAACAGGGAGAAAGGTACAAGTATAAATATTAAAGCTATACTAAGCATGGATAAGTTATGTAAAATTATCTACAAGTGAGTTTGTGATAAGTGAACATGGATGGTGTGTGCTAGTGTCACCTAAGCATGGATTTCTAAGAGATATGTAACACGTGGAAATTTGTGATCCTAGGTGCACGTGTGCATGGAGAGTTTTCTACAAGTGTGTAAATAGTAGTATAAGCATAGGTACTGGTGAATAAATGGGAACATCCAAGATAGGGGAATAGACAAGAAAATAAAACATCCATGTAAACAGAGTCTATCCCTATTAAAAAACTATCCCCAGCGGAGTCTCCACTGTGGCCATCCCGGGGGCACAAATGAGAATGCTGCGTCGTGGTCTCGCACCCCTCTCTCCCAGAAAGGGTTTGCTTCGGTCGTCGTCGGTGTGGGGTGTATGTAAAGAGATGGAGTCGCTGGCCTATTTTTCACAAAACAGGCAAAAGAACATGTTTCCACTTAGAGAGTGGCATCAAGGATAAACTGATGCATACGAAACCAATAGATCGAAGGTCCGGGGACATCCGAGGGCTAAGTTACGGAATGGGAAGGGGTTAGGCATCCATCCCGCCCTTTTGGTCTCTCATGGACAAGTGTTAATATTTCCTTTATATCCACGTGAAGTGTGTGTACACGTGTTTATATATAATAGGTGTTGGAATCATTCAACCCATACCATGGACGAGGTAGAGCGAAGTCATCGATAGAAATGTTCCCCAAACTAAATAGAAGATAGAATATAGGCGCTCATCAGGACATTAATCATTATTGGAGAACGATAATAAGAGTTGGATGAAACGCAAGCAAGTATATTATTTTTAGAAATGTGATAATTATGTAAGGGAGTAAATTGGAGAATTAGAAAATTGGAAAATTGGACTCGAGTCTCAGATTTTAATCCGAGATGCCTACGTAGCCTATACAGGCATCAAAGTCCACGTAGTTCTAATATAACAAAAGGGGTGGGGTTTATCCATAAATTTGGACGGGATTTTATTAGATGCGTATGTGTAGAAAATGAGTTTTGGTTTTGGAAAATATGTGATGGAAAATTTCGCTCAGAATTTATAAATGTAACCCTTTTTTATTTTTTTTATAGAAAATAAAGTATGTGCAATATACGAATAAAAAGTTGGATGTTAAAGTGTGTGAACTAGAGTAAAACTAGATCATGGATTTAATGTAATTTATGCAAAAATGAAGAATTAAAAAGAGAGAGAGAAGGAATTGGACCTTATTTGGAGCTTGAGCTTTGATTTTTGGGTGAACTCACTTGGATCTTGATGAGTGTTAATGAGAGAGAAGGATTTTTTTCCAAATTGGGTGTGAAAAAGATGGGGGTTTAATCTTGAAAGGAATTCTCCATATGGAACTTCGCAAGTTGCTGAGATCACTGATGCCGGTGCATAGATGATATTTGTTGTTGAGTCCCTTGAGAATGAGGTTAAGGCCCTATTTATAAGGCCAAGGGTGGTGATGATCAGTTTACCCCAGAGGGTGCTTATCTACAGGTGTCCCTAGACACTATGCCGATAGGCAGGGTTCAGGACCTGCCAATTGGTAGTCCTGTGCAGACTTTTCAAGAAAAAATGATTATTGTGCACAAATTGTTGATACGAATTGCACATGGGTCATACCATTAGAAAGGTATTCCAGATACCTTCAAGAGTCCTTAGTACCTTTCCCGGGTTTGGCGACTGACTTCGGGTCAAATGTGGCTCGAAAGCGCACGTCGGTCCTTTAGACAATAGATCGTCGAACGCAAACGGATCGTTTGTCCGTATGGTAAGTCATAATCATGCATGGGGAAGACCTTTGGAAAGATTAGGAGATGTACTTCAACATTAAAAAGAGTTTCTATCGATTCAAAAAGTAGACCTTGGTCAATCGGAGCCCGAAAGCACCCAGTGACCTCTCGGGGTAAAATGGATCGTTCGTCCATATCGTAAGTCAGAATCGTGCACGGGGTGAACCATTAGAAAGGGTATTCTGTGCCCTTCAAAGATTCATTCAGTATCATTCAAGCGGAAGAGTTGTCTTAGGTCAAACGGAGCTCGGGAGCACCCAGTGGCCTCCGAATTAATTTTTTAGGGGAAAACTGATCGTTCATCCGAACGGTTATGCCATTTTGTGCACGAGGAGGACCGTTGGAAAGGGGTTTCAGTTCCCTTAGAATATTCAATGAGCTTTCACTCTGATGGTGAAGTTGATTGGGGTCAATTCGGGGCCTGGAGGTGCCCGATGGCCTCCGAATAGATTTTCGATAGTAACATGGTATGTTTGTCCGAACAGTTATGTCATTTTGCACATGGGACAGAACATTGCAAAGGGTATTCGAAACTCTTTAAGGATTCAAAGAGCTTTCGCTCTGACTATAGAGTTAATCGGAGTCAAATGGGGCTAGGGGCACCCGATGGCCTCTAGATCGATACTCAGAGTGCGACCTAGGGTTTGTAGTGAAATGGGGAAGTGCTAGGGACCTAGGGAGAGGCTTAGGGGGTCTTAAAATGTGGTGTCTACAGATATTCTAAGCATTGAATTTATAATTAGTAATCTTGATGTGAGGATCCATAGAGTTGATTTTGGAGACGTTAATTATTTGGAAGATCATTAGAATAAATTTTGTGTATGTCTTATATCGATGCAACGATGTGATTTGATTTGAGTATTTATGTGTTGTGAAGACTATTAGAGATGGAATTGAGTGGTGATTTACGAAAGCGTGTGGTATGCCGTTACTTTCATAGTTATGTGTGTGTGTGCATATATATATATAGCGATAAATACTATTTTGTTGTTCGTGGGGTAGATGCGAGTAGGATTGGGTGTATGGGCGCCCAATTATGGCATTTAACAAGTAGGAATATGTGAGCCTTATTTTATGTTTTATGATTTACGTTTGATGTTTATGGTTCATCTAATTTCGAGGACAAAATTCCTTTGCTAGTGGAGAAGTATGTAACACCCTATGTTTTTATTAATTATTTTTTTAATTAATTTGGAAGTTAAAGAAAATAAATTTTGGATTTAATTATTTTTAATAATTAAGTATGTTGGTTTTTATATTCAGAATACGGAAAGATAGATTACAAGACTCCTAATATGAGTATATATAAGTCTTGGTCCATTTAGAAGAGTCCTCAAAACATAAAACTCTCTAAGAGTCCTCAAATCATAAAACTTTCTATAAAAAATATATATAACAATATTCGACCGTCTGATCAAGCTTGTGCAACATCGTCTCGTCTTCAGCTACTACGGCCCCAAATTTCAGCCAATTCCAACGGTTCGATTATCCAAATTGTTTTTTTAGTGTTTGTATCCGATTAGGACTTTAATTCCTTTTGGTATATAAACATAAAGTGGCGACTTTAGGTCTTTTAAAACACATTTTAGCCTTCTCAAAATCAGAAGCCTCTCAAGTTCTTCATCTTCCCCAACCTCCAAATCCTATTCCCATTCTACATAACTTTCAACTCAAGTTTTGTCAAGATTAACCGGGTTTTCTCAAGACGCGTCAAGAACGAATATTTGTCAACTTTTTGGAGAGGAATACACATTCAAGATCAGATTTCTAAACCAACTTTTATTCAAGCATGAATACTCTATTCCTTTCCTTTGGTATTATGCGTTTTAAGTGTTACTTATACCCTTAATCATGTTTTTTGTTAAAAGAAATTAGTGACTTAATTAGGAATAAAGATAACTAATTTTGGACTATTTTTATAAAATCTTTTAATATGAACAATATTCATAACCCTTGGGTACGTAGGATTGGTGAGTGGATTTGGGGTTTTAATGGTGTAGGTTGCATGTAGAAAAGCTTAGTTTTGAATTAAATGTTTTCGGGGGCGTATAACTCATAGGAATTTGTGTAAAGACTATGGAATTTGAAATTTTGTTATATAAATGATGAATACACATGATAATCAAATTGAAATAATTAATAGGATAAATTGCGTGACTATGACGATGTGATAAATAAATTAAGTTTTAATCAAAATTGAACTATCATGTGTAGATTTACATGTTGATTATTTATGTGTGATTGTGCAACCTTTTGACATTTTTAATTGCCATTGTGACGAAGGGTTGGTGGGTATTTTATGCTCTCCCTGTATTTTAGGATGCCCCTAGGTATGTGACTAGTGGGTAGGTCTTTAGATGATTTACGCCTTCTAGGTATGGGACTGGTGAGGGTAGATTATCGTAATTTTATCATATCGAGAGTGGTCTGATTTTTGGTATCTTATTGTCGTTACGCTAGCCTAGGTATGAGACTAGTCGAGATTTATGTTACAAATTCATCCTATATATAGGGTAGGATGTATTGATGATTTGGGGACCCTTAGGTATGGGACTAAGGGGTATTTTGAGGATCTAACATCAATTAAAAGGGTGGGGTAATTTATAAATTGTGAAATTAAGAAAATGAGAATTAATGCCTAAGATAAAAACGAGTATTAAAATTTGTGGCGATATAATGTGTCAGGGACCAACAGTTTAAACGAGTTAGGTTGGGCGATTTGTATCGTGTCGTGTGTGGAACCTTGTCATATTACGGGATCGACAGTTTGAATAGATTAGCTAGCTATTGACAAGGGGAAGTGTGCACTTTGGTGGATTACCACCCGTGGCGGGAGGACCGCTATAATTAAGATAAAATTTGAGGAAAATGATAAATTGGGTTAGTTTACTTAAATCGATATCATGGAACATGGGGATTCAAAATTATAATTGTGTGCTTTTTGAATTGGAAATTTCTGAGGTTAGTTAGTTAGTTATATTTATCGCGTTTAATTTTATTCGTCTGAATTAAAATACTATATTGTGTTATTTATTGCGTGTAATGCTATTGTCTAGGTTTACAGACACTATTTGAGGGGAGTAGTGTGCATTCATGCTCGGGGATCTGACCTCGTGCATTGACTAACATTTTTAGGTATTAGTATTGGAGTAGCTGCTTAGGTTTTCTTGGATGTCGCTTGGAGGTGCAGCTGGAGTTGCTTTCTTTTATTGATTTATTTAGATTAGACTTTCCTTCTGTCGATTTTCCTTATGAGACTTCCTTTGGGTTTTGTTGGGACATTCAGTTCCAAAGTTGTTAGACGATTTCAATTGGATTATTCACAGTTGATTATTATTCAGTTTTTAATTAAATCATTATTGGAGATTGGATTTATTCAAAGTTTTAGCATGTGTTGGGTCTTTTATCACTTAGTTATTATTATCATTTGGGATTGATTCAATTATTTATCTTATGGATTCATTTATTTATGTCTCATATCTGTCACATACTGAGAATGGTATTTATTTAGTAGTGTCTGACGTAGTTCGGCGGCGATGGCTTGCCACCCCATTGTTCAGAATGCATGGGGTGTTACCGTAGCGAGAACAGTTTATAGAAGATGTCAAATACCTCAACTGGTTAGCCATTGTGTTTATGGTTAAGAAGAACAATAATAAATTTCACATATGCATGGATTTCACAGACCTTAACAAATCATGCCCAAGAGATCATATTTCTCATTACCAAGGATTGATCAATTGGTAGAGGTAACTGTAGGTCACGAACTGCTCAATTTCATGGATGCTTATTTTGGTTACAATTAGATTAAGATGAAACCTGAAGACAAAGAAAGCACTTCCTTTATTCCCAGCTGAGGAAGCTACTACTAAAATGTTATGCCCTTTGGGTTAAAGAATGCTGGAGTGACTTATCATAGGTTGGTAAATAAGGTATTCGAAGACTAGATTGATGAGGATATGGAGGTGCATGTAAATGACTTCTCACCAAGAGAAAATTTGTTGTCAACCATATTGTGGATCTCACCCAAACATTTGATCAACTGGAGAAACATCAAATGATGCTCAATCTAACCAAACGTATCTTCGGGGTACAAGAAGGAATGTTCCTAGGATATATCGCCAAGTAAAGGAGAATTGAATCCAATCATGATAAGATCAAACCCTTAATGGAAATATAATCTCCAACCAATAAGAAGGATGTGTAAAAATTGACAAGAAAAGTGGCAACACTGAATTGCTTTGTTTCCCAAGCTACAGATAAATGACTTTTATTATTTAAGTTGCTTAAAAAGACCTTTGAGTGGAATGATGAATGCGAAAAATATTTTCTTCATTTGAAGAAGTATTTGGGATCTCTGCCTCTCCTCTCTCGTTCAGTTTTAAGAGAAAAAATGTACTTGTATTTAGCTGTTTTGGAGCTGTTAGCTCGAATTTGATCCGATTAGAGGGAGGAATTCAAAGGCACTGGTATTATACTTGTAAATCATTCCGATGAGAGTAAATAAGATATCCACGCTTAAAAAAACTGACCTTGACACTCATTGAAGATTTCAGAAGAATGAGGCCATACTTTCGAGCCGATACCATTGTGGTGTACACATATTTGCCTCTACGACAAGATTTGCACAAGCCTGAAAAGTCCGGGAGCTTAATGTATTGGACAGTTGAAAAGTCTGAGAGCTTAATGTAGTGAAAAGTAAAAATTATCATTTTCAAATAGAAATAAATTGCCATAAAAAATGCTTTACTTTTAATGTCTCGATAATAGCACCATATTTTTATTTATTTTCAAAAACATATTTAGGTGGAACAAAACTTAATACATTTACATATAACTTACAAGTACTATCAAATTTTCATACAAAAGTTCTTTAATTTAACGTTTATGCAAAAATCTTATTGATATTCAACCCACGTTATTTATCCTCCACTCCCCCGTTTAACGTCCTAACTTGGCAGTGAACTTCAAACGATAGACATACCTAAAACATAACATTGTAGGTGTGTAAGAAATAAATCTTAGTGAATGACCTGATATCACACATACGACACATATAACAAATTTGAATAACCATTTTTATTTTTAATGTTACAACCCAACAAGAATTGTGAAACTCTCGCAAGCCTGGACCTGCTACAGTCCAATTAACCCACCACAGTTAATGGGGACTACCACATCCCATAATTAGGCCGGAGTACACAAACCTTTAACTTAGATTAACGGAACCGCCACATTCTGCAGGACCCACTATAGTCCTTAACATTAAATAAAGGACCCGCCACAATCCATAACATTAGATAACTTTGCTTAACATTTTTAATCATATGCATATGTTTTATAAATACCACATCACTCCATAAACATTCTAACACGTGTATTTAACTACACATTTCCATATTGATATATAAGCATTTATATTTCATAGGGCAGGTCACTCACCTTGAAGTAGGTACTAAGATTAATATAAAAACTATTTCCTTGGTGTGGTAGTATTAGCCGCTTCCCCACCTAACAATTCAACATCATTAGCATTTGAATATACCAAATAACATTTAAACTCAGTAAGACATCACACCAGTTCGTCAATCTGAAATAACTAAAAAGGATTTACATATCATACTTCAAATTTCTTTAACACCTTATTCATTAGGGTTCTAAGCCAATTTACATAATTAAATTACGAGTTCTCTAGACAAAGTTATGACCATTTTATTACAACCTTATCCAAATCGTTTCTGAAGAAAAACAGCAACATAACTTCAACTTCAACATAACTCCCAAGCCAAACTAAATGTCATTTTATTCTCATCTTTGAGTATGTCATACTTATACATGTTCTCTAACATCTCCAACTAGAATCACACAATTTCAATAAGTATTCCATGATTTATGCCATTTTTACACAACTAGGTCGGAATAGAACATCAAAGCAAAAACCTAACATGATTAAGCATACATACTCTCCACCTTAGGCATCAACCGTGGAAACATATACTAAACACGTTTCTAACATATGCACAAATTTCCCAAATTAAGAAGCTTTGCAAGAAGGGGATGCAAATATAGGAATTTTAAGTTAACATTTACGGTCCCATCACAAGTTCTCACGTATGTTCTTAAGCCATCCTTGTTTTAACACAATTATTCAATATGGGTATCATTCAAATATTTATCAAAATCAGAAACAAAACATTCAAAGCGTAAAATTCATTCATATGACCAACTTTAGCAAAGAGGTAATTACCTTATGAGAACTCCTCGATTTATTGAAATCTTTCGAAGGATTTTCTTCCTTAACTTTCCCTTTTCTCTCTCCTTAGGTAAAATATATTAGGCTAAACCACCATCCCCTTCAAAAAAATCAAAACATAACACATGGTGTGCTAATAAGACGAAATACCACTTAAAGGATGGACATATTTACCCTTGTTTCGTAATTTTTGTATAACATCTTTCCCAGACCTCCGTTTAACACACCGTTTATTTCATTACCAACCTTATTCATATATTTAAAACTTTCATATTTTGTGTTTTCCCAAAATCGTAAAATTAGTATGCTTAATTTGGGCTTGAACAGGAGGGTAATAATTTATTAAAAATCTCATAACTTTCACATTTGCCAACCAAACATTGTGAATTTCGCACCAACACCCTAGTTTACTTTTATAGACATAATGATCCATAAAAAATATAATTTATTATGCAATTAACCACATAACTAATCATATGATCTAAATATGTTATCCCTGATCATAAGCTTGATTAGCATTCAATATAAACAACACATATATCACATGAGTATGCACCCCTAAACATGATAATTAACATGTTTTACACCCATAACGTATGCTTAGTCATGTAATTAATATTCCTAATCACGTTTTACGGCCTTAAAATTCTACCCCTCTTAAAAAAATTTGTCCCTAAACTTTAACGAATAAGAAACTTACCAAACAGATGAGGATATTGCTTCTTCATGGTATCCTATCCTTCCCAAGTGGCATACTCCATATTTTGACTTATCCACATTGCCTTAACTAATGGAATAGTTTTATTACATAACACCTACACTTTTCGATCTAAAATAGCAATTGGTTCCTCCACGTAAGTCATGTCACCTTTAAGCTCTGTTGGTTGTGAAATAAACACATGTGAAGGATCTAGCACATACTTACATAACATTGATACATAAAAAACATCGTTTATCCGAGACAATTCTTATGGTAAAGCCAATTTATAAGGTACGGCTCCAACTCGTTTCACTATTTCATAAGCGACATTTTACCTAGGACTTGATTTTCCCTTTTCCCCAAATATCATAACCCTTCTCTAAGGAGGAATACTCGACCACCTTCCTCGAATTTCAATTATTTCCTTCTGTTGTCTGCATAACTTTTATGTCTACTTTGCACCACTTCAAGTGATTATGAATAAGATTTATCTTCTCAGTAGTATACTGTATAATTTCTAGCCCAAGTAGCTTTCGTTCTCCTACTTCAATCCAACACACTAGAAATCTACACTTTCTCCCATACAAAGGTTCATAAGGATTCATCTCAATACTCTAATGATAACTATTATTATTATAAGCGAACTCTATTAGTGACAAGTGTTCATCCTAACTTCCCTTGAACTGCAATACACAAATTCGTAACATGTGTTCGAGTGTCTGTATCGTTCTTTCTGACTGCCCATCAGTCTGAGGATGAAAAGTTATACTAAATTTCAATTTAGTCCCCAAAGCTTTTTGTATACCATGCCAAAAGTGAGAAGTAAACTTAGGATCTCAGTCATAGATAATAGAAATGGGTGCGCCGTGCAATCTAATTATCTCATCCACATATTTTGGCATATCTATCCATGGAGTAAGTAGTTTTAATAGGAAGAAAATGTGCAGACTTAGTCAATCTATCAATGAAAACCCAAATAGAATCAAAATCTATAGTAAAATGATCCCATTTCCATTTAGGAATAGGTAAAGACTGTAGAAAACCGTTGGGCTTCTGATGCTCCGCCTTCACTTGTTGGCAAACTAGACATCTAGCAACAAAATCTACAATGTCGTCTTTCATTCCCGACCACCAATAACATTATTTCAAATCTCTATAAAGTTTTGTGCTTCTTAGATGCATAGTATATAAAGAACAATGGGCTTCCTCTAAAATTGTTCTCCTCAATGCAGGCACATTATGTACACACAAATGGTTATCATACATAAAAATGTCATCATCATGAATAGAAAATTAATTTTCTTTACCCTTTTCGTATTGTCTCTAACTTTCTCCGATTCTATATCTCCTGCTTGTGATTGTCGTATCCAGTCTATCAGCATAGGTCTAACATTTAAATGCACTACCATTCCACACGGTTCATTTAAATTTAATTCCGCCCCCATTAAAGCTAACTCTCCCACAAGGTCAACTCGAAAGCAATAAATACAAGATACCCTTCCTAGAGATTTTCTACTCAAAGCATCAGCAACACTATTAGCCTTTCCTGGATGGTGATGTATTGTGCAATCCTTTATGAGTTCCATCCACCTTGTTTGCCTTAAGATCAAGTCTTTATGAGTAAACAAGTATTTCAAGCTTTGATGGTCAGTAAACATTTCAAAACTAATACCATATAAGTAAAGCCTCCAAATCTTTAGTGCAAAACTACTGCGGCCAACTCAAGATCATGTATAGGGTAGTTGCGTTTATGTATCTTTAATTGTCGAGAAGAAAAAGAAATTACCTTTCCATATTGCATTAATACACAATTCAGTCCTTGATACGAGGCATTACTATAAATGATTAAACCTTATGTACTCGTTGGAATAGTCAATAACGGGGTTGCTGTCAACTTACCTTTTAAATTTTCAAAGATTTTCTCATAATCATTACTCCACACAAACTTGTTCTCCTTTCTAGTAAGCTTAGTCAATGACAATGCAATAGAAGAAAATCCAGGTATAAATCTCCTATAATATCGAGGCAATCCCAGAAAACTACATACCTCTCTCACCTTCTTAGGATCAACACAAATGCCATCAACAAAAATAACATGCCCTAAAAATACTACCTTATCTAGTCAAAATTCATATTTGAAAATTTTAGCATATAACTATTTCTCTCACAAGGTCTGTAAAATAATACGCAGATAATGTTCATGCTCCTTCATACTACGAAAATATATCAAAATATCGTCGATGAAGATAACGATAAAAGAGTACACATATGGGTGAAATATGCGCTTCATGAAGTCCATGAATACGGTTGGTTTCCGAAATCGCATGACAAGAAATTCATAATGTCCATATCTGGTACGAAAAGCAGTTTTTGAAATGTCATAATCTCTTACTTTCAACCGATGATATCCAGATCTGAGGTCAATCTTGGAAAAATACTTTGGATTCTTACAAGTGATCAAGCAAGTCATCAATGCGTGGTGATGGGTATTTATTACGAATCGTCGCCTTATTCAACTGGCGGTAATCAATGAACAATATTATAGTTCCATCTTTCTTCTTTACAAACAACACTAAGGCTCCCTACGGCGATACACTAGGCCTTATAAAACCACGGTCTAACAAATCTCGTAACTTTATTTTAGCTCTTTTAATTCTGCTGGTGCCATACAATATGTTGTAATAGATATTGGTGTGGTGATCGGTATCAACTGAATCACAACTTCTACCTCACATTCTGGTGCTAACCCTGGAAGTTCTTATGGGAATACATCTACAAACTCATTAACTAGTGGTATATCTGATAGTTTTCCAGCCTCTTGTCTTGTGTCCATTACATGGGCATGATAACCCTGACAACCTTTCCTTAACAACTCATAGGATTTTGTAGCAGAAATCAAACATGTTAGAGTAACACTTTATTCCCCAATAAATTTAAACTCAGGTTCACCTGGTCAACAAAACACTACCTCCTTTCTAAAGAAGTCTTAACATATATGATATGAGGCCAACTAATCCATACCTTGCATCGCATCAAAGTCATGCATATCGGGAGGTAATTGGCTAGCCAATAATTCCTTTTCACCTACTCGTAACACACACTCCCTACACACCCTATCAATAAAAACCTATCCCCCCACTGGAGTAATAATAGCTAAACCATAATCTAATGATGATAGTGGTTAATTAAGATGCAACAGATAAAGCAAAGAGACAAAAGAATGTGTAGAACTACGATCTATTAACACATAAGAATCTTTATCACAAATAGGAAGTGTCCATGTCACTACGTTAGGCATAGCTCGTGCATCTTGTTACGTTAGTGAAAACACTTTGCCTTGATCTTGGCTTTGAGATATACCTTCTCTACCTCCCATGTGTACATTTGGTGTAGAATTCATACCTCTTACCGTCACACTCCCAATTGATGGTGTATCTCCCATCACTGGACAATTCTTTCGTAAGTGCCCTGGTTGATGATAATGGAAACAAAAAGGTGTCGTCTCAGCTATCGTACACTCCCGAGACATGTGACCTTGACCACCACATATATAACAAAATAAGACCCTCGGTCCCAATATAAATGCACTTTCTAGCTGACTCATCCTAGTCCTTCCACCTCGAGTTTGAAATCTTCCAAGTTCATTTTCGCTATTATTAAATCCTTGACCCTTACAGGCCCCTCATGCTATATTAGGAATTGAGGTTCCCGTCTCCTAACCATATGATTTTGAACCATCGTGTCTAGCTTTTTTTGAATGTTCATCCTGCATTTCTTTCATTGACTTTTCTGACACCATAGTTGTCAGAAAAGAGTGCCCCTAAATTTAAAAAAAAAATCCTATATAAATTGCAGAGAAGGATGGTTCACAAAGTAAATATCCAAATTTTAATTTTCTTCAAAAATCAAATAAAATTAAATTAAACACTAATTTGGAATTTTACTTAAAACAAATTTTAATTCCAATTCAAGATATATTTATGCCAAACAACCTAAAGCATATATTGTCAAATTAAATGTCCCAACTTGAATTGAATTAAATTAAATTTACCCAAATTAATTTCAGCACCAAATTAAACAAGTAGTGTGAGTAAACCAATTTTATGACAATTTTATCTTGAATTACCTAAGCATTTATTCTAAGGTGATTTTGCAAGACAAAATTAAATAAGTTCACACTACGCCGCGATGTACGAGGAAAACCCACAATGGGAAAAACCTCGGATGGTCCCTAGACTTAAGTCCACTAAGTACGAAAATTTTACAAGTACAAGACCAACGACTTACTCAACTCGACTCGACTCCCTTCAAGCCCCTGACGCGTCTTCTTAGACCAACCTCTACTTAGACGATAATCTTGGACTCCATCGAAACCTTGGACTTCTCCATTGAGACTTTATGAACAACCGTCAACCCGCACAAGGTGCCTTTCACCGAGTGGGAACGCCGCTGCAAAACAAGCTTCTTCTTTGTGAGGTATATAGAAAAAAACCCAAACAACTCTTTGATAGGTAGAGTAAAACCCGGTGCGAAACTCTCCAAGCAAGGATATATATATATATATATATATATATATATATATATATATATATATAAAGAACTTGGATATGACAAACAATTGGGTGTATACTTGGTTTTTTTCTTAAGATTGAAACATTTTTAAGAAACACCAAGGGGACTTTTTCTTTGGAAGAATTATCTCTCAAAAATCTCTCAAAGATGTTCCAAAAGTCTTAGGAAAAGCCTATCCCGAAGTTGGTTTAAAATCTGTCAAAAGAGAGTGGGACAAGGTAGTGGGAAAGTGCCAAAAAACTGCCAAAAACTGTTCCCACCAAAATCTCGTTCGAACGACATTTTCATTCGAATGACATTTCGTTCGAATGAGCCATCTAACGATAGTCCAGTGTAGGGCTTGCAAAACTCATTAGTAAACTCATTCGAATTCTTGTTCAAATGAAATTCTCGTTCGAATGACACTTCGAACGATAGGCCAGTGCGCATTAAGGGAACCCGTTGGCAGAAACTCGTTCGAACGAAATTCTTGTTTGAACGACATTCTCGTTCGAACGACAATTTCGAACAAAATCCCATAATTTAATATTTTCATTTTATGCCCAAAACATTTCTGAAATTTATTTTATTTATAAAAATTACCCCCAAGTAAAATATTCCAAGTCTCCTACATATATATAAAGTGCATTCATACCTTTTGGAGACAATAGAATATAGTGATGTTGATGACGTATAAATGAAGCACTGGAACACGAAAATTATGAGAACTTGTTGAACTTGGCCGATATGTCTTCCACTCAAACTTGTCATAGGCTTGGAGGATACTCAAGTACACTAGCCTATGACTCAAATGTTTTTATCTGTAATTGAGCCAACACTACATTAAGACTCAATTGGAAATTTGTGTCTTTGTAAATCTCCCCCTTTGTCTATTTCGAAACAAAAACCAAAATAAAATCCTAAAGGGTCGTCAAGCTCTTCTAGACTCAAAACATCCCTCCCAAAATAAAAATACAAGCTTGACTCAAAAATTCAAGGATGACTATCTTTGCCGATGAAAGTTGTCGTTAGAGTAATTCCTGCACACATAAGAAAAACATTACACGCATAAGGAATATCAAAGTATTAAATGCAAGTAAATTAAATACTCTACCTAAATCCCCCTTTATCCAATATGATCTACCTAAGAAGGTCGCGACTCCCCCTAAGTTAAATCTGCTAACCTAAAGGTTTATAAACTACTTCTCCCCCTTTTTGTTCAGGAATAGACAAAGGTGATAGAATAAATTAAATACTCAATTCTCCCCCAAGAAAATCTTAAGTGAAATTTTCTCCCCCTAAAAACTACATAAGGGATATAAATTAAATAAGGGAAAATAAGTAAAACAAAACGATGCTTAAGAGATAGGATCATTAAAAGCTATGGGAAACAAAAGACCATAACTAATCCAAGAAAGTAATAATAGATACTAACTACGATGCGAACAAAATGATACCAATTTGAAACATAAGAGACTAGGTATGTGATATCAAACAAAAATTTGCAACAAGTTATATACCAATTATTAATTGAAGCATAGTCGGATCAACTAAAATGGCAAAGACTCAAAATAAAACATAATATCATATATATGTATACATAATAGATATAAAATATATACAAGCACAAATATATTGATATAAACTCACAAATGACACAAAATAATATAATATGAGTTTTCCACTCTTATGGCATAAATGTGTTATATGAAAACGGAAGTGATGGGGTGTGAACTAGATACTATTAAATTGTGACCCAATCACTTAAACATTTTTAAGGAGTTCCATTTGATTGAAAACTTTATAAAACATATATATAAAGCCTCATGAGAAGGAATATGAACTCAAGGAACAAAACAAGCACAATGAACACAAGCCTAGCATATTGATGATTCTACAAACCAATAGAGTCGTGTCAAAATAGTGCAACTAGGATATAAAGACATTGTGCAAAATCGTTGATATAACCATCCTTATTTCATCATAGATAATAATATTTTTCTTTTCAACGATGAGAATATCAACAAACAACATAGGTCTTGGCATATTTTTATTTTGAATGCCACATATTTTAGACCTTGGCCTTGGCTACTTTTATAAATTGCCACACTTTTTAAGGCCATATTTTTCAAATGGTGGCTTAATCGAAAAGGACGTTGTGTACCTTTCATAGCCATTCCCCGTTGATAAACCAACACACCAGATAAGAATTTTTCTATTTTTAAATAAATCCAAGAAACGGTATAACATGCACAAATCCTCCAAAGTCACAAAACAGATAGATGACTAAATTGGAAGGTGAACATCTCACATAGCTAAAATATTCATGTGAAGTTAAAATTCAAATGAGCTCGTGCATGTGTGCAAAAGAGGCATAGAAATAATCCTTTTAGCAATTCAAATTCAAACTACTTCATGTAACCATGATAAAGAACAATTTAAGACTTGAAATACACAACCAAAAGTTCTAGTCACATGGAAGTGAAAAGAAGGATTTAAACATGATTTATGCAACAAAAGGTGTGTCAAACTAAAATACACACACAAAAAAACCTTTTTGAGTTTTTCACCAAACAAAAAAATTAACAAAAAAGATAAACAAAAATCAATTTGTATTTTTCATTAAGCCCAAATAATGATAAAATAAAATACAGATGATAAACAAAAATCTTTTTGTATTTTTCATTTAATACAAAAAATTGAAAAAGATAAATACAAAAGATAAACATGTCATAAATCTAGAAAAGCATATAAAATGAAGCATGGACTAGAAAATGACAAACAAAATATACAACTAGCAAAAGATATATCAATTAGCAACAAAAACTAGTGTATGTAAAACATGGAAGCAATTACTCATGAGATATGGCAAGAGAAGAGTTATATTCTAACATGAGAGAACCATCAAAAGTAGGAAATTTAGTATAAGGCAAATTTTCCATTTTAAACAAAAATGCCCAAAACGACCTAAACACTAAGTTAGCGGTCCTAGCTCTGATAACACTTGTTAGAAAACAGTGCCCCTAAATTTTAAAATAATTTTCTATATAAATTACGGAGAAGGATGGTTCACAAAGTAAATATCCAAATTTTAATTTTCTTCAAAAATTAAATAAAATTAAATTAAACACTAATTTGGAATTTTACTTAAAACAAATTTTAATTCCATTTCAAGATATATTTATGCCAAACAACCTAAAGCATATATTGTCAAATTAAATGTCCCAACTTGAATTGAATTAAATTAAATTTATCCAAATTAATTTCAGCACCAAATTAAACAAGTAGTGTGAGTAAACCAATTTTATGCCAATTTTATCTAGAATTACCTAAGCATTTATTCTAAGGTGATTTTGCAAGATAAAATTAAATAAGTTCACACTACGCCGCGATGTATAAGGAAAACCCACAACGGAAAAAACCTCGGACGACCCCTAGCCTTAAGTCCACTAAGTACAAAAATTTTACAAGTACAAGACAAACGACTTACTCAACTCGACTCGACTCCCTTCAAGCCCCTGGCGCTTCTTCTTGGACTAACCTCTTCTTAGCTGACAATCCTAGTCTCCACCGGAACCTTGGACTCCTCCATTGAGACTTTATGGACAACCGTTAACCCGCACAAGGTGCCTTTTACGGAGTGGGAATGCCACAGCAAAACAAGCTTCTTTTATCTGAGGTATATAGAAGCAAACCCAAACAACTCTTTAATAGGTAGAGTAGAACCCGGTGCCAAACTCTCCAAGAAAGGATATGTATATAAAGAACTTGGATATAACAAATAATTGGGTGTATACTTAGTTTTGTTCTTAAGACTGAAACATTTTTAACAAACACCAAGGGGACTTTTTCTTTGGAAGAATTAGCTCTCAAAAATCTCTCAAAGATGTTTCAAAAGTCTTAGGAAAAGTCTGTCCCGAAGTTGGTTTAGGTGCCCAATAACTGCCAAAAACTGTTCCCGCCAAAATCTCGTTCGAAAGACATTTCGTTGAAATGACATTTCGTTCGAACGAGAAATCTCACCATAGTCCAGTGTAGGATTTGCAAAACTCGTTAGTAAACTCGTTTGAATTCTTGTTCAAATGAAATTCTCGTTCGAACGACACTTCGAACGATAGGCCAGTGCACATTAAGGGAACTCGTTGGTAGAAACCCGTTCGAACGAAATTCTTATTCGAACAACATTCTCGTTCGAACGATAATTTTGAACAAAATCCCATAATTGAATATTTTCATTTTACGCCCAAAAAATTTCTAAAATTTATTTTATTTATAAAAATTACACCCATGTAAAGTCTCCTACATATATATAAAGTGCATTCATACCTTTTGGAGACAATGGAATATGGTGATATTGATGACGTATAAACGAGGCACTAAAACACGACAATGATGAGAACTTGTTGAACTTGGTTGATACGTCTTCAACTCAAACTTGTCATAGGCTTGGAGGATACTCAACTACACTAGCCTATGACTCAAATGTTTTTGTCCGAAATTGAGCCAACACTATATTAAGACTCAATTGGAAATTTGTGTCCTTACAATAGCTCTATCCACCAAGTCCACATAGTCTGTGATCTTCATATTATAAACCATGGTTTTTATATCTACATTCAACCCAGTTTGAAATCGATCACATTTACATTTTTCTGTCATTACCAAATCAGGTGCAAATCTTAATAAATATATAAATAGAGTCTCATACTCAGCCACTGTTCGATTCCCTTATTTCAGCATGATAAATTCTTACTCTTTCTCCTTCCTGTAAAGCCTTTGTAAATACTTTTCAAATAACACATTCACAAAATTTTCCATTGTAATTTATGGAGGATTTATTGGCACCACTCCCCCAATCGTACTGACTAACCTCTCTGTAGCCTCCCACCATATCTTTACATCATCCTCTTCACCTTTTGTTCATCTCGCACTTCTATCACCTTGAATATTGTTTCAATCTTTTTAATCCACCCCTCTGCCACTAACGGATCAGTAGTCCTAGTAAATGTTAGAGGATTTAACTTCATAAACCTCTCATGAAATTTATCCCTATCTTCACCAGGTGCTCCACGTCTCTCTTGTTCAACTAGTTATGACACAACACGTAATATTCTTCCCACGTCATCAATAGGTTGTTGTTGTACCTCTAGTTCATCCACTTTAATATGTCCATGTCCTTGTTGACTATTAGGTACATATGATGCCTCACCCTCTACTCTATCATGCATCTCGTGTAGACCCATCACTTACTGCAATATAATTAACTTGAACAAAATACAATAGCAATAATTTAACATTAATTTTGTTAGTCCAAATACTAACCCATAACAAATTCACTTTCTATTGTCCACTACGAATCTAGACCCTCACACCCTATCCAGAACCTAATGACCATGCTTTGATACCAAGTTATCAGGCCCCGACTTAATTAAGTTAAGATTATCATTTTTAAATAGAATTAAATTGCCTTAAACAATGCTTTACTTTAAATGTCTCGATAATAGCACCATATTTTCATTTCTTTTCAAAAGCATGTTTAGATAGAACATAACTTGATACCTTTACATATAACTTACAAGTACTATCAACTTTGCAAACAAAAGTTCTTTAATTTAACGTTTATCCAAAAAGCTTGTTGATATTCAACCCACGTTATTTACCCCCACTCCCCCGTTTAACATCCGAACTTGGCAGTGAACTTCAAACGACCGACATACCTAAAACATTAATTTATAGGAGTGTAAGCAATAAAATCTTAATGAATGACCATATATCACACATTACACACATGTAACAAAATTGAAAAACCATTTTTATTTTCTAATGTTATAACCCAACAGGAATTGTGAAACTCTAGTAAGCCTGGACCCGTCACAATCTAATTAACCCACGACAGTTAATGGGGACCACTACATCCTATAATCAGGCCCGAGTACACAAACCTTTAAATTGGATTAACGGAACCGCCACATCCCTAGGACCCACCACAGTCATTAACATTAGATAAAGGACCTACCACACTCCATAACATTAGATAAATTCGCTTAACATTTTTAATCATATGCATATGTTTCATAAATACCACATCACTCCATAAGCATTCTAACACATGTATTTAACTACACATTTCCATATGGATATATAAGCATTTATATTTCATAGGGAAGGTCACTCACCTTGAATTAGGTACTAATATTAATACAAAAACTATTTCCTTGGTATGGTAGTATTAGCCGCTTCCCCACCTAACAATTCAACATTATTAACATTTGAATATACCAAATAGCATTTAAACTCAGTAACACATCACACCAGTTGGTCAATCTTAAATACCTAAAAAGGATTTACATATCATACTTCATATTTCTATAGCACCCTATTCATTAGGGTTATAAGAGAATTTATGTAATTAATTTATGAATTATCTAGACAAAGTTATGCCTATTTTGTTACAAATGTTTCCAAATCATTTCTAGAGAAACACAATAACATAACTTCAACTTCAACACAATCCCAAAGACAAACCAGAAGGTATTTTATTCTCATATTTGAGTATGTCATAATCATATATGTTATCTAACATGTCCAAATAGAATCACTTGATTTGAATAAGTATTCCGTGATTTATGCAATTTATAGCATAACTAGGTCGGAATAGAACATTAAAGAAAAAACCTAATATGATTAAGCATACATACTCTCCACCTCGAGCATCAATCGCGAAAACATTTACTAAACATGCTTTTAACATATACACATATCATATACACTAATTTACCAAATTAAAAATCTCCGCAAGAAGTGGATGAAAATCTAGGACTTTTAAGTTAACAAATTATGGTCCTCGCACAAGTTCTCACGTAAGTTCTTAAGCCATCCTTGTTTTAACACAATTTTGCAATATGGATATCATTAAAATCTTTATCAAAATAAAAAAAACATTCAAAGTGTAAAAACTCATTCATGTGACCAACTTTAACGAAGAGGTAATTACCTTACGAGAACTCCTCGATTTATTGAAATTTTTTGAAGGATTTTCTTCCTTTACTTCTTATTTTCTCTATCCTTAGGAAAGATCTCTTATGGATGAATTTTGCTGAAGAAGAAGGTTATTTCAATGTTTTAGAGTCAGCCAAACCAACCTCCCCTTTCAACGAATCAAAACATAACACATGGTGTGCTAATAAGACGAAATGCCACTTAAAGGATGGACATATTTGTTCTTGTTTCTTAATTGGTGTATAACTACATGCTCGGACCTCCGTTTAACACATCGTTTATTTCATTACCAACCTAATTCATATGTATACAACTTTCATATTTTTTGTTTTCCCAAAATCATAAAATTAGTATGCCTAATTTGGGATCGAATAGGAAAGTAATAATTTACTGAAAATCTCATAACTTTCAGATTTGCTGACAAAACATTGCCAATTTTTCACCAACACCCTAGTTTACTTTTATTAACATAATTTATGGTGTATTTAACCACATAACTAATCATATGATCTAAACATGTTATCCCCGATCATAAGCTCGATTAGCATCCAATGTAAACGACACATATATCACATGCGTATGCATCCCCTAAACATGATAATTAACATGTTTAACACCCATCATCAAACTTATAACTCATAACTTATAATTAAACATGTAATTAACATTACTAATCACATTTTAGGGCCTTACAGGGAGAATATGAAATTGTTTATGATTCCAGAATTTCACTATAAGGGCAAGCGATGGTAGACTTCATAGTAGAGTTCACATATGCAGAAGTGCAAAATAATCCAAGTTTGCCTGCTGAGCATACTTCTTCGGAAGAAAGATTAGCTCAAAATCAAACTGAATGTGTGGCCAATCAATCAGAGTTGTCATCTATTCAAGAAAAGATTAAATGAATGGAGAAACAAAGAAAGAAGATGTTTAAATATGGAGTACTAATGGAAGAAGAGTTCTCTAATGACGCTCCAATCTGGAAATTGTTTGTATATGGATCCTCATGCGCTACTAGCAGTGAAGCTGGCCTCATTACCAACACTCCAAATAACATGGATGTGGAATATTCTTTAAGATTTCATTTTAAGGTATCCAATAATGAAGCTGAATACGAAGCGCTGATTACTCGGATGGAATTGGCTTCATCACTGGGTGTCGAGAAAATATTGGTACATAGTAATTCTCACCTTATCGTTAATCCGATGTAGAAAATTTATGGAGTTAAAGAATTACAATGGTTACATAAAACAAAAAGATATGGAGGTCATGTCTTTATTACCTGTAATCAAGATGATAAGGATTCCAAGGTTGGAGAACACCCGAGCAGATGCTCTTGCTCGGCTACCCTCAGCGACTCAGATAGAGCTCAGGCAAACAATCCTATTAGAAATTCTTGGACATAAAAGCATTAATGGAACATATATTAGTGTAACCTTTATGGAGTTAGGTCCTTATTTGATAGATCCAATTAAATATTACATTGAAAGAGGATCACTGCCCTACGACCAGAAAGAAGCTAAAAAGATGAGGTACAAAGTAGCTAGTTATGTTCTGGAAAAAGGTGTTTAGTATGGGAGAGGCTATATTGTCTTCTTACTTGGTTGTGTTCGTCTAAATGAAGTGAATGACTTGATCAAAGAGGTACATGAAGGCTCATATGGATCCCATTCCGTTGGAAGATCATAAACACCAAAGATAGCAGTGCAGGGTTATTATTGGCCGACAATGAAGGTCGGTTGTATTTCCTTTGCAAAAAAATATGATAAGTACCAAAGATTATCCACCATCCATAGGAGACCCAGGGCTACTCTAATAACCATCACTTTTCCAGGGTCATTCTCTTCGGGGGATAAACCAAGTCGGACCATTGCTGACCACCAAAGGAAGGTTCAAATACTTGGTTATAACAATTGATTATTTCACCAAATAGGTAGAGGTTGAGCCTTTGATTAATATGCCCTATCAAAGGATTTTCTAGTTTATAAGGTGTTTCCTATATTATATTCAAGAAGGGGGATGAATTGAGTTTAGCACATTTTTAGTCAAATTAAAATTTTAGAAAAATATATTTAATTTATAACACCTTAATAATTTTCAGATTAATAATTTTTAAATGATTAGAACAAAAAATATCAAATAAATGCAACCAATTAATTTAAACAAACTGAAATATAAATTTTCAAATCCCACAAATATTAATTTAACTTTCGTATTTAATACAACTTAATATTCTAAAATAAATTAATTAATTCAAAAAATAATTATTTTAACCTTAAAATAAATTTAATAATTTTCCAAATTAATATATTTGCAAATTTAAGTGCTGAAAAATATAAATTAAAGCAAGCACAAATTAATAATCAAATAAAGTGCAGAAAAAATAAATGACACCGAATTTAACGTGGTTCGGCCAAACCTCGGCCTACGTCCACGCACCTAGAGCAGCTCCCGCCTCCTTGCGCTTCACAATCCCTGATCCACTTGATGGTAGGATCAAACCACCACTTTTACAAACACTTGAAGCAAATACAAGCTCCAAGATCTTGGTCCACTTGAGGGTACGTACCAATCACCGTTACAAACTGAAGCTTCAAACAAATTTGATTTTTGTAGTGCAAGGTGCAATAATGAAACTCCTTAAAATACAACTTGAATTTGAGTTTTTTTTCCTTTAATGGGACTTCAATAAATCATGTTGAAGTAGGCTAAAGTCTTCTTCTTCAATGATTGAGCAGATTGAAAAATTAATTGCTCTATTGAAGGTGTAATAGATGAGTAGTAAATTTAAATGCTCTTAATAAATTCTCAAACATTTTCTCATAGTCTCATTCTTGTATGTCTTCAGTGCATCTCTTGAATTTTGAAAAGGTCTTAAAAAACTAGTTGTTAGAGACAACCCTTGTGAGAATTAAATGCTCCTTATTTTCTGAGATGAGGATGGTTGAAAAATGATCTGATGATTTTCCATTTGGCTTCTCAATAAAAATGTAACCGTTGGAGATATGATTTAGACTGCATTCTTCAATTTATGACTGAAAGTAGCTCTTTGTAGGATAAAAAATAGATTTTGTAGATATCTCCAAGTGGCTTCTGCAAAATATTGATCCAGAAGAAAGAAGAGAGAAATATGTCCATTGAACAAGTAATACAGCTCAATCAAAGTAGATAAATGTCCGAACGAAATATGAAGTTTGAAAGGTACTGGAATTAGAGGGCAAGTGAACAAAACAAATTTAAAAAAAATGTCGGACTATTTTGATTGAACAAAATTTTACACGGGGCTAAAAAAAAGGTAAGAGCTATGAGCGGGTGATAAGGCATAAATTCTTCCAAATTTATCCCTTTAATTTAGTTACTTTTAGCACCTCGAACGACGTAATCAATTTGATTTTATCTCATAATCTTGTTACTGACTTATTCTAACGCGTACGCCGAGTTTTTGGTATTTTGTACTAATTTTACAGGTATTTGATGTCAATAAAGAAAGAAAGAAATCGGAAGAATAAAGAAAGAAAAGAAGGAAAGTCAAAAGGACAAAGTTATAATTTTTACCCAGAATTCGGATGAGGCATCTAAAGAAAAGTTGAAGATATCAAGCTTACAAATACATAGGAAGAAACGGTACCTCAATCAGAGTCCCGGTGTGAAAGTTATGAGCAGTCAAAGTTAGAAGAAAAAGTCAAAGAAAAATTGGACCGATCCGAATAGGACCGATCCGAAATACAAAGTTTCAGTGAACCCCAAATCGAAGACGAGTCGAAGTTGATGAAAATTAAACGAACCGATCCGTATCAGATCGATCCGTTCAGAAAAGAAAAGAATTGATCCGTATCGGACCGATCCGATCAGAAAAGAAAAGAACCGATCCGGATCCAAGCCGAACTGAAGGATGACAGGACCGGTCCAACTATCACAGTTTTGTTTTTTTACTCTTCCTCCTATGGAGAGTTCTGGTTAAACTAAAACTCTTGGAGTCTTGTAGGGTATTTAAACCCGATTTATTATCATTTTAAGGAGCGGAAAATTCATCGATTTTTTCCCTTTTTCTGTAAAAACTTTTAGAGGCAGTTAGAGAGAGAAAGCTGCTACAAAACCCTAGTTTGGAGATTTATTGCAATTTTAATTCCAAGATTGAAGTTTGTTCAGATTTCTGTGATTACAAGTAATTTTAGTTGATGCTTTTAGTGCTTTGGTAAGTTAGTCGGTTACTTTCTTCTGTCTAATCTTCCTTCTACATCATTCTTCAATTCTCCCTTAGTTTAATCATGATTTCCTGCAATTCAACAATCGTTTTCATTAATTTCATCATGTTAGGCTAGATTTTAAAAGGTCGGGTTGCATGAACTCAATCTGATGTGGTAGTTGCATGTGTATAAAATTAATCCTCTAAATTTAATGATTTATTATGATCGTATTGCGTAGCATCACGACAATTATAGATCTTTGGATCTCATTTGTTTCAGGGTAACCGGGATGCTTCAGAATGCAATTCGAGTGTAACTATCACAATACCGATTTACTCGTCCTCTAATTAAGTATGGAGCGGGCTTGAACCTCATATACGTAATGCTTAGGAGTACTAAATTTTGGGTCTAATTAACCATATAAATTTGCGATTAGTTTTATACCATCAATACACTAGGGTTGAGGGATTGTATTCACGTCCTATTTTCTTCATCATATAGTTCGAGTTTTAAATCATTCATCGTTAGTATTTTAGGTAATTTGAAATAGTTTCATTTCTTTCATAATTTCAAAATTGCATTTAGGTGTAACCAATTCCAAAACCAATCATCTTTTCTTTTTCTTTAGAGTCAAAGTTAGGTTTCCTTCGTCTGTCCAACGTCGATACAACTTTGTTGTCCTATTTCCCCGAGGATCGATACCTGACTTATCGAATTATTACTTGAGCGACAGGTTTTCATTTGAGCCTAGAGAGTACGCACTTTTGAGACACATTCTTAGTCGTGTCAAGTTTTTGCCTCCGTTTCCGGGGATTTAGGTTGACTTAGGATTAAACCTAGTCAATCTAAAACTTTGACCAAAAATTTCCAAAAATCCAAAAAACATATAAAAATTTGAAAAAACACAAAATATTCATCATCATCTCTCATAAGCCCGTTAATGCAAAATTCTAAACTCACTCCAACTCCCCATAGTACTCCAACCCACACTCACGAAAACCCGATAGTTGAGTACGACCCTGATAGCCCTCACACTCCTAACACTCCACAATTCTGGGTTCCACCTCCCACACCGTCACACTCAATCACAAATAACACTTCATTTTCCCTCTTAGGACAGACCTCAGAGCGCACCCCGAGCATACCAAGTGAGGACATAGAGCCTTTGAGTGAGAGAAATATATCTCAACACGGTAGTGCAGCTGTCGATGAGGAAGAGGCCCCATATCGCCCTTTAAGGGACGCCTTATATCCCGAGCGCACTGTCACTTTGGGATGCATTTTACTCCCGTATAATGCAAGGCAATTTCTCTTTAGGGATGGGATGATCCATATACTTCCAACTTACCACGGAATGGATTCAGAAAAGCCATATGCCCACATCATGGAATTTGAGGAGGCGTGCGAGACTTTAAGTGATTAAACTTGCACAAAAGATGTGCTTAGCCTTAAACTCTTCCCATTCTCGCTAAAGGATAAGGCTAAGACCTGGCTATGGTCTTTACCTCCAAATTCGATTTCATCATGGAACGAGCTACAATCTAAATTTCTCAAGAAATTCTTTCCTCCACATCAAACGAACTCCATCAAGGCTCAAATTAAAATTTTCCAATAATTAGAAAATGTGTCATTCGATCGATGCTACGAGCATTTCAATGAGTTGATTACTTCATGTCCCCATCATTGGTTTGATAATATGCAAATCATTTCCTTCATCTATAATGGGATAAACATTAATTCCAAGCAAGTCGTTGAAACCATGTGCGATGGTCCATTTGTTGACTTAGACGCCAACGATGCTGAGCTTCACCTGAGGTATGTCATCGAGACTACCCAATCCTAGGATACATCTGACCCTAATGCTCAAAATTAAAATTGCCAAGTGACCACCACTCCATCGGCGTCCGGCCTATTTCACATAGAAAAGAATTCTATGACGGACTGTCGACTCGATGTAATTGAGAAAGGAATGCGAGACCTACTTGAAGTATATGGAAGAGGATTAACTGGATCCATCCCAAACTCCGTTGAGAAGGTGTGTGCAATTAATGAGGCGAGTCATTCAACTGAGGAATGCCCGACTATACCCGCCTATAAAGTTATGCTTCAAGAATAAGTAAGTGGTATAGGAGGATTCAAGGGTAATTTCGTTGCACCGCACAGAAATTCTTACAACCCTTCATGGAAAAACCATCATAGTTTTAGTTATGGATAATAACACTGCGATGAATCCTAATTCACATGTTGCCCCTCCTCCACCACTGCACTTTCAACAAGCTCCACACGTACAAGCACCACCACCTCAAAGAGCATATATCACTCCACCGCGGAGAAATATCAAGGATACGATCAACAACTTTATCAATACCCAGAATGCAACTAATACTAGGCATGAGCGTATGATCAACGACATGAATGAGAACATTTCAAAGTTGCAATTATCATTGAGTATCCAAGAGAAATGCAAGTTTCCTGCCCAGGGCCAAAGACTGCTCCAAGGTTAAACTAGTGTTAGCTCCAACTCGACAGAACATCAGGAGAAAGGTCAAGTTGTAACCACTCTTCGTAGTGGGAGAGTCGTTGATTTATCACCTCCCCTCACATGACACAACCAAAGACAAGGAGATTTTGCCCGATACGAAAGAGGCTGAAGATGTCCCCTTGAATGAGAGTGATAAAGATAACACTAGTGAGCCCGAGGTAGTAGTGAAACCACCCATCGCGCCACCATTTCCTCAAAGGTTGCTTCCTTCCCATAAAGGAAACCCCTGTGATGAAGTGTTAGACATGATTAAGCAAGTAAAATTAAATTTACCTTTCCTTGATGCCATTAAGCAAATTCCAGCTTATGCGAAAGTCCTCAAGGACTTGTTAACAGTGAAGAGGAAGATGAAGGTAAAGAAAAATGTCTTTCTAGCACATAACGTGAGCTCCATCCTACTCAATGATCTCCCGCCAAAATTCAAAGATCCCGGTGCACCCACCATTTCCTGCATCATTGGAGAAAATAAAATTAAAAAAGCCTTACTTGACTTGGGAGCAAGTGTCAATATCCTCCCTTATGCCATCTATAGGCAACTTGATCTGGGCGACCTCAAGCCCACAAAGATCACTCTCCAGTTAGCAGATCGAACCGTGAAGATCCCGAGAGGTATAGTTGAGGACGTGATCATCCAAGTTGACACTTTCTACTTCTCGGTAGACTTTGTCATTTGGGACACGGAGCCTTCCTTCACCTCGAGCAATCATGTTCCTAACATTCTTGGGCGCCCATTCTTAGCTACGTCTAAAGAAATTATCAATACTCAAAATGGGAAGATTCATCTCACCTTTGGGAACATGACCTTAGAGAATAGCATCTTCCATATAGCCCAATATACGGGGGGAAGAAGATGATCTTCACACGGTGAGCCTAATCGACGAGATCGTAGAGGAGTATTTTGAATAAAATTATTGTGGAGATGCCCTAGGGTCCTATTTAGTATCGAGCTGCGAGAGTTAGGGAACATACACCGAATTTAAGAGGGAAGTTAAGGAGTTGAGAGATTTACTTGATGAGGGACGTCGGACGAGGACGCGAGAGATGTAAGTTGGGTTTCTCGATTCGAGGAGTTACCGCCAAGGGAGGCATATTTGGTTCCCTCCAGCGATAAATTTTGAACCCTCGACTTGAAGAAACTACCCTCCCATATTAAATATGCATACCTAGGAGAGGATGAGACATTTCCTGTTGTTTTCTCCTCTAGCCTAGACGAAGAGCAGGAGGGTAAACTGTTAAAGATTATGAGGAAGCACAAAAGTGCTTTCGGTTGGTGTATTGCCGATTTGAAGGGGATAAGTCCTTTGATTTTCACCCATAAGATTGACCTAGAGGAAGATGTCAATCCCTTGAGAGAAATGCAAAGAAGGCTGAATCCCAATATGAAAGAAGTGGTGAGAACCGAAATCATTAATCTATTAGATTCTGGGTTATTTACCCAATCTCGGATAGCAACTGGGTGAGCCCTATTCAAGTTGTCCTGAAGAAGTCGTGTATGACAGTGGTTGAGAATGCTATGGGAGAGATAGTTCCCTAATGTACCACCACCGGGTGGCGCAATTGCATTGATTAACGAAAACTCAATGCGGGGACTAGGAAAGACCATTTACCCTTACCATTTATGGATCAGATGCTTGAAAGAGTAGCGGGCCACCCTTACTATTGCTTTCTTGATGGTTATTCCGGATATAACCAAATTGAGGTAGATGTACTTGACCAGGAGAAAATGACCTTCACCTGCCCCTTTGGTACGTTTGCCTACAAACGTATGTCATTCGGCTTGTGTAATGCACCCGTGACCTTTCAAAGGTGCATGTTGAGCCTATTTAGTGACATGGTCGAGCGAGGACTCAAAGTGTTCATGGACGATTTTAGCGTTTTTGGCACCTCTTTCGATCGTTGTCTAGAAAAGCTGGAAAAAGTACTAGCCCGGTGTGTGGAAAAGAACTTAATGCTAAATTGGGAGAAATGCCATTTTATGATCACTGAGGGAATAGTTCTTAGCCACATAGTTTCATCCAAGGGGATAGAAGTTGAAAGAGCTAAGATAGATGTCATAGACGATCTACCCCCACTAAAATCACTCAAAGACGTGCTCTCCTTATTGGGCCACGCAGGATTTTATCAAAGGTTCATTAAGGACTTTAGCACCATCGTTAGGAGCTTAAGAAACCTACTCATGCAGGACACCCCATTTGAGTGGACGAAAGCATGGAATAGCGCTTTTAAAAAACAAAAAACCATGCTTGTGACCGCTCCCATCATACAAGTTTCGGATTGGTCCTTACCATTCGAACTTATGTGTGATGCTAGCGACTATGCGTTAGGGGATGTTTTGGGCCAAAGAAAAGACAAATAGGCTCATGTCATCTACTACGCTAGCCGGACTCTTACTGGACCACAACTCAATTACTCCACCACAGAGAAGGAGTTGCTAGCAGTAGTCTTTGCCCTTGACAAATTTCGGTCCTACCTTATCGACTCTCCCATCACTTGTTTCACCGACTACGCGACATTAAAATACCTACTTGCAAAGAAAGACGTAAAGTCACACCTCATAAGGTGGATCATACTCCTACAAGAGTTTAACCTCTCCGTTAAGGATAAGAAAGGAGTAGAAAACGTCGTTACCGACCACTTATCACGTCTTTCATCCGACGTACCTAGTGATCCAATACCCATAGATGAATGATTTTCGGATGAGCAACTCTTTGCTACCTATTCTTTGCCCTGGTTTGAGGATATTGTGAACTATCTTATCACGGGAGCCGTCCCTCCGGATTGGACACCGCAAGATAAGAAGAGGTTTATTACTTGGTCATGCATGTTTTTCTATGATGATCCTTTCCTATTTAAATATTGCGCTGACCAAATCATCTGACGTTGTGTACCAGATGATGAGATCTCCAAAGTTATCCAATTCTGTCATTTGGAAGCTCGTGGAGGTCACTTTTCGATGAAAAAGACGACTGCTAAGATTCTTCAATGCAGCCTCTATTGGACCACAATCTTTCGGGATATGAATAATCATTGCAAATCATACGATAGGTGTCAAAGGATGGGAGCGATCACTCGGCGAGACATGATTCCATTGACCCCAATACTCATTATTGAGATCTTCGACTACTGGGGCATTGACTTTATGGGCCCTTTTCCCCCATCTTTTGGTATCCTATACATCCTTATCATGGTAGACTACGTTTCTAAATGGGTGGAAGCTATAGCTAATAAGACAAATGACAACAAAGTGGTGATTAAATTCTTACAGGAACACATACTTTCCCGCTTCGGTGCTCCGAAAGCGATAATTAGTGATAATGGCATGCACTTTTGCAATAGGCCATTCGAGAAGCTCATGAAAAAGTATAGTGTCGTTCACAAGGTTGGAACGACTTATCACCCACAAACGAATGGGCAGGCCGATATAGCGAATTAAGAAATCAAGAACATCCTAGAGAAAACCATCAATCCTGACCGAAAAGATTGGTACATTCGCTTGAACGATTCACTATGAGCCTATCGCACCGCATATAAAAATCCGCTCGGCATGTCCCCATTTTGATTTGTGTATGGAAAACCTTGCCATCTTCCCTTGATATTAGAGCGCAAGGCATATTGGGCAATTAAAAAGCTGAATTATGACATGGATAAAGCCGGTGAAGCTCACAAGCTTCAATTAAATGAGTGAGAAAAAATACGACATGATGCCTATGAGAACTCAAAAATTTCCAAAGAAAGGATGAAACTCGCTCATGATAACATCATTAGACACAAAGAGTTTCTTTCCAGAAAAAAAGTGCTTCTTCATAACTCTCGACTTCATCTATTTCCGGGCAAGTTGCGGTCACGATGGAGTTGCCCATTCATTATAAGGAACATTTTCCCTCACGGAGCTGTGGAATTAGACTATTTAAAAGGGGGAAATACATTCAAAGTAAGTGGACAATGCCTAAAGCCATATCTAGAGGCATGTATGGAAGAAGTCGACACCATTTGGTTATCAAACCCCTTTTACGGGGCTGAGTGAGCTACTACAGTGAGGTCGTCACACCCTCGATGCGTATGGGGTGAATTCTTGTGTATAGTAGATGAGGGTCGAATAAGTAGTGAGAGTCCCTAGGATTAGGATACAATAAGGTTGGAGCATTCACATGTTTCGGGAGAATGAGTCGAATTTCTTTGCTAGAGGTATCGAGAGGGTGTTGGGTCCAAAATTGATAGGAAGTATTGTTGAATGTCAAAAAATTTCGAAGAGAGCGATCGCATTTAAGTTAGGGGAAAAATCCTTCTCAGTGCAAGAACTGGATCGGTTCTTTTATTTTTGAGTCGGACCGATCCGTTCCAGATCGGTTCATTTCTTTTACAGTCGAATTGGTTCGGTGATTAAAGAACTCAAAAAATAAAAGGATCGGATCGGTCCGATCCTAGAATAGCTGGACCGGTCCGATTTTCTGAAGCCTTTCCTCCTTCCTTAGGTACACCCCCTTACCCCCAATCCTTTCCCTTCCCTCCAAATTCGTCCAACCACATCCTACCTTCACTTTCCCCCCCAAATCCATCCCATTTGCCCTCCAAAATCTTTCCCCCCCCCCCCCATTTTCAAACCATTCCCACACTCCTCACCTATAAATACACACCCAAATCCTCCATTTTTCTCCACACCTTCAACTGCATCACTTCTCTCTTCTCTCTACCTAATTTTCCAGCACCCTCTCCTTGTTATAATGGCCCAAAGAGCTGCCCCCATCAAATACAAGTCAATTAAAATTTTACCCTCCGGCCATAGTGATTTTCGCTCCCTTCAAGAGTAGCGTTGGTGCAACCATTTCTTTGGTCCGGATCGCAAACTCCACATGGAGCGAGCAGTCCAATGGACAGCGCTGCCCAATTCTGTCACCACCCTCTTCATGCCGAGGGGTTGGTGCCGTTTCTTTAATGAACTATACGAGGTGGTTTGGGCCGACGAGGTACGCTCTTTCTATGGATCCCTTGTTCGAATGGGCACATTCGAGTCTCAAGCCTATGACAATTGTTCCGTCATTCCCTTCTCTTTGGCCATTCTCACTGCCAAGTTAAGAGAATATGACGTTCTAGATATTCAAGACTACACATACCCAAATAATGTCCCCCTGGTAGCCAAGGACATGATTATGGAGTGAATTGCCTCCGGTATTGCTTGGAGGGGGGAGACTATCCCTGTTGGTCGACTTAACGAGACAGCACGCCTCACATTCCAAATTGTGTGTGTTAATATTTTGCAAACTTCTAAAAATTTCGTAATGCATCCCCGTCAAGCCATGTTGACATACCACCTCTTTGATCCCAACACTTTAATTCACCTGGCTCGCACCCTACTCGCTGACATTATCATTGCAGCCATGAATGAGAAAGGCACAACACCACTTCTATATGCATGCCTGATTACCTCCATTCTTAAAGATGCTGGCATTGTTGCTCCGCTAGACCGTACTCGCCTCCCCGGTCCCTTTGGACAAGGAACCCACACTCGAAGTGACAAACATCTAGCCATCCTTTGGACGAGGCGTGGAAGTGATGACGAGGCCGATGATGCCTCGAGTGAGGAAGAGGAAGAGGAAGAGGAAGAGGCAGGTACAGATGTGGAGATGGGAGAAGTGGGTGTTGATGAAGAGTCGGCCGACGAAGAAGACGACCCTAATTTCGAATGGGCTGGTAGAGAGCTCACTAAAAGAATCTCGACCCTCAAGACAAAATTCAACGACTTTATGACCGACTATCGATGCGATACAAGTATGCTGTTTCATTTCTAAGAGGATTTGTACAAACGTCAGGGGGATCCAAACGAGCCATTGCCATCTTACTTTTATGACCATTATGGCGCCGATGCGCCCAGATCTTCCTACCCACCTCCCCAGTGAAGCTTTGTTGGTTTATGTGTCAGTTTTTAGTTGTTTGACTTGGTCACATGGTTGTATGCTCTTTCCTGTTATTGTACCACAGTCCTTTGATATTAAAGTCCGCATTTTCTCCATTTGTTTATTTTATTTATCGCACTTCTTATTTTGCCTTGTTTAGCTTTTCATCCTTTTGATTGAGGACAATGCAAAAGTCTAAGTTAGAGGGGGTGACAAGTGCATATTTCTAAAACTTCACAAATTTTCAAAAATGCCCAGATATTTCAAAAAAATCGTAAAATTTGGAAAAATCCAAAAATATTTTTCTTTAGAATAAATAAAAATTGGAATTCAAAATTTTCAAAAATATCATTAAAAGTCGGTTTAAAGTCTCAAATTGTATAAAGAAACACAATACACAAAGCCAAAATTGACCAAAGATGAAAATTGTGCGAAAATTGATGACTTGACAAATAAATGTGGAGATTAATAGCTCCGGTGAGATTCGAGCCTTTCATCTTTGTGAAATTTATAAATCAATCCGAGTTACTTGTTAACTCAAAAGTTCTTTTCAGCGCCAAATAAAGTCGTCGAGGATCTCAATTCTTTCACTTTGATCGGTTATGGAAAATGTGTGTGATATTGCCTTGAAAAATGTGCCAAGTAGATCTCTAAACTTAATTCATCTCAAAACGCATATGGTAAATTAATAAGTAATTTGGACAATGACGTAGGCCATCGTTTGTTACCCAAAAATATTAGCCATAAAAAGATGTGAAAAATTATCCCTTTGATAACCCAATTGAGCCGAATAAAATTTATCCTTTTCATTTGGCAACTCGAAAAATCCAAATAGCCCGATATTATGAAAAATGGAAAAATTCATAATTTAAGTCCGAAAAGTGCAACAAAAAGGGGCAAGAAAAATAGTAGAAATTCTCAACAAAAATAGCAAGAAAAGAAAAGCGTAAATATAGAAAAGAAGAAGAAAATGAGCAAAAGCCCGAAACAGCAATAACGGACATCATAAGAAAAAATTTCCAATTCCGAAATTCTTAACCTTTTTCAATATAACCCAATACACCTTCAACCCATAAAAGTCCTAATCGAGTCCAAAATTTCAAAATTGGTCACCGCGTGGAGAGCTAAAACACTCAAAAGATAAGAAAAGAGATTAAACATATGTGTAAGAGGCAATGCTCCCGTTTTTCAAACCGTATTCCGTTGATGAGATCCAATCACTATAAAATTTTCGTCTTTCTACTTATGTGCGGGAACTTGGTTCCACTACATTTACTCTTATAAATCACGCACATCGAGAGAATAGTCATATTCCGAGTGATTCGTTTGTAAGAGCATCCCGTGAGATTTTGAAATCAAAACGAATTTTCGGACAAGTAACGTAATGGTCAATCGGCGAAAATTCGCGGTTAAAATTCCGGCTTCACACACGCACTATGATTTGAGACCACTGAACATGACTTGATGATAATTATTTTCTAGAAAAGTTTGAATTATACAATTTCTGCGTAATTTGAATTTTCTTTGAGTCGAATTTTGTGGATATATTCACTACAAACCCTTACGAGACACCACACGTCCTACTAGGGTAACTTAGGGGTTTAAAGGCTTGTTGCATACGCTAAATGCAATCGCTTTCGCACAAAAAAGGTATTCTATCCCAATAAAATAATTTTTAAAGAGTTGAGCCTTGCTAGGATTCTTTTACATTACTCGGGACATGCAAAGTTTTAAGTTAGGGGGATTTGATAAGGCATAATTTCTTCCAAATTTATCCCTTTAATTTAGTTACTTTTAGCACCTCGAGCAACGTAATCGATTTGATTTTATCTCATAATCTTGCTACTGACTTATTCTAATGAGTACCCAGAGTTTCTCGTATTTTGTACTAATTTTACAGGTATTTGATGTCAATAAAGAAAGAAGGAAACCGAAAGAATAAAGAAAGAAAAGAAGGAAAGTCAAAAGGGAAAAGTTGTAATTTTTACCCAAAATTCGGATGAGGCATCTAAAGAAAAGTTAAAGATATCAAGTTTACAAGTACATAGGAAGAAACGGTACCTCAATCGGAGTCCCGGTGTGAAAGTTATGAGCGGTCAAAGATAGAAGAAAAAGCCAAAGAAAAATCGGACCGATCCGGATAGGACCGAACCGAAATACAAAGTTCGAGTGAACCCCAAACCGAAGACAGATCGAAGTTCATGCAAATTAAACGAACCGATCCGTATCGAACCAATCCAGTCAGAAAATAAAAGAATCAATCCGTATCGGACCGAACCGGTCAGAAAAGAAAATAACCGATCCGAACCGAATCGAACCGAAGGATGACAGGACCGGTCCGACTGTCGCAGTTTTTTTTTTTACTCTTCCTCCAATAGAGAGTCCTGGTTAAGATAAAACTCTTGGAGTCTTGTAGGGTATTTAAACCTGATTTATTATCATTTTAAGGAGAGGAAAATTCATCTAATTTTTCCCTTTTTCAGTAAAAACTTTTAGAGGTAGTTGGAGAGAGAAAGATGCTACAAAGCCCTAGTTTGGAGATTTATTGCAATTTTAATTCCAAGATTGAAGTTTGTTCAGATTTCTCTGATTACAATAATTTTAGTTGATTCTTTTAGTGCTTTGGTAAGTTAGTTGATTACTTTCTTCTGTCTAATCTTCCTTATACATCATTCTTCAATTCTCCCTTGGTTTAATCATGGTTTCCTGCAATTCAACAATCGTTTTCATTAATTTCATCATGTTAGGATAGATTTTAAAAGGTCGGGATGTATGAACTCAATTTGATGTGGTAGTTGCATGTGTATAAAATTAATCCTCTAAATTTAATGATTTATTATGACTGTATTGCGTAGCATCACGATAATTGTAGATCTTTGGATCTCGTTTGCTTCAGGGTAATCGGGATTCTTCAGAATGTAATTTGAGTATAACTATCGCAATACCGATTTACTCATCCTCTGACTAAATATGGTGCGGGCTTGAACCTCATATACGTAATGCTTGGGAGTATTAAATTATGGGTCTAATTAATCATTTAAATATACGATTAGTTTTATACCATCAATACACTAGGGTTGAGGGATTGTATTCCCATCCTGTTTTCTTCATCATATAGTTCGAGTTTTAAATCATTCATCGTTAGTATTTTAGGTAATTTAGACTAGTTGCATTTCTTTCATAATTTTAAAATTGCATTTAGTTGTAGCTAATTCCCAAAAAAAAATCATCTTTTCTTTTTCTTTAGAGTCAAAGTTAGGTTTCCTTTGTCTATCCAATGCCATCACAACTCTGTTGTCCTATTTCCCTGAGGATCGATACCCGACTTATCGAATTATTACTTGAGCGACAGGCTTGCACTTGAGCCTAGAGAGTACGCACTTCTGATACACATTCTTAGTCGCGTCAGTGGGTTATAAGAAAAGGAATAAAGATACACACACTGGGAGCTAGTACCGGGTTAGTACCGATACTGCTTTATTTTCTTGTCCTATGGTGTGGGTCCCGCTAGGGGATGTTCTGGGTCCCGCCAAGAAACAATCAAATAAAGTGGTACCGGTACTCAACTGGTACTAACTCCTGGTGTGTCTAGCAGGAATCTAAGGAAATATGAGAAAAAAAATGTCTCATGCTCTCTTCTTATTTTGTGTCTCGAGGTAATAAATGAGATGATATCTCATATGATGGTACGTGAAAAGATTTGCATTATGAGAGTGGACAACTCAAAATCTATTTAACTGACAAAGAAGTGAGCTAAGAGAATTCACAAGGGTGGATGCTATGAATGGGTAGTTTACCAATTCAAAAGGCAAGTTTACCTTTCATTAGTAGCAGTGGTCTGCACTGGTGATGGCAAGATGATGAAAGTTTTAGTAGGTAGATAGTTCCTACGAACTATATAAGTTCGTTCGAACTTCCTACGAACTAATATAGTTCGTAAGAACCTAAATATACATTAAAAACTAATTATTTGTAGTTCCAACGAAGTTCATTGGGTTCATTTGTTCGTAGGAGTCCCAATGAACTTCAAAAGTTCGTAGGAATTCCTACAAACAAATGAAGTTCTTAGGAACTCTTTACAAATTCTCTAGCCGTTCTTTAAATTTGGAGAATGACTACAAATTCAACTACAGATTCATCCGTTTCAACCCACCAGTGCAGCCCTTAAAATTTGTAAACTTTCCATTTGTCTTGGATTTTAGCATCCCCACTACGGATGCTCTAAAAGGTTTTCCCAAGCATTGACTAAGCAGTATACGAATTCGATAATAGGACTTCTAACATAAAGTAACCAACTTATATGCGTATACCAAAGCCAGATGGGATACAGAGTGTGAGAACTAACATCATTAGCCTCTGGTTAAAATAATCAACTAAGTTCTACAAGTCTAATGGACCTACGACTTATATGAGCTATACCTTAAAGGACAGCTAAAGCATTATCTAACCAAAGATCTTTATAAAGCTAGTATCTTATTAAACATCTTAACAAAATATAATATATATATATATATATATATATATATATATATATATATATAATAATAATAATAAAGTAGAAAATTTATGTATGTCATAAGATGAAAAGATGATGTCATCTAGATAAGTTTTTTTACACTACCTATTTTCCCCCTCAAATCTTTGATTTCCTCCTTTTTTTTACTTGCCAAATTTACATTGAATTCAAAATTGGGGCTATTTTGGTCAGAACCACCTCATTATCAACTTCTCTCCCTCTCAGACCCTCTCTAATTTGTAACACCCCACGAGCCCAAAAAAGACACACGGCGTGCTACTACGATAAAACTAAACTAAAACCATCAATAATGAGTATAGAGCATCTAAATTCCACCAATTTATATATAAAAAACCACAGTCTTCTATTTCTACAATAATAATTACAATAATGTTTCTCTCAAATATAACACTCTCCAACTAAAAATTTCACCACTACTAATTACATCAAAATACATCTTCCAATCCATACTCTAAAATAATTCTCCAAAATAGCTCATAGCGTCCCAATCCACGCTAACCTGGTACTAAAAGATGACGAGAATACATGCTCAAAAATAATTAGCACAATGAATAAATCGCAGCAATACAAATCCGCATATACAAATCAAATGCAAGACTCAAGCATTATATCAATATTAATTTCTCAACAACACATCAATGAGTCACCAAGCCTCACCTCACCTCCCCCAAGGTATTTCAAAGCCATATACCGATTTGTGGGACTATTGACGGGTGCCCATTCTCCGTGCCATATTAAAATCTCATGACACGATGCTCAAATCACAATATAATATATCGCAATGAATCAATATAATAGATTCTAATAATTTTCAGATTTCAAATGAATATCATAATTCAACATGAGTGCAATCGACATAGAAAAACAAACAAAATACTCTCGATTGAATTTAGGATCATATTGTGTAAGTATTGTACCTCAAAATCATCGCATGAATCGTCACATAAAAATCAACCCCAAAATCTGATCGCACAGTCACGTTCCTCTCGCGAAAATAATCAAATCATGTTCTAGCCCCAACACGAGATAACCCCAAATAGTCCTACTTTAAAAACCCAGAAAAATTAGATCCAAAAATTATTCGAATCGCAAATCCGACTTCATATTTGGATTCTATACGAAAAATAGATTTGGGTATATGGTTTGGATTTTTCTCAAATCTCATCCGAATGCACTAAAAAAGAAGATCTAAACATTCCAAATTATCTCTTCTCATTCCACTCGTTTTTGTCTCTTTGGATTTCGTTTTTGGCCTCTCTTTTTCATCTCCCTTTCCTTATAATCACCCATAATATTCCTTATATAACCCCTCTATCAAACCCTAGCTTGGAGCCTAAGATAACGCATGTTACTATATTACCATTTAATTCAAAATTATCAACTTTACATATTTAAACCATTACAAAATGTCCAAAAGCCAATTAAATTTGAATTTAAATATTCGATTCATTTCAAATAAAAATAAATATAATATCAATATCCCGATTAATAAAATACTAATAATATTAAAATTATATACCATATTCATAAATAAAGCCCTCAAAATTATGGGGTATTACATCATTTCCCACACAAATAAAACATTTCTCTCATTCTAAACGTCTCTCCTGTTCTCTCATCAGCAACCCTTAAGAAAACCCTACCTAAAACATCCCCGCTTCAACTGCCGCCCCTCCTGTCTTATCGTTGTTCATCTCTCCACGCCGCTTATTCTCTCTACACGCCTCTCCTCTTATGTAAGTTTGGTTTCTGATTTTATCTTTCGTTGTTTAGTATTGTGCGTATTTGTTTAGTATTCTGCATATTTGTTTAGTATTGGTTTAGATTTTAACTTTCTATTTTGTTTCATTTTAGCTTAGGTTTAGTTGCGTTAAGAAATTAGGGTTTGATTGGTTTCTTTTTTAGCTTTAGTTTCTGATTTTAGCTTTCATTTCAGTATTGGTGCTTTTATTTAGTTGTTGTAAGAAGTTAGGCATACTCATGGGATCTGTTGATTTCGGCTAAACACACACTTATTCGATTTCGGCTAAGATCTGTTGATTTTTATTCCAGATTTTGTTTAGAGATTCATATAAGATCTATTGTGTATGTTTTTATTTTTTATTTTTTGTGTTTCGCACGTGAGATGATTGTAATATGGATCTTCTGAAGATCTATTTCCAAGAAAATAGGTATTTTGGGCCCTTATGTCTTTGATTACTTTTTTATGAGGATTTTTACTTTATTGTTTGGCCAAGAATGTTCACAATCATTTATGTTTGGGATTATCTAACTAATTTGATCTTTTTTTTGTCATCCATGAACTTTTGATTTATTTTTGTCAATTTTGAGTTACAGGTAATGTAACACATACATTTCAATCTTCGGTTCAATAATGTCCTAATCTCAAAAGAGGTAATTTTTCATTTTCGCACTAATTTCTTTTTTAACAATCCCTATTAATTTTGTTGGCTATAGTAAGGATTAAGAAAATGAATTGATAATGTCTGATCTTGTTCTTTTTTTTTTGCTTTTTTATCTTGAAAATGGTATCTCATTTATATTTTTATTGTGCTAATCTCGCTATTGTGTTTAATCGAGAGAATATTTTTTCTTCGTTGTATGTGAGATATCTTTTTTATGTGATGTTAATTAGAGCTCTTGCTTATTTTGACAATTATAAACCTTCTCCAAATTGGGTATGGTCCCATCAAAATCTAGCTCAAGTCATTGCACTTTAATTCACAAATATCAGTGTAATACCCCGCATTTTTTATTGAATTAAAATTGAACTAATTGAAAAAAAATATGCCAGTATATATATTCGAAATGTTTGGAAATAAAAATTTAAAATGAATTAATTGAGATACGAATGTGCAACTTAAATATTAGAAGCGAATTAATGCGTAAAAGGATCGAGAGGGTTAAATTCGGCGCAATGGCATTTTTGTAAATAAACTAACCCTAGGTATAAATAGAAAAGAAGAGAAGAAGTCTTCATTCTTTCATTTCACATAAGGGGGCTAGGGTTTGGTGTAGAGAGATAGAGTAAGAAGAGAAGAAGCAAAGAGGATTTCAATTTCTCCATACAATCCAAGGCAAGTTAATAACCTATATATGTATAATATGTATCTATAATGAAATTTCACATGAACATGTATTTGGATCCCAAAATTAATATGAAATTAATGTTAAAAATTATATGCAATTTATTAGGATCATCCTCCATGTAAATTCAAATGTGATAACATCATTATATGGATTGAATTGTTGAACAAACTCTTGAATTTGAGAAATCTATGAAATTGAGTAAATCGTCATATTAAAAACTGTTTTGAGCTGATTTAGTTTCGAAAATATATATTTCGTCCGAATAGCCCGGTAGAAAATCATATTCTGGACAACTTTGTAGTTTTAAGTTTTTTCAAAAGCGGATCGGAAAATCCTCAAATATGCGTTTTAAAATTCTGCGCAGAAAGTTATCGTGAGCAGGTCCGAACTTTATATGTTAATTTCGGGTCTGTTTTAAGCAGGTTACGGTAGCGTGCGCACGTGTCCTTGTAGAAAATCACGTTCCGAACAACTTTGTAGTTTTAAGTTTTCCCAAAAACGGATCGAAAAATCCTCAAATCGTCATTTTAAAATTCTGGGCAGAAAGTTGTCGAAAACAGGGGCGAATATTATATGTTAGTTTCGGGTCTGTTTTAGTCCGGCTATGTTAGTGTGCACGCGTGTCCTTGTAGAAAATCACGTTCCGAACAACTTTGTAGTTTTAAGTTTTTCCAAAAACGGATCGGAAGAGCCTCGAATCTGCATTTTAAATTCTGTGCAGCCTGTTGTTGAAATAAGAGTGATATTGTTTTTCATGTTGTTAGTAAGATAATTGTGGTGTTGTGCCTAATATCCTAACTTGATCACATACTTATGGTTATTAGGGATATATAACCTTGAAATGATTTGATGTTGAATTAGTAAATTAATGATGTAAATTATGTTATATTGTAAATAATAACTATTATATAATTCGAGTAAGAGACTTGACACGATTGTATATATACATAAGCGTGAAATTGTTTTACATGTATATTGTCGAGTATACACTAGACTAGTCCTCCGGTCGACGTAGGCACATGTTGAATGAAATTTTTTGTGATTGATCCGGTTAGGTTCCGCTCGAGTGCCGTGTCGGAGATAAACCACTGGAACCGGACACATGGTTGTAATGCGGGTCGGATAGAAAGACCTTGAAACGCCATGTGATTTAGGACTTAGTATGATTGCCCTTGCCACGTAATGTGACACCCCGCCTAATTAAATACCGGGTGATCACTCCTTTATCAAATTAAATCAAGGTGAACAGTTGGTTCATTCTTAGCATCACTGTCGTAAAATAAAATTTTTCCAATTTAACACCCTAAAATAATTAAGCTAAGTGTCAAAATCATATTTAAACATTACTTTCCAAATTTTATTTAAAGAAAAATTATTTATTTATTTATTAACAACATCTCAATAAATAAGAATCACACCACAATAAACCTGGAACATAATCCAATTAGTTTAAAGCATTCGTCAATCGAATGTCAACATGCGAAATCTAAAGTAACACATCCACTGAATAAATCCCATAGTAACAGTACTGGAAATAACTGAAATACAAATGTCCAATAACAATGAAATAATGGAAAGGGCTACACATGCCCATCTAAATGAAAATACTAAGAGTGGGTCTAAATGAACGAAGTCGTCTAATCAAGAGACCTGCAACTCCCAATTAAGCTGCAGCGCGTTCCTTCCAAGAGATCCTAAGAAAGACGCCCCTGTGGCTGGGCACCTGTAATACATACATATATATACAAGAGAGAGAGAGAAAGAAAAATGGGTCAGAGCCCGAAAGTGTGTTTGATTTAAAATACGTTTAGCAAGTATTTAAATTGATACAAGCCAATGCAATAACATATTAGAGCGGCACTCTCTGGAGAAATTCTCACCTCTCTTCTAATGTGCACACCTATCGCACTAACCTTCCCAACGGTTTGTCTTATCATTTATCGCACTAATCTTCCCAATGATTTAACTTATCTTAGCTTACTCGTAAGATTCAAAATTTAACGATTCAACTGTTTGAAAAGACTATTTCAATTAGTAATCAAAGTTCTCATTTTGACTTTATTAATCAATAAAGTTTTCCAATTTCATATTATACTTTCTCGAAACAAGTATTTACAATTTGAGTCATCAACCATGTCCTACATATCAAATCACAGTAGGCAGTTCCAGATTTCATAATTTCATATATATATATTAACTACTCGAAAATATATATATCAACACAGCACCCCACATAATAACTATGGTGCGGGTATACTCTACTATCCAAACCCCATATCACTCACATTAAAGGGAATACAAATTCTGAATCACTCTCGAATTGTATTAACACATACTCAAACAATATTGAGTCGAAGTATAGATTCCAAGTCCCTTAGGACCGTCTGAACTATCACTGCGATAGCCTGTACCAAGGATATCTATACACAAACAAAATGAGGCGAAGCATAGATTCCAAGTCTCTAAGAGGAAAGTACATACCCACATCTCTTAGGACCGTCTGAACTATCATTCTGATAGCCTGTATCAAGGATATCTATCTTCTAGGGTACAAGTCAATATCCCCCATAAAGGTCCCATCGAGATAAGACTGTCCCAGTGCGGAAACCTCAGGGATAGCAAGTAGCATGGGCATGATTTTCACATATAGATAGTATATGCATACACAATCATATAACTATACTAATATTACCATATAAAAAAATGGGTAAATTCGCAATTCCCATAATTACGTCGTTCACATTTATTTCACATTATATAGCTATCACGTATAGCCATTCACATCTTACTTTAATTTGAGGAACTTTTCCACTTAATATATAACGCTTCATGGATTCTATCCTCCCAATTATAAAATTCAGTAGGTATACACATTTGTCCCAAAGTAACTCTCTTACGTGTCTCTCTCTTTAAATCATAAATTTACCGACCCTTATGTAACTCCCAAAATACAATCTTTGCCCGACATCAAGGGTCCAAAAATCTATTCACATGTCCTACTGGTCTTCCCTATCTCCCAAAACCTTTCATTAAGGATTCCCAGAATTATCTCACAATAAATTGAATTTAACTCATTTAAAAAGGGAAATAGGAGTCTGCCAGGAGGTCTCGATCGATCGAGGTTTGGGGCTCGATCGATCGAACCTTCGATCGATCGAAGCTCTGGGCTCGATCGATCGATCAAACAGGTCTGCGAAAACTGCAGAATTGCAGTTACGGGTTTCCTCTACTAACATCAACAAATTCCATATTTTCTAATCCCAATCATCCCATAATTGATACTACTAACCCTATATCATCATAATAGGTATTTTCAACGTAAAGCATGTGGATTTATGTCATTTAATCAAGGATTAACAGCCCCAATCTCATACAAAATCTCAAGAACCCTAAAATTCTCTTAAACATGGTTCTAACAATTATTTCCAGAATTCTCTTCTTATACACATCATAATTTCGTGGTTTAAATTCCTCTACATGGCAAGGGTTTCCAGAATTATCAATTAGACCAATACTACATGGATTTTCCTATCATAAATCGGGTTTTCTTCCATTAAAACTCATCTTAATTACTCCTAAACTAATATGAAAGATGCATCAACGAAATAAGCAAGATAAACACTCGCCTGGAATTTTCAGAGGTCTGGTTTGGTGCCGAATTCGGTATGGCTGTGTTCCCCGTCTCGCGATCTACGCGTTGGTGGTGGCGGCGGTGCAAACCGTTGAGTTTTGGGCCTTGAGTTTGCCTTGAGAGCTCTCTCCTTCCTCTCCTATGGCCGTCACTTGTGTTTAGAGTTTCTAACCCTAGAAGATAACCTAGGTATCTGATATAACTCTTCTAATTTTCGTGGGTTTAATTACCCAAAAATGTAAAATGACCAAAATGCCCTCCCGGGGTACTAATTAGGCCTAAAAACTCCCCGAGACCCAAACTAAACCCCCGGGTACACTTTTCTGACTATCTCAACCCTTCCGGACGCGTTGGATTACTCAAAACGACCATATGAACAACTTATAAAATATTCACTTTTATTTATCAATAATTAGTCCCGACGCGACACGGGCGCGTCCCGACTCAAATTTCCAAAATTGTCATTTTATTCACTCGTGACATTCAATATAATCAACATCATATATTACTTTGCTCAATAGTAATATTCAACAACTTCCCATAATTACTAACTCTCGTCATGTTAATAATTATAACATAATTAATTTCCGGATTTTTATTAAATAATTAACTCACATTAAATTTAATAAATCCCCAAATTAATATAGCATAAAAATACGGGGTATTACACGTAATATTGGGGAATATTTGTGTGTAGGCCTAGTGTTACGACTTGTTCCCCCGGGTAATGATAGTGACCTGATATGACTTATTGTGTGAGATATTATGCTTGTGTCTTAAAGTAATATCCTGAATCGAGGCATTTGATATTATACTTGAAGGAAATATTTTGATACGTTAAATACTGAAATGAGATTAATAATGATTAATCATGATACGATGTGAGGCTACACGTTACTCGAGTTTGGGTGGGTAGTCACGACATAGGAGCATTGGTTGGGTAATTGAACAACTTAATTACTGGAGACGAGTAATGACTAGTGATTTCATTATAAGTACATCTTATAATCTTATAACTTGTTTTCTTGCTTTGACATTCGTCTATCTTGCTTCTTGCTCCTCTCCTATATATATAATATATGACAGGTCCTCATCCCGCTGGACAATAGACTAAGGAGGTTGATGATATCATATCAATCTTAGGATTCCTGTAGCCGTGGAGTTATTCTATTTTAATTTATGTCGTTTGTTTCCCTTTTCTTAAGGGTGGTATCAGAGATTAATATCATTTTGTTTACACTTGGAATTTGAGAAAATTATTGTATTTCGCTTTCCCGTTTTGTGTTGGGCCGCATGTATTGGCATTTTATATTTTTAGTTTGAGATTACTATTGGATTATTACAGTTAATAGTTATGAGTTGGTTTCACTTGTTATAGCTGTCATGATGTGATATGGTTACACGTATGAAAGTGTACAAGTTTACTTTACTGCGTTTATTTAAATTATGTTTCTAATGCCAACATATTGACGATCCGCTTAATTTAATTGGGCGTAGCTAACCGAATTAGATATAAAAAGTAGGGTTGTCACAATCAACCTAACTTCTATTCACTTTCCCCATTTTGTTAAAACTCCTGAAGAACCCATTTCAGAACATTTAAGGGATTTTGGTGTAATTTTTACTATTTTCAAGTTTGGTCGCACTTCAAATTGACCAGTTAATTGACTATATTTACCTATCCACATTCAAATGAGTTATTTGGATGTATGCACAAATCAATGGTGTCTAAGTGAATTATTTTATTGTGATCTTCATTGTATCATTAATTTATTTATGACTATGCGTATATATATATACATATTTTGATATGAGTGTGTGTGTTGATTATCTGTGTTGCAACTTCTTGTTTGTATTTCAGGTTGTAGTACGCAACATCACTTTAAGTATGCAATATATATTTGAATCTATGTAAGGATTATAAATTGATGTTTTAGTATGCAACAAACACGAAATGTGTATATAATATGCATATAATATGTGTTGATTATCTCTGTATATATATAAAGCTGATGTTTCATACTAAAATAGTAAGTCTGCAGTATGTGTTGATTATGTGTATACACAAAATGTGTATACAGTATGTGTTAATTATCTAGTATGCAACTTCGTGTTTGTATTTCAGGTTGTAGTATGCAACTGAAGATTTACTGGAATGTTGCATACTATTTTAGTATGCAACATCTATTTTGGGTTTTAGTATGCAAAATTTATTTGATTATCTCGTACTTTGTGCTTTAAATAGTTGTAGTATGCAACATCAGTTTTATAGTTGAATAATGCAACAGTTTAGCATACTGGAAAAGCAACTGTAATAACAGCTAAAGGGAAACCAGACCAACTGAAGCCATCACAGACGTGAAGATTCACAAGTACATCGTTTTACTCGGGATTAATTTGAGGTACACCCATCTATACATTTTCTCTTCAGTCCAGCAAATCATTAAGGATTAAAATGATGATAACGTTTTTTATTACAAATGGTTACAATGATTATTATGGGAGAGAAGACCCCCAATCTAGCACTGGAAAACTGAGATCCAAGATCTTTGAGCTAATTACATCTTTTGATTCGGTATATCAATTCATTTTTTTCTTTCGTTTTTATGGAAATAAGTGAGCTACCACTATACAATTATGAAGAAAAAGAGATGGGTTTTCAACGAATCATGTTGAATTTGTATGTTTAGTCATCTTTGTTTCTTCCATCTTGGTTTTGATGGTTCATTCATATGGATCTAATAAATTTTGTTAAGTTGAAAGTCTTAGTTTCGGATCTTAACATATGGCTTTTATTTTTCAGGTATCAATGAAAAACATTCAATCATAGCTGATCTATGTGGGGGAGAGATTTTTAGTGGTTGGGCGGTCTATGTCATTTAGATGTGTTGTATTTCTTGGGTGGGGATTTACTGGTGGTTTTCAAAGAGTTATGTGGTTTTCAGATGTGACACCTCGCCTAATTAAATACCGGGCGATCACTCCTTTATTAAATTAAAATCAAGGTGAACATTTGGTTCATTCTTAGCATCACTATCGAAAAAAATACTTTTCCAATTTAAACACCCTAAATAATTAAGCTAAGTGTCAAAAACATTTTCATACATACTTTTCAAATTTTATTTAAAGAAAATCATTTATTTTATTAACAACATTCAATAAGTAAGAATCACACCACATTAAATTCTGCAACATAATCCAATTAATTTAATACATTCGTCAATCGAATGTCAACGTATGAAATCTAAAGTCACACATCCAAACTGAATAAATCCCATAGTAATAATACTGGAAATAACTGAAATACAAATGTCCAATAACAACGGAATAATGGAAAGAGCTACACATGCTCAACTAGATGAAAGTACTAAGAATGGATCCGAATGAACGAAGTCGTCTAATCAAGAGACCTGCAACTCCCACCTAAGCTGCAGCGCGTTCCTTCCAAAAGATCCTAAGCAAGACGCCCCTGTGGTTGGGCACCTATAATACATACATATATATACAAGAGAGAGAAAGAGAAAAAGAAACGGGTCAGAGCCCGATAGTGTGTTTGATTTAAAATACGTTTAGCAAGTATTTAAATTGATACAGGCCAATGCAACAACATATTAGTGCGACACTCTCTTGAGAAATTCTCACCTCTCTTCTAATGTGCACACCTATCGCACTAACCTTCCCAATGGTCTATCTCATCATATAACATGCTATCCTTTCCCAATGGATTAATTTATCTTATATTACTCGTAAGATTCAAAATTAACGATTTAATTGTTTGAAGATACTATTCAATTAGTAACCAAAGTTCTCATTTTAACCTTATAAATCAATAAAGTTTTCCAGTGCCATATTATACTTTCTCAACACAAGTATTTATAATTTGAGTTATCAACCACGTCCTACATATCACATCACAGAAGACAGTTCCATATTTCAGAATTTCATATATATATTAACCACTCGTAAAATATATATATAAACCATAACAGCACCCCAAATAAAACTATGGTGCGGGCATACTCTACTATCCAAACCCCATATCACTCATATTAAGGGAAATACAAATTCGGAATCAAACTCGAATTGTATTAATACATATACAAACTATAGGTTCCAAGTCCCTTAGGACCGTCTGAACTATCACTGCGATAGCCTGTACCAAGGATACCTATACACAAACAAAATGAGGCGAAGCATAAATTCCAAGTCTCTAAGAGGAAAGCACATACCCGCATCTCTTAGGACCGTCTGAACTATCATTCCGATAGCCTGTACCAAGGATATCTATCTTCTAGGGTACAAGTCAATATCCCCCATAAAGGTCCCATCGAGATAAGACTGTCCCAGCGCGGAAACCTCAGGGATAGCAAGTAGCGTGGGCATGATTTTCACACATAAATAGTATATGCATACACAATCATATAACTATACTCATTTTACCATATCAATAACGGGTAAATTCTCAATTCCCATAATTACGTCATTCGCATTTATTTCTCATTATTTAGTTATCACGTATAACCATTCACATCTTATTTTAATTTGAGGAACTTCTCCACTTACTACATAACGCTCATGGATTCTATCCTCCCAAGTATAAAATTCAGTAGGTATACACATTTGTTCCAACGTAACCCTCTTACGTGTCTCTCCCCTTTAACATATACTTACATTGTCCCTCATGTAAGATATCCCAAAAATATAGATTTCGCCTTACATTAAAGGATTTTGAATTTTATTTTCAAAGATGAGAATTTCAAATGGCTTCGAAATCGGAATTAAAATGGAGTTTTAATTGAATTATTTTATTATTTAGAAGAGTCCTCAAAATATAAAACTCTCTAAGAGTCCTCAAAATATAAAATTCTCTAAGATTCCTCAAAATATAAAACTCTCTAAGAGTCCTCAAAATATAAAACTCTCTAGTAAAAATAATATTTTTTGAAATCCGACCGTTCGATCAAGCTGAATTTTTGTCAGCAGTCCTGTCTCGCCGTTCGCTACAACATACTAAAATTTCAAGCGATTCCAATGGTCTGATCATCCGGAATAAAATTTTTAGTGTTTGTATCTAATTAGAACTCTTTTCTTAATCAAACTCTTAATCCTTTACATGACAAAGGGTTTCCATAATATCATTTAAGTCATCACTACATGCAATTTCCTATCTCAAATTGGGTTTTTCTTCCATACAATTCATCCTAATCATTCCTAAACCAATATGAAAGATGCATCAACGAAATAAGCAAGATAAACACTTGCCTTGGATTTTCAGAGGTCTAGTTTGGTGCCGAATTCGGTATGGTTGCGTTCCCCGTCTCGCGATCTACGCGTTGGTGGTGGTGGCGATGCAAACCGTTAAGTTTTGGGCCTTGAATTTGCCTTGAGATTCTCTCCTTCCTCTCTTTTGGCCGTCACTTGTGTTTAGAGTTTCTAACCCTAGAAGGTAACCTAGGTATCTGATATAATTCCTCTAATTTTCGTGGGTTTAATTACCCAAAAATGTAAAATGACCAAAATGCCCTCCCGGGTTACTAATTAGGCCTAAAAATGCCCCGAGACCCAAACTAAACTCCCGGGTACACTTTTCTGACTATCTCGATCCTTCCGGACACGTTGGCGCACTCAAAACGACCATCTGAACAACTTATAAAATATTCACTTTAATTAATTCACATTTAGTCCCGACACGACACAGGCGCGTCCCGACTTAAATTTCTAAAATTGCCATTTTATTCACACGTGACAATATTATAACAATAAATCTCATATATTACTATACTCATCCATTAATATTCAACAGATAACAAATTTCCAATAATTACTAACTCTCGTCAGGCTAGTAAATATTTAAAGCAACATTCCGGATTAAAATTAAATTAATTTATCTCAATTAAATTTAATAAATCCCATAATTTAAAAGGCTATAAAAATACGGGGTCTTACATACTTCCCCCCTAATAACTGAATTTCGTCCCGAAATTTGGAAAATAAGGCCTATCAGGTAGCACAACTCTGGATATCCTTTTCCGTACACAAACTAACTACACATTACGGCGCTCAATCACTATAGCCCTTTCTTCACAGTAACATTGTGTTGCATTCTCTTTGGAGACACTTCACATTGTGCTCCCAACCGATAACATTCGCATAGGTCACGCTTGTACGTTATGCATTTCATTATCTCACTATCATTAGGAGGCCGCACCTCACTACATGACAAATACTCAGATTTATTCATATACAAAACTCCCATTCTGAGAAAATATTACGAACATTTGATCACTCTTGCTCGTCTAAAATAGTCATGGAATTCTACCATAGTTATCGGATATTTTCTCGACCGATCCAAAAATTCTGATTATCTACTCTCCTCTAAACATACGGAAGGAGAATAGTCGAGGTTCTTCCATAACAAAACCTTAATAAGTACCTCATACGCAACAAACAAGTACGAGTGCTTCTACAGAGCATTCTTGAAATCATCATACCAAGATTCCAAAATCTCCTTCACGTGGCTCCACTAATCTTTAATCACCATGCGCTTATTCCCTGGCTAAGGGTGATACATCCTACTTGAAACAAAATCTTATCTCCGCTGGTTCCTGAAATCCCATATCAAAGGTGGGATTCACCAATCTCATCCTGATTCAGAAATTTATACTGCGCCGGACCATGCACTGGCGCGATCCTTCCTTTCAAAGGAAGTCTGGGGCATACTAGTTAATATTGTAAGCCAGCCCAAAGGAATATCAATCACTTCCTTCTCGGCGACTTAATTCACATGTTCGGGATAAACCCTTGATCTTGTTTTGAGGATGGCAACCCATCCAAGAACTTTACCGACTTTACCAACCTCTTCCAATTTCAGGAATTTTCGATAAACACAAAATTATTTGGTTGATTCTCCTCTTTCAACCAAACCTTACCTATGGGCAGTGCATGTAGAGACTACTCACTACGTCTCTCTAAACATCGATTCTTCCCTTGAAATGTCTCACATTAAGTGACACGTAATACTCCCCTTCCTTCCTTGTAGTATGCCGAAAGTTCCACCCGTGCACTTCTCTCCACGAAGCGCACTTCTGGATCTGGTATACTATACTAACATCATTACTCTTTATATGTGTGAGTCGCTCTCACACTTGACTAATAACAACTCCGCTCCGGGTGTGCTTCATAACAATTAAATTCTACTATATTCAAGGAATACCAATTCTTGAATGGCTTCCCACAGCCTTCCAATCAAGTTAGGGCGTGTTATTCTAATTGCACACTTATGTATGGATTATCGCCCCTCATGTGACGTTTAATCCACTCTATCACTTCCACTTCATTATACTAGTCCCACAAACATATATTTCACACGTCTATTACCACGTCCCTTCGACTCAGACTATTTTAACTGTAGTTAACCAAGATGCCCATATTTTTGCAACACTCCGACCGCCCTGGGAGAGCGAACGACGTGCTACTCATCTGTAGGACTAACTAAATTCAACGGAATAGAAGGGATAGGGCATTCAAATTCCATGACAATAAAAGAGGAATAATAATTCTCAACCTTCCTTAGATAAGTACAACAATTTCTCAAATTTGTACAACAACCAAAATAATTCACTAACGCTCTATTCATCAAAATGATTACAGGTTATCTCTTTTGTATAATATAACGTTCTTTCCAGAAAATCCATTCTAAAAATCATTCCAACTCTTTATTCACCTTGTGTTCTGTATGCGGTTATGACATTTGGGTACTCTCAATCACCCTAGAAATCAAAATTCTTAAATTCTCCTTATCATCGTTCCACCCCTCAACTCGTGGGGATAACTTTTAATGCTTTCCTACCACAAAAATCCGGCTCCAATGACCTTAAAACAAAATTCAACTTCCAACTTACATACATAATTACTTGATCCTATTTGGACCAGGGTACCGAACTCATGGACTAGTGACCAAACGTCTCCCTATTTCCAACCTTACGCTAAGTTTCATGCGTGGGATGTCTCGCAAAGCGAAATCCAAACAAGGAACCCCCCCGATACACTACTACCTAGCATTGTCGGTTATCGAAATCCGTGAGGTCCTCCGTCCATAGTATATACCCCTTTATTCTGTCCCTTGACAGAAAAGTTACAATTTCTCCCGTAATTAAGCTTAACAAAGAACGTTTCACCAAATTTCACTATCGTTCAGCATAGGTTGGTGGTAATAGCATTCCATAAACCTCGAATACATACAATCGAAATTCTCGAAATTCCTTTTTCTAACATTAGGGGTATAACTCTTAACTCCCACGTCTTTTAAGGATAAATATAACACTGCACTCTTCCTATCACTAAGTCCGGAGTGCCAAGCATAATACTGCGTCAAATCTTTTCGCTCAACGGTAAATCCCGATACATACGGAATCATATTGGCAAAGTTTATACATACTTTGGCATCGAATATCTTGATCCCACTATCTCCTCCGAAGTCTCTAGGATAGATAATATAAGTGCGAGTCCAACCTTCTCACAGGTAAAGCCTCGCCAAAACAAACATAAAACATGTTGCACTAATGCAACCACTCCGATAGCCTTGCAATAAATGCCCACTATCGTACTAACCATTTCTGTAATGTTTTAAACAAGATAATATCATACTCGTGTATCGCATCACTACAACGAGTAACCTCAATAAAGTATAAAACACTGTTGATATACTCATTCATCCTCCGCGGATAGCACTAAAGAAAAATCCCGCTACACTAGGGAAAAATATTCACATAATGGTAACATTTATAATTATATGCATTAAGCTCGTCTCACATGCTAATCTAGCAATGAACAAAATATAGTGACTCTCTCGTGTCACATAAACACGCCTCATCCTCTGAGGATACAACTTACACTTCTACCTTGTCAATCGTCTTGACTGTGCAAATGGTTTTCGGACGTAACACGTCTACCCAAACCATAACAAAATTATTTTAATCGTTGCCTTTTACTAGGCACCGTATTCTTGTCCTTATACTCACTTTGGAACATATTATCGTGAGCGATCTCACTCCGCACAAAATACCTCAGTACATAATCCACTTACCACCTGTCCTACTAACCAGGTTAGGATTTGTCCTCCTCTCGGACTTTAGTAAACTCGATTCCTGTAAACCATCCCGATTGTTCTCTTAACTTTTCAGGCCATAAAGATCATGTTACTATCTATAATAGTATTACTGAATTTACCATCACTTGGTAAGAATTTAACTATCTAAAGCATTTAAATGGTTTTCCTGATGGGTATCCACATCCTTTTTGTGGTGCTATATCACCACCATTGTATTCAGTCTTATTCTCGACTAAATTCTTCGATTTCTTTAAGCTTCCCACACAAGGATCATTATCATCTTTATTGACAAAATACAACATTGTCAACCTCTGAATCAACCGTCCATCAGAATTTCCTCCTCGAGTATTATCAATTATTATTACGAGTTGGTCTCCCACTTGGAGTCGTTTCCTCCACTCGTATCTACATCTTTCGATACAAAATTTGCTAATGATTAGGGTTCATATCCACAATCGGACTTCTGTCATGCCCTCCCGCGATGAGTTCAGAACCACGTTTGCTTCTCACCCTGAATAGTTGAGGAAGGAACATACGGTCAACACTGTACCTAAGGTTCTCCTATAGGCATAGCATTCCACTTCTAAAATTGGTGGTTGACTCCAACCATTATAATTTCGTCCCGAAAGCCAAGAAAATTTTCTCTAAATTTTCACTTTCAGTTTGCCACACTTCGTCCTATATCAAAGCCTTTGGGTACATTACCTCCTTTGATAAAGACACATACAATTTCCGCATTTCTAAAATTTTCCATTGACAGTCTCTACACATTTTTGTAATACGTTGGGTAAGTTTACCCTCGCACCTCATTTGACTATAACAACATTTATAAAATCATTGCTGCACCTTAGTCGCCTTTCTAGTCGTGTCTTCTCGTGCCATAATGGAGGTGACCTCGACTACGGTCATCATCCTCGGATATATTTCATAATATCAACTGAGCCCTGCCTTCTGATGTACGCTTAACAGTCCTCTTCTGACATCCGTCATCGCTCGGCACACGCACACATCCGAACGAAATTAGAATTCACTAGTGTATACACATTATAGCAGGAGAACGAAATCTCGTCAAGGGAATCAACAATCCTAAACATAGGGCTCTATAGCAAACAAAGCAACGCTGAAAGCATAATAAGCCGTACAGATCCTAAGGACACTAGAACCTGATGCTCTGATACCACCTGTGACACCCCGCCTAATTAAATACCGGGCGATCACTCCTTTATTAAATTAAAATCAAGGTGAACAGTTGGTTCATTCTTAGCATCACTATCGAAAAAAATACTTTTCCAATTTAAACACCCTAAATAATTAAGCTAAGTGTCAAAAACATTTTCATACATACTTTTCAAATTTTATTTAAAGAAAATCATTTATTTTATTAACAACATTCAATAAGTAAGAATCACACCACATTAAATTCTGCAACATAATCCAATTAATTTAATACATTCGTCAATCGAATGTCAACGTATGAAATCTAAAGTCACACATCCAAACTGAATAAATCCCATAGTAATAATACTGGAAATAACTGAAATACAAATGTCCAATAACAACGGAATAATGGAAAGAGCTACACATGATCAACTAGATGAAAGTACTAAGAATGGATCCGAATGAACGAAGTCGTCTAATCAAGAGACCTGCAACTCCCACCTAAGCTGCAGCGCGTTCCTTCCAAAAGATCCTAAGCAAGACGCCCCTGTGGTTGGGCACCTATAATACATACATATATATACAAGAGAGAGAAAGAGAAAAAGAAACGGGTCAGAGCCCGATAGTGTGTTTGATTTAAAATACGTTTAGCAAGTATTTAAATTGATACAGGCCAATGCAACAACATATTAGTGCGACACTCTCTTGAGAAATTCTCACCTCTCTTCTAATGTGCACACCTATCGCAATAACCTTCCCAATGGTCTATCTCATCATATAACATGCTATCCTTTCCCAATGGATTAATTTATCTTATATTACTCGTAAGATTCAAAATTAACGATTTAATTGTTTGAAGATACTATTCAATTAGTAACCAAAGTTCTCATTTTAACCTTATAAATCAATAAAGTTTTCCAGTGTCATATTATATTTTCTCAACACAAGTATTTATAATTTGAGTTATCAACCACGTCCTACATATCACATCACAGAAGACAGTTCCAGATTTCAGAATTTCATATATATATTAACCACTCGTAAAATATATATATAAACCATAACAGCACCCCAAATAAAACTATGGTGCGGGCATACTCTACTATCCAAACCCCATATCACTCATATTAAGGGGAATACAAATTCGGAATCACTCTCGAATTGTATTAATACATATACAAACTATAGGTTCCAAGTCCCTTAGGACCGTCTGAACTATCACTGCGATAGCCTGTACCAAGGATACCTATACACAAACAAAATGAGGCGAAGCATAGATTCCAAGTCTCTAAGAGGAAAGCACATACCCGCATCTCTTAGGACCGTCTGAACTATCATTCCGATAGCCTGTACCAAGGATATCTATCTTCTAGGGTGCAAGTCAATATCACCCATAAAGGTCCCATCGAGATAAGACTGTCCCAGCGCGGAAACCTCAGGGATTGCAAGTAGCGTGGGCATGATTTTCACACATAGATAGTATATGCATACACAATCATATAACTATACTCATTTTACCATATCAATAACGGGTAAATTCTCAATTCCCATAATTACGTCATTCGCATTTATTTCTCATTATTTAGTTATCACGTATAACCATTCACATCTTATTTTAATTTGAGGAACTTCTCCACTTACTACATAACGCTCATGGATTCTATCCTCCCAAGTGTAAAATTCAGTAGGTATACACATTTGTTCCAACGTAACCCTCTTACGTGTCTCTCCCCTTTAACATATACTTACATTGTCCCTCATATAAGATATCCCAAAAATATAGATTTCGCCTTACATTAAAGGATTTTGAATTTTATTTTCAAAGATGAGAATTTCAAATGGCTTCGAAATCGGAATTAAAATGGAGTTTTAATTGAATTATTTTATTATTTAGAAGAGTCCTCAAAATATAAAACTCTCTAAGAGTCCTCAAAATATAAAATTCTCTAAGATTCCTCAAAATATAAAACTCTCTAAGAGTCCTCAAAATATAAAACTCTCTAGTAAAAATAATATTTTTAGAAATCTGACGGTTCAATCAAGCTGAATTTTTGTCAGCAGTCCTGCCTCGTCGTTCGCTACAACATACTAAAATTTCAAGCGATTCCAATGGTCCGATCATCCGGAATAAAAATTTTAGTGTTTTTATCTAATTAGAACTCTTTTCTTAATCAAACTCTTAATCCTTTACATGACAAAGGGTTTCCATAATATCATTTAAGTCATCACTACATGCAATTTCCTATCTCAAATTGGGTTTTTCTTCCATACAATTCATCCTAATCATTCCTAAACCAATATGAAAGATGCATCAACGAAATAAGCAAGATAAACACTTGCCTGGGATTTTCAGAGGTCTGGTTTGGTGCCGAATTCGGTATGGTTGCGTTCCCCGTCTCGCGATCTACGCGTTGGTGGTGGTGGCGGTGCAAACCGTTGAGTTTTGGGCCTTGAATTTGCCTTGAGAGCTCTCTCCTTCCTCTCTTATGGCCGTCACTTGTGTTTAGAGTTTCTAACCCTAGAAGGTAACCTAGGTATCTGATATAATTCCTCTAATTTTCGTGGGTTTAATAACCCAAAAATGTAAAATGACCAAAATGCCCTCCCGGGTTACTAATTAGGCCTAAAAATGCCCCGAGACCCAAACTAAACTCCCGGGTACACTTTTCTGACTATCTCGACCCTTCCGGACGCGTTGGCGCACTCAAAACGACCATCTGAACAACTTATAAAATATTCACTTTTATTAATTCACATTTAGTCCCGACACGACACAGGCGCGTCCCGACTTAAATTTCTAAAATTGCCATTTTATTCACATGTGACAATATTATAACAATAAATCTCATATATTACTATACTCATCCATTAATATTCAACAGATAACAAATTTCCAATAATTACTAACTCTCGTCAGCCTAGTAAATATTTAAAGCAACATTCCGGATTAAAATTAAATTAATTTATCTCAATTAAATTTAATAAATCCCATAATTTAAAAAGCTATAAAAATACGGGGTCTTACATCAGATTCTTTTATCTCTTCTATTATTTATGTATCTTCATTTTCTTCAGTTTGTTTCAGTTGAGGTTTCGCTGTCCTCCCTTACTTGGTGTGTATTAAAATTTTTGTAGTTTGAGTTGTAAATATTATCAATTTTTATTTTCACTTTTTTGTTTATCTTTTTTATCGTATTTAAAGGGGAACTCCAAATATTTTTCTTTGAAATACTTAAGGGGAAAGACTAATGTTAAAATTTCATTAATTTCATTTTTTATTCATTTAACCATCCATTTGTATTTCAAACACTGAGTTTTATTAAGTTGATTTTTACTCTCATGAATTGTTATTTATTTTCACTTTCACAAATGGTTATTCATTGAGTTCGTATATGTCAATATTCATGAGAATATTTCTACTTGATTTTTTTGTCTATTGTGTTTTGAAATTTGAAGGCCCATTGTTTGACAAATTGTCCAAGTAAGATTTGAATGTAAACACCCCCTCCTCCCCCCCCCCCCCCCCCCCCCCCCTCTTTCTCTTTGCATCATCAACAATGTCATTCGTTAAGTCTCAAAGGTCTAGGGAGATAGGGTAAGATGGACTATCGTGCCAATATCCATCTGATTAACCAAATATCGCTTTGTTATTCGATTTATCAACAAGGATATTGTTGCACAAGTCGTATCTGCTAGCATTGCTGGTGATATGGTTCTTGCAGCTGCGTATGCTCATGAACTACCTCATTATGGTCTTGGAGTGGGCCTTACAAATTATGTTTCATGTATGTGTTATCCTACTCTCATTGGACCAGTTGATCTTTAGTATTGCTACTTGTCCCTAAATTCCAATATTGTGTTGATGCAACATTATTTTACATATTTATTCTATTATTTCTCTCTAAGCTAATCAACCACACATCATTAATCTTCACTTTGGGTCTACACTCTTGGAATTCACAGTATTATTTTGTGAATGTTTACATCGTGTTTTATAGACGGATAAATACTAAACCTCTTTATTATGAAATTAGCTTATTGTACTAGACTTCTCTTGGCTCGCTGAGTTCTGAAAATTCTTGAGATGGACGATGAGGATCAAGGAAATGTTGAGGTAACTACCATAAATTACTTAAAGCGGTATTTAATCTGATATGTTCCATTCCCTCTTTATTCCCAGTAGGAGCATCTCAAGCTTTTTAGTGGAAAGTGACCAAGTCTAGAACATCAATAATCTTTAGGTTCAACAATTTAGCAAGCAATTGATGAGAGAGCATTAACTGTACAAAGTGGTAGATGATGGGCTTTGGTTGTGAGCGTGTTTAGTTATTTTTTTAGGGGAGTGGATTTATTTTTCTGGGTTTGCAACGTGTACGTTGTTTGTGTTTTGTCTTTAAACTTAGCTTTTGTTTGTTGTTTTGTTGGACATGTGGCCTTCTTTGTTCATTCCATTAATATAAAAGAATCTTTGGCTGCCGATTAAAAAATGTACGATCCCATTGAAAGAAATTGGTATTTGTTTTTTTGGGGTTTCAATATGTTGGTTTAATATTTATTCTTTTGGGTTCTCTGCTTTTTGTTTTTTTTTTCACATTTGAATAAGGTATTATCTATACATTCTCTTTGGCATCTCTCTAACTTTTGTATTTCTTTACTCAAATGTTTCTGCAAGTCTTACATCAAGGTCATTGATTTGATAAATTTGTATGCCACCCTTTGATGCAGGTTGATGGTGTGGCTCCAGATAAGCCTCTTGATTTTGCAGTCTTAACTCGGTTAACTAACTTTCCTGCAATGAACAAGCTTAATAAAATGGCTCTTAGAGCTATCGCAGAGAATATGTCTGAAGAAGAAATTGCTAGGTTGAAAGAAATGTTTAAAATGATTGACACATATAACATTGGTCAAATTAATTTTGAAGAACTCAATGTTGGACTCAAAATATTCAGGGCTAATCTAAATGAGTCTGAGATGTATGATCTAATGTGAGTTGTGTATGTTGATAATAGTGTCACCATAGAGTAAGGGGAGTTCATAGCTGTAACATTACATCTGAATAAAATGGATAGGGAAGACAATCTATTTGAGATGTATTCGTATTTTGACCGAGATGGAAGTGGATATATAACACAAGATGAGCTTCAACAAGCCTGTGAGGAATTCGGCATACATGATGATCATCTAGAAGAAATGATCCAAGAACCTGATCATAACACTAACAGGCGCATAGATTATAATGAGTTTGTGGCCATGATGCAAAAAGGTAATGCTGATTTGGGAAAAAACGGTTACCAAATAATTTTGGCTTTGGATTTAGAGAGACAATGTCTGTTTGTTAACACAGTGAAAAAGAACTCTATTTTTCCTTCTCATTTTTTTCTCTCATAATTTTGTAAATGTATACAAGTTTACTTGGTTCAAATATCAAATAAATAGCTCAATGTTTTCAGTTAATCAGGTTTGTGTTTTCATATACTGCAAAACCTCTCTCTCACACGTGCGCACGGGGACACAAAAAACACACGCGCGTCCGCACACCAATACTTACAGACACCACATCAAATATCTTCAGAATATGAGAAGTAACTGCACAAAGTAAAGTATTATCCCATAATTTAAATGGTCCATTTTAGTGTTCAAACTTCCAAAGAGTCAAGTTCTTTTCTCTTCTACATAGATCTGAAATGAACCGAATATATGTTTTGCGCGTTTAGAGATTTTTTTATAAATCTGTTATGTTACCATTCAACTGCTAATTTGATAAAGCTTTAATGCATCAACTGTAACATTTCAGGTGCTGTAACATCTTCACTACGAGAAGAGCTTCCAGGAGTCATAGCTGGACTAGGAAAATTACCAACAACTGGGGAGACATATGAACCAAAACTATATTGGATCCCAAAATGAGTTGGGTTTGTTGCATTTGTTCCCGGATTGTACGACCATTGAAAAGATAATTTAACCCCTCATGTAGCTATAGCTGGTGGTAGATATACATTCTCAATTGAAGGTTGCTGAGGGAACCAATTGTAGCCTAAGAATTGGTGGACATTTTGGGGCAAATAAACTTGGGGGAAATATGGGTTGTATGGAAAGCAGTTATGAGGATAAAGTTGTTGGAAGAAAGCAAATGACTGTGGTGATACAACTATAGTACTCAACATTTTTTAAGGAAAATTTGGGGAAATGAATGACTGTGGGGAAAAAGAATGGTTGATATTTTTTGCAAACTTTGTACATAAACAAGACAAGCAGTTGTTTATGGGGGGTTGTAGTTTTTCGTTGAATTTTTGTAAGTAATTATTAATCCAATTTATTATTTTAATGCGAGTATTTTTTTCTTATCTGTGTGATATGATTTTTAATAGTTTTGTTTTGGGACCATCTATTATTAAATTGATAAATGCATTAATGAGTTTAGAATTCATTTAAAAGTTTAGAGGCTATGGTAATGGATGGCACTTTTATTTTTCTCTCTCAAGTAAAAAAAAAAGTAAAACGGAGGTCACATTTAATACGGTTTTACTGAAAATCATTCAAAATGTATACTATTGGTTGCACTTTTGTCGAGCTTAAATATGTTTTAAAATAAATTAAGATAATTAAATTCATAATAAAATGAAAAAAATAAAATCCTTTGTATTAATGAAGTATTGTCAATAAAATTCAATTTCATCACCCATGTTGTAAGAAATTTAAGTGTCGTACAATTTATTTTATTAAACTAGAAGGAAATGATATGTACTTCAAATATATTTTTCTTAGAAACATATGCACTTTGGGATATACAAACCATTACTCTAACCTTGAATTTTAGTCCCAAAACCTTTTAAGTTGCAACATTTACACTTAGGGTTTAAGTTAGTTAATTTAACAACCATAAGATGTTGAGAATTTTATTTCATTATATTGCATCGATTGCAAGATCTTGGATTTGAAAAAAATGTGATATAAATTTGGGATTCAGTTGTGTGGATCAATCTACTAGAATGGTTAATCTAGTAAGAAGTATGACAATAATGCAAAATGTTGCAATTTATTGGGTGAATGTTTAAGTCTCAAATACATTATATGTTTTCTACTTATAGGGAGTCACTTATATTATGTGAAAATATGTTTAATCTACTATTTTGTTTATATTATGTCCCAGGTGGACTTTTTGTAGTGTCGTTGGATTTATTTTTGGTCCTTAAAACAGGTGAATAATCCTATAAACAAAAGAACTTCTCCCCAAAATTTCTAAAATTGCATAAATTGTTTTATTATAATATTAACTATTTTACAAAACAGTTATGATAATTCATTACTTTGGAAATATTCGTCTTGTTGTCAGCAAAATTGACCACAATTGATACTGTAATACAAAACTTTTATTACTTTACCACAATTGATATTTTGAACAAATGTCGTCGTGACTTCAGGCACGGGCATACCCTAGTATATATATATATATATATATATAATAAGTTAAGTTGGTTTTTGAAAATATACACATTTCTAATTGTCTAGATCGATGCCACCTACTCACATATTTTTACATATTTTAATTGTTTAGATCACTTCACATTCCTTTTTACAAATCTACCCTCACTAATTTGGGTTTCCCCCTTTTTTTTACCCGCAAAGATTACACCTTAATTCAAAAATGAGGGTATTTTTGTAACACTCTATACCTCACACTCTTACACGCATACCCTCAAGCCCCGACCTGGCTCTCACTCTCTCCGCTTCGTCGACCTCATTCTCTCGCTCTCACTCTCTCCGATGCCCTATCCACTCCCTCCGCTGCGTCGCCCTCCGCTGCCCTAGCCACTCCCTCCGCTGCGTCGCCCTCCGCCCTCCGTTGCGAGCCACTCCATCCGCTGCTCTACGCTGCACTCCGCCACCCTTGACGACCATTCAGGTAGTCTCTTTCTCTCTCTCTCTCTCTCTCTCTCTCACACACACACACACACACACGCGCGCGCGCGCGCACACACACATTGCGAAATCAATGTTGTGTGAAATCAATATATGTAGCTTCATTGTTATTTATGTATAACAATGAAGTTTGATTTCGTTATTTATGCTGTGAAATCATTGTTATTTATGCTGTGTGAGGTGTAATACCCCGCATTTTTATCGATATTTATTTATGGGATTAATTAAATTTAATGTGAATTAATTGAGAATTAATCCGGATAAAATACTAACGAGATGTGAGTTGGTATTTGATTATAATGTGTATATATGGAAATATATGAATATTGAATATATTGAATTTGTCGTGAAATTGAAATACGGCAATTTAGAAATTTTGTTAGGACGCGTGTGACAGTCGCGTCAGGAATATAAATATTTTAATTAAAAAGTGGATTTTATTTTTATCAACTGTATGGTCATTTTGAGTGCGCCAACGTGTTTCTAATGGTCGAAATAGTTAGAAAACACTAGTCGGGGGTTTAGTTTGGGTCCCAGGGCATTATTGGGCCATACCGACAACTTAAAAGGGTATTTTGGTAATTTTGAAATTTTAGGATAATTAACCAACGAATTTTGGGAGTTAAATATTAGGATATTTAGTGACCCACTAAGCCATTACCAGCACTTAACCAACTAAAGGGCTACGGGAGTTATAGGAGAGGTTAGGAGAAGTTCCCAAAAGAGAAACACAAACTCCATCTTCAACCTTCAACCTTGGGAGAGAAAGAGAGAGACCAACCTTTATCAATTCAACAGCAAATTCAGAGAATAATCCGAGGCAAGTGGTTTAATTACGTTAATTTCAAGCGAATGTTTCTTCCATGATTAGAAAATTATATAATTGCATTGTATTGGAAGATTTATAAAAACCCATGAGATTGGAGTTATAAATTCAGATTTTGATATAGGTTTGCATGTAGAATTGTTATTGGGTGATTGAACTAAAAGAATTACTACTCTTTATGTTGCAAAAACGGAATTATTTATGGAAATTGAAGAACTTAAATTGCTAGGGTTCATGTTCATAAGGTTTGGGAAAAATTGGGGAGTTATGATAATTAGATGATGTTTAGGAAGATTTGGCCCTATATAAATGTTAAGTTATGGCATACGAATGTTTAGTGTGGATTAGAAACCTTAAAATACTGTTGGGACGATTTTTATATGGGATTAGAGGTGAAGAAAATAGAGAAAAATGAGATAGGAAAATTCTGGGCTCGAAACTGGCATCTCGTTAGAAGACCTGCCAAGGTCGTTCGAACGAGCTCGTTCGAACGAGCTTCTAACGAGGTGACAGTTTGCCTTCTAACAAGTTGGATGTTCGTTCGATGCCTTTCGTTCGAACGAGATCTCGTTAGATGCCCCTTTCGTTCGAACAAACTCTCGTTCGAACGACCTCGTTCGAACGAGACTTCTAACGAGTTGACAGATTGGCCTTTTTGGCCTGATTTGATTTCTAGTGTCCCGTAACCTTGTTTAATTGTAGAGATGACATTCCCTTGATGACTAATTGAGATAGTTGGGATATTTGGGATATATTGAGGAGTAAAACCTAGAAGTGTGAGTGGAACCAAATAATATTTGTGGATTAGGACGCGGGTGACTAATCACGTTGTGAGAATAATTGATGAATTAAATACATACGAACCGAACATTTGAAAGGGTAAAACTGTAAGTTGGTATGAGAATGAGAAGTATACCACTAATAAATTATGATAATTACTAAGATGTGTGCATGCTTAGTATATGTATATGATTTTATGTGCATGACATACCTACCATACTTGCTATCACGGGAGGTTTACGTTCGTTGAGGGCCATCTAATCTTTGTGTGCCCGAATTTAGATTGGTACCTCGAGGACATAGTTCAAGAGAATGACTTATTTGTGAGTTAATGAGTCAGCTGACTATGGAGCGTAGGTATGTACGTGACCATGGATATGTTGAATTATGTTCGCCTCCATTTTTGTGTGTGGTGCTTATTCTAACAATTCTTGAGAGATTCGGAATTTGTAATCCTTATGTACGTGATGTATCGGGATGGATAGCAGAGTATGTGTGCACCGCAGCTTAGCCTGGGGGTGCTTGTATTGTATACTTATGATGTGAATAATATACGGTTAAATGAAAAGGAATTGTTATGTTTAATTGCGAGTATAATTGTAGTATCGTCTTGATAAAGATAAAAAGGGATAACCTACTGTGAAATGTTTTGCTAATAATTGATAATCCGAGTTTAAGTAAGGCTACCTAATTAAGTGATGACGTTGGGAATTTATATTATGGATCGAGTAGAAAGGTTAGAACTTAAGTCGGTTTAGTTAGATATGGATATCACGTGTATGGGTACGGTACGTTAGGAGTGCACAGTTAGTCGAGAGGTGAGTATTTCATGTGAGAGCACGTCCTAACATGTATTTTGCATTCATTGTTTTAATGTTATTAAAGCACTTGATGTTTTTAAAATACTCTCCACTTTCGGGCTCTGACCCATTTGCTTTCAAATCTACTTTTTGTAAAAACCTTTTTAGGTGCCCAGCTACAAGGACACCATGCATAGGAATTCTATTCAGGTGACGAGCTGTAGCTATTGTGGAAGTTACAGGGCCTTGATATTAGACGCCTCATTTTCTAGTCTTGACTCCATATTCAGTTTCATCATTTGTAGGTCATGTCGCCCATTTCTATTAGAGACTTTTTATATTTCAGTTATTGAGACTTTGGTTTGTAATTAATTCAGGATGCAAAATTGTTTTATTTATTTCCATATTGGGATTATGGTGAGGAGTATTTCCTCTAGACTCATTATTACTTGTTGATTTCACTATTGGGACTTTATTGTGTATGGTTATCTTATTCCTTTATTCTTCACTTACTTCATGTTAATCAGATTTAATTTAAAATTTGACAACTTACTTTTTTAAATACTAGGTGGTTAGTAATCATTAAAATGTTTTCGACAGTGATGCTATTAACTGAACCAACTTGGCATTTTGTATTAATTTAATAAAGGAGTAGCTACCCGGTATTTAATTAGTCGGGGTATCACAGGTGGTATCAGAGCATCAGGTTCTAGTGTCCTTTAGGATCTGTACGGCTTGTTATGTTTCCGCTGAGCTTTCTTTGATGTAGAGCCCTATATTTTAGGACAGTTGTATTCCTTTATGTATGCTTCGTTCTTCAGCTATTTTAAGTTTATAACTGCGAACTTATAGACTTTACTCTCATTTCAGATGCCTCCACGTCGTGCGCAGCGAGTTCCTAAGGATGCACAGCCGGAGCCCCAGCCAGCTCCAGTACAGGGCACCATGAATGCCGTTGAGGTTGCAGCCATTGTAGCCCAAACGGTAAATGCCGCTCTCGCCGTTGTATAGCAGGCACCACCCCAGGCGCCAGTAGCCGCGCCAATTCAGGCACATGCATTCCCGTCTGCTTGGGAACGTGTACGTGATGCTTTTCAGAAAGCGCACCCGCCGGAGTTCGCAGGTAGCTTCGATGTTGTGGTATCTAGTCAGTGGAGGAAGGATATTCAGAGGCACTTGAGGATGTATGAGTGCACCGATGTTCAGAGGCAGATACTAGCTACTTTCAAGCTAGTGAGATCTGCATTGCAGTGGTGGGAGTCTATTACCACCATGGAGGAGAGAGATACTCTCACGATACAGGAGTTTTGGGTGCGGTTCGACCGCAAGTATTTTCCGTCAGCTGTTCACACGAAAATGAGGAGGAAGTTAATGAATCTCAGGCAGGAGGGAAGGACTGTGGCCGACTATGAGGCCGAATTCACTAATTTACTGAACATTTTTCCGGATGAAATACCGACAGAGGAGAAGAAGATTCAGAAGTTCACCGATACATTTGACATGGAGGATCCGTCAGCATTTGTTAGGGAACCTTTCGTTGGCCACTTATTCTGACGTGGTTAACGCTGCACTGTTACACTGCCAGGATCACCGCTTTCACATGTCTGAGAGCAAGAGATCAGGGCAGGACTGGGGGAAATGGTTCCAGTGGGGCACAATCCACTTAGGGGCAGAGGCAGGGTGACCAGGGTTCCCAGCAGGGGGATCATAAGAGGTTCAGATCGGGGAATTTCAGGCACGGACAAGGAGGTTTTAGGCAGGGCCATCAGGGTCCGAACATCCATCAGGGCCAGCAGGGGCAGAATGGTCAACAGCAGTTTCAGCAGGGCCAACAGGGCCAGGGGAGGAATGGTAATGGCCACCAAGGTCGAGGGCAGCAGGGACAGCGAGGGGGAAACTTCCCGGGGAAGTGTTACGTTTGTGGAAAGACTGTCCATAAATGCCAGGATTGTCCTGATAGGGGCAGGGCCCCGCAGCAGCAGCAGCAGCAGGGTGCCCGACAGGAGCCGCAGAGGCCTATGTTTCCCGCCGCCCTCCCAGTACCACAGATGGAAGCATTACCGCCCATTCCAGCAGCCCCAGTTCAGTAGGGACAACTTCAGTATGGGAGAGTGTATCAACTCCAGCAGGTCGCAGCCCCACAGGATCCACCAGCCATTGAGGGTATGTTCTCTATTCAGGGGACTCTGGGGCGTATTTTATTTGACACGGGGGCCACACATTATTTCATTGCCATGAGATTTGCACGCACTATTGGGTTATTAGACACCGCAGAGAGCACCGCTACTTGTGTAGATTCACCGTTGAGTAGGGGTTCCGTAATTTCCCTTATTTGTAGAGGTGTGGGTATAGAGATCGGGAGGTTTACTTTACCCGCTGATATGTTAGTATTAGAGATGACCGAGTATGATGCCATTATTGGTATGGATTGGCTAGTTGCGTACCGATCCATGATTGACTATTTTAGTAGGAGTATTATCTTTGCCATTCCCGGGCAGGAGATGTTTTTAGTGGCGATGCCTCGCCCTGAGGGAGGATCGTCCACTCATTTGTACTACATAGACGAGGAGACCTCTAAAGAAGTGGTGATACCACTTGATTCTATTCCGGTTGTTCGACAATTTGCCGATGTATTTCAGGATAAACCTGGATTACCTTCGAGTAGAGAGATAGATTTCGTGATCGATTTGACGCCGGGCACTCGGCCTATTGCCCGCGCACCTTACCGTATGGCTCCAGCTGAGATGAGAGAGTTACGGGATCAGATTGAGCAGTTGTTGGGTCAGGGGTTTATACGGAGGAGTACTTCATCGTGGGCTGCCCATGTGTCATTCGTAAAGAAGAAGGATGGATCGTTGAGGTTGTGTGTAGATTACCGGTAGTTGAATAAGGTCACGATATGGAATAAGTATCCGTTGCCCCGAATCGATGACTTATTCGACCAGCTGAGAGGAGCTTCTTTCTTCTCAAAGATTGATTTGCGATCAGGATACCATCAGTTGCGTATCAGGGAAGAGGACGTCTCGAAGACTGCTTTCTTAACGAGATATGGTTCCTACGAGTTTCGGGTTATGCCTTTTGGCCTGACCAACGCTCCAGCCATGTTTATGGATTTGATGAATAGGGTGTTCAGAGAGTTCCTAGATCATTTCGTCATTGTCTTCATTGATGATATTCTGGTTTACTCCCAGACAGAGGAGGAGCACGCCGAGCATTTGAGGCAGGTTTTGCAGACGCTACGTCGGAACGAGCTGTATGCAAAGTATGAGAAGTGAGGGTTTTGGCTGAAGGAGGTTCAGTTTTTGGGACATATTATTTCCGACCGGGGGATATATGTTGATCCGGAAAAGGTATCCGCGGTGAGGGAGTGGGGACAGCCCACGACACTAATTGAGATCCGTAGTTTCTTGGGCCTAGCAGGATACTACATGAGGTTTATTCGGGGTTTCTCCAAGATAGCGGGTCCTTTGACACATCTGACTCGTAAAGGTGTGCCGTTCATTTGGAATGATGCCTGTCAGTTGGCATTTGATGAGTTGAAGGACAAGTTGACCTCAGCACCTGTGTTAGCATTACCGAGACCGGGAGTTGAGTATCTAATTTACACCGATGCGTCCTTATAAGGACTTGGAGGTGTATTATAGCAGGAGAGTCAGGCCATAGCTTATGCTTCCCGTAAGCTTAAGCCTCACGAGAAGAATTGCCCCACTCATGATTTGGAGTTAGCGGCAGTTGTATTTGCCCTTCGGATTTGGAGACATTACCTTTTGGGGGAGAAGTTTCGATTGTTCACAGACCATAAGTCCCTACAGTACCTATTCACTCAGAAGGAGTTGAATATGCGGCAACAGAGGTGGCTTGAATTTATGAAGGACTATCAGTTTGATATCCAATATCACCCGGGGAAGGCTAACGTGGTAGCAGACGCGTTGAGCCGTAGGCCAGTAGATGAGGTGGCAGGGGTGTGGAAGGCTAAGTGGAAGGAGTTGGGACACCAGGATGTAGTGGCCCGATCATTCATGTCGGTGATGACTATTACACCGCAGATTGTCACGAGAGTGGTAAAGGCACAAGCAGATGACTCGTTCTGTCTAGAGCGGATAGTTTGATTATTAGCAGAGGGAGCCGAGTCCTATACCGTTAGTTCAGGCGGGGGATTACGCTTCAATAGGAGACTGGTAGTTCCGAAAGGGGAGGAGTTGCGACACGAAGTGATGGCAGAGTCGCACGGCTCACAGTTCGCGGTACATCCCGGTGGGGACAAAATGTACCAAGACATGAGACGTCAGTATTGGTGGAGCGGGATGAAGAGAGATATCGCCGTGTTTGTTTCTAAATGCACCACCTGTTAGCTGGTAAAAGTGGATCATCAGAGACCGGCAGGACTTCTACAGCCATTAGAGGTCCCGATGTGGATGTGGGAGAGCATATCCATGGACTTTATCACGGGGTTGCCTACGTCACAGAGGGGTCACGACTCCATTTGGGTAATTGTGGACAGGTTGACCAAAGTCGCTCATTTTCTACCCGTAAGGATAGACTACACTACGGGGCAGTATGCCCAGCTTTTTATTGCAGAAATAGTGAGACTTCACGGTGTGCCCCTAAATATCGTGTCTGACAGAGACAAGATATTCGTTTCACGGTTTTGGGAAAGTTTTCAGGAGGCCATGGGCACGGAATTGCGATTGAGTACGGCGTATCACCCGCAGACCGATGGGCAAATCGAGCATACAAACCAGATGTTGGAAGACATGTTGCGTATGTGCATCATTGATTTTGGGGGTGGATGGGAGCAGTATCTTCCACTGGTGGAGTTTGCTTACAACAACTCCTACCAGTTCACCATTGGCATGGCTCCATTTGAGGCGTTGTACGGTAGACCTTGTCGTTCCCCAGCATGTTGGTTGGAGGTGGGGGATAACAAACTACTTGGGCCAAAAGTGATTCAGGATACTTCGGCGAGGATAGAATTGATACGGAGTCGCATTCGGGTAGCTCAAGATCGGCAGAAGAGCTATGCTGATGCGAAGAGGTTCTTCAGGGAGTTCCAAGTGGGGGACCAGGTTTTACTCAGAGTATCTCCTATGAAGGGGATTATGCGATTTGGGAAGATGGGGAAGTTGGCACCGAGATACGTGGGACCATTTCCTATCATCGAGCGGATTGGGTCTGTTGCGTATAGACTTGGGTTACCGGAGCATTTACACAGGATTCATGATGTGTTTCATATTTCCTCGCTAAGGAAATATCTTAGAGATGATTTGGCTCATTCTCACATTACTTTGGAGGACATCGATCTCCAACCCGATAGCTCCTACGAGGAGGGGCCGATTGCTATTTTGGACCGAAGTGAGTGGAAACTGCGGTCAAAGATAGTTCCGTTAGTGCGTGTTCAGTGGCGACATCATAATGTCGAGGAGTCCACATGGGAGCACGAGGATAAGATGCGCGAACGTTATCCAGAGTTATTTTTACCAGGTACTTTTTAGTTCCGAATTTGGGGACGAAATTCTGTTATTAGGGGGGAAGTATGTAATACCCCGCATTTTTCTCGATATTTATTAATGGGATTAATTAAATTAAATGTGAATTAATTGAGAATTAATACGGATAAAATACTAACGAGATGTGAGTTGGTATTTGATTATAATGTGTATATATGGCAATATATGAATATTGAATATATTGAATTTGTCGTGAAATTGAAATACGGCAATTTGGAAATTTTGTTAGGACACGTGTGACAGTCGCGTCAGGAATATAAATATTTTAATTAAAAAGTGGATTTTATTTTTATCAACCGTATGGTCATTTTGAGTGTGCCAACGTGTTCGGAAGGGTCGAAATAGTCTGAAAACACTAGCCGGGGGTTTAGTTTGGGTCCCGGGGCATTATTGGGCCATACCGACAACTTAAAAGGGTATTTTGGTAATTTTGAAATTTTAGGATAATTAACCAACGAATTTTGGGAGTTAAATATTAGGATATTTAGTGACCCACTAAGCCATTACCAGCACTTGACCAACTAAAGGTCTACGGGAGTTATAGGAGAGGTTAGGAGAAGTTCCCAAAAGAGAAACACAAACTCCATCTTCAACCTTCAACCTTGGGAGAGAAAGAGAGAGACCAACCTTCATCAATTCAACAACAAATTCAGAGAATAATCCAAGGCAAGTGGTTTAATTACGTTAATTTCAAGCGAATGTTTCTTCCATGATTAGAAAATTATATAATTGCATTGTATTGTATTGGAAGATTTATAAAAACCCATGAGATTGGAGTTATAAATTCACATTTTGATATAGGTTTGCATGTAGAATTGTTATTGGGTGATTGAACTAAAAGAATTACTAATCTTTATGTTGCAAAAACGGAATTATTTATGGAAATTGAAGACTTTAAATTGCTAGGGTTCATGTTCATAAGGTTTGGGAAAAATTGGGGAGTTATGATAATTAGATGATGTTTAGGAAGATTTGACCCTATATAAATGTTAAGTTATGGCATACGAATGTTTAGTGTGGATTAGAAACCTTAAAATACTGTTGGGACAATTTTTATATGGGATTAGAGGTGAAGAAAATAGAGAAAAACGAGATAGGGAAATTCTGGGCTCGAAACTAGCATCTCGTTAGAAGACCTGCCCAGGTCCTTCGAACGAGCTTCTAACGAGGTGACAGTTTGCCTTCTAACGAGTTGGATGTTCGTTTGATGCCTTTCGTTCGAATGAGATCTCGTTAGATGCCCCTTTCATTCGAACAAACTCTCGTTCGAACGATCTCGTTCGAACGATCTCGTTCGAACGATCTCGTTCGAACGAGACTTCTAACGAGTTGACAGATTGGCCTTTTTGGCCTGATTTGATTTCTAGTGTCCTGTAACCTTGTTTAATTGTAGAGATGACATTCCCTTGATGACTAATTGAGATAGTTGGGATATTTGGGATATATTGAGGAGTAAAACCTAGAAGTGTGAGTGGAACCAAATAATATTTGTGGATTAGGACGCGGGTGACTAATCACGTTGTGAGAATAATTGATGAATTAAATACATACGAACCGAACATTTGAAAGGGTAAAACTATAAGTTGGTATGAGAATGAGAAGTATACCACTAATAAATTATGATAATTACTAAGATGTGTGCATGCTTAGTATATGTATATGATTTTATGTGTATGACATACCTACCATACTTCCTATCACGGGAGGTTTACGTTCTCTGAGGGCCATCTAATCTTTGTGTGCCCGGATTTAGATTGGTACCTCGAGGACATAGTTCAAGAGAATGACTTATTTGTGAGTTAATGAGTCAGCTGACTATGGAGCGTAGGTATGTACGTGACCATGGATATGTTGAATTATGTTCGCCTCCATTTTTGTGTGTGATTCTTATTCTAACAATTCCTGAGAGATTCGGAATTTATAATCCTTATGTACGTGATGTACCGGGATGGATAGCAGAGTATGTGTGCACTGCAGCTTAGCCTGGGGGTGCTTGTATTGTATACTTATGATGTGAATAATATACAGTTAAATGAAAAGGAATTTTTATGTTTAATTGCGAGTATAATTGTAGTATCGTCTTGATAAAGATAAAAAGGGATAACCTGCTGTGAAATGTTTTGCTAATAATTGAGAATCCGAGTTTAAGTAAGGCTACCTATTTAAGTGATGACGTTGGGAATTTATATTATGGATCGAGTAGAAAGGTTAGAACTTAAGTCGGTTTAGTTAGATATGGATATCACGTGTATGGGTACGGTACGTTAGGAGTGCACAGTTAGTCGAGAGGTGAGTATTTCATGTGAGAGCACGTCCTAACATGTATTTTGCATTCATTGTTTTAATGTTATTAAAGCACTTGCTGTTTTTAAAATACTCTCCACTTTCGGGCTCTGACTCGTTTGCTTTCAAATCTACTTTTTATAAAAACCTTTTTAGGTGCCCAGCCACAAGGACACCATGCATAGGAAGTCTATTCAGGTGACGAGCTGTAGCTGTTGTGGAAGTTACAGGGCCTTGATATTAGACGCCTCATTTTCTAGTCTTGACTCCATATTCAGTTTCATCATTTGTAGGTCATGTCGCCCATTTCTATTAGAGACTTTTTATATTTCAGTTATTCAGACTTTGGTTTGTAATTAATTCAGGATTCAGACTTGTTTTATTTATTTCCATATTGGGATTGTTGTGAGGAGTATTTCCTCTAGACTCATTATTACTTGTTGATTTCACTATTGGGACTTTATTGTGTATGGTTATGTTATTCTTTTATTCTTCACTTACTTCATGTTAATCAGATTTAATTTAAAATTTGATAACTTACTTTTTTAAATACTAGGTGGTTAGTAATCATTAAAATGTTTTCGACAGTGATGCTATTAACTGAACCAACTTGGCATTTTGTATTAATTTAATAAAGGAGTAGCTACCCGGTATTTAATTAGTCGGGGTGTCACATGAGGTTTGATTTCGTTATTTATGTGAAATCATTGTTATTTATACTGTGTGAGGTTTGATTTCGTTATTAACTTCAATGTTGCTGTGTGAAATCAATTTATGTGTGACACCCCGCCTAATTAAACATCTGGTGATGAGGCCTTTATTAAATTAAAACATGTTTCTCAAATGGTTCATTATTAGCATCACTGTCAAAAACTTTTTAATTACTAATCACCTAAATGAAAGTTAGACCGGAGCAAAATTTTATCTTTCTTAAAATAGATAAATCAACCATGCAGAAAATAATAAGACAATCACTGTTGATACCAAATTTAATATGCTGACTTGGACCAATCATATGAAGACACGTGGCTATCTACGTGGCAACAACAAGCACTTCCGAGGTGATCACACGCTCCGAGGAACCATGTTACTCCGAGGTGATCACACGCTCCAAGGAACCATGTTACTCCGAGGAACTCATACGCTCCGAGGAACAGACCTCTCCGAGGAACTCTTGAATACCAAGAAACTCAGGCGGTCCGAGCTGCATCTCGAACAAATCATTAATAGATGGATAACCAACAGTTCAACTGATTCATTAAATGCTTATCATTCAAACGCACACGCAAAGAGGGCATTAAATGTATTACCCTTTCATATGTATATCATTTAATGTATTACCCTTTCACATGACAGCCTCAGGGCTATAAATACATTGTACAATCCTCATTGTAAAGAGACCCAGGATCGAATCCAGAACGGAATTTCTTATAATCGAGAATTCCCAAACACTCAGCAATAAAACAACAGTGAATGTAGGCCATTCTTATAAGGATGAACCACTTTAAAATCTTTTGTCTCATTTATTTATCTGTGATTGAATTATTAGAGTGATCTAATTTTTTACATCAACAGATTGGCGCCGTCTGTGGGAAACGACTGGTAATATCGTTTTCTCATCAAATACAATCCATTACCAATGGCTGATATTCCTGAATCCAGCAATCAAAACGCTGGAACCCCTCTAAATCCATCTGCTCCACCAATTATTCCAGATCTGACTGGAATAATGGCAAATCTGGCTCAGGGCCAGACCGTCATGCAAGAAACGATGCGACAACTCATCCAAACCCTCCATGGCGGTGCATCAGCCCATTCCGGACCACGCAGCATTCAAAGAAATACCCGTGCGCCTTCTTCGCGTACTAGGTGTACTAATTCATATCGCAATGAGGAATCTGAAGATTTTTCTTATCAACCTGGACGAACTTCATCAATGCGAGCCACATATACTGAACAACGTGTCACCCTCTCCCCAGAAAGGGCCAGCGCATTGGAAAGATTAAGTAGGGCCTCTCCTTTCGATCGATTAGGCCCTAGGAGGAACAAAAGTCCTCTTAATGCAGCGTCGAGGAGTTTTCGACGACCATCAGATTTAAGGGAAGGATTTGCCCAGTCGCGACCAGCTGCTCGTCAAGATGGATCTTATGACCAACCAGTTGCTCGTCGAGATAAATCCCGGGAAGCCACTTCAACGCGATCAGTTGCTCGAACTAATAGGCCCGAGGAAGGAAATGATGCATGGAAAGGATCTATTCAGAGGCTGGAGGATAGATTAGGGGAAATGGCTAGGGCCAAGAACCCTCTACAACGAACCTTTGTTCGATGAACACCTTTTGTCTAGGATATTGTTGATTTTACAACACCATCAAAGTTCAAAGCACTTGTTGTAACTCCCAAGTATGATGGGAAGACTGACCCTGTCCTTCATATAGAATAATATCAAGCTGCTGCCGACATCTATGCTGTCCCAGACGAAATGAGATGCAGGGCATTCTCGGAAACTCTTACCGGATCTGCTCAGATATGGTATAATAATCTTCCTCGGGGTAAGATTTCAACTTTTCTTCAACTGGCCGAGCTATTCATTGGGAATTTCTGCTTTGGCGCAAAGCCAGTTAAGCGAGTAGCACATTTGTTAAGTGTTAGACAAAAAGTTGGTGAGAGTATCAGAGATTATATAACTCGTTTTAATAACGAAAAGCTCGAAGTCATTGATTATGAGGAGAAGACAATAATTACCGCTTTGATGAGTGGACTGCTGCCAAACAAGCTGTACTACACTTTGGCCAAAGATCCACCTCGAACCATGTTGGACCTGATGGGAAAAGAGTCTAAGATTATGAATGCCGAGGAGGCTATGTCTGCAAAGAAGAATATGGACTCCAAAGAAACCAAGGTGGAAGGTGATAAAGCTAAGAAGAAAGAACATAAGAATAATGGTGATGACAAACAATCCAAAAATAGGTCGTCATGGGAGGTCTTGAGGAAATTTGATAATTACACACCTTTGAAGGCAAATATCAACCACGTCCTGGAAGAAATTAAGAATAGCGAGGAGTTAAACTGGCCAAAGAAAATGAAGGCAGACCCTGACACGAGGAATAGGGAAAAGTATTGCGAGTTCCACAAGGATCATGGCCATATGACTAAAAATTGTATAGCTCTTCAGAATGAGATTGAAACACTTATCCGATAAGGAAAGCTAGCAAAGTATGTTGATCGGGGAGGCGAAAGAAGAAACAACGACCGAACTAGAGAGAGGTCTAGATCTCCTTGTCGAGCAGAGGAGAACAAGAAGAGAAACCACGAAGTTGATCCAGAGGATGACCCCGATCTTCCCAAGAAACCAAGGCAGCCAGAATGAGAGGTATTTTCAATACGCTTTGGGTCATTTGATTGTAATGTTATTACAGGAGGAGATGCAGGAGGAGGAGACCTTACTGCAGAATAAAAAGCTTACCTCGGTGAAGCTCAAGCTTGCTCGTACATTCAGCGAATAAATTTAGTTGAGGAAGATCGCCCGAGAAAGGTGAACAAGGAGAAATTGGTCATCGGTTTTTCGAAAAATGACCTTGCAGGTGTTTTATATCCTCACGATGATCCACTGGTGATCAAGATGAGAATGAAGGAGGTAATGATTTCAAGAGTGTTGGTCGACAATGGTAGCTCGGCAGACATTATGTTCTACTGGAGCCTTACCACAGACCCCTCATCGGTTTTGCTGGTGAGAAAGTATTTCCACTTGGGACGATCAAGTTGGATATATTCATTAGTACGTGGCCTGCTTGTCGGACAGAAAGAATACGATTCTTCGTGATGGATAAGAATGTCTAATCATCGTACAATATCATAATGGGAAGAGTAGGATTGAAGAAGTTTGAAGTTGTACCATCTACAGTGCATCAGTGCCTAAAATTTCCAACAAACTTTAGGGTAGGAGTTATGAAAGGTGATCAGAGAGTAGCTCGGGAATGCTATTATTCATCCCCCGAGCAAGAAAAACTGGAAGAATCAAAGAAAAAGACTACTACCTATCAAGTGGATGAAGGTGCAGAAATCGAAACACTGGATCCTCGAGATGAGTCACAACTCGTGAAGGGTTAAGTGGTGGAAGCTACTGAAAACATCATTCTGGACGACGAGCACCCTGAGCTAACTACTCAAATAGGTTCATCGTTGGAAGCCTCATTAAAACAAGAATTGATAACTTTCCCTAGAAGCAGAAGACAAAATTTTGTGTGGAGTCATGAAGATATGCCTGGGATAGACCCAAACTTCTTATGTCACGAGCTCAATGTGAATAAGGAGATCAAGCCTGTGAAGAAGAAAAGAAGAGTATTCAGTCCCGAGAAGAATCAAGCTATACAGGAGGAAGTCGAGAAGCTCCAGAAAGCTTGTTTCATTGAAGATGTTAAATATCCAGATTGGTTAGCTAATGTGGTGATGGTAAAGAAGAAGAACAACAAGTGGAGGATGTGTGTAGACTTCACCGACCTCAACAAAGCATGCCCAAAGGATCACTTTCCATTGCCCCGAATTGATCAACTTGTGGATGCTACCTCGGGACACGAGTTGCTGAGTTTCATGGATGCTTATTCCGGTTACAATCAGATCAAAATAAAACCTGAAGACAGGGAGAGTACTTCTTTCATTACCCCTAGGGGAACTTATTGTTATAATGTTATGACTTTTGGTTTGAAAAATGCAGGTGTTACATATCAGAGGCTGATGAACAAGGTCTTTGCTGAACAAATCAGTGACAATATGGAAGTCTATGTTGACGACAGGCTGACAAAAAGCAAGAAAGCTGTCGATCATCTAGTTGACTTAAGTCAAACTTTTGATCAACTAGATAAATATCAAATGAAGCTGAACCCGACGAAGTGCATATTTGGAGTACGAGAAGGCATGTTCCTCGGGTACATTGTCAATCAAAGAGGCATTGAAGATAATCCTGAAAAGATCAAAGCTCTATTAGGGCTGCGATCTCCAACAACGAAGAAGGAAGTACAGAGTCTCATAGGACGAGTAGCGGCACTCAACAGAATTGTGTCGCGAGCAACTGACAGATGTCTCCCATTCTTCAAGACACTCAAAAATACTTTTGAGTGGAATGATGAATGTGAGAAGGCTTTTCAAGACTTGAAGAAATACTTGGGAGCACCTCCACTGTTGTCCAGGCCGGTGATGAGAGAAAAATTGTATTTGTACCTTGTAGTGTCCGAGAATGTAGTTAGCTCGGCATTGATCAGAGTGGAGAATGGAGTGCAAAAACCAATTTACTACACAAGTAAGGCCTTCCGAGGAGCAGAGATCAGATATCCAAGGCTGGAGAAATTGGCACTGGCGCTGATTGAGGCGAGTAGGAGAATGAGGCCACACTTCCAGGCTCATACTATAGTAGTATATACCGATGTGCCATTGAGACAAGCCCTTCATAAGCCAGAAAAATCAGGGAGATTGATGTACTGGGCAATAGAGCTCGGTGAATATAATATAATTTACGAACCCAGATCATCACTAAAAGGGCGGGCTGTAGCAGATTTCATAGCGAAGTTCACCTATCCTGATACCCCCGAGGAGCAAAAGTTGCTCGCTGATCAACCTGTGGATGTTACAGGATCGACAAACACTAGCTCAGACCAACTCCGGTTGGTAAAAGGGCAAGTGGATGTTACAAAATCATTAAATTCGAGCTCAGACCAACTCCGGTTGGTAAAAGGGCAAGTAAAGATGATCGACGAGCAGCGAGAAAAATCCAGGGAGGATGAAAAGAAGCAACAAATATTTCATCGAGGAACTCTGACTGATTCGAAATTTGAAGAGGAGTACCTATATGGAGGCTATATGTAGATGGCTCATCTTGCACTGCAGGATGTGGCGTGGGGATAATTTTGAGTACTCCGGACGAGGTCGACATGGAATACGCCTTGCGTTTCCAATTCAAAGCTTCCAACAATGAGGCTGAATATGAGGCCATGATTGCAGGGCTTAATCTGGCAAAAATTATGGAGGCGCAGCAGGTTGTGATCTTCAGTGACTCTCAATTGATTGTAAACCAAATGATGGGAGTATATGCAGTTAGAGGAGAATTAATGATCAGATATCATGCAAAGGCAAAGGAGATGCTGTCAGAATTTGTCGCTATTCAACTGGTCAGAATACCAAGAATGGAGAATGCGAGAGCAGACGCCCTAGCTCGACTAGCATCAGCTACTCGCACAGAGCTACGACGAACAATCCCAATTGAAGTGTTAGCTGGTCGAAGTATAGATGAAGATCTGATGATGAACTATATCACCCTTGATTTAGGACCATCTTAGATGGATCCCATCAGGGCATATATCGAGGAAGGAGAATTGCCAATTGACAAGCTCGCAGCCAAGAAATTGAAGTTTAAAGCTACTCGGTATGTATTAACTAATGGTGTTTTATATAGACGAGGAATTATGGTAGGTTTGCAGAGATGTGTACATCCCACCGAGGTGAAAGATTTGATTGAAGAGATCCATGAAGGGTCTTGTGGAGCACATGTAGCAGCTCGGACCGCCGATATAGGTTGATGACGCAGGGATACTACTGGCCAACGATGAGGGAAGATTGTATAGCCTATGCCAAGAAGTGTGACAAGTGTCAGCGTTTCTCCTCCATCTGAAGAACTCCACAAGCATTGTTGACACCCATAACTTCCCCTTGGCCATTTGCCATGTGGGGGATAGATTTGGTTGGACCACCGCCAACGACCTGAGGAAGGTTCAAGTACCTCGTCGTCGCAGTGGATTATTTTACTAAGTGGGTAGAAGCTGAGCCACTCATTGATATGACGTACGAGAAGGTGTACCAATTTGTTTGGTAGAACATCATTTGCCGATATGGTCTCCCTCATGCCTTCATCACAGACCATGGAACACAATTTGATAACGAGGAGTTTTCCACCTATTGTCATCAGTCAAATATTTTGAAGGTCCACTCAGCACCAGGCCATCCTCAAAGCAATGGACAAACTGAAGTGACAAACAGAATGCTGCTGAACGGTTTGAAGAAAAGATTGGATGATGCGAAAGCAAACTGGATCAACGAGTTACAATCTGTACTCTGGGCTTACCGAACTACTCCCCGAGTAGCAACTGGAGAATCACCATACATGCTGGCATTTGGAAGTGAAGCTGTCATACCTGCCGAGTTGGGTCTCCCAACACACAGGGTGCTAAATTTCAATTCCCCTGTCAGCGATTTAATGAGAAGGCTGGATTTAAACATGCTTGAGGAAGTTAGAGAAGAAGCAGCCATTAGAAATGCTGCTTACCAGCAGCGAACAATTTTGTTTTACAACAAGAGGGTGAAGAAGTGCGACCTGAAAGAAGGTGACTATGTGCTGAAGAAAGTAATTTAAAAGCATAACAAACTGGAGGCAAACTGGCATGGACCATACCGAGTTACAGAAGTTGTTCGACCAGGAACTTATCGAATAGCAACTTTAGAAGGCGAGGAGTTTAAAAATGCCTGGAATGCAGAGCACCTGCGCAAGTATTATCAGTGATGTATATGTAACACAATTCCATCAGTATGAATAAAATGAAAATATTCTACAAGTCTCTCTGTTTATTGAATTTTTTTTGGGGGAATACTAGTGCTACGCACTACTCGGCAAAGCTCGGCAGACTACTCAACGAAATATTCCAAACTGTACCAAGTATGGTTGGTTGGGGATAAAAACCCACTAACTGTAGTTGGTCGACGAGGAGAAATATTCCTAAAAATGACAACCTGTTTGGCTAGGAAACGAAATATTCCAAACTGTACCAAGTATGGTTGGTCGGGGATAAAAACCCACTAACTGTAGTTGGTCGACGAGGAGAAATATTCCTAAAAATGCCAACCTGTTTGGCTAGGAAACGAAATATTCCAAACTGTACCAAGTATGGTTGGTCGGGGATAAAAACCCACTAACTGTAGTTGGTCGACGAGGAGAAATATTTATAAAAATGCCAACCTGTTTGGCTAGGAAACGAAATATTCCAAACTGTACCAAGTATGGTTGGTCGGGGATAAAAACCCACTAACTGTAGTTGGTCGACGAGGAGAAATATTTATAAAAATGCCAACCTGTTTGGCTAGGAAACGAAATATTCCAAACTGTACCAAGTATGGTTGGTCGGGGATAAAAACCCACTAACTGTAGTTGGTCGACGAGGAGAAATATTCCTAAAAATGCCAACCTGTTTGGCTAGGAAATGAAATATTCCAAACTGTACCAAGTATGGTTGGTTGGGGATAAAAACCCACTAACTGTAGTTGGTCGACGAGGAGAAATATTTATAAAAATGCCAACCTGTTTGGCTAGGAAATGAAATATTCCAAACTGTACCAAGTATGGTTGGTCGGGGATAAAAACCCACTAACTGTAGTTGGTCGACGAGGAGAAATATTTATAAAAATGCCAACCTGTTTGGCTAGTCAACGAAATATTCCAAACTGTGCCAAGTATGGTTGGTCGGGGATAAAAACCCACTAACTGTAGTTGGTCGACGAGGAGAAATATTCCTAAAAATGCCAACCTGTTTGTCTAGGAAACGAAATATTCCAAACTGTACCAAGTATGGTTGGTCGGGATAAAAACCCACTAACTGTAGTTGGTCGACGAGGAGAATTTATCGACCTTGGTTGGTTGGACACATTTTATGAAAAGACAAAAATTTACCAAGTATGATTAGTCGAGGATAAACTCTCACTAACCGTAGTTGGTCGACAAGCATAATTTAACAACCTTGATTGGTTGATATTCGTGACTTTATTATTAAGTGATCGAGCAATATTATTGAAACTTGGAACTTTTTAATTATTACTGAATTGGTCGACAAACATCACAATATTGTTATGCATAAATGTAAAGTGTTGATATTTACAAGACAATAGCAATTAAGATTTGTAAACAGAAATAAAAGTTTTTCATTAAATTCGAAATAAATTACAGTTACATGTATACTAACTATTACATCAAAAATTCCTATTCTACTGGTCTCTTCCCCTCTGCTTTTGACACAGGTTCCTTGCCAGCAGGCGGATTATTGAAAGACAGAGGAGAATTGATGGAATTAAGATCTTTCAACATCCTTGTATTCATCACGGATGGACGATCTAAAAGATGCTCGGGATGAGATACCTCGATTTGAGAGTGAAGATTGTAGTCACCGAGATACTTTGAAATAAAGCTCCGAGGAATGGCCCGAGCAGGGATCCACTCCATCTCCAAATTGTATGGTGGCACAGGCAAGTCGAGCAACCCGGGATCATGGTAGTCCCACAGATAATGACCTTGCTTGAGCTTCAACACACCTAAGGCATTCATCCAGCCTTGCTTGTAGCCCTCGTTGTTGGCATTCTGGATGCGATCGTCCAAGTGGAATAATGCTTCGTTGTATCCAGCCATCCAAAACTCCCTGGGCTATTTGTGGAGTTGATATGTTAGCCTTTCTAGCTTCTCGTGAAGACTCTTGATGAAAAGATCATTATTCTCCAACACTGATTTCTTTTCAGAGAGTTGTTTTTCCAGGTCTCTAATCTTCTTTGACATATCAGACAACGCCTGGTTCTTCGATAAGAACTCGAGCTGCTCTTGCTCATCCCCGAGGAGCTCTTCCTCATCCCTGAGGAGACGTGGAAGGGCCCGACCTCCTCAAGGTATCCAATTCGTCCCTTAATTTGGCATTCTCAACCTCTAAGAATGAAAATCCCTCGTCAGTCACTGGGATTAGGGCTGTTGAAGAAGAGGCTGCAGACTTCAACTGTGATAACTCTTTCTACAAGTTGTTGTTTTCCTTTTCCAGCAGCTCGACAATCTGTCTGCATTCCTCGACCTCGCCCCTCAGGGTTCTCTCCCTTACATCATAACCAGCAAAAAGCTTCTCGTAGCCCTTGTCACCAACGATCAACTTATACTTATTCTCATAACTCTCATGCAACAAGGCAGTTGAATCCTTATATTGATTCTGAAGGTCTTCGAGGGTGCACTGGAGATCCTCGATCATTTCATAGTAAGCCACATTATTGGCCACTGCTCGGTCAAGTAGACACTTCAAGTACTGATATACTTCAACTGCCTGTTCTGAAGCATCATGACCAAGGATATCGGTAACTTCTGATGCACTCAGGTCTGTGTGACCAGCCTTATAATATTCATTACATTGTCGCATCAGCTTTGTATCATTGGCAGATAACAGATCCATCCTGGCCAGAAACTAGCAGATAAAGAAAGAGCAATCATCAATAAGAGAAACAAGCAGAATATGAATAGAAGATGAACAACAGTATGCAAGAAAATTCAAGTTTTATTAGATCATAAAATTCAGAGTTACAAGTTCTGGATTATATTTGATAAAAAGAAGAAAAATATAAAGGTAAATCCCGAACAACACTACACCTTTTCCTTATCTCCCAGAACCTTCTCGGGAGGTTGGGAAGAGGAAGCAGGTTGCTCAGAGGGAACTGTGGGTTGTTCGGAGACCATCAGTTGTTATTCGGAAGAAGAAACGACTTGCTCGGCAGCATACTGGATGGCTGGGGGGTGATCTCCCATCACCATTAAAGATTCCTCAGAGGTAGCTTCGTCCTCTTCTAATTCTTATGGAGTAGGAGGACCAGGGATATGCCTTTGGAAGAGCTCGGAGGACTCGTCGACCTTCATTTCCTGAAGGGCAGCGACCCATCCATCCCTAAAATACTTTAGACTGCCATAGTCCACTTGAGATACCATGGCAGCACACCCCTTGTTCCACCCCTTTTCCCAGCCAGAGCTGAAGGACTTTTTCACAGCAGCTTTCCTCTTCAGCTTCTCCGAGGAAAGCATCTCGGACAGAAGGTTCTCAGCATTCTTTAGTTTGATCTTAATTTCCTCCTTCTGCCGACCTACTTCCTGGAGCTGGTCCAACCTCTCCTCAGCAACTTTGAGTTTATTTTCTAGCTCTCCAGCGGCTTTGAGCTTTTCCTCAAGCTCTTTATTTGCCTTCTCCAAGGCATTCTTTTTCTTCTCCAACTCCTTGGAGGCATCAGCAACTCGAGCTTTTTCCTGCTCGAAGGAGGAAAGCTTTTTCTCCCAGATAGCTTTATCATCAGCATATTTCTGATGAGAATTTGTCAGGGACTTGGTAGTTTCTTCCAGAGCTCCCTCCACACTGGACGAGGAGCAAGAAGCCTTAATCTCTTCATCCTTCTTCAGGATTATGTTGAAGCAGCTCGTCAACTACAAACAGAAAAAGAAAGCAAGTTAGAAACATAAATGACAAAGGGAATATGAAAATATTCTAAGTAAAGATACTTACAGAAGCAAGGTGACGATCACCTAGTGAGGTAACCATATCCCGAGTAAGGTTTTCTTCGGAACCTTGAACCTAGGTAATGGTCAAGGACTTTATCGAGCTCATGTCAGAGCTCGGGGGAACAAAATTAGGAACTCTAGTTCCAGCAGCAGGGGGCTGAGTAGTGGTGACAGCCAAATTGACCGAGGAGCTTTTCTTCATCCTCCTCGGGGGAACAGTTACAGATTCAACCAATGATGAATCCTTGGTCGGTGATATCACAATCACCTTTCCAGGAGCAGCAGAGCTGCTCGGAGCCACTGCGGGCTTATCAGCAACCTTCTCGGCGACTTTAGCAAGAGCAGCTGGAGGAGCTGCATCAGTCTTCTTTGTCCCCTCCCTTGGGACATCAATCCTACTCCTTTTTGCCTCCCCAGAACCAGAGGCATTTTTCTCAAACAAGATGGGAGGTCTTCTCTTCTTCATCCTTTCGCTCAAAGGAATATGAGATTCCGGCGAAGAACTTGCAGAGGTTGGTAGTGGCTCTGCTTCACTGATCACTGGACGAGCAGTGAAGGAGGTTGTGTAGATCTTGTACTGGAGCAGATACGAAGCCGACCTGATGTGCTCGTCGGCAACCCTTTGATGCAGACCCCAGATAAGTCCAAAATGCCTTATATTGACATCTGTTTCTTTTGGGCACCTTCTCTTGTTATCAACTGCAAATAAACAAACATTGTTATCAGTGACACATTTTATCAAACACAAAACAAACATGATTTCAAAATAAATAAAATAAAATAAAAATAACCTATCCCATTGCCATAAGAAGGGCATCTGGGACCCTGGTAAACCTCATCTCCGGTTAATGGAGGGTGTTGCCAATTTTTTACGACAACCCCGTGTTCAAAATAATCCCTATTGGCATCAGGGAGATTGACTACTAAGGCTCTATTTATAAACCTAGTTTTTAAATAATAAATATTATCATTAACTGCCCATCTATAGCAGTACATGAAAACTGGAATTCCTATACGAGTTCCATGCACTTGATTTAATTTATGCACCCCATTAACTATTCTCCATGTGTTGGGGGCTATTCGTGCAGGAACAACGTCAAAGTACTGACAGAATTCCAGACACAGAGGATTTGGTGGAAAAGAAAATCCACACTCAGTAAAAAAGAGACTGGGGAACCAATGTCCCTCAGCCAAATTGAAATAATTAGAAGGCTCAGAAAGCTCTTCCAAGACAACCCAAGAGGGAATGGAAAAATCAGATCGAAATTTTTCAAGAGAATCAACAGGGTAAACCATGGTGATTAAAAGAAATGAAGAAGAAAGAAGAAGATCTTACAGGAAAAGAGTAGAGCTATTGACAACGAACGACGGAAAAGATGAACGCACAAGAGAGTAGGAAGAGACGATGTAAAACTCAAAGATGAAAATTTGAAAAGGTAAGAGACGATGGGAGTATTTGTGAAGTTTAAATACCTTGCCTTGTGAAATGGTGAAGTAATGATTACAAAAAATATGATTACGTTACCGGCGGCTAAAAAGATGAAAAGTAGCGCGGGAATCAAAGCGGACAACAACGACTAAAAAGACGAAAAGTGATGCGGGAATCGAAGCACGCAGAAAAGTCCAAAAAAGCATGATTCTACGAATTGGGAAGGAGAAATAAATACAAAGGAAATGCTCCTAAAAATCAGGAAGACTATTTAAAGCTACCATATTCCGAGAAAGAATGTTCCATACTCCTCATATTTCGAACTATGAAACATTAGGGGCTTCTGTTGATACCAAATTTAATCTGCTGACTTGGACCAATCATATGAAGACACGTGGCTATCTATATGGCAACAACAAGCACTTCCGAGGTGATCACATGCTCCGAGGAACCATGTTACTCCGAGGTGATCACACGCTATAAGGAACCATGTTACTCCGAGGAACTCATACGCTCCGAGGAACAAACCTCTCCGAGGAACTCGCACGCTCCGAGGAACAGACCTCTCTGAGGAACTCTTGAATACCAAGAAGCTTAGGCGGTCCGAGCAACTCAGGCGGTTCGAGCTGCATCTCGAACAAATCATTAATAGTTGGATAACCAACAGTTCAACTGATTCATTAAATGTTTATCATTCAGACGCACACGCAAAGAGGGTATTAAATGTATTACCCTTTCATATGTATATCATTTAATGTATTACCCTTTCACATGACAGCCTCAGGGCTATAAATACATTGTACAATCCTCATTGTAAAGAGACCCAGGATCGAATCCAGAACGGAATTTCTTGTAATCGAGAATTCCCAAACACTCAGCAATAAAACAATAGTGGACGTAGGCCATTCTTATAAGGCTGAACCACTTTAAAATATTTTGTCTCATTTATTTATCTGTGATTGAATTATTAGAGTGATCTAATTTTTTACATCAACAATCACCATGTACTAAAACCCAATCTAACAAAGTAAATGTACAACAGAACAAGAGTATTACCGAATAAATCATCGGCTAAAAATCCCAAACAACAGTAGAATAACCACTAGTCTGAAACTAACATCTGAGACTGATACCGGACTACAAGTCCATACTTAGAATAGTGTGAGATCCTGTGCTAGATCTGAATGAGAGATATCGTCTAGTCAAAATCATGTAAGCATCCACCGTGCTACAGATTCGAGTCCATGGAATGAAATCATCATACATGGCGTCCTTGTGGTTGGACACCTAAAAGGTTTTGAAAATATTTTATAGCAAGAGTTAGTACTCAAAATATTTTGAAAATATTTAGCAAGCGTTTATCACAATATAAAATGCAGTTATTGATTACACATGTTAGGTTCTCGTACACTCTCTTGAGTTTACTCACCCCTCATCTTTTGTGCACACCTAACATTTTACACTTAGTTTATCTAGCCACACCTCCCAAGCTAACTAAAACCAAAGTAGTCAACTGAACTTATTTGTACCTAAGTTCTAGTACCGCTCATACAGTACATTCGTTTCACTAACATCTTGCGTATGTTAATTAATTCTCAAGTAACATTTCACATATGTTATGTTTCAAGACTTCTAATTTAGTTTCACTACTAAAATTACTACAATTCTCACAATTGTTGTCTTCCCACTTGTGTAATTAAGTTTCACTACTTAAATTACTAATTAGATTTTCTCTATCTAAAGGTACATTTCGTAATTAAGTTTCACTACTTAACTTACCAATTTGATATGTATCATTAAACACATCATATATCCATCTACTAATACACAACAGTAGAATATCATTAAGTGTATATATTTCACACACAATATACACTAAATATCAGTTATTACTATTATGTCCTTCTGACACACGTAAAGGACTCTTGGTTCGGAATGATCCATCGACCCCAAGTGAGAATTGGTTCGGAATGATACATCGACCCCAATTATTTATATACACATATTCTGGCTCAGACTCTTTCATCACGCCACCAGTTCGAAGATTTGGCTCGGCATTTTACATCGACCCCAAAAATATGATAACCCAATGTTAGTTCGGAATACTCCATCGACCCTACCATGTAATAACCCTACGTTAGATCGGAATACTTCATTGACCCTAACGTAGTTAATTTAGGTATACATCTCTTAACCTAATAGCTCATAAAATTTAGTAGGTACACACCCGACCTATCAATCATACTCGTACGTAATATAGTATTCTCTTATATTAACAATAATTATTTATTTTACAAATTTATTTCACTTTCATATTAATTCGAGTATTCACACAACTCTAAGGGTCCTAGTTACCCCTTGTTACATCAATTCAGTAGTTACCCTTGTTAGCCTACTGACTCAATAAATTTAAGCTCGCTCACGCTTTTTCGTAATCATATTCTTATCATCTCGAATTAGAATACGTCACAATCAAGCCTATGAATCTCCACTTTAATTCTCTCACAAAATTAAAGTCCAACACTCAATCATAGACCTACTTCCATATCCTTATTCCAGAAATATATTTCATCAAGGTCCCAAACACTTCCCCGATAAAATTTTAGGCATTTGAGCCTTAAAAATAAAGATCTTACATTTTTTTCGCAACCGAAACGAATCCTAAATTTTTCTGGCAGATTAAACACCCTCTAGTAAAATTTAGATTCCTCCCTCTACAGAACTCCGATTGACCTGATTCTAAGTTTGTTGGAAATATAAGAGATAGACCTTTCCATACATCTATGATTCACACTCTAATTCGAAGCACAACTCAAATCGTAGACGTTTAAAGTCACGTCGAAATTCTGGCAGATTACTATGCTCGCAGATCAAATACCCTGTAGTAACATGTCGATTACTCCCTCTACAAAACCCCGATTGACCTGATTACAAGTTCATTGGATAGCTAAGAGATAGACCTTTCCATACATGTATGGTTCACACTCTAATTCGAAGTAAAACTCAGATGGCATACGTTTAAAGTTATGTCAAAAATTCTGGCAGATTGACATCTTGTGTTCATCAATTAAACCCTAAGTCATTCAAGATTCATGTTTTTTAACCAAGAAATCATAAAGATTCTATGTTAATCATCAAATATATTCAAAATTTATTTCATCTTTACTGAGGGATTCATTCTACATGCAATCCTACCCAAACATATGATCACTTCATACATTTAATTCAAGGTTTTTCAATAGAATCAACCAATTCTTAAATCTTCCTACACATGGGTATTATAACTTGAATTTGATTTGTAATAAACACTTGCCTTGACAGAGGGGTTCTGATTTCATGGAGTTATGATGGATTGATGCTTCTCTTCTTCAATCCTTCCTCCTTTGGCTCCTAGGATGCAAAATCCAAACCCAACCTCTTCAAAAGCATCTTCTAAGCCTTGAGAATGATTTTCTCCTTCTCTCTAATGGTCTTGGTATTTACATGTGTGTTATAAACCTAACACCTCTTTCATACGGCTGATAATAGACTCTCAAATTCGTAGGTCTCAATACCCTCACATGTTAAAAGGCCAAAACGCCTCCGAACGGTTTCAGTTTAGTCCAAAATTACCCCGGGACTCAACTAGTACCCCCGGGTATACTATTTTGACTAATTCGATCCTTCCGGACTCATCTGTGACCTCTAAATTATTATTTGAGTCACTTAAAAATATATTATTCATTCTCACTCCAAAATGGTCTACACGTGCTAAGTAACTATTTACTACTCGCGCTAAGTAAATAGAAAGAGGCAATATTAATCAGTATTTATCTCTCGATTAATACTCCATAATCACAATTATTAATAAATCTCACTAAATTACTTTTCTGGCGTAATTTAAATCAAATCGTATTATCTCAATTAATTCTCCAATTTAATTAAATAGAAATACTCAGAAATACGGGTATTACATTATGTAGCTTCATTTTTATTTACATTTAGGTATTTACATTTTAGAGGTTTTGTGAAGGTTGGCTGATGTGTTGTCGTTCTTAACTTCAATGTTGCTATGTGAAATCAATTTATGTAGCTTCATTGTTATTTACATTTAGGTACTTACATTTTAGAGGTTTTGTGAAGCTTGGCTGATGTATTTTATCTGATTTGGGTCTTTACAGGTATTGTATCTGATTTGGGTATTTACGGGTCTTTACATTGGGGAGGTTTTGTGAATCTTGGATTTACTTATTTTCATTGGGTATTTACATCTGATTCACTTATTCTTATTGGTCACATTTGTAGGTTTACTTATTCACATTTGATTTGGGAATTTACTTATTTACGGGTATTTACATTATGGAGATTTAGCCAAGCTTGGCTAAAGTATTTACTTATTAAGGTATTTACTTTTTTTTATTAATAGGTTGCCTTTTGTGAAGCTTGCCTTTACGTATTTACATTCTTAGGTTTGGTTTTGTATATTTCGGCAAATTTATTTTCATATTTTTTAGTTACTTTTTTGTATTAATAGGTTGCCTTTTGTGAAGCTTGCCTTTACGTATTTACATTCTTAGGTTTGGGTTTCGTAGGTTCTGCTTCTTTTGTTCAGAGCACTGTTCTAAAAATCCCGCATAGGCTTAAGGCTTGGGAAAAACGCCCCGCCTTACGCCTTTCACGCCTTATTCTTGGTAAAACCCTTAAGGCGCACTTTTTTCTAAAAACAATAATGATTTAGTGAAACGATGTCGCCTTTTAAAGATTTTGTTTGCAAACTGGACCATTATCTCATCCAAAATAATCGAATAGTATTTTAATTTGCATATATTCAGACATATTTTTATGATCTGCGCAATTTTTGTATTTTAATAGCCTTGTTATGGTTAAAAAATATTAAAATATATTAAGAAGGCCTAAACTCCTTTTCATGCCTTTTTACGCCTAGGCCCGCCTAGGCTTATAAGGCTTAAGGCTTGGCCTCCACGCCTCAATCACGCCCCGCGTTTTTTAGAACCTTGGTTCAGAGAACCAAAGTCTGGAAGTGTTCTGATTTTAGGTACTCATTTCATGTTTATTTTATTTTGTAGGTATTAATATGATGTTTTTTCTAGCCTTTCTCTCAAGTATATCCTCAGAATTTTGTGGGCTCTTTTCTTTTGTAGGTGAAAAATCAGGTATTCAATTCTCTATTGTGTATCAAACTCAGTTTGTATGTTTGGTTCATAGATTATAATGTATATTTGGTTCATATGTATACATATATATTTTGAATTTGAACTTATTTCTTAGCTTGGGAGCTTTTTGGTTAAAATATTTTTGGTGTCACAGGTACACTATCTCTCTTGAGAAAATAATCAGAGCTTTAATTTTGGTTCGATTTAATTTGGTTTTATTTGTTCATAAACAATGCTTTAAATGTAGATTTGGTTTGGTTTAGTAATAAATAGAGCTTTAATTTGGTTTATATATAGTTATACCTGTATATTTGGTTCAATTTGTTCATATTGGTTCGATTTGTTCATATATAGCTATATATGTAGAGCAATGCTTTAATCATATATTTATTCTCTTATAATCAAGTGGTCTCGAGCTATGTTTTGAGCGGTCTGAGAGCCTCTCATGCACGAGATGGAAAAAATCGTTGGCTTTAATTTGGTTTATATTGTGTTATACCTGTATATTTTGTTCACTTTGTTCATATTGGTTCGGTTTGTTCATATATAATTATATATGTAGAGCAGAGCTTTAATTTGGTTCGTATTGTAGGTACTCATTTGATCCTTTTTCTTTTTACATCTTGGTTTAAAATCACATTTTTAGGGGGTTAATTCGTGGGCTCATTTCTTTTGTTCATATTGTTATTTCATCTTTCTTTTGTTTTGTAGGTCGCAAAATCAGGTATTCCATTCTCTATTGTGTATCAAACTCAGTTTGTATGCTTGGTTCATAGATTATAATGTATATTTGGTTCATATGTATGCATGTATATTTGGAATTTGAACTTATTTCTTAGCTTAGGAGTTTTTTGGTTAAAATATTTTTGGTGTCACTGGTACACTATCTCTCTTGAGAAAATAATCAGAGCTTTAATTTTGGTTCGATTTAATTTGGTATTGTTTGTTCATAAACAAAGCTTTAAATGTATATTTGGTTTGGTTTTGTAATAAATAGAGCTTTAATTTGGTTTATATATAGTTATACCTGTATATTTGGTTCAATTTGTTCATATTGGTTCGATTTGTTCATATATAGCTATATATATTTGGTTTAGTTTGTTCATATTGGTTTGAGTTGTTCATATATAGCTATATATTTAGAGCAAAGCTTTAATTCATATATTTATTCTCTTATAATCAAGTGGTCTCGAGCTATGTTTTGAGCGGTCTGAGAGCCTCTCATGCACGAGATGTACAAAATAGTTGGCTTTAATTTGGTTTATATTGTGGTATACCTGTATATTTTGTTCACTTTGTTCATATTGGTTCGATTTGTTCATATATAATTATATATATAGAGCAGAGCTTTAATTTGGTTTGTATTATAGAGCTGAGATTTCGGTTTGTTCATGAGATTTAGTTCATATATTTATTCTCTTATAATATGGTGGTCTCGAGTAATGTTTTGAGTGATCTAGGAGCCTTTAATTAAGTTCGTATTTGGTTCGGTTTGTTCTTAAGCATAGTTTTATTTTGGTTTACATATAGTTATACCTTTATAATTGATTCATTTTGTCCATTCCTATCTTTCGATGCCATCGAAGTAATACATGTTCAGTATACTACAGCTATGACTGCATTGAGTATATTTAACATTTCAACATGTTGCAATAGTCCCCTCGCCTTAAAGCTGATGTGATTCAACAGTTGAGGTATTTAATACACGTTTTCCGCCTCTTAACTAGCTATCATCTTTTATAGGTATTACTTTGGGCATTGAATTTATTTTATCATGAAGTTTTATATTAAATAAATAATTGGCCAACATATGTTTCATGTTTGTAGTTTGTTCATCACGCCTTTCAAATTTGTCTAATCATCAAGATATTCAAATGTGCATATAAAGACTACCATCACATCTCCCTATGCTCTGATTTCTGCGAACCACACTCACCAAAAATTGCTACTGACTGGTAATGCAGGAGGTGGGAGTGGGATGAGGATGTGTCAAATAAACCTTCAAAAAGAAGGGGATGAGATCCACTAAGTATTACTCCAGGATGTGGGAGCTATGCTGCCTAGATCACTTATGAATAGAAAATCAGTAGAAAATCACTTATGCATATTCCTTTCTAATTGTATTTTTTTGTTAGTTTGTCATTGTTGAAGGTTTGTACATTGTTGCTTCTTTTATAGCCCATGCTTCAAGAGCAAGGAAAGAAAAACAACATGAATTTTACGCCTTTTAGAACAGATCTGCAGTTGAGCGAACGAGCATCTTTAATTCATTCTTAAAATTTGGAATTTGTTATAAACACTGAAATCGAATGGATCCGCAGTTGAATGTAGTGGACTGTAACAGATCTGCAATGGGTTGTAATAGATGTGTAATATGAAGTTAACTCCTTTCATGAATTTGTAATTTCTAATTCATCCTTTTAAGAACAAATAGATCTGCAGTTGCATCAAAATTTGGATACTCTTTGAAATTTACTGACCATGTTATTTACATGACAATTTGTAGTCTCTTTGAAATTTACTGATCACTTTCATGCATAATGATTTAATTCTTGAATCACTTCTTGGAACATACTTTTGGCAATTTCTATACCCTTCAATTTCTTTTGAATCACTTCTTAGAGCATATACTTTTGACATTACTGACATTACTTACCCTAGCATCATACATCTTTTGAATCATACTTTTGGCAATTTCTATACCCTTCAATTTCTATACTCGAATGGTTCAGATTTGCTTCTTTCAATTTGTCCAATTTGCCTAGAACACATTGATATATCATATTTGCCCAATTTGAAAACAGAACACCCCTAAACACTTACACTTTTGGGGTTATTTGCGGTTCTTTTTGGTTTTTGGATGTATTAATTATGTTCTAATTCTATGGATTAGGTATGTCGAGAAAAGTGTGTGATTTATCTAATTTTGGGTTTGTTTTGTTTATGAAATAAACAAAACTTTGTTTAAGTAATTGTACTAATTGAGGGTGTCATAGGTTAGTAGTTCCCTCATTCGGTAAATTCCATCCCTTTGAATATGGGATCTCTAAACAAGGGTTGTATATCGTTTTATGTTTAGGGTGTCATAGGTTAGTAGTTCACTCATAGGTATGCATATGTCGTGTACAAACTCATACACCCATCGTGTGCCAATTTTAAACCCATCGTTCATCTACTGATTAATATATAGGTTACGGTCCCATAATTTGCATAACACATGTTCGGTAACTAATGCAGGTTCTTATAAACACAGTGGCAGTGCCACCTATGGGAAGGCCGTGGCCCTATAATTTGCATAACACAGTGGCAGTGCCACCTGTTCTGTAAGTGAGGGGAAAACTTTAAAGATTCCGACTAAATCGGTGCCAAAGCCAAGCTCCTATAAATGTCATTTTCTTGGAACACATTCATGTCTGAGAATTTTTTCTAAGTTTATACATATAATACCATCAACATTAACATGATATATACCATGTCTTCATGCACCAAATCTCTGCCCACATACCCTATATTACTGAATTGTTGCCCGCACCCGCACCCTCATTTGTACCCAACCACACCTGTACGCCATAATAGAAAAGTAACAATTCTAATAACACATGATATATACCATGTCATTTGTAATTTTTACTGGAGTTTAGTGAACAGGTCATTATAGTGAACATATTAGTAAGCTATATAGTTGCTATGTAGTGAACATATTATAGTGAACATATTAGTAAGCTATATAGTTGCTATAGCTTCTATATACCAGCTATAGCTGCTATATAGCTGCTATAACTTCTATATACCAGCTATAGGATGCATAGGATGGACTTTTATAGTCGTTATACAGTCTTGATTGCAGAATGGACTTTTAACATGCATAGGATGCCCGAATAAGTTTGCATTTGCTACTAAGCATTATAATTTTCAGCATTATAAATTGTAGATAAGGTGTTTTTCAGTTTGCCAAATTTGGGGAAATTCATATGAGATAATTGTGAATGTTAGTGTCTTAATTTTTCAAGATATAGAAGACATTGTTGCCTACATACACAAATTTTCATGTCAGATGTTTGACAAATGGTCAAGTTATTGTTTAAAGTTGATGGCCAAGTTTCATTAGATGTTATAAGTATTTGGTACTATTTATAAAGATAGAACAAGGGTATAATGCGTTTATTTGATTTGATATACAACTTTAATGCCTCATATTCTATGGATTCATACAACTTTAATGCCTTATAAGGTGAATGACAGTACCATACAACACCTGATCATTGTTAATGTATCCGTTGTTAATGTTTATATGCGTCCTTACAATTGTAGTCTGAAATGCCCAACATGTATCAGTTGTTAATGTTTATATACTTCCTTACAATTATATTCAGTATGAAAGATACTATGTTAGTTTTCTTATTTTCTATTTATTTACGGAGTTGTATGCATTTGTGTTTGTTGTGCGCTATGTTTTTTGTATCAGATATGAAGCGACTAAAGACAAATAACTCCATGTTAATCCAACCTTCGTCGGGGCTAAAATCATGTGCTGTGAATGGGAGGTATGAAGGGGATTGGGCAGCATATATGCATCTGCATATATGCAGCAGCATATATGCAGCAGCATATATGCAGGCTGCATATATGTACCATCATATATGCAGGCTTCATATATGCATATGCATATATGTAGCAACATATATGTAGTGATCGAGCGCGAAAAGTAGCGTCGTGATTAGGCACATATTTTTCATATTTATCTCCTTAATTTCGGTATTTTTATGATCCCGTGCAGTGTAAATAGCTTGGATTTGTCTCGTATTTAAGCTACTAACCTTTTTTGGCAAGTATTTCTTGTTTTGTGTATTTCTCATGTGTTTTACAGGAATTTCATGCAAGTTAGTGCGAAGGAAAACTCAAAACAGTGAAAGAAACTAAGAAATGGGGAGTTCAGGGGCATTTTCATAATTTTACTGCCTTAGTCCGGAGGTTGGTTCAATTGGAAAGTTGAAAATCTCTGAATTACAAGAATATTGGAAAAAATGGCACCCCAATTTGAGCTACGGTGAAGAAGTTATGCCTATTTAAAGTTGGAGACAGAAAGTCAAAAGTTGAAATTAATTATGGAAGCTGAAGAGACAACTCTTGAAATTTCTTGTTTAATTCATTTTTATTAGCTGTAAAACGTGGAGATGCATGGGAAGAGTCTCATTTAGGTATATTAAAAGGGAAAACGTGGAAAGGCATGGGAAGAGTCATTTTTTGGTGTATAAAAGGCCAAGCCCTACATCCTTCCAAGGGAGTCGAATTCTAGAGAGTATAATAGAATTTTATAGAGAGAAAATCAGATTTTAGAGAGTTTCTTAGTTTTTCTTTACATAGAAATTTTCATAAACCCTAGTTTGTAAGGTTGATTAAGAAGAAGTTTTCTGGATTCAAGTTCATTTGCTTTTCCTGTTGCTGAATACAAGTATAAAATTTCCATTCTCTTAGTTATTCTCTCTTTTCAATTCAATTCTCGATTGTTTTGCAATTTGTTACCAATGTTTTCTAGATCCATAATCCCATGTATTGGTATGAATTTGTTTTCTAGAAAAATCATGTCTAGCTAAGTTTTTAAGGGTTGGGATGCATGAACCCATCCCAATGTAAGTTACTTATGTAGAAAATAGAATTTAAATTAAAAATTTGAAAGAGTCGTGCGAGACAAATTTTACAACCATTATAGATCTTTTAATCTCTCTTGCCCTAGGTACTTGGGATGTTTAAGAATACGATGTGCGTATAATTATTTAGCACCGCTTTATATTTACCTTTGATTTCGTATGGTGCGGGCTTGAACCTCATATACGTAATGCTTAGGATCTATAAAGACTGGATTCATTCAAATTTATAATTTACAATTCTAGTATTCTACACGGTAAATTACTAGGGTTAGGGGATTGTATTCCAACCTACTTTCTCATTCATCTTAATTAGTTTGCTCATGCATGCATAGTTAACTTTTTTATTTTTTCCCTCTTCAACCATCATCATTTTTTTCACTTTTATTTTAGAAGTAATAAATCAGTTAAATTCTATCAAACATTCCCTGTGGATTCGATACCCAGACTCGCCACTATACTCCTTAAGAGTGTAGTTACAAGTTTAGGTTTTTTTGTATTGAGGTTGGAAGCCGATAACAACGACTAGCGTATTACACGGACGCTCGGTTTTTCCCCTCGATCACGTCGCATCAGAACGCTAATCGTTGTTTTCATTTCGCCTACTCAATACAAAAACCTAAACTACGACTACACTTGACGAGCAAGCACAGCGGTAAGTCAGGTATCGTAAGAAATCCACAGGGAGTGATTGAATTTTAGATGTTAATTGCTTTAAAACTTCAGGAATAGAAGTGTAAAATAAATAAATGAAAAGGTGATGGTTGGGAATGGTGACAAAAGAGAAAAAGGAAAAAGTTAACACTATACTACAACTAATAAAATGAGAGTCGGGATCGCATCCCCACCATGGGCTAAACAACTAATAATTAGAATTTCGGTTCGAAAATATTTAATCGAGCATTTTTAATTAATCATAAACATCACACAATAAGGAATTTAACCCAAAGTTGCTAGATTAAACATTTAATCAAAAATAGTCACACGCGGATTAAATTCGGATTATCGCTATAAATACTAAAGTTGCGTGACAAAAAAAGTTAAACGCATAACAATCCAACTTTAATACACGCGGTTTCAATTAAATGCAATTTTACCCAAAACCTAACTTTCGGAGCTCGACGCCCATTAATGGCAAAAACGCAATCCCAACCCGTTATCTACGGACAATACATGGATTAAACTACTTTAAACAACAACTAAACTAATTAAATCAATAAATAACAACAATAAACTAATTTGAAAGCATGTAAACTAACTAGAAAGTAAGAATTAATGAAATACAAGCTATATTAATGGAGAGGGTGAATGAATAGTCAACTTACAAACCCAAAAGGGTGTCAATCCAAGAAGAAATGAAGAAGAACTCTCCAAAAACCCTCAAAACCCTAAGCTAAACTATCCTAAAAATCTGAGATATATCTCTCAAATGAGAGAAAATGAGTTATATACAAAATATCCCATGGCAAACTTGTAATTGAAGGGAAGAAAACCAAAAATCTGGAGGGCCGAATCGATTCGAAAATGGTACGAATCGATTCGAAAACAGGGGAAGTTCGTAGCTGTAATTCTGCAGCATTCCGAATCGATTCGGTTTTGGGCCGAATCGATTCGCCCCTACAGGTCTGCAATTCTGCAGCTTTGTCCTATTTTACGGAAAATGCCGCCATTTCTTCGTTATAGCTCGGAATGAGGCACGGTTGAAGGCTACGCGAAGATAACTCGGAGGACTACAACATCCAAGAAGACATTGGGCCAAAAAACCAAAATATGAAATGACTAAAATGCTCTTGAATGTGACCTTAAGTGTACTTTTTAAGTAAAAATCAACCTAAAAATGCCATAACTCCATCATTATAACTCGGAATCATGCACCGTCGGCGGCCACATGAAGAGAAATAAAAGGGGTTCAACTTACGTGAAGAGCTCGGGATTCAAACCCGAATTCTAAAATTACTAAAATGCCCCCGAAGCTGCAATAGCCGACGAAACTTTTTCGGAAAGCGTTCGAACTTCATACTAAGCATCCAAATACCTACAAAAGCTCAATTAACCCCTGCAAAACATGTTAACATATAAATCCGAGGTTGTCTGGTTAACGAGCATAAATATAGGGATTAAGATACCCGAGGGGGATAATAACGCGTAGGTTAATGGGTGAAATACGCAATATTTGCGTCGTATCACACCCCCTAACTTACACATTGCTAGTCCCTAGCAATGAAATAGGATGCAACAAGAACTACAAGAAAATCACAAAGCAGTATACAAGTACAAAATGGGATGAAAAATTAATAAAAAGATAAGGCCACCTTCACGGGCAAACGATTGCATTTAGCATATGCAATAATCCGTTAAACCCCTAGGTTACCGTAGTGGACGAGTGTTGTCTCGTGAGGGTTTTCAGGGATGGTACCCACAAACATCACTTGGTTTCCTCAAAATATGCCCAAGCCAACATGCGACAAGCCCAACAATGGCGAAAAGGATTTCATATGCATTATTAGCAAAGTGAATGAATTCAAACAAAAGTCCAAATCATTAACATTATAGAATGCACCTCATAGAATTGAAACCTTAAAATGTGGGAGGGGGAAGAGAACATGCATAACATGATTTAGAAAAAACTTAAATAAATCGGATAAACATAAATCAAGCATGTATTCAATCCTCATGGGCATTACACTCAACAAATGAATTCACTATGAAAAGGGAGGTAATACACGGGACATGCGGGCATAAAGAGTAAATGTAAATGGAAACTAGGCCGCGCACATGTCACAGATGAAGAACGCTATATAGGAAATGAAAAACTTGTAATCTCAATGAAAGATACCACTCATCAAAAGAGGCGAAATGCATTTTCACAGATTATCAAAACTATTATGACTTTTAAATTAAATGCACCCTAAGATCACATAGGACTTTATAGGGTTGTGATGTAGGTTTGGGGTTAAGGTACGAAATGAAAGGTATATGTACGGATTCAAAGTGTTCGGAGATGAAAACTTGGAATAATGGGAAAAATGTTGGCAATTACAAAATTGGAAAACAAGTTCCAAAATAAGCATTAAATGTATCATTTGGAGAGTAATCAAAGCTTATTGAACTATATACACAACATATACAACTTTCTCTTTTCTTTTTCTTTTCTATTATTCCTTTTCTCATGTTTTCTTTTGTTTTCTTTTGCTTTTTGCTTTCTCTTTTTCTTCACTTTTTTCACATCACTTTTCTTTACTTTTCAAACTCTCATATGCTTAAATTGCAACCACACTACAATAACATCATTCAATCCTAAGTATCATTCCAAACAAAGGTATGTAAGGTATATGTATGGTATATAGCTCCAATTTGGAGTTGGTTATGGGATTTGGGTTATGAAACGAAAGGCTATATTTAGGCTCACAGGGGTTAACGAGGGTAAACATATAAGGGTGAGGTCAAGGCTAATATGGGTGATATAACAAAGAGGGCCTATGATCATTTCACAATGTTTACGCAATTCTCGAGTCAAAACAATATATGAAAATCATGCTCAAGTAACACATTTCAAGTATGAACTCAATTAATGAACGGTCAAATGAATAGTGAGATTACCAACGAATTCAACATTTTCAATGAGAAAAGAATAGTGTATAACACTCAGAAATGATGAAAGGTACAAAGCTTACTCAGTGTAAGTATATACCATGCAACAAAATATTACCGAGTTATAGAAATCTTAATCCAAATCAATATAACAAGTAAAGTGCATATGCTCATGGGATAAAGTTTAATTCATGAAGTTATTCATTTATCAATGATTTAAGGACTAAAGGCTAAAAACTTCTAAAATCGAGAACATGCATCATTGAGTTGTCAATCGGATCGGAAAATTATTAAAATTTATCATCGGAAACAAGGCAAAATACCCAACAAAGGAGAAAAAAGAAAGAAAATATTTTTGAAATTTTCACAAAAAGGCATACTGAGTAACTAAATGTGAGCAAATCCATGGACAAGACAAAGAAATGGATAAAATATCCTACACCCCCTAACTTAAATGTTGCATTGTTCTCAATGCGCATTAAGAACACAACACAAAGAGAGAAAAAGAACGATATTACCCAAAATTGGAACGATCTCCATAAGCACGAGTCCAAAGAAATCTACAAAACAAGTTAGTACCGAGCATAACAAAAACAAATAACAAAAAGTTAACTAATTACACTAGACTAAATTAAAAGGAAAGAAAAATAGGAAAGAAAGAAAATTAAAAAGATAACTATTTACAACCTACTATTTAGGCTTCACACTAACTATACACTAGAAGTCTAAATAGTTGAGGGTCCACCCAAAAAGGGATTTGACTTTGAAACATCAACGGTGGACCCTCCAAAACGAACATGCCTCCCAAAAAATAATAATTCCGTTTGAAAAACGGAAGGCATGTGGGTGGTGAAAAAAGTGAACCATCGCCAATTTGAAATTTTGGGCAGACGATGGGGGATTTGGATAATAAGGGGGACAAGACTACATTAGTCTCTGAAAAATTAAAATCACATCCTCAAGATTCTTTAATTGGAAGGGGAGGTGGGGCAAGTGCAAGTGAAAAGCCCATGAGATGAAGCATCTCAAAATAACATTCTCGTTCAAGAATTGGGTCAAAGTCCTCAAGACTTTCAACAGATTCTTGCGATAAATTTAATGGTTCGGGAATAGTAGGGAGTAAAGGAAAGGAAGGACCAACAACCTCAATACAATCGGCAGAATTAATAAGAGGTTGAAAATCGAAAGTTCTAAAGCTTGGCTCACTCTCAAATATTTCTTCAACAAAAAGGGGTGGAGATGAAACGCAAGTTTCAACCTCAACCCGATTTTGTGAAGAAATAATCTCATCGAGCATGGCATCGTTTTCTAGAAACCAATCTTGAGAACTTTCGGATCGGTCATTAATTTCCTTTATCATTAACTCATAATCAAACGAACAAGAAGACATTTCATCTTCTTGTGCGGGTTGCTCATAGCTAACGGATCCCCCGCATTCCAAATTACCCTCACAAGGCGATGAGGGATCACTTACATACTCTTGAATTTCACGCTCAATGCGCTCATCTTCAAGAATTTGTAAGCATTCTATCATTGTTTTGGGAGTATAACTTGGAAAACAATTCTCATAACAATTAAGGTTATCTAAAGCGTAATAGCGAGACATTTCAAAAGAAGCTATTCAACAAAAGCGACAAGCACCAAGATTTCAATTTCTCGAAACAATCTAGCACAAGTCAAAAAGAAAGGGGAAAATAAAGAATACAAATATGAATGAAAGAAATACTACGAAATAATAAAACAATTACTATCTAAAACACACTCCCCAGCAACGGCGCCATTTTGATCGAGCGCGAAAAGTACCGTCGCGTCAGAACGCTAATCGTTGTTTTCATTTCGCCTACTCAATACAAAAACCTAAACTACGACTACACTTGACAAGCAAGCACAGCGGTAAGTTGGGTATCGTAAGAAATCCACAGGGAGTGATTGAATTTTAGATGTTAATTGCTTTAAAACTTCAGGAATAAAAGTGTAAAATAAATAAATGAAAAGGTGATGGTTGGGAATGGTGACAAAAGAGAAAAAGGAAGAAGTTAACACTATACTACAACTAATAAAATGAGAGTCGGGATCGCATCCCCACCATGGGCTAAACAACTAATAATTAGAATTTCGGTTCGAAAATATTTAATCGAGCATTTTTAATTAATCATAAACATCACACAATAAGGAATTTAACCCAAAGTTGCTAGATTAAACATTTAATCAAAAATAGTCACACGCGGATTAAATTCGGATTATCGCTATAAACACTAAAGTTGCGTGACAAATAAAGTTAAACGCATAACAATCCAACTTTAATACACGCGGTTTCAATTAAATGCAATTTTACCCAAAACCTAACTTTCGAAGCTCGACGCCCATTAATGGCGAAAACGCAATCCCAACCCGTTATCTACGGATAATACATGGATTAAACTACTTTAAACAACAACTAAACTAATTAAATCAATAAATAACAACAATAAACTAATTTGAAAGCATGTAAACTAACTAGAAAGTAAGAATTAATGAAATACAAGCTATATTAATGGAGAGGGTGAATGAATAGTCAACTTACAAACCCAAAAGGGTGTCAATCCAAGAAGAAATGAAGAAGAACTCTCCAAAAACCCTCAAAACCCTAAGCTAAACTATCCTAAAAATCTGAGATATATCTCTCAAATGAGAGAAAATGAGTTATATACAAAATATCCCATGGCAAATTTGTAATTGAAGGGAAGAAAACCAAAAATCTGGAGGGCCGAATCGATTCGAAAATGGTACGAATCGATTCGAAAACAGGGGAAGTTCGTAGCTGTAATTCTGCAGCATTCCGAATCGATTCGGTTTTGGGCCGAATCGATTCGCCCCTACAGGTCTGCAATTTTGCAGCTTTGTCCTGTTTTACGGAAAATGCCGTCATTTCTTCGTTATAGCTCAGAATATGGCACGGTCAGAGGCTACGCGAAGATAACTCAGAGGAATACAACATCCAAGAAGACATTGGGCCAAAAAACCAAAATATGAGATTACTAAAATGCCCTTGAATGTGACCTTGAGTGTACTTTTTAAATAAAAATCAGCCTAAAAATGCCATAACTCCATTATTACAACTCGGAATCATGCACCGTCGGCGGCCACACGAAGAGAAATCAAAGAGGTTCAACTTCTGTGAAGAGATCGGGATTCAAACCCGAATGCTGAAATTACTAAAATGCTCCCGAAGCTGCAATAGTCGACGAAACTTTTCCAGAAAGCGTCCGAACTTCATACTAAGCATCCAAATACCTACAAAAGCTCAATTAACCCCTGCAAAACATGTTAACATAGAAATCCAAGGTTGTCTGGTTAACGAGCATAAATATAGGGATTAAGATACCCGAGGGGGCTAATAACACGTAGATTAACGGGTGAAATACACAATATTTGCGTCGTATCATGTAGCTGCATATATGCAAATGTATATATGCAGATCCATATATGTTGCTGCATATATGTGAACCATCATCGTTTTTCTTTCGAAGGCGAATTTTTAGACATACAAACCTTATTTGGGACTGAAGTAACTCCGTGGAAGTATGAGTGAGCTATATTGGTGTCAGCTCAGCCTAGAAATATCCATCAACATATATATGCATATGCATATATATGCATATCACACTGCACACTGCCTCGCAAATTGCATATATATATGCATATCACACCAAACACTGCCTCGCAAATTGCATATATATGCATATCACACCAAGCACAACATTCATGTGTTAACATATAGTTTTTGACACCTTGCTATCCGACAATCTTATAGTAGACTGTTATGTCGACAGCCTTATAAACATCTTGTGTTTACCTATATTGTTGAATTCAAAGCTTATGTTCCATGGGTTAGATTTTCATAAATTAAACTTCATTATAAGGTTTCAAAGCCCAATTTTCAAGCTCTCTTACAGTTTCTGTTGATATTTTTTCAATTAATCTTCATTTGCCATATTATAGCGATGAGTTACAACATGGTTGGGGATTATTTATCGGATGACTTCAATTATATGTCCTTAAGCCAGGTTATGTGTATAATTTTAGTAAGTTCCATGACGTTATTTGGTGACACACAGTAAAAGTATCATGACTATTAGCATAAATGCATTGTTATTATATGCTTTGTGATTTTTGTGTGTGATTTGATTGTGATTTTGTCTCAGATTTTGGAGGCTAAATCTTGATCAAATTTGATTTTAGAGGCCAACTCTCAGTCAAATCAAGTATACTCTCTCTCTCTTAATTTTGAGGTGTGATCTTCTTCTCTTACTTTTGATTTATATATGTCAGATCTGAGTTCTTCTCTTACTTTCGAGGAATGCACACACGCGCCCCCTGCCCTGTCCCCTCCCCCTTCCCCACTCACACACGCACACACGCACACACGCGCACATAAACACACACGCACACATGCGCCCTCTGCCTGTCCCCTCCCCCTTCCCCACTCACACACGCACACAGGCGCACACAAACACACACAAACATGCACACACGCGCACTGCATATATGCACTGCATATATGCATATGCACACACGCACACACGCGTCCCCCTGCCCCGTCCCCTCCCCCCTTCCCCACTCACACGCGCACACAAACACACACACAAACACGTACACACGCACACACGCGCCCCCTGCCCGTCCCCTCCCCCCTTTCCCACCCACACTCACACTCACACGCGCACACAAACACACACACTCGCACTGCATATATGCACTGTTCAAATAGTGCCTTTTTCCTAATATTTTTATTTGTTTTATTTGTAGACCACATATGATGGGATCAAACTCGAAACTGCATTTTTGTATAAAAGAGGTAATCTAATTGGATTCGGCTGAATCAATCTCGAATTTAGACAATTTGGATGTGATTGTATATTTCATTTTACTGATTGTATATTTACTTATGTGACTGTATCTTTGTTCGAGAAACTGATTAATTATGTTTATTGTTTGTCAAATCGTACAGAAAAAATCGAGAGGGAGAGTGATAATGGCCAGAGGTGGGAAGAAGGATGGAAAGACAGCAGTAGTAGCACCATGGCACAGACATTTTGAGAAAGTCCCAAATATTCTTCTTTCCCTTCCTTCTAACTCCCATCTCCGAATTTGTTTTTTAATTTGTTGGATTTGTTGTTACCCCTTAAATAGGGTGGATAGACCAATAAACAAAGGAGACTATGTCCAAATTTTTTTTAAAATTGACACTTTGTTTTTTTTAGACACAATTAATTTGATTGGTGAATATTGTATATTTCATTTTATATGTGAATTTGTTTGAAGAATTTAGACAATTTGGATGTTGGACTATTTGTTATTTGTTGAGCAGGGTGAATATTTTCATAAATAAAGGAGATTATGCCGAATTTTTTTAAAATTTGACACTTTGTTTTTTTGAGACAATGTGAATTCGATGGATGAATATTGTATATTTCGTATTATATGTGAATTTATTTGATGAATCTAGACTATTTGAATGTTATTGGACTATTTGACATTGTTTTAAAATTATACTTCGAATTTTTTGCGTTTCGCTATTACGTATTTTGAAAAATTATCGCCGTTTTGCAATTACGTACTTTGGAAAATTTCGTCGTGCCTTTAGGCACGGGCATACGCTTGTATATATATAAGGAAGGCTACATAAAAAACATTGTACTATAAGCGTGTATATATATTGAAAATGTGGAACAATTTTATCCTTTGGTCAAATACCCATTGGAGTTTAAAACATTAGAACATAATTCTACATAAAAATGTCAGGCTCAAAGCATGACATATGATTAAAATTAACACGTGTGACTTATCACCATAAATATGCAGTACAACAAAGATTAGTCAGAACAGGTACTTTAGATAAATGTACCGGTGTATAAGACAAAATAATAAATGAATGGATGTTCCATTTGCCATATAAAACTGTCATAACATATAAAATGGATAATTAGCATATATAAATTAATATATATTATATAATCAACTAATAAGTCTATAAAAGTAATAATTTTATTATATATAACAAATGTAACTAACGAACAAAAATGTGGGACCCAACGAATATAAAAAAATAAAGACACATGCAAAATATTGTTTAAACCAAAGTTGGAATACAGAGCATTCAATGTTCATGTCTCAAAAATAAGTTTGAGAAAGCAAAAAAAAAAAAGAATCTTTGAGGGAATAGGACCTACGACTATATTAAAGTGTAGTAATATATATATATATATATATATATATGTGTGTGTGTGTGTGTGTGACACCCTGCCTAATTAAACATTGGGTGATCGGGCCTTTATTAAATTAAAACAGATTTCTCATATGGTTCATTCTTAGCATCACTGTCGAAAACTTTTTAATTACTAACCACCTGAGTGAAATTAGACCGGTGCCAAATTTTATCTTTCGTTAACACAATAAAATGTACAATGCCGTAAAACTAACTCAAACATTAACAATATACTAGAGTTCAATCCAACACAACATATATGAATGAAGGACTTGCCGATAAACCATCGACTAGAACTTCAAAACCATAATCCATCGTACTTAAAAGAACTGAATAACTGTAAATCGTCAACGGACAACATGTCCATACATGGAATATAAAATAAGATCCTACACTAGATCAGAAAGGTAGAATCGTCTAATCAAGATCCTGTCAGCATCCATAGTGCTACAGCTCCGAGTTCCTGGAATGAAATCCTCAAGTATGGCATCCCTGTGGCTGAAAATATTTTATGCCAATAGTCAGTACTCAAAACATTTTGAAAGTATTTAGCAAGCATTTATAACAATAAAATTCAGTTATTGATTACACATGTTCGTGTACACTCTCTCTTGAGATCTCCTCACCTCTCATTTATAGTGCACGCCTAACGTTCTATACTTAGCCCACCTAGTTATACTATCCAAGCTAATTAGACTAGAGTATTCAACCGAACTTATCTACACGTCTAACTTCCCATACCGCCCATACAGTACATAAATTTATTAACATCCCTCATTTGTTAATTAACACAATAGTAACATTCTTCACATGCTATCTTTCCATATCTATGCTTAAGTCTCACCACTTAGTTTTTTCCTTTAGATATCCATTATCTAACATTAAATATTTATAATTAAGTTGCTCTACTTAACTTACTTTTAGATGTATACACGTCATCTAACTATCTACTATCCCACATAAGCAGCTTATTTATACAGTATAAATTTCACTCACAACATATACTATAAGGATCATTGGTCCGGATAATCATCGCCCCCATTATCCTATCATCGTTTAACCTCCATAATTAAGTTTCACTACTTAATTTACAATAGCCTATTCCCAGTCTATTTTAAATTTCGTTATTAAGTTTCTCTCGACTTAATATACCATTTAGATGGACATCTCTATATATATCATCTACAAGTCTACTATCGCACATAAGTAGAAAATCACAAGGTATATATTTCTCACACAATATATACTATAAGGATTTATTATTCCGAAAAATCATCGACCCTAATAATCCTACCATTTACATTGGTCTGAAAATCCCTCGACCCCAATATAAAGGTCATACTTATGTATATTGGTCCGGTATTATCATCGACCCCAATAATCCTACCATTTACATTGGTCCAGAAATAACTCGACCCCAATGCAAAGGTCATACGTATATATATTGGTCTGGTATTATCATCGACCCCAATATTATTCATCTTCGATTTGGTCCGGATAATCATCGACCCTAAATCGAGCTTTCATGTATTGGTCTGAAAAATCATCAAACCCAATACAGAAGTAAGCATACTTTAGGTATTCAAATAACCTAATAATCTATATAATAGGTATTCACACAACGAAATTATTCATACTTGTACGTAATATATTTCTCTCTAATATTCACCATACTTGTTTGTTTTAAGAATTTATCTCACTTTCGTATTTATTCAAGTATTCTCTATACTCTTTATTGGATCGGACTCATACTTCGATCACCAATATTTATTCAGTATACTATAAGTATTCACACAATCTATATATTACTATGCATCAATAGGTGTTCACTCAACCCGATAATACGCATTAGTACATAGTATATATCTCTCCTATACTTGTTGTACTATTTACCTTACGATTTATCTCACCATCGTATATATAGGAGTGTTCACACAACTCTAAGGGTCCTAGTTACCCCATGATAGATAAATTCAGTAGTTACCATCTTTTATCTACTGGTTTACAAGTGGAATTGATGTTTACTCTCTCTCTGTAGCTCAATTCTCAATTATCCGACCTATCTCTCACTCTACTATCCCGATCAATCCATGCTTTAAGTCCTACACTCAATGAACTTAATAGATCCTAACTACATCGACTGATCTTTATCAAGTCCCCACATAGGTATAAAATCATCCAAAATGTTCCCCTCCATCAATGGAAATCCCAGAAAATTCAACCAAGAAAAGAATCCAAAAATTAGCTTGGGTCGATCGATCGTTGAAATGGGTCGATCGATCAACTAGTCGATCGACTAATTTGGTCGATCTATCGACCCCTAGGTTGACATTTTCGTCCCAACTTCATTTTTCACCATTGTTAACCCTTCAAACTCTCATGAAACCTTCTAGAAATATCTCCCAACTTAACCAAACATCAAATATATATAGAGAGAGACTATTTCTAACATAAAAACATTATAAAATCTTTTGAGAATCAACCCAAGAATCATCAAAATCTAAATATCCTCTTCAAACTTATGTTCTTCATGTTTAATTATCAGAAACTCAGATTTTAATCCATAGAAGTAATCATATCCCATCTGATTTCTAATCCTGTATAGATGTAATAATAAACTACATGCAATCCAACCCAAACATGTAATTAATTGATACTTTTCATCAAAGATTTTTCAATAAAATCAATCAAATCATAAAATCCATACACATGGGTATTATAACATTAATTTGATTTTCAATAAACACTTGCATCATAGTTTGTAGTGCCTGATTTCATATTCTTGATGGAGGACTAGTGTTCTTCTCCCTCCATCCGTCTTCCTTGGATGATTTGGGTGCAAGATCCAAGTCCTATTCCTCAAGAATCCCTTCTTGAGATTTTGAATTGGTTTCCCCCTTCTCTCAAATAGGCTCTCTATGTTTTGTGAGTTATGAACCCTAACCCCCCCAATTCTAATCATCAGATATAAGGTCTAATTTTCGTAGGTCCTTTAACCCTTATTTTTAAAATGACCAAATTACCCTCAATAGGTGCCGATTTGGTCTAAAATTGACCCGGGACCCGAACTATATCCCCGGGTATACTATTCCGACTATTTCGACCCATTCAGAATCATCTTTGACCTCGAAATCATCATATAAGTCACTAAAAATATAATTCCTATCTCGACCTAAATTCTTGTCTACACGCGACTCTCGGTTGAGATGAAATAAAATATGAACATATCACTCACTATGTTGTATATCAAAATTCCACCATTATTTACTATTCATGTACATTGTAAATCTCATAACATAATATTAAGAAGTCTCAATATCGATTAATATTTAAAAATCTCTTTTATTATTAAATCACATTAAATTACGTCACACATGTAATTTAACTAAAACATATTTGTCCAATTAATTTTCGAATTAATTAAATCATAAATACGTAAAAATACAGGGTATTACATATAAATCATAAATACGTAGAAATACGGGGTATTACATACTTCCCCCCTTACAAAGGAATTTTGTCCTCGAAATTAGGACAAGGCCAGTACTAAAACTTAGGATCTTTAAAATCACGACATCCTCTAGTAACCAAATCCAAATCATAATAACATAAGGGTTACTCCACTATACACCCACTAGTGGTACCCACCTAACAAAAGGCTTAGTCACTGTAGCCTCAAGTTTCAACAAGCCTTCTCTATTTACTACGTAGTGATACGCTCTATCAGTCATATGATATCAATACTGTCTCTATCGTTTCCATACTGAGAAAAGGCCGCACCTCCCTATGCGCCAATTACCCTTACTCACCACAAATCAAAACTTCCTTCATAGGAGGAATCATGATAACTTCTAACCACTTATGTTTGTATTTAGAACTTCAGTTCATGGTGGTGTAGCTCTTACGACATTCAAAAGTCACCCAAAATTATTTGTGGTTCACTCCACTCATAACAACGGACTCCAAATCACGGTCAGTCCGAAAATATAGTTATCCCCTCACCTCTAAACAACTAGAGGGTGGACGACGAGGCTTTCCACACCAAGCCTCAAAAGCACCTCTATAATACCCCGTACTTTTAGGGATAATTAAATTACATAAGTGGGCATAATTTAGAGATTAGGGAAATTTCTGTGAATAGTAATTTTGGAATTTATGAGTATAATTTGATAAATTTAGAATTTAAAGTGAGTAGAAAATATTAGTTTGCTGATGTCGGATTAATATCAACATGGATTAGATTTTCTTACGGGATTAAGTGAATAAGTCGGATTATTTTAATTACATGTCACAGTTGGGTAAAGAGACAAAGGATAATATTTTAATTGGAAAACCCGTATTGAGATGTGTTGGGTTTAATTAGTGAATGGTAGTTAAGTGACTCGGTTGTATATTTTGAGTGTGCGGTTGGTTTCAAAATGGCCGAGATAGTCAGAATAGAGTATCCAGCGGAAATATTTAGGTTTCGGGGACTTTTGGACCAGTAGGGACTCGTAATTGAGTACATGAGTCAATTTTGGGTATAATAAGGGATAAGCTTTATAAACCCTTATAACCCTCACTTCTCTCATATTTCATCCCTAGGAGAGAGAGAGAAGAGAGAAAAGTAAGAAGAGAAGAGAAGAGAAGAGAAGAGGAAGAGAAAAGGGATTTCTGGCCAAACTCCGTGGAATTCGACTCGAGGTCGTCGGATTTTATCCACGAGGAAGGTGTTTACTTGATTTATTCTTTTTGAGCATAAATATCATATCATAGTTGGTAATAACAAAGTATAAAGAATTTTGGTTTGGGTTTCGTGAATGAAATGAGTTTTTCGAAAGTTTAACAGATAAACCCCGAATAATATCTAATTCAAGAAACCTAGAAATTTATTTAAATTAATTGTTGGACTTGGGTCCTAAGATGATTAGAACCCTTTTTATGTGTATATATATTGTTGGTTGAGGTTGTAAGATGATAGGAGAGGAAATAAAAAGCTTGGAGGTGTATTAATGGAGGTTTGGGATTTTGGAGAAGAAGGTGAATAGTGACAACGTCACTTCCAAATCGATTCGGCTTTTTGTCAAAAAAAATTGTATATCTTTTCGATACGGTCGTGTGAGCACTGATCGCATATTTTTTTTGGATTTATAATGATTTTTCTACGGAGGGCTATCCGAGATCGAAATCGTTATTTAGAAATCAAACCTAATATTGGGAGAAAAAGAAATTTATGTGTAAGTTAGAAAGTAGTGTTAGGATGATTATAGAGTTGGTGGTTGAGATTATAAACCATAAAAATGGAGGTTGAGTTGATATTAGGGTATTTTGGAGATTGAGAAATCGCCCAAACAATGCCCCTCGAACATGGCGAATCGATTCGGGTCTAGACCGAATCGATTCACATAAGGGGACCTGTAAAGCTGTCTCAGGCTGAATCGATTCAAATTAAGACTGAATCGATTCGCATTTGATGACCTGCTTGTAGAACACTTTCCGAATCGATTCGGATGGAAACCGAATCGATTCGCTGGCTCAAATCGATTCGCATTTGGGGCGAATCAATTCGCCTTTGTTGAAATTGGCAGTTTTCCTTCTTTGAGTTTAAGGGGAGTTAAATTGCAATTAGAGAAAATTGTGGGGGAGTCTAGCTATGATATTAGGACTCATAGATGATGGTATTGAGAGTGATTAAACCTTCAAATGGAAGAGAGAACCTTGGATTATTTTAGTGTAGAATCTGGGGTATGGACTTAATGAAGGTTCGGATCGAACAACGTTCGAGAGAGGTCTTCGGATAGTATGTATAGAGAATACTTATAAGTTTAGTATTGTAAGTGTGCAAATACTTAGGAACTATTATAAATGGGAACAGTCGGTATATGAGAGTTTGGTAATTTTATATATATATGTCTGTGTGTGTGATTGGTATATTAGTATCTTAGAGGCTGGTTCCATGGGCTTTGCTTTGGCGTAGGTTTGGAACAGCCATGTTATATATTTTCTCTAGTGCGATCCAGGGAGGTTGCGCGAGGTAGGTGAATCCCCTAGCTTGAGGAGAAGGGAGAGTATATCCCCAAGTCATATCGTCCCGTGTTCGAGTGAGATGCGTGTGTACTCCACTTGCAGAGGGAACATGACCGCCTCCACCGTTGTGTATTTTTACCATAACCATGAGTAAGTCTGTCTTGGTACCGTGGTATAGTGAGTAAACCTAAATTTGGATAGGCATTATGAGACTGCATCCTCGAGTTATAGCTCGGTGGGATGGTTATTATTCTTGTGTTTGTAATAAGTATAATTATATTTATTGAGCATAGTATATTGCTTGTATATGAAGTTGTTGTATATATATATATATATATATATATATGGTATTATTCCCTTTTCGGTAGATATATATATTCGGATTTATATGAGTATGAATCAGAGGTTATAGTGAGAACTATATATTTATATATGAGTTTTATGTGACAACCCGCTCACCAAAATAAGGGGTGGCCAACCCAATACTCCAATATAACAAGAATCATAGATGGAATCATTCTCAGCATCACAATAAAATATACAGTATCCCGGATAACCACCCAATATTTCAGAGAACGGGTTGCCAAAAATTTTGTTTTAAAGTAAAGAAAAGAATTTAGACAACCCAATTCCTGAAAAGATAGGGGAAACCCCAAGACATATATAGATAATAACAACAAGAAGACAATAAAGGGACCAAATGTGCGGTCGGTCAACCAACTCATACAATAATATTAAACAAGTTCCTTAATTTACATAATACATTACATTAAACAATTACAAAAGCTTGGGCCTCTCGCCCGAGTAAAAGACCTGATCTTATTTAGAGTACAAAGATGACATCGTCTATTGCAATATGTCCCGTAATACCCGTAATGCATCACGGCTCGTCGAAAACCTCGAAATAGGAATTCAAATCAGGCATCCTTAAGACGGAGTACCTGGGCGAATATGAGATGCAAGCACAATAAGAAATATGATCGGGTCAGGGCCCAGTTTTATATGATCACCAGATGAATAAAAAGTATGACAGTTATGAATGATGAATCATGATGAAAGAGAAAAAGAATCTATCTACTCAATTTAAAACATAAACTAAGCAGGAAGATAAAACAAGTATCATTAATCTAAAATCTCATCATGTCTACCAATTATCTCATATATCTTTTTCCTTAACATGAATGTATATATATTCACAATATTATGCTCTTTATGGCATTTTTATCTCACTTTTACATTTTGTGAAAATCCTTTCCTTTTCAGGAAAATAATCATTTTCAAATGCTCTTTGTGGCATTTATATGTGCTCTTTATGACATTTCCATTATGCTCTTTATGGCATATAATCCATCAAGTCCCACTTGATGTTAGAATAGTCATATTTATATTTATATAACGATTCTAAGACCGCCCGTCCGGGTTTCCCCACTGTGCGCGCCCCTAAATGACCATCATCTTCCAGGGCCTACCATTAAGACAATCTGGGCACCTATAACGCAAGACGTCGGGAAGAGGCCATGTGCCTGCGGGGTAGTCAAGATGACACCCGGAATCTCCTACACATTGCAGAAAATATACAACAATAAACGCTCACATGGCCTAGGACTATATCCACCCTGCATTCATTAGCCAGGGGGCTTCACCTCACGCGCGGACTTCCCTTATGATGTCATTTAGAGAGGTGTGTTTGAACCATTCATTTTACCATTTTCAAAATCAAGTAAATTACCATTTACTGTTTTCATGATTAAGTAAATTATCATTTACCATTATCGTTACTATTTCCATTTCAAGTATATGTTTCATTTTAACTGAAACCATACAAATTTACCTTATTGTAAGTACTTCCCTTTTTATCCGTAGCCATACAATAAATTATATCGTTACTAAAACCTCAAAGGAATAACTAAACTCTTTCTTACCTCCCAAACATTTTATGGTGTTATTTTAAAACCCCAATACTGTCATGCCTCAAGGGAATGAATAGACTTTCAATTATTCTCCCAACACACTTTTATGGTGTTATTACAAACCATCAGGATTAATATAGCTCGAATGAGCTCCTAAAATCTCCCAAACATAACACTATAACGCTTAGTTTTATAGTAATCGACTAGAAGAAAAGAATGCCCTAACCTCAATAGGCATAACCCCGAAAAAGTCCCCACATAACCCATTCCTAGTGTAGGGAAAGTAACTAACTCAATTAAAACTCTAAGACACTTAGTTTCCTTCATTAAAGAAGGTTCATAGGCCCTAGACTTAAAGAAAATGGATAAAAATGGAGTTAGAAAAATAACTTAAAAACAGTCTGATTTCGAATCGATTCGCCCAAGGCACGAATCGATTCGCCCCGGGCAGCGAATCGATTCGCCCAAAAGCGAATCGATTCGGATGACAAATCCAACATTTTTCCTCAGCCGAATCGATTCGGCCTTAACCCGAATAGATTCGGGTTTGCAGAACTGTAGGATGACCCCTTAGCGAATCGATTCGCCCTAGAGCCGAGTCGATTCGCCCCTGCGATTTGGCCAAGAATGGCTATGAAGTGTTTTGAAACCTAATTTCTCCAAACCCCAAATCTCTTCTATTTTACACACAACCAACAATATTTATCTACCCCAAATTCATCCTACATGATTTATAACAACTATAACCCAACATTTCATCATCAAAACTAAGATTAGGGTTTAAATCCCATAAATTCCATTTTTGATCTCCAAATGAATATACATAATTATCATACAAATTATTCATCTTAAATCACGTATTAGAAAGTAGAAAACTTGCCTTAGGGTGGATATCTCAGATTTTATTTGGAGAATAAGCAATCCCAAATCCTCCATCTTCAATCTCTCTCTCATTTCTCCATTTTTCTCTTCCTCTCCTTTTCTCTCTAAGTTTAAGACATAATTTAGGGAATTAAGGGAATTTAGAAGATTAAAATCGGGGCTTAACATAAGTCTCCCAACTTAAGTGGTTAATACCACATTAAAATGACTCCCAAATACGCGTTTAAGTTAAAACCAGGTAAAAGTGCCCAAAATCCAAAAATACAATATGGCACTTATTTTGACTGTCTCGGACATTTCGGGACTAACTACACCCTCTAAACTGGCATCCGGAAATTTTATAAATTATTTCCAGTTTCAATCTTAATTTAAACCAAAATGTCATTTTAAATATATGACACTATAAACATGCAACCTGGCGATATTTACTTTCACATACAGTAAATATGCATCAATCTAGTAAATATTAACTTCTATCTCAATCAATTAATATTTACCCCAGTCCCCACATTTTATATAATTACCTTATGCGGTAAAATTAATATAAATTGAGCCTCCCAAAATCGAGGGTTGTTACATACTCCCCCCCTTATGAGGGAATTTTGGCCCCAAAATTCGGGCATACCCAAATCTCATAAAGGGTATACTACTCTAAACTAGGATTCTACCATCCTAAACAAACCCCTCGTTATCGGAGCGTCCCAAATGGACCCGGACTAAGGTCGACCCTATCGACCTCAGTCTACATCATTTGTGCTCTAGCATAGCACAAAGCGTTCCTCACTAACTATCGATTCTAGCTTCCTACAATGGAAGACGATGCCCACATGACTCGGCACAAATAGCCTAACCTCAGAATCATGTTACATTTCCCCTCGGGGCACCCATACCAACTCTAAGTGGCATAACCCCAACGCTACTCAACTTTCCTTCACATAGGCGTAGCCCTTCAAGCATAAGGCTTAAAATCCCAATCTAAAGAAATGTTCCGAAACTAATTTAAGTTCAAGGAATAAATGATTCGCTGGTTCCATCCATCGAATATGCGAATTACTCCATCGACTACACTAATCCACTCACGGTGCCATGGCATAGGAAAGATCCATAAGGCCATTCAAAAGCCTAATGGTTATATGGGAATTTCCCTCCATGCAACAATGCTCTCATTAGCTAAGTATCCTAAGGCGCACGTTCAAGATATGCCTTTCGGCATTAAGTCATCTTCCTCCATTCATCAATTCGCTTTAGGGTGGTAAGCTATACGCCATTTCCCTATGGTTCCCATTTCTTCATGGAAACTTTCATCAAACCTCTGACACGAATATCTGGTCTCGGTCCACCCTGTTTTAATCGGCACCTCCTACGATTCTACCATTCCTCCATCGAGAATGGGGCGTACTCTTCTACATGTAGTCCGTACATAATGGCCGGAAATGCAACGATTGGGTCGAATGATCAACAATCTTCTCAAATGGGATCATGACGAGTTCGATGTCGGCAATTCAATGCAAACGTCTATAAATACCCTTCTTTGTTCCACAACATACTGCAACAACTTGTGGCTCGCGAGACAAACTAAATTTCTTGCCCAGGAATTAGTGCCTTCTTTCTTTAAGGCGATCACTACCACAATGAATTTTAATTCAAGCGTGGAGTAATATCTCCCACAAAGTCGAAGCTTATGAGACGCATAGACAAAGGAGTCCATGATCCAATCTTATTACTCCCCATTCCTGGCAAAGACTGACACATTGAATCTACCCACGAGTTAGGCGACCAACGAACACTATAATTAAGAAAGGCCTCATCTCCTTCGGCCTAAACTACCAAAACTCTCAAGACCCCATAATCTCGTTCCTAGGGATTTAATCCCTCATGGAGTTAACCCACAACTCATTCATGGTCAACTCCCTACCGCCTTCCAAAATTAATATCACATACCCTAAAGACCTAACGTCCTAATAACCCTAAAGTCTATTTGCATATATACTATCTAAATCGTAGGCATCTAATACTAAATACATCCCTAGTGCCCAAGACCTTACTCAACTTCCGACATTCGTTCGGGTTCATGCGTGGGACATCTCGTCGAAGCGAAATCCAAACAAGGAACCCTCCCGTTACACAACTACCTAGCATCGTCGGTCATTAAGATATGACGGTCTAAGACACATGATCGGGATCGGTAAATGTCCAACTTATAATTCTACTTCTATATATCTTAACATAGTATCATTAAAGATTTTTAACTGATTAGACATTCACTTTCTGTGAAGTCTTACAAATTTTATCCCATGACATATATACATCTTTTCAAATAGCCTTCTTATCAAGGCATAACCCGAAGCCTCAATTCGACTTCGTATCTCAGTCTCCCTCACATCGTACAGAGGAGAGAACGATATACAGTTCTTCTATCTCGCACTTTAATATCCCTTACTCACTCTTCTACGTGATTCTCAGCTAAACCTTTCAACCCAACTTCCAGCAATAGAGAAAAATTAGAAGAAAGAAAAAGAGTAGCGCCTCTCCACTCACAACATCGTTAAGTGTTCATGCGGCGGAGTGTCTCGCAAAGCGAAATCTAAACAAGGAACCCCTCCGACACATGCCTACTTAACTAGTTGGTCATGGAGATAAGCGTAACATGCATAAACAAGACAAATGAACAATCAAACACTCACGCAAGATAACACAAAAATAAAAATATCTCCTACCTACCTCGATCCGCCTCTATAAAGTCTCAACCTGTATCCAGGAGAGATATTATAGAACGACGAGTTCCATTTTTAACTAGAAGTAAGATAGCCTTAAAATTTATTTGCTTGCTATCACCCCAAGCCAACCAAAGTATCTTTACTTTCATATAATACATAAAATAAGAGAAAGGAAAAATGGTATTTCTCCACTCCCAACGTCGTTAAGGTTCATGCGTGGAGCGTCCCGCAAAGGCGGAATCCAAACAAGGAACCCCTCCTATGCATTACTACTTAACCTTGTTGGTCGTGGAGATAAGTCATAACATCCACATACAATGCAAACAAGCAGTAAAACACTCATACCAAATATCACATATAACACATATACCTTTAAAATATCCTCACTCGTTTTATAACGAGTGGAGAAATCATAAAACTTCCCTACCACGGAAGTCATATAATTACTCTTCTATAATCGCGTCAATACTACAACAAGCTCAATATACACACCCGAGTCTACAGTAGATGCAATACTAATAAGTCTTATCCTAAGGAATACACCCCCCACTAATAAGGTGGAATTCCCACCAACAGTTTATGCCAATCACTCCGGGTCGATACTAATGGTTCTCAGACTCCATATTCGAGCCTTACATGAACCAACATTATTTCCACCATCTCCCCAACTAGGCACTTTATCTTGCACCTTGTTCTCCACTCAAAAAATTTTAAAATGAGTGATTCTATGCTCCATATTATAGCCATTGTTCCGACTCTGGCCGATAACAATTGCCCACACAATCCCTCTTACTTTCTCAGTAAAAGAGGACACACTCTTGGCCTCCTCTTCCTTATATCATTGAATTCTCCCCGGGCAGATAGCGGATATCCACCAAAGAGTTTCATGATCATTAATCCATCAGAAGTGTTAACGACACTTATTCTGGAGCCTATCATTTTAGGGTGCACGACCTCCCTAGCCGTACAACACTTTATTCACTGTCGTCCTTTAGCCGAGCATTGTGTGAACATTCAAGAATTCACCTTCTCCTCAGTCCAGTTATCCTAGAGAAATTCACCGTTGCAAGTGACCACCAGGCTTCTCTATAGGCCAAACTTTCGGCACCCACTAATATAGTGACCACATTTTCACAACCTCAACACTACTTCTACGAGTGAAGGATTTTCCTCCCTCCTACTTCAGGGCACTTCTCCACTTCAATTTAACATCGCTTGAAATCTCAAGATTAGTACCACTTTCTACTTCTCACGGTACTTGAGTAAACTACATCAACTGAAATTAGTAGTCGTAGTAGCAAGATAAGAAAATGCTACAAAAAGGGAGCGAACTCCAAAGCGGTCCTCATCCCCGACCAAAATTTACAGTTCTAAAAAATCCTTCTCATGACGCCCTTCTTCAATTGACCTACTGTTCTCACACGAATGCGCAGAAGATTCTATAGGTTCTACCTCACGGCAGAAGAACGAGATCTCACTAAAGAAATCAACGACCTAAATCTTAAGGCTCTATGTCAAGTCAAAAGCAACGCTGAAAACTTAAGGCGTCCACACAGATTCCTAAGGACTCTAGAACCTGATGCTCTGATACCATCTGTGACAACCCTCTCACCAAAATAAGGGGTGGCCAGCCCAATACTCCAATATAACAGGAATCATAGATGGAATCATTCTCAGCATCACAATAAAATATAGAGTATCCCGGATAACCACCCAATATTTCAGAGAACGGGTTGCCAAAAATTTTGTTTTAAAGTAAAGAAAAGGATTTAGATAACCCAATTCCTGAAAAGATAGGGGAAACCCCAAGATATATATAGATAATAACAACAAGAAGACAATAAAGGGACCGAATGTGTGGTCGGTCAACCAACTCATACAATAATATTAAACAAGTTCCTTAATTTACATAATACATTACATTAAACAATTACAAAAGCTTGGGCCTCTCGCCCGAGTTAAAGACCTGATCTTATTTAGAGTACAAGGATGACAACGTCTATTATAATATGTCCCGTAATACCTGTAATGCATCATGGCTCGTCGAAAACCTCGGAATAGGAATTCAAATCAGGCATCCTTACGGCGGAGTACCTGGGCGAATATGAGATGCAAGCACAACAAGAAATATGATCGGGTCAGGGCCCGGTTTTATATGATCACCAGATGAATAAAAAGTATGACAGTTATGAATGATGAATCATGATGAAAGAGAATAAGAATCTATCTACTCAATTTAAAACATAAACTAAGCAGGAAGATAAAACAAGTATCATTAATCTAAAATCTCATCATGTGTACCAATTATCTCATATGTCTTTTTCCTTAACAGGAATGTATATATATTCACAATATTATGCTCTTTATGGCATTTTTATCTCACTTTTACATTTTGAGAAAATCCTTTCCTTATCAGGAAAATAATCATTTTCAAATGCTCTTTGTGGCATTTATATGTGCTCTTTATGGCACTTCCATTATGCTCTTTATCGCATATAATCCATCAAGTCCCACTTGATGTTAGAATAGTCATATTTATATTTATATAACGATTCTAAGACCGCCCGTCCGGGTTTCCCCACTGTGCGCGCCCCTAAATGACCATCATCTTCCAGGGCCTACCATTAAGACAACCTGGGCACCTATAACACAAGACGTCGGGAAGCGGCCATGTGCCTGCGGGGTAGTCAAGACCACACCCGGAATCTCCTACCCATCGCAGAAAATATACAACAATAAACGCTCACACGGCCTAGGACTATATCCACCCTGCATTCATTAGCCAGGGGGCTTCACCTCACGCGCGGACTTCCCTTATGATGTCATTTAGAGAGGTGTGTTTGAACCATTCATTTTACCATTTTCAAAATCAAGTAAATTACCATTTACTGTTTTCATGATTAAGTAAATTATCATTACTATTTCTATTTCATTTCCTATCCAAATATATATATATATATATATATATATATATATATATATATATATATATATATATATATATATATATATATATATATATATATGTTTCATTTTATCTGAAACCATACACATTTAACTTATTGTAAGTACTTCCCTTTTTATCCGGAGCGATACAATAAATTATATCGTTACTAAAACCTCAAAGGAATAACTAAACCCTTTCTTACCTCCCAAACATTTTATGGTGTTATTTTAAAACCCCAATACTGTCATGCCTCAAGGGAATGAATATACTTTCAATTATTCTCCCAGCACACTTTTATGGTGTTATTACAAACCATCAGGATTAATATAGCTCGAATGAGCTCCTAAAATCTCCCAAACATAACACTATAACTCTTAGTTTTATAGTAATCGACTAGAAGAAAATAATGCCCTAACCTCAATAGGCATAACCCCGAAAAAGTCCCCACATAACCAATTCCTAGTGTAGGGAAAGTAACTAACTCAATCAAAACTCTAGGACACTTAGTTTACTTCATTAAATAAGGTTCCTAGGCCCTAGACTTAAAGAAAATGGATAAAAATTGAGTTAGAAAAACAACTTAAAAACAGCCTGATTTCCAATCGATTCGCCCAAGGGCCGAATCGATTCGCCCCAGACAATGAATCGATTCGCCCAAAAGCGAATCGATTCGGGTGACAAATCCAACATTCTTCATAGACCGAATCGATTCGGCCTTAACCCGAATTGATTCGGGTTTGCAGACCTGTAGGATGACCCCTTAGCGAATCGATTTGCCCTAGGGCTGAATCGATTCGCCCCTGCGATTTGGCCAAGAATGGCTACGAAGGGTTTTGAACCCTAATTTCTCCAAACCCCAAATCTCTTCCATTTTACACACACCCAATAATATTTAACTACCCCAAATTCATCCTACATGATTTATAACAACTATAACCCAACATTTCATCATCAAAACTAAGATTAGGGTTTAAATCCCATAAATTCCATTTTTGATCTCCAAATGAATATACATAATGATCATACAAATTATTCATCTTAAATCACATATTAGCAAGTAGAAAACTTGCCTTAGGGTGGATGTCTCAGATTTTATTTGGAGAAGAAGCAATCCCAAATCCTCCATCTTCAATCTCTCTCTCATTTCTCCATTTTTCTCTTCCTCTCTCTTTCTCTCCTTTTCTCTCTAAGTTTAAGACATAATTTAGGGAATTAAGGGAATTTAGAAGACTAAAATCGGGGCTTAACATAAGTCTCCCAACTTAAGTGGTTAATACCACATTAAAATGACTCCCAAATACGCGTTTAAGTTAAAACCAGGTAAAAGTGCCCAAAATCCAAAAATACAATATGGCACTTATTTTGACTGTCTCGGACATTCCAGGACTAACTACACCCTCTAAACTGGCATCCAGTAATTTTATAAATTATTTCTAGTTTCAATCTTATTTAAACCAAAATGTCATTTTAAATATATGACATTATAAACATGCAACCTGACGATATTTACTTTCACATACAGTAAATATGCATCAATCTAGTAAATATTAACTTCTATCTCAATCATTTAATATTTACCCCAGTCCCCACATTTTATATAATTTCCTTATGCGGTAAAATTAATATAAATTGAGCCTCCCAGAATCGAGGGTTGTTACATTTTATAGATGCGTCATGTGCTGAGGGCCTAATGGATCTCGACGATCAACATTGTTAGTTAATAGTGTATCGGGGGGTTCCTTATTTGTATTTCGCTTTGCGAGACACCCCACGCATGAACGTAGCGCACTGTTGGGAATGGGGAGAAGTTTAGCCCCTAGTACTCGGGTTTTAATGGATTTTCAGTGATTGGGTGAAACAGACTAGTTAGGCAGGGTATCTTAACTAGGTTGTCTAAAGGTATGCGATAGGTGTGCCCTATTAGAATAGTGGTGAGGGGTATCTCATGGGAGTGCGACACCAATTTAAGTATGAGATAAATCATATTTTAAAAATATAACATTTATGCACTTGCAAAATATTTTCAAAACTCAGGCTCTGACCCGTTTCTCTATTTTCTCGTCTCTTGATATATATATATATATATATATATATATATATATATATATATATATATATATATATATATATATATATATATATATATGTGTGTGTGTGTGTGTGTGTGTGTGTGTGTGTGTGTGTGTGTGTGTGTGTGTGTGTGTGTGTGTGTGTGTGTTTGTGTGAGTGTGTGTGTCCAGACACAGGGACGCTTGGATGATGATCCTTTCGAGTTAGTCGTTGCTGCAGCAGCTGTGGATGCATACATGTTTATTTTTAGACACTTCTATTCTTGTGATCTAGATAGGAATCATTGTAGTAACACTCGGGGCGAAGGCCCAACTGTATTCATTTATACTTTTACCTCTCTTTAGTGCGGCATTCGATTTGGTTGTATTATGTTAAGCAGAGTGTTCGGTTGTTTTATTTCATTTCAGTTTCATATATATAAACTGTGTGATGGTTTCACTTTGTTGTTTTGATTAAAAAAGATTAGTTAAATAAAATTTTGATGCCATCCTAATAGGTTATTAGTAATTAAATTGGTTTTCAGCAGTGATGCTAAGAATGAACCATATGAGACTCCTGTTTTAATTTAGTACAGGATTGATCGCCCGGTATTTTATTAAGCGGGGTGTCACAACCTCGTGCATGATAAACCGATATAGGTTCTTACACACAATCTACCACTGGTAATTTCTCCCTGCAATTACCCATATAAGGCACCACGCACACTACTCACATTAGCTAGCATAATAAACCACCTCTCATCTAACCCTCGGTCTATAGGTGCTACCATATGCCCGAAATAAAACTTCATCCCCATCGCTTCCTGATAATCCCCATTAGAGGTGGGATTTGAGGATCTCATCCTAATTCACAACAATATTGAGAGGCACCTTGCACCGGTGCAATCCTTATTTTTAAAGAGAGCATAAAAACCACTTCACCTCAGCCAATCCATTCCATACACTCGGAGGAATTTTTTCCCTAGTCACGATGTTGGCTGCCCATCAATGCATTTTAGAGGTCTACCTACCCATTCTGTCACTAGAACCATAGGCTTGTTATTAAATTCTGGTTAATCATCTCGAGCCAACCTTTCTCCATCTATGAGTGGTTCATCCGGAGACAATCTCACTATGTCTCAACCCCTCACTAATTCCCACTTATAATATCTCAGATTTATGTTGTACTTTATACTCCCCTTCTTCCCTAGGGTGTACCAATAGTCACGACCCGTGCAATCTTTGCAACTGGCACACTTCTTGGGTCTTCTTGCCTTATAGTCATCAATATTCTATGTGCACGTAAGCCACTCTCATCATTTGATTGAGTAAAGCTCCGCTCTATTTTCCCACAACAGTTGGAACTTGTCTTTATCAAGAGATATATTTTGAATGGCTTACCATAACCTTTCAACCCATTTAGAGTGTGCTATCTCTCTTAGTACATATATACTTGGATCATCGTCCTTCTCACACGACGTTTAAGCCATCATACCATTTCAGCTTAATTGATAACTTCCACACAGGTATACTTTACACGCATTAATTTCCATGCCCCTCTATCTCGAACGATTTATAAACCAACTAACCAGGGCGCCCATACACCCTATAAATCCCGCATATCTGCACAAACGTTGCAAATGTCACACACTTTTCTCAAGATTTGCCTCACATACTCGATCGAGTTACAGCACATGGGTTTTCTTAATCATCCCATAAAATATATATTCAATTCTTCTTGATATTTTCTCAACCTTCGACGCATGGTGATAAGAAGGTTTTAATGCTTTTTCACAGTTCTACCGGCTCTACTGGCCTTACATTGTATTATAGCTCTCAGCTCAAAGTGTTTCCTCGACACGTTCGAGGATTTATATTCAAAATTGATGCCTGGCATTATCAACGTCCCTCAACTCCCGACGTTATAAAAGTTCATGCGAATTTCATCTCGCATCAGCACCTAAATAAGGAACTTTCCCCCAATGCATTATCACTTAGTATTGGTGGTGATTGAGTTCCATAAGCCTCAAATAGACAATCGTAACACTCAGATGTTACCCCTAACCGTATACTTATAAATCTCAACTTCTGTATCTCTAAATGAGCTAAATAACACCGCGCTCTCACTATAACTAGGAATTAGTTCTAATCACAATAATGAGCTTTATCTATCCGCTCGACAATAGACCCAATATTCCTTGAATCCTATCACAAAGACCCTACACACCAGGATGCACTACAACGAGACATCTATGCTCTCTGATGTCTCCACCATAATATCATATAAATGTGAGATCGACCCTCTTTCAGGTGAGGTCTCGTCAAACATCACATCCTGCCCTGTAACATTAAACACGATGGCCTTGCTATCACCGCCCTCTATCATTCCACCTACATCGCTAATCAGTCCATACCCATGGTAATATTATACTCGCATGACACCTCACTAGAACGAGTAATTCCAACATCCATATTTTACCTATGTCTGCACCTACCACCTTGTGGTTAGTACTAAAGAGAGTCCCGCTATACAACGACAACTATCTACACATTATAGTGCTATCAATGATATACCCACTAAACTCGTCTCACATGCAAATCTAGTGCTAATAGAATACTGTGACTTGCTCGTGTCATATAAAACTTATCCTACTACTCGAGGATAAAACTCATACTTCTAATAGTTAATAATGTTGGTGGCTCAAATGGTTCTTGGACATAACACCCTCATCCCAGCCGAACCAAAATTTCTATAAATCGTTGCCCCAGCTGGCCTAACACTTTTGTCCCCTAACTTAAGGTGGACTAGGGTCACACATGTGTCCCTAATCTTTAAAAGTAAGACACCTCTTCGTATTATTCCCATTCTTCTATCTTTGTTGGGTATTATATGACGGTCTTTCTCACAGACTTGGTAGTCTTGAGCCTGGCTGCTACATCTGGTGTTCCTTGGGCCCCACTTATCCTATGGAACTCGATGTTGGCCTTGCCAGTCCTGACTAAACCTACCGTCACTTGGTAGTAAATTCCATTGATCTGAAATATTTTAATGGATCCCAAGCATTTATGTAAGCTTGCGAACCAAGGATCTTGACAACATCACACTAGTTATCCTAACTGACATTCTCATTCCCTCCCGGGTATTCTTCCTGAGGTTCAATTCTCAGCCTACTGATCCCTTTATCAAGTTCCCGTATTCGTTCATCGAGTACGAAGTTCACAAAGACAATCCTCGTCTCCTTACTTACAATGCTGGGTGAGTCTGAATTTGTACCACTATTTTCTATAACGAGGTTTGGGAAATTACCATCCCCAAAAGATTATCCTGCTCATTATCTTCTCGAATAACATTAGGATGATCTCTAACGTGACTACCCTTTCCCAGACACTCTAAGACTTATACTGAGCCCTTCACTCCTGTCGTCCTTCGAACTCCCTTCGCTGGCCGCCTTACAGTGTTCGATGTACCATACCCAATCAAACTCGTATATGAATCACATCAACTATACTTAATAGTAGGAGAACATAAGTCACGTACAAAGAGGAATACAATAATCCTATGATAGGGCTCTATATCAATCAAACGATATGCTGAAAACGTAGTGAGCCGTACAGATCCTAAGGACACTAGAACCTGATGCTCTGATACAATCTGTGACACCCTGTCTAATTAAACATCAGGTGATGAGACCTTTATTAAATTAAAACAGGTTTCTCATATGGTTAATTCTTAGCATCACTGTCAAAAACTTTTTAATTACTAACCACCTAAGTAAAATTAAACCGGTGCCAAATTTTATCTTTCGTTAACACCATAAAATGTATTATGCGGAAAAACTAAATAAAACTTTGAGAATATACTAGAGTTAAATCCAACACAACATATAAGAATGAAAGACTTGCGATAAACCATCGACTACAAGTTCAAAACCACAACCATCACACTTAAAATAACTGAATAACTGTAAATCGTCAACGAATAACATGTCCATACATGGAATATAAAATAAGATCCTACACTATATCAGAAAGGTAGAATCGTCTACTCAAGGTCCTGCCAACATCGACATTGCTACAGCTCTGAGTTCCTGGAATGAAATGCTCAAGTCTGGCGTCCCTGTGGCTGAAAATATTTTATACCAAGAGTTAGTACTCAAAACATTTTGAAAATATTTAGCAAGCATTTATAACAATAAAATTCAGTTATTGATTACATATGTTCGCGTACACTCTCTCTTGAGATCTCCTCACCTCTCATTTATAGTGCACACCTAACGTTCTACACTTAGCCCACCTAGCTATACTACCCAAGATAATTAGACTATAGTATTCAGCCGAACTTATCTACACGTCTAAGTTCTCGTACCGCCCATACAGTACATAAATTTATTAACATCCCTCATTTGTTAATTAACACAATAGTAACATTTTTCACATGCCATCTTTCCATGTCTATGCTTAAGACTCACCACTTAATTTTGTCCTTTAGATATCCACTATCTAACATTAAATATTTATAATTAAGTTGCTCAACTCAACTTACTTTTAGATTTATACATGTCATCTAACAATCTACTATCCCACACAAGTAGCTTATTTATACGGTATATATTTCACTCACAACATATACTATAAGTATCATTGGTCCGGATAATCATCAACCCCATTATCATGTCATCGTTTAACCTCCATAATTAAGTTTCACTACTTAATTTACAATAGCCTATTCCCTGTCTATTTTAAATTTCATGATTAAGTTTCTCTCGACTTAATATACCATTTAGATGTAAATCTCTATATATATCATCTACAAGTCTACTATCGCACATAAGTAGAAAATCATAAGGTATATATTTCACACACAATATATACTATAAGGATTTATTGGTCCGAAAAATCATCAACCCTAATAATCCTACTATTTACATTTGTACAAAAATCCCTCGTCCCCAATGTAAAGGTCATACTTATGTATATTAGTCCGATATTATCATCGACCCCAATAATCCTACCATTTACATTGGTCCAAAAATACCTCGACCCGAATGCAAAGGTCATACGTATGTATATTGGTCCGGTATTATCATCGACCCCAAATTTATTCATCTTCGATTTGGTCGGGATAATCATCGACCCCAAATCGAGCTTTCATGTATTGGTCCAGAAAATCATCGACCCCAATACAGAAGTAAGCATACTTTAGGTAGTCACACAACCTAATAATCAATATAATTGGTATTCACACAACCAAATTATTCATACTTGTATGTAATATATTTCTCTCTAATATTTACCGTACTTGTTTGCTTTACGAATTTATTTCACTTTCATATTTATTCGAGTATTATCTATACTCTTTATTGGTTTGGACTCATACTTCGATAACCAATATTTATTTAGTATACTATAGGTATTCACACAATCTATATATTACTATGCATCAATAGGTGGTCACTCAACCCAATAATACGCATTACTACATAGTATATATCTCTCACATAATTGTCGTACTATTTACCTTACGATTTATCTCACCATCGTATATATAGGAGTGTTCACACAACACTAAGGGTCCTAGTTACCCCATGATAGATAAATTCAGTAGCTACCATCTTTTACCTACTGGTTTACAAGTGGAATTGATGTTTACTCTCTCTCCATAGCTCAATTCTCAGTTATCCGACCTATCTCTCACTCTATTATCCCAGTCGATCCATATTTTAAGTCCTACACTAAATGACGTTAATGGATCCCAACTACACCTACTGATCTTTATCAAGTCCCCACATAGGTATAAAATCATCCCTAAGGTTCCCCTCCATCAATGGAAATCCCAGAAAATTCAACCAAGAAAAGAATCCAAAAATCACCTTGGGTCGATCGATCGACTAGTCGATCTATCGACCCCTGGGTTGACAGCTTCGTCCCAACTTCATTTTTCACCATTGTTAACCCTTCAAACTCTCATGAAACCTTCTAGAAATATCTCCCAACATAACCAAACATCAGATATACGTATAAGGATATTTCTAACATAAAAACATTATCAAATCTTCAGAGAATCAACCCAAGAATCATCAAAATCTAAATATCCTCTTTAACCTTAGGTTTTGATGTTCTTCAAGTTTGACTATCACAAACTCCGACTTTAATCCATGGAAATAATCATATCCCATTTGATTTCTAATCCTGTATAGATGTAATAATAAACTACATGCAATCCTACCCAAACATATAATTAATTGATACTTTTCATCAAAGATTTTTTAATAAAATCAATCAAATCATAAAATCCCTACACATGGGTATTATAACATTAATTTGATTTGTAATAAACACTTGCCTCATAGTTTGTAGGGTCTGATCTCGTATTCTTGTTGGAGGACTGATGTTTTTCTCCCTCCATCCTTCTTCCTTGGACGATTTGGGTGCAGGCTCCAAGTCCAATTCTTCAAGAACCCCTTCTTAAGCTTTGGAATTTGTTTCCCCCCTTCTCTCAAATAGCCTCTATAAGTTTTGTGTGTTATGATCCCTAACTCCCAATTCTAATCATCAGATATAAGGTCTAATTTTCGTAGGTCCTTTAAACCTTATTTTTAAAATGACCAAATTACCCACAATAGGTGTCGGTTTGGTCTAAAATTAACCCGGGACCCGAACTATAGCCCCAGATATACTATTTCGACTATTTCGACCCATTCGGAATCGTCTGCGACTTGAAATCATCATACGAGTCACTAAAAATATAATTCCTATCTCGACCTAAATTCTTGTCTACATGCGACTCTCGGTTGAGATGAAATAAAATATGCACATATCACTCACAATGTTGTGTATAAAAAATCCACCATTATTTACTATTCACACACATAGTAAATCTCATAACATAATATTAAGAGGTCTATATCTCTCGATTAATATTTAATAATCAATTTTATTATTTAATCACATTAAATTACGTCACACATGTAATTTGACTAAGACGTATTTTTTCAATTAATTTCTAAATTAATTAAATCATAAATACGTAAAAATATGGGGTATTACATATAAATCATAAATACGTAGAAATACGGAGTATTACATATAAATCATAAATACATAGAAATACGGGGTATTACAATATATATATATATATATATATATATATATATATATATATATATATATATATATATATATATATATATATATATATATATATATATATTAATAAACAATATAAATAAAATATAAAGAAATATTTACATAAACACTTAAAAAAATATGTTTGTAATCATCAAAATCAATATATTATATTAAATTTAAATATACAATAATTACAATTAAACTTAATTAAATATTAATTACAACGGGTAATTATAATTTCGTTTAATAATCTCCTCTTTTTTAATGACGACAAGCAATGATTCAGTTTAATCCATAAAATTAATAAATTAAGCACAATTAGTGAATCATAAATATTTCTTCCCCTTTGACATTATCAAAAAGATTTTTCATAAAAAAACGAGTGTCAAGGGTAAAAAGGGAATCTCCCCCTATCAAAAATAATTTTTGCATGGGATCTAATCATAAATCACAAGGAGCATAAATAAAATTTCAGAATTTTAATATGCACATATTTCATCGTAAATTTTCTCATCAATATTCTCGAAGCATATATTTGAATTTTCGGATAGACAGTAATATCATCAAATAATGCATAAGACACCAAGATGATGAAATCAATAAATTCGGGCGGATAAATGATAGATGATAAATAATAAATGATACCAATTGTTCTAGATTGCACACTTTTTGCACATAAATAGAAATCATAACTCAATGTTCTCAAATAGTTTGAATTAAGCACATATCATGAGTTAAAACATAGCGGGATAAAATATAGCGATACATTTTTTTGAATTTGGTCATGCTTTGTTGTTTTCAAGATTCGAGCTGAAATTCTTGAAATAAACAATCATATTGCAATATCCATAATAATGTATCAAATTCCATGGTCAAGGATTTTTCTAATAAATAATATTTAATAAACATTTTATCTCCCTCCAATGGATACCAATGAAGGTATATATGTATATAATAAATATGGTACATTTTTTTGATTCATAAACTTATTTTCAACAAGTCTAAAAGACATGTTCACCAATCACTTTTGTTAATCATATGATTTTTCAATTTAAGCATAAATAAGTGTCATTTTTTCTAAAAAAAAATATTTTTGAAGAATGTCACAAATATTCAAGTAATGGCACTAATCATGTAGCATGTCATAAATCTATCTCACTAATATTATTTTGTTCATATCATCAAAAACAATGATTGAATGTCTCAATATTAACATGTAGTTCATATAATTAGTAAATTTTTAAATGATATTTTCGTTTCAAATTAAGAAACAATAAACTTCTAAATTATGTAACACCCCGCCTAATTAAATACCGGGTGGCCAGTCCCATACCAAATTAAAACAGAATATACAGTTGGCTCATTCTTAGCATCACTGTCGAAAACATTTACAACTCACCCAATACCCAATTAAGCTGGTGTTAAAAATTTTCCAAATTTAAATTTCAACAAAACCATTTTTAGTTTAAGAATAACACAACACATTTTATTCTACAACACTGATAACCCAATAAATAACACAAAAGAATTTATTTGCAATTGGAATAAACATTCCCAAATAATATTAATCCATTACAGTAATCCCATCAATAACAACTGTATTAAAAAGACCCGAATACAATAGTATTTGACCTCGATAGAAAAGATAACTGAAATCCTTTGGGCGACATGCCCTAACTAAGAATACTGTGAATCAAATGAAGATAGGCGTCTAAGTAAAACTCCATAAATCCATAGCCTGTCAAAATCCGCTAAGGTTGGCGTCCCTATTGCTGGACACCTGATATAGAGATACAATAGAAGAGAAAATATGCAAGGAAACGGGTCAGAGCCCGAATGTGTAGATGATTTTTAAAACAGCAAGTATTTAACAAGTGCAATAAAGCATTTATTATGTACATGTTAGATCCAACTCTCACTTGCTATTCTCACCTCTCAACTAGAGTGCACACTTAACGTGTCCTATTAACCTCCTAGTTAATGGTTCCTCTTTTCTAGTCTCCATATTATAATTCCATTCCCATATCATAATCCCCGTATGTCCCATACCATACGTCACATTATTATTCATTTACATTTCTCCTTTATATGATTAGTTTCTCATTAACATGAATCATTACTCATTAATATGAATCGTTTCTCATTAACATGAGTTAAGCTTTTCAATTCTATAAGCATAAACATTCATTAACTTAATTCCATTATCTTTCTCTATTCACCGTTATCTACAATTATCACCGTAGATAGATTTAACCACAATATATCCATTCGATCATTTAATCCATTATATATATATATTCATATATAATACGGCACCCCGAGTCACAGCTGCGGTGCAATGCATTACTCTGCTATCATGTCCCTTCATCGCAGGTCACCGAATAGGGGACTAAAGGTTCGGTAAGATTCCACGAACCACAAACAACAAAAAACAAATTGGAGGCGAACATAGTTCTCGTATCCATGGGTCACGCACATACCTACGTACCCACAGTCAGCGGACTTATCAACTCCCCGATAAGTCTTTCATAGACCTATGTTCTCGAGCGACAAATCAAAGATCCCATGGATTCATCAGGATATGACTTCCCTCACGCGCAAACCTCCCACCGATAGCAAGTAAGCTAGGTATGTCATACACATAAATCATCAATCAATCCAATAGGTATTATCATACCTATAATATAATATCAATAAGGTAATATCACTACCCTAAGATATTTCCCATACGTAGCATTATATCCCTTTTAAATTCCACGTATTAAAATATCATATCTTTACTTCTTAATTTAATTATCCTCGCATCCTATAACATATCTCCACTCTCGACGTCGTTAAGGTTCATGCGCGGAGCGTCTCGCAAAGTGAAATCCAAACAAGGAACCCCTCCAATACACTACTACTTAACTTTGTCGATCGAGGAGGTTCGACAACTTCAACTATGCGATCGGGATAACCTCTTACCTTATTTCAATCAAATGTGTTCTAAACTCCCATCTCTATCCAGGAGACACACCACTACGCTCTTGTATTACACTTAGTCCTTGCGAAATCAATAATGAGTTTAAACTCAGTCCTTAATGTTCAAATTGTAACCCTAAGGCTACCCTCACTCAATACACCAGATTCAAATAGGTTTTTCCTCAACATATATTCAGTAAGAAGTCACTGATATCCTACTGGTCCATAACATCATTTCTCCCGAATTACTACGAGTTTAGTTCTCCTTTTAATTAAGGTTAAAATCGATAGTTTCAAATCTCTTATAAACACATCTTCTTTCACTTTGGATTAAACCCTCTTGTAAACTTAAGGATACCCAGGTGTTATATTCAATCACCCCTACTGGTCCTATCTTTAATCCTCATACATCTCCATTTAGAATTTAACAAATGAATCTAGCAACCGAAATTCCATTCGATATAATTTTCAACATTTTAATCACTTGAATCCAAATCAAATTAATTCAAATCTTATCAAGGGTTTACTGATATTTTCTAAGTCCCATAATATCCAAATAATAATCACCAAAGATCCACAAAAGGTTTGGGATAAGAATCAACATTTAAAAAGAAACAACTTTACATATTCTGGGGAGGTCGATCGATCGAAGGCAGGGGTCGATCGATCGATCCCTCAGGTCACAGCCTGGTTTTCTGCATTTTCTGCAACTACGGGTTTAGCAACTTATGATCATTTAAACCTTCATCTAAACATCCCAAATGACTTATAATCTTTACTACATGATATATCAACATATATGAACGATTTCCAATACTCTAAACATCCTAGAATCATCAAGGGATTGGATTAAAAAGCATGTTTATCTCCTTATTTCCAGAAATTTATCAACATATCATCTTCAAGAACACATCAATGGTTTTCATAATTTCTTCAACAGATGTATGACTATTTTATGGATTATTATCAACCTAAAACATGAGTTTAATTCCTATATCATTTCAGTTTCCAGAAATCCATTTAATCACTCCATTATTTCTTCCAAACATGAATAATCTTCTCTTTTCATACTATTCTAACATGGACAATATACGAACTTAAATTGCCATTATCAAACACTTGCCTTTACTGAAGGTCTGATCCTTTGGTGTAGTATATCTCAGTTGGTTGTCCCTTCTCCGGTCAAACTCCGGTGGTGGTTGGTGGTGGTGAACATTGGTTCTTGTTCTTCTCCTTCCCAAGTAGGCTTTTCCCTTCCCAATCACTCTTTTACTCTCTCTAGGAAGATAACTTCTCTATTTTGTGTAGAGGAGATGAATAACCCACATACACTTAATCTACCAATACTTATAATAGGCCAAAATCCGAAATCACTATTCATCCCCCCTAGAAAAATGACCAAAATGCCCTTTCGGGTTGTCTATTCATTTACAAATGACCTGAGACTCAAAATTAACATCCAAATAGATGTTTCTGACTATTTCGAACCTTCCGGACGCAACGACGCAGTCGAAATGACTATAAGGTCGATAGAAAATAAATTTCCTTTTTAATTTAATAAACTAGTCCCGACACGTCCTATACCGCGTCTGACTAAAAATATAAATTACCGAATTTATATCATACAGTCATATCAATGACATCACATTCATATATTACCTAAATATCTTTAAGTAATATTCAGAATCATCCATTTTAATATCCACCGTCCGGATAAAACCCGAATGAATTAATTAATAATAAAATCCAATTAATTCATTAATTTAAAATATAACCCATTTTAAAAGTTATTTAAAATTACGGGGTATTACAAATTATTCCAGTATTATTATTCACAAAAATATGTCAAGATGCAATACACAATTTTTAAAAAAAAATTATCATCAAAATCAAGTATTTGTATTATACAACATAAAATCATCAAAGGTAAAATATACAAATTTACATGTGAAGACAAAATTACCAACAAGAAGCTCATATGATTTAACAAATATTCTATGCATGAAAATATATTAATTAAGATCATAAAATTAAAACATAAGATATAAAATTCAAGAATAGTGTTTCTTACCACCTTACCAATACCAATGATATTTTCATGAAAATTTCTCCAAGTGTGGCATTTCCAACGTTAGGCAATGATACCAAATTATATTCCTTGAAAATCCACCTACACAACTTTGAAGATTTTCTCTTTTGGTACCCAAAATGTGTTAGGTCCATAGGGGTTAGTATACAACTTAATTCCTTTAGGAACCCAAGCTAATTTTCTTTTTCTAAATTTATATGGACACAAATCTGAAAAATATGCGTGTCTACCATAATATGTGCACAATGAGTTAACTTTATAATTGGAATAGTTTTGAAAGTTTTCCTCATTTTAAATAGTGTTGTAACCAATTCAAACTTTATCAAACTTCCATATTTGATTTCCTAACAACATGTCTAAATAATCTCTACCATTTACAAAATTTGACAATATGGGCAATAATGTGTCAACTTTCTTTTTCAATTTTGAATATTCAAGTTCAGGTTTCTCAAAAGATATGCTACTAGTATTTTCTATTTTTAAAATGTCAACTTATTTTCTTAAAGAATGATTTTCTAATTTTAACTCATTAATTTCTTTTGAATGTAAATCACATTTTGTAGGTAGTAAAGAATGAGACTTTTTAAGTTCAATATATTTATTTTTAACTTTCACATAATTCATCAAAAATATTTATAATTCTTCATAATCATCAACATTATCACTATCACTAGACGTTTCAAGGTTAGAATGTAAATGTGTCCATCCCTGATCCTCACGACAGGAGAGACGGAGAAAAGGGTATCTTCAATTTCGAGAGAATCTTGGTCCCGCGCATCCCTCTCGGGAGTGCTTCGACCGGCATCGATAATGAGGTGAAAAATATAGAGAGATGGAGTCGCCAGTCTATTTTACTCAAAACAGATAAAAGAAGAGGGAGTCATCTCGAAGGACGGCATCCAAAGACCTACTGATACATACGAAACCAAAATGATTCAAAAAGGGTCCGAAGGCTAAGTTACGGAATGGGAAGGTGTTAGGCACCCATTCCACCCTTACGGTCTCTCATAAGTTATTGCTATTTTCCTTTATTTCCCCGTGATATGTGTGGATGTGTATATGTAGTGGAGATAGTAATCATAGACTTGTATCATGGAAGAGATAAAGCGAGTCATCCGTAGGAATGTTCCCAAAAGTAATATTAGAAAATAGGATATACACGATTATCTTAGCGTTGATCGTTATAATGGGAGGATAACGCATATGGAATATTATGCCACTAAGAACAATATATGTATATATAAACATATAGAATTTAAGAGAGTTAAGTTTAAAGAATATAGAATAAAAAGTAGGAAGAGGACTCGAGTCTTGGGTTTTACCCCGAGACGCCTACGTAGCCTATAGAGGCATCAAAGTTCACGTAGTTCGTAAGCAAACCTAGGGGTAGGATTTATCCCATAAATCCAACCGGGGACTTCTCTTATATGTGTGTGTGTGTGTGTGTAAAAGAGTTTTTTAGCTATGAGAAAAGTGTGAGAATTCCCGTTTGGAATTTATGAGCAAACCCTCTTTTTCTTATTTTTTGGGTTTTATTTATATGAAAATAAGAGATGTGCAATAATACTAGATAAAACGTATATTAGGATATATGAGATGAGAGAATAAAAGTGCTAAGTAATAAAAGAAGTTAATGCTAATTTAGGAGAATTTGAAGAGAGAGTTGAGAAAGTTCAACCTTCTTGAAGATCTTGAGCTGGATTTTGGATGTTGGAGAGCAACCCTTCCACTTGAGTGATGATTGAGGGTAGTTAATTCACTAAGTTTGATGAAAAATATGATGAAAGGTGAAAGTTTGAAAGGGATTTGGATGGAGAAATCACGCTGACTTCGAGATAGGTTTTCTGAGCTCGTTGAGAGTGATGGATTTCAGATCTTGTGTCCCTTTGCAATCAGGTCAGGCCCTCCTTTTTATAGGACCAAGGCATTATCGATCGACATAGTCCTGGTCCTGCCAATTGATAGGTGTTTTTAGGCACACTGTCGATAGGCAGGGTTTGGAGTCTTCCGTTTGGCAGTCTCTTTCAAGTTCCTTCGGAAAATCGATCGTAGAGCACAAACCGTTGATCCGAATCATGCATGGGGCAAACCATTGGAAAGGTACTTCAGATGCCTTAGAAAGTATTTTGGATTTCTCCCAAGTTCGAGAGTTGACTTTGGGTCAAATGTGGTTCGAAAGCCTTTATTGGTCCTTTGGACGGGGAATCGTCGGACGCAAATGGATCATTCATCCGCATGGTAAGTCAGAATCACGCACGGGGCGGACTGTTGGAAAGGTTAGGAGATGTAATTCGATATTTAAAAGACTTTGGCTCAGTTTGGGAATTTGACTTCGGTCAATTGGGGCCTGGAAGTGTTTGGTGACCTTTCAGAGTAAAACGAATCGTTCGTCCGTATTGTAAGTTAGAATTGGGCCCGGAGCGGACCGTTGGAAAGGGGTTTCAGCACCCTTTGATGTTTCATTCAGTCTCGATTGAGCTGAAGAGTTTAATTTTGTCAAACGGAGCCCGAGATCATCCGGTGGCCTCTTAATCAAGTTTCGGGGGAAAACAGGTCATTCGTCTGCATCGTAAGTCAAAATCACGCACAGGGCGGACATTTGGAAAGGGGTTTCAGTGCCCTTCGAGGATTCATTCAGTCTCGATTGAGATGAAGAGTTTAACTTTTGGTCAAACGAAGCTTAGGAGTGCCCGATGGACTTTAGGTCAGTACTCGGGGTATGACTTAGGTTTGTAGTGATGAAGGGAGGTGCTAGGGACCTAAGGAGAGGTTAGGGGGTGCTAGAATGGGGTGTCTACAGTACCCTATTTTCCATAGCCATGAAAAAAAGATAAGAAACTTCATTTTGATTTGATTCTTCATCGGAAGAGCTAGTGTTGGAGTCACACCACATTGTGGCCTTCAATGCCTTCCCTTTCTTATACTTTGGACAATTTGATTTAATATGTCCAACTTCATCGCAATGATAGCATCTTAATTAAGATTTGGAATCAACATTGAACTCTTTTGAAGAATTTTTCCTTCTTCTTTCCTTGGCTTTCTTTTTGGAAGTAAGATATTTTTTGAAGTCTTTAGCAATAGAGAAATATCATCATATTCACTTTCTAAATCCTTGCTTGAAGATTTAAAAGCAATAATTTTCTTATCTTATGTTTTTCTTCTTAAACATGTTCTTTGAGTTCCATCTCATGAGTGATTAAAGAACCTAACAACTCATCAAGAGATATTGGTCTTTCTCTTATTGCTTCCTTGATAGCCAACTTTTTGGTCATCCAAGTTGTCGATAAGGACCTGAGAATTTACTCACCAACACATTCTTAGTATAGGTTTTCCCAAGAGATTTAAGACCATTGATAATATTTGTGAACCTAGTGAACATATAAGTAATAGATTCATCCGATTTCATCTTAAATAACTCATAACTATGAGCAAGCATGCTGATTTTATCTTTTTTAACTTGACCTGTTCCTTCATATGTGACTTCTAATCTATCCCAAATTTGTTTGGTAGATTCACAAAAATAAATTCTATTATACTCATTTACATCAAGGGCACAATGCAAAATATTCATAGCTTTAACGTTTATTTGAATTTTCTTAATATTTATTTCATTCCATTCATTTTCTTCTTTAGGAATAGAAACATTATTTACCATTTTCATAGGAACAAATGGAGCATTTATAAAAACACTCCAAACTTCATAATCATGTGACTGAATAAAATATTTAATTATATTTTCCAATAATTATAATATTTTTTAGAAAATAAAGGAGGTTTAAAAAATGATTTTCCTTCACCAAGGGATGTTGTAACATGTGCCATGATCTTTAACTCTAAGATTGTTAAATCGAAAAATAAGAAGAGCTCTTGCTCTGATACCAATTTTGCCCATATTACACTCAAGAAGGGGGGGGGGGGGGGTGAATTGAGTTTAGCAAATTTTTAGTCAAATTAAAATTTCAGAAAAATATTTAATTAACAACACCTGGATAATTTTCATATTAATAAATTTTAAATGAATAGAACAAAGAATATCAAATAAATGCAACCAATTAATTTAAACAAACTAAAATATAGATTTTCACACCCCATAAATATTAATTTAATTTTCGTATTTAATATAACTTAATATTTTGAAATAAATTAATTAATTAGTTCAAAAATAATTATTTTAACCTTAAAATAAATTTACCAATTTTCCAAATTAATATTTTTGCAAATTTAAGTGCTGAAAAATATAAATTAAAGGAAGCAAAAATAAATAAGCAAATAAAGTGCGGAAAAAAATAAATGACACCGAAGTTAACGTGGTTCGGCTAAAACTCGGCCTACGTCCACGCACCTAGAGCATCTCCCGTCTTCTTGCGCTTCACTAACCCTGATCCACTTGACGGTAGGATAAAACCACCACTTTTACAAACACTTGAAGCAAATACCGGCTCCAAGATCTTGGTCCACTTAAGGGTAGGTACCAATCACCGTCACAAATCGAAGCTTCAACAAAGCTTCAAACAAATCTAATTTTTGTAGTACAAGGTTTAATAATGAAACTCCTTAAAATACAACTTGAATTTGAGTTTCTTCTTCTTTAATGAGACTTCAATAAATGATGTTAAAGTAGGCTCATGTCTTCTTCTTCAATGATTAATCAGATTAAAAAATTAATTGCTCTCTTGAATGTGTAATGGATGAGTAGTAAATTTAAATGGTCTCAATAAATTCTCAAATCTTTGCTCATTATCTCATTCCCTTATGTCTTCAATACAGCTCTTGAATATTTAAAAGGTATTCAAAAACTAGTTGATAGAGATAACCCTTGTGAGCATTAAATGTTCCTTATTTTCTGAGACAAGGATGTCTGAAAAATGATCTGATGATTTTCCATTTGGCTTCTGAATAAAAATGTAACCATTGGAGATATGATATAGACTGCATTCTCCAATTTATGATTGAAAGTAGCTCTTTGAAGGACTGAAAATAGATTTTGTAGATATCTCCAAGTGGCTTCTGCAAAATGTTAATCCAGAAGAAAGAAGAGAGAAATATATCCATTGAACAAATAATATACAGCTACCAATAACCTCTGTAGAAAAAAACTCTCTAACCTAACGCTCCCTCCTACTTGTCACCATGCCTGGTGGCCATGCTATCCATTCGGACCACTCTCAAATGGAGAGTGAAAAGATTAGGAGACCGCCCCCACCTCTGTCACACAGCAACTCTACAGAAGAAGAGGATCTACTAATCAGAAGTAAAAAAAGAAAAAGGACAATCATGATACTATTGTTGAAATGGACCTGTAGAACTATACAGATGCAATGACCACCCAGAGTAGCAAAAAACAGGAAAATATTACTAATAGAGATGGTGCTAATCTAGATATGACCATAGAGGGTCTTCTTGACAGAAATGCTTCAGAGACAAGTACTGTCTCTTGTGGTGTTGAGAAGGATAATCCGAAGAAGACACTATCCTACAAGGATGTGGTGAGCAAGAAAATAAACTCTAATATCCTTTTTTATGATGAAAATTGTATGTGGTCAGATGATGAGATGGAGGTGTCGATGGAGAACAATGGCTATACAATGGACCTCAACACAAATCCGGTAGACGAAGAGGAAGATCCATTGTGTCCGGTGGTCTCTATCCCCAAAAAAATGTGGAGAAACTAAGAAAAAATGGAATGATAGTGTCATATAAGTCTTCTTGGTAAAAATATTGGTTTCAAAGTGTTAAGTGCTAGAGTTCCCTCTCTATGAAATTTGCAAGGAGATTATAAAGTCATTGATTTGAAAGAGGGACACTTCCTATTTAAGTTTATGATGAAGGAGGATTACCATAATGTCTTGATAGGTGGCCCATGGGTGATAAACAATAAATATCTTCTCATTAGAAAATAAGTGCCTAATTTTAACCCTCTAGAGTCCAACCGTGTTACTACAGCGCTGTGGGTCAGGATTCCTCATCTTCCTATTGAGTGGTTTGATGAGAGAGCATTATTCCAGACAGGTTGTAAACTTGGAAGACCCGTTAAAATGGATTTTAACTCAGTATCCTTTACCAGAGGAAAATATGCTAGAATATGTATCAAAGTGGATCTCTCTAAACCCTTAATACCTTATTACAAGCTGGATGGTAGAAAATAAAGAGTAGAATAAGAGTTCCTCCCATATGCATGCTTCAAGTGTGGTAAGATTGGCCATAAAATGGAGTTTTGCCCACTTAATGCATCTCCTCAAGAGAGATACAGTCCATCGAAAAACACTACAGCAAGGAACAGGGGCGAATCCAGCCCGGGCCGAAGCGGGGCGGCCGCCCTAGTTCATTTTTCCAAAAAAAAAAAAAAAAAAAAAAAAAAAATTATTTTTTTTGGTAAAAAATTAAACCTGGAGGTGACTTGTAATTATATTAAAAGTTCAGGGAAAAATCTGTAATAAACAAAAAAAAAACATAACTTAAAATGGTGTTCTCTCTCCTCTCGCACCAAAGTAACAGAAAAACCCTATTTTCTAAAGAGTCCGCCGCTCTCTCCACCCGTTTCCCTCCACCCGCCGCTCTCTCCACCACCGCCCTGCTACTCTCCACTCGCTGCCTTGCTGCTTTCCACCCGCTGCCCTGCTCTCCATAAAAATTTTGCATCTATGTGTGTTGAAACCCTATTTCATCATTTATTTATTTTGTGTATATTTGTTTATATGTGTCTGTTTATATGTGAAATTATATTTATACTACTGAAATTATACTAAAATTATTTATACTAAAATGAAATTAAATTTATAATGTGAATTTATAAATTTATTTTGTGTATTGTTTTTATATGTGTCTGTTTATTTATTTTTGTGTAAATTTATATAAATTTATATGAAATTAAATTTATATGTGAAATTAAATTAAATTTGTAAATATTGGGAATCAATAGAGAAATTTTTTAAACGAAAAAGAGAAGACAATGCACCAACCGTATCTGAAGCTGAGGTTCAATCATCTCCCACTTCAATCAGTGTTGAAAATGAATATAATGCCCAAAAAAGTAAAAACAGCCCAAAAAATGCTCGAAAAAAATCGATCCCCCCCCCAAAAAAAATCGCCTCTGGGGCTCCCGCCTCCGAACCCCCGGCAACTATTGAAACTTTCGCCCCAGTTCACACAAAATCCTGGATCCGCCACTGGCAAGGAATACTAGTGAAACTCAGCCTGCAACTGCCACCAATGGCTACTTTGATCAAAATATCAGTGGGGGTAGAGAGGTAACTTCCACAGCTGACGTGGAAAAAAAGGAATACCCTTTTGGTCCTTGGATGTTGGTGCAACGAAATAGGAGGACTTCTAATGCTAAAAATAAATCTAGTTCAAATGGAACTAAGGTTTCTTTGGGAAGGACCAACAATAGAGATGTTGTGCTTGGCAGCATTGGAGGAGACATGCCTCAGTAGGGTACTAACAATCAGCATGGGAAAGGAATAGCAGCGTAAAATCCAACAGATGAAAGGACATATGGGAATTAATAAACCTGGCAGCCATATGACATCAAACAATTTTTATGACCTGAACTCAGTCAACCTCAATGGAAACAGTACGAGCCGTGATCAGCTGGATAAAAGAAAAAACTATGATATGGAAAAGGTGGAAGCTAAAAGCTCAAACAGAACAGTTACTAAAGAAAGCTAGTGTACGGCTAAAATACTACCTGCCTTGATAGAGGCACAGGACATGGGTAGGAATGCTCCTACTACCTTAATCTCATCTAATAAAGGTGATGGTATCTCACACAATACGAATCTACCACATGTAATTAATTTAAACAAAATTATCTCGTCCCAAGATTTCAGTCACTTAATTCCTAAAAACTCAAATGAAGCCCCCTCATTCACGTGAGGTTAGGATTCCTCCAGATAAATGAGGCACTATCATCAGCGGTGTCTCTACCGTGCATGGTTCAGAAAGTTCTGATCCTCTAAGCCATTTGGTATACCTCGAAAGTTCACCTGATTGTGTTCAGAAAGTTTCCACTGACAGGAGTAACGAATCCATGGACCCCAAAAATGGTGGAAACCAAGAACACTCAGTGTGTATTATCGAAGATGATTGTGGCTCTCCCATGACAGAGTAAGGTTAGGGTCAATTTTAATCTAGTTTCCATCAATGGTTGCTATTATTTGGAACTGTTGAGGGGCTTACAAACCCTTATCCAAACCTGCTATGAAGGAATTAATGATTAACTACAAGCCCGATGTTGTGATCATCCTTGAGACCGACATTTCTAAATCTAGTGTGGTGGATTTTTTTAATAGTCTGGGTCATATTAAGCAAATTATGTCCGATCCCATTGGTCAGTTCGGGGGTATCTGGTTGACATGGAACCCCCAAATAGTACAACTCCAATCTCTTTCCATATCCCATCGAGCCATTCATGCCATGGTTAAGAAATCCCACTACGACGAGTAGTTGCTATCGGTAATTTATGCTAGCCCTCTCCCGCGACTGAGAAGACAACTGTCGAAGAACTTGGCACACATCGCGGAGAGCATGAATGTCCCGTGGCTTGTTCCAGGTGACTTTAACGATCATATTGATGAATCGAAAATAAATTCCTAATCTAACCGTGTGGCTACCGCTAAATGTTCCATATTCCTTGACGACATCAATATTTGTAATCTTTCTGACTTGGGGTGCAATGGTCCTAGACTTACCTGGACTAACAGTCGTGAGGGTTTTGCCAACACTATGATCCATCTGGATAGGTGTCTTTCCACCAATGATTGGAGACTGATATACCCCAATGCTACTATTGAAAATGTGCCTAGGACTGCGTCTGACCATTGCCCGATGGTTCTCCAATTTGAAGGTTCAATTTCTAACGAGAAAACTCCTAAACCGTTTAGATTCCTCTCTTACTAGTTTGACATGTATGATTTCATAGATTTTGTTAAAAATACTTGGGATAATCATTCAAACATAGAGGAAAATATCTTCACGTGCACAAATTCTATCAAAGATTGGAACAAAAAAGTTTTTGCTAATATTTTTCATAATAAAAAATGAATCTTGCGGCGTCTTAAGGGAATCCAAAAAGCCCAAGAAAATGTTTTTTCCCACAATCTTGACATTCTTGAAAAAAAAATCTTCGGGATGAGTTTAACACAATTTTAATCCAGGAGGAGAAATATTGGTGTCAGAAATCTAGAGTTAAGTGGATTAGTAAGGGAGATGGGAATACAAAATTCTTTCACACCTCCACCATAAGTAGAAGGAAGAAGAATAGAATTGACCGCCTCATGATAAATGGTGAATGGACAGAGGACCCTACCACCCTTACCTGCCACATAAATGCCTACTTTAAAAACCTATTCCAAGCGGACTTTTCCTATGATATTAATATCCAAATGGTTGACTATCCGCATCTTAAATTTGAGAGTAAGGATAATTTTACCCTCACTTTCCCCCTTACGATTGACGAAGTTAGACGTGTTATTTTTAGCATAAAAGCTAGTAAAGCCCTGGGCCCTGATGGGATCCAACCCATGTTCTACCAACACTTTTGGAGTGATATAAAAGACATATTGTTAAACTTTGTTAATAAGTGTATGAGACAGAATGAATGCCCGACCAACATGAACAATAGCCATGTGACCCCGATCCCTAAACTTGACAATCCTAAGAATATCAGTCAATTTCGTCCTATCACTCTCTGTAATGTCTCCTATAAAATACTTACCAAGGTGATAGTTAACAGACTGGCGACCATCCTATGTCGGATCATTTACTCATGTCAGGATAGTTTCCTCCCGGGTAGACAAACTTCTGATAACATCATTATTACCTACGAAATTATTCACACCCTTATGAAGAAAAAATGTAAGGCTGGTGGTGTTATCCTCAAAATTGACCTAGAGAAAGCCTATGATAAAGTTAGTTAGGAATACCTTAAAGTGGTTTAATGTGGAAAGTGGAGTTATAACATTGATTATGAGCTGTTTGAAAAATACTTCCACCGCTATACTTTGGAATGGATCCCCGTTACCTAGTTTCACCCCCATGAGGGGGCTCAGACAAGATGACGCGCTTTCCCCCTGCTTGTTTATGATGTGTATGCAATACCTTTCCGCCAGTATCACTGATAAAGTCAAGAATGGAAAATGGAAAGGAATTAAGTCCTCCCCTAATGGCCCTTGCACACACACCTCCTCTTTGCGGACGATCTCATACTATTCTCTAACGCGACGATCAGCTCTTGTGAAACTGTGTTGGACACCCTCAATGATTTTTTCCAGATTCCGGGCCGGAGAGTTAGCCACCCCAAATCTAAAATATTTGTCTCTCCTAATATCCCTAGATCTAAAGCCGTTGATCTCAACAAGAAATTTGGGATGTGCCTCACTGATAATCTGGGTACGTACCAGGGTGTCAATCTTATTCACGGTAGGTTCAATAAATCCCACCTAAAAATGTTGTCGAAAAATGCAAAAGAGGCTCATTGGGCGGAAAGCTAAATTGTTATCCTTTGTGGGAAGAACCACCCTTATACAATCGGTTACCTCGGACGATCCCCACCTATAACATGCAAACTGCCCTCTTCCCCAAAAAAACTTGTGATACTCTAGATCATCTTAACAAAAAAATTTAGTGGGGAAGTAATGAGAGTAATAAAAAGATACATCTTTTCAATTAGGATACTGCCTGTAGGCCTAAAGACAAAGATGGGTTGGACATTAGAAAAGCTCATGATAACAATAAAGCTACGATTGCCAAATTAGGTTGGAATATCATGAACAATAGGGGGTCTTTATGGACCAAGATCATCACAAAAAAATACACGGTTGATCCTAACAGTATATTGTGGTGCAAGAAAAACAACATGTCCCACATTTGGCGTAGTATTTTTAAAAGTAAGGAGGTCCTCATCAAGAACACCAAATGGAATGTGGGCAAAGGAAATAATATTAACATCATGAAAGACTGGTGGTGTGGGGACGCCCCCCTCACTGATAGAGGTGACCGAAACCCCATGTGTGTTAATGGAAAGAGTCCAACCATATGAATGTACTTTTCTATGATAGGCTAAAAAATTTAGTTAAAGACTTAGTTCAATTATCATCAAACTACTGATTAAACCAACCATAAATTACTTGTATAAATCGGAGAATAAGGCTTAAGGCTTGATCACCTATCTACCATACATTATGTACTATTAGATAATTTGATTGATCTCTCCTTATTCCCACACTCCTATTGTGTATTTAGTAAAATTTCAATTGCCTCTGCTAGACATTCTGGTTTTGAGACACCCTGAAATTAATTTTCAGTGACATTTGGTAATATTATTCTACAAAAACCATTATTATAAGAATGTTTTAAACAATCTTAGAGCCCAGTTTTTTCTCGATAAATGAAAATCAAAGTCATATGTAATTATAGTTTGTAGTAGTTGCTGTTAGCTGGGGCATTTTCAATTTTATAAAATCAGCAGAGGCTGATTAATAGTCATAGTTGTTGACTCAATGGCTTTGTGTAAAATGAGGGTCAAATGCAAAAAAGTCATATAGCAGGGGTTTGACTTAATAATAAAACAAAGTGGGGGCAATATCCTAAATAACCATATAACATATCTTTGTGACTAATTTATAATTAATACTTCTTTTTTTTCTAGAAAATTCCTTGGCCTTTATAGAGCACATGAAAGTAAGAGACTAATGCTAACATCACATGGAACTCTATTTTCAGGTTGATGTCAGTATTTCTGTTATTATTCATCAAAGATAGTAGTTTTTCCCCTTTGTTTAACTAGAATAACATATATAACCATGCTTAAGCTGTTTAATTTGATTACTTAGAGAGTTATGTTGTTTTGAATATAGTCTTCCACTATCCCAATTAAGCAATTTTCTTTTGACCAATGTAAACTACACAGGTCCATTTCAAAGGTAGTAATTTCTCATAATTGTTGAGTTATGCAAACGTAAATGATCGACTGCTTCACGTTTTTTTTCCGACAAGACAATAGTAATTGAAGTGGATTTTAGTTATAAATGATGAGAAAGACCCTTGTGTGCATAGGCCTACGTGATAAATAGTTGGCTTTTGACATGATTAAAAGGTAGGGTCGGACTTTGTTTAGTATAATTTCCAAACCCAAGCATTAAAGTTTAGATATTTTGATCAGATAATGAACTCATTGAAACCTAGAGTCTTCAAACCCCAAGTTCTAGACAATTTAGTTACTTATGAGAAAGCTTCATTGTTATTGTGAGCTTTTATTTTTCTCCATTATTCATTTAGATGGTTGACAGGTTATTATAGTCCAAGAGTCTGATTGTCATGTGCTATTTCTTTGAATAATTTGTTGGTTGTTTGACTCGCATTGCAAAAAACATAGCATAATATGCCTTCAAAGTATGGAATCAGCGTTATTGAAGCCCCACGCCAGTCGGATTGGATTGCTAGTTAGATTCATTTTATTTGGTTTAATCTAAGTTGGATTCCTTTTAATCAGATAATTAGTCTAAGGAGGTCTTAAATCGATTATTCATAGACATCTATAATATTTGTAGCGAAAATATTTTCCAGATTTATTCAGATCTGGAAGTTGCTTTTTTGATATCAGAAGAGCATACTATATTTAAAGCAGTGTCCAAGGCTGTGTAACTGTTACAAGAAAGTACACTGATAAGTCAATACTATTATGGTTATCTTACCATGAGATAATTTGGTGCCGCTTCTGCTAGGTGGAAGCTTTCGAGGTCTTTGCTCCCCGGGAGACTTTAATCCATCACTTACCTTGCCTCTTGAAATGCCTATGCCCTATGAGGGAAGCTCAGACTAAAAAGAGTGTACACATCCTCATCCTTTCCTAGAAAATGACCAATGCATAAGACATAATCAATTGGCATTGAAATGGATTTACCGTGAATGATCCCTCCCAATATACGGTAAATTAAAGCTCTTTTTGGAACACCGACTGCTCGCACCTCAACAGACCGACTACCTTGCACAACATTAATGGATGCTTTAGATATTGATCCTCTCCAGAGATGCTACAACATATCTATGCCTTATAGCCTTGCAAATTCGATATCAGCATACTTGTAATTCCATATAAGTGAAGTTTCTCATGGTCTAAATTGCTATCAAGGAGTTCTTTTGGTAAAATACTCAAATACATGCCTGAGACTGTCAACACAATCCATATTTAAATGATGTGGCATTGTTATCATCCATTCTGCACTCATAGAGCCCAAAAGCATCAAGTTCTCTGCCGCCATCCACATGTACTCACCAAAGTTCTCATCTAATACTCTTATGTCGCTTCTACTGAGAACAACAATAACTGTCTTTGGATCGCTGCATAGGGAAGCCATAGGCTCTTTTAACTCTGGATGCAGTTTAAGTTCCATTTCTCTAATTTGTTCTCCACATCTTTCGCCAGGACTATCCACTGCTTCATTTAAAGTAGCGTTGAATTCCAATACGACTAATCGATTGTTAGACTGCAAGTACTGTTCTATTGTGTCTTTGACTTGAAGATGAGGCAGAACTGATCTTATCCTTTTCTTCGCTTCAACTATAGTACCATTCAGTTCACTTGCAAAAGTTTCAGCCCATTCTTGAGAAGTATGGGTTGTCACGTGATGGAAGTTATGATGATGTCTCTTTTCTCTTTCTTCAGCACACATAGTTAGAGCTTGGCCTATTCAGGAAACAACTTCTATGATGTTCCACATATTCACAAGGATTGCTGCAGCACCTAAAGACTGTGCATCACCCGCAAATTCACTAAGAATGAGAACCCCTTTCTTCACATCTTGGCATTCCACAAAATCATAACTGACAAGATTCATTCCATCCTGCAAAGATGTGACAAGTGCTGCATCAATAACATCATATAGTGAATTATAAGGATTATAAGGATAAAGGTGGGTCAATATAGATCCATGTATAAAATGGTAAGGAGTATCTTTATTAGCTTCTTTAAAATATGATAAGAGTCTTACCTGCAAACATACAGACTTTTGACTAGGGGCAGGTCTCTAGTGTCGTATAGAAGTCTGCCTCCTTATAATGTCCCTCTCAAATTATTGTGGGTTGATTGGAGAGTCGCACTCCTTATCGGATTCGATAAGCGATGTACTTCCAGTCATTACGTAGTGGGAGGGCCTCTGTCGTCATCTAAGGCTGAAGGATTTGGTTGGTCTTTGTCTAGCTGAGGAGCATAAATCCTCTCATCACATCTAGTTAGTTTATTGTATAGATAAGGAACCATCCATCTCCAAAGAATCTGTTTTTAACTGATTCCAATAGTTGGATTTGATATTTCTTCAATAGACTAAAGCCATATAACATAAATATCCTTAATTAGTTTTTAACTGATTCTAACAGTTGAGCTTACACAGCCAAAGGTATTTAGTTTCTTGCTTAATTCTTGTCAGTTCCCCTTGACATGATGATATTGGTTTGTTATCTAAATTACGTGCAATGATGTTTTAAGGTTAGAAAATCATGGCGTGGACCCAAATGTGGTATCTCACAGCTATCACGGGTTTTTGAACCCCCTTCTGGAAGTTTAGTAGCATGGGGCGGAATTGGTACTGTGGAAAAATTGGTATTGGTCCTATAACTTAGCAGTTCCTGTATTGGATCTTCAAGTTCTAACAATTCTTTATCCAGATTGATTTCTTGCATACAAATGAATGTGCATGTAGTAACATGAAAACATCAATAGTGTTTTAAAAGTACGCTAAGATAAAATAGAATGTATGCTCGTGATTTATCTTCCTCCTTTTAGTCCTTTACATACTAATATCTCTGCAGAATATATAATCTGACCCTTTTTTTACTTTTGCCTCTAGTTTACTGGGGGTAGCTACTGTATTTTTTTCCTTTAATTCAAAATTCCCAGGGGAGATTTACAATTACCAAGCCCAATGTGTTGCAATTGTTGGAAAATTGGAATTGAATGGGTATTATAAAGCTGTCCAGATTTTCTGGACAGATTTTTGAGCAACTTTGAGCTCAAATTTAGGTGGGACCCACACTACGAAAATTGTGGGACCATATACGAATGCGTTCACCTCCGCAAGGAGATTAACGTAGTATACTCATATGTCCAATTTCAATAAGTTATGAATGATAAATATGTCCCCCAAGTGACTCACAAAGCAATGAAAGTTAATGAATTGGGTATGTTTTAACTCTTGTCCCACATTGGAAGAGTAGTGGAATTTTGATGAGTTAATAACACCCCAAGTATGGACTAAGGCTTGGATGCTGTAACACCCTGCTTAAAATAATAACGGGTGGCCAGCCCTATACTATATTAAATCAGGAATTTCAGATGGTCCAGTCTCAACATCAACTGTCGGTACTATATAATATAGGACTAACTACCCGATAACATATAAGCGAGATGTTAAATAAATTAAAACATGCAACATAACACAACCCAACCCTACAAAATTTCTAATAAATAAGAGAGATGCAAGAAAGAACTATAAGAAATGAAAGGAATCACTATACATGAATATGCCATAAATAAATAAACCCGAATAAGCTATCGGGTCACAGCAAATACAATAACTGAAATGGAATAAATATAAACATGTATATAAATATCCCTATGATACAAACCCGATATACAACATGAATCCTACCTAGAATTTTAAAGAATTAGGAAGCGGCTACATGAAACATCCCGCAACAGTCCGCACCTGTCACGGCGGTAGGATACCTGTGGAAATAAATATGTATATACAAGAAGGAGGGAGAAGTAAACGGGTCAGAGCCCCGAATGTGTAAAATATTTAGCAAGTGTGTTAACCGTGCATAATAAATACCGGTGTACTTAATTTCATAAATAAGTGAGACCGCACTCTCGTGGAACCCCAACTCACCTCTCATCTAAAGGCGCGCACCTATTCGCGTCCTCAAATTTTAGTTAAATTACCCCCATTGATTTTAGGACAACCTAACTTATCAGGCCTAGCCTATATCCACGAGAGCTACCCTCCCGTCATAATCTAAGGATCCACCCATTTCTAATCCTATTAGATTATGATTACAACAATTATGCCATAAAAGGCTTAATAAATTCCGATTAATAATCTTATGAATTATAATCATCATAATTCTTAAAACATCACTCCTATACATATACATATATATATATACATATATAGGCTAAAAACGTAAGAATTAATATACTTAATAACATGCACATGGAAAATTGGCAAAACTTCTCTCTAATCCCAAAATTGTACTACGTTTCGTGCGTGGGGAGTCTCGCAAAGCGAAATTCAAACAAGGAACCGCCCCGTTACACTACTCCTGACAAGGTCAAGACCAGAGATCCGAGATGCCACCTATGGAATTACTTCTCTCAAATCTCGACATGGCACTGTGTTTCGTGCGTGAGGTGTCTCGCAAAGCGAAATCCGAACAAGGAACCACCTCGTTACACTACTCCTGGGCAATGTCGATCCTAGAGATCCATAATCCTCAACATACAAGTTAATACTACCATTACTACTAACTATAACTCCTAAAGAAAGAAAGAAAGAAAGAAAAGAAAAGAAAGAAAACAAATAAGATAAAATAAAAGAACCTCCAATAATATCCTTGGGATGATGTAACCGAAATAATACCTTATGTGCGATACATCAACCCCCATCAATCTAGTACACCATAATCATCTAAGATGTACTTCATAAAATTCCATATCCTTTCATCTATAGGATATATATATAAATATATATATATATATAGGTATTTATTTCTAACCGTATATATATATCATCATCAATCCAATAGCCAAGTGTACATACTACATATGATGTACAAGGCCATGCACATAATATACCCGGCTATATATATCGCCGATAAACTGCATCAATGCTATCATCTTCCCAGTGCCCGGCTCACGTAGCAAAACTGGGGCCACCATGGTGGGACTAAACGACACCCATCTCGTGGTAAACTCACGCACACGACGTCCCGGGAAGCGGTCATAGCTCCAAACCGGCAATGAGACTAAACATACCCATCACGTCTCATCCCAAAATAAATATATATATATATGGTAACACACGGGATGACTATGACCTGGGGAATATCCACACCCTGCTTTTCTAGCCAGGATGCTCACCCACTACGCGCGCAACTTCCCAATGATAGCATGAGCGGGGTATGCTTCACCAATTAAGTATATATATATATCATTTACATGAATAATATATATAATCCATATGATCCAATCATATGATCGAACAATAAACCATCGTATACGGTTTAAATATCCATACCATGTATATCCACAACATGAAGATATCCATATATCTATATACATACATATATATATATATATATATCAACACATATTCACATATCCTTATCTACATATATAAACTAATCCTCGTTCATATGTATAAGATATATATAACTGGCTATAAGTATACATAGTCCTCGATATACAAGCCGTCACTACCATTTCCATTAAATTTACCTTGATATGTGAATATAATTCCATACTCGAAACATATTCAATCATCTTCCTATGATGAGTAGTCTCCCAAAACCATATGTTTATATCTATACATATACATTCAACATTAGGGTTATCACCCAAGAATTTGTGTAGAAATCCATCACTACACCTTTCACCTCTAAATGTGAAAGTACATAATTATCTTTAGTACTATCTAACCATAGGCATTAACAGGACTTAATAGTCTAAAACCTCAATTTATTCCAACCTCATTTCAAGTATTGGAATCTCAATGGCCATATCCCCACAATTGCGTATAAACTATCCTAACTAGAATTTACGCTACCGCTTATCCTAGTCGATAGTACACCCGCAAGCTGTTTCCCACTTTTACCTATGGTTCAATTGTATTTTATGAATCCTTACTCCTATTGGGTTATCATTTATTCCTTAGTCTAAATATTTCTAAGGATAGGAGACCTCTCACTCTCTAAGAGTTCTCAACCTCAAACATATATATATATATATATATATATATATATATATACCTTTATCTATAATTGGTAAATTCCAACCTCAAAGAGTTTTCCCCCAATATCCATATGTAACTCCAATACGTACATGGGTACATTTCTCCCAAGTTACCCTAAGGAGTCCCCAAATCCCAATATGTGAGAAACTCCTTATATGACTCCAAGAATATATCTTTTACATCCTAAGAGAAAGCCCCCAACTCAATAAACCCAACCAAAAAGGGTTTGAAATCACTATGGAGAAAATACTTCAAAATGCCCTGTTTCCGAATCGATTCGGCCTCCCAGGCGAATCGATTCGGGTCCAAAGACCTGGGCTTCTACAATAGGCCGAATCGATTTGGCTTGGGGTCCGAATCGATTCGGTCAATGCAGACCTGCCAATTTTACCAAACCGAATCGATTCGCTTGAGGGGGCGAATCGATTCGGACCTGCAATTTTTGAAGGGTTCATGTGTTTCTTCAAAACCCACGAATTCTAAACCCTAAATTTCTCATTCCAACCCCCAATCCTTCATCAAATCATGATTTTAAGCCCATTAACCAACCCAAAGTTGATCCCAATCATTTCTATGTCATTAATTCTCAATTTAAACATTGATTTCAAGATTTAAACCTAAAATCTAGGTTTTGACATTAATACCCAAAAACCATTTCTTTACCCCACAATTTATGAAATGAAATACACAAATAGCTATTTAGCAAGATTAAACACTTGCCTCAGATTTGTAGAGGTTGGATCGTCCTCGATGTCGCGGTTGGACCGGAAATCCCAAGCTTTTTCTTCCTCTCTCTCTTCTTTTCCTTCTTCTTTCTTTCCTTCTTTTTTCTTTCTCTCTTTCTCTATTTGAGAAGGCTTCATCCGTAAGCCTTAAATCCTTTAAAAACAACAAACCCAGTTTTAAATGTTAATACACACTTTAAATGACTCGTTTACTCCAATTCGAGCCAAAATAACTTAAAACATTCCGGAGCCGAAATAAAACCCAATGACAGTCATTTTGACTATCTCGACCCTTCCGGGATTGATGGTACCCTCAAAATCATCATCCGGAATACTTTAAAATATTTCTATTTTTGGACCTCATTTCCCAAATTCTAAAATTCTCCAATTTAATTAAATTTTATTTTCCCAAAATTTAAATTTCTCAGTCTCCAAAAGTCGAGGGTGTTACAATCTTCCCCCCTTACAAGAATTTCGTCCGCGAAATTTAAGACATGCCTAGGACCTCAATATCATCTAGTCCCTACATCAATCCTCAAGATCACTATGCCGATCCTTTCGAGTTCTCACGTCGAACTACTTAGATCTTTACCGGTCTAAAAAAAAATCAACTAGCTACCCAGGGCGCCCATACACCCCGTACCCGAGTTTCCACTCGTAAAATCCCAATCAGGCTCCATTAGCCTCAAATTGTAAGATAACCCTCGGTACTATGATCTATAACAATATACTAAATATATAAAAGTTTGAAAATTTCCACTGGTTGAACTCTCCTCAATTCCTGACGCTAGCCATCTTCGTGCGGGGGAGGTCTCGCAAGCGAAATCCAAACAAGGAACCCTCCCAATAAACTACTGCGTAGCTAGGTCAGGGATTGAGATTAGTTGAACCAGGGTTAAGGTTTTATAAAAATATTTTCTCATATAATAGATATTGCCCGAGGGCCTATACAATAATACAATATAAATATATTCCGCGTCTTTCGACACGCCAAACAAACACCTTATGTTTAAGACACAAGGCCTCTACAAATACAATACTCTAGCCAATATCTAGTTCTCAAAACTAGCACAACTATGAGCTAAATTATCCGCTCAACATACCCCTACTAAACTTTAAATCTCACAACTCTAAAACTCTTTTACATACATTAACGGCTTTCCACAATATAAGTCTCCCTTCTTAGGCGCAAAATAATCACATGCCCTACCAACCCATAAGACAATAGTCTTATAGTCACTATTCAGCGAACCTTAACATTCCTCACCTCCGGAATTCAATGTTATAACTCTCGACGTTCTCGGTATCGCACAAGGTATGACTTAAACCCAAAGAAAGGTATTCTACCTTATACTTCCATAATCGAATGGTTTTACCTCATCCAAGGATCTCAATTCAAGACCCTCTACTTCTTCCAGGACAATCATTACTCCTAAACCTATTTCTACATAAGAGAAACATCTTCCTCAAAATCCTTCCTAGCGAAGGTTGACGGGTTTCTAAATCCAAACCTCCCAAAGACTACAACAACCTCTCCTCAGACTTACTTTACTAAGTCCAAGGTCCACCATTCGAGTAAATTTTCCTTTCTTACTCAACCGTCGATAAATCACCTCGAACCACTGCTAGAAATATCCTCGATATTTCCTCCTAAATCGGGGAAAAACAAATACCCCCGATTAAAGTGTACCCAAAATATACTATGGGTTCCGTATTTCTAAACCTATTCTTTCCTAGACGACAAAAATCTAGGCGACGTCTGAAACGAAACAAGAGCAACTGTTATCAGAACACCAATCAAGTGAGTATACTTCACAGAAGAAAACAACGCAGTGAACACAACAGTCCTATTTTTAGGGCTTTATGTCAAGAACGTTAACGGAAGAATGCAGAAACTCGCACAGATCCTAAGGACTCTAGAACCTGATGCTCTGATACCATCTGTAACACCCCGCTTAAAATAATAACGGGTGGCCAGCCCTATACTATATTAAATCAGGAATTTCAGATGGTCCAGTCTCAACATCAACTGTCGGTACTATATAATATAGGATTAACTACCCGATAACATATAAGCGAGATGTTAAATAAATTAAAACATGCAACATAACACAACCCAACCCTACAAAATTTCTAATAAATAAGAGAGATGCAAGAAAGAACTATAAAAAATGAAAGGAATCACTATACATGAATATGCCATAAATAAATAAACCCGAATAAGCTGTCGGGTCACAGCAAATACAATAACTGAAATGGAATAAATATAAACATGTATATAAATATCCCTATGATACAAACCCGATATACAACATGAATCCTACCTAGAATTTTAAAGAATTAGGAAGCGGCTACATGAAACATCCCGCAACAGTCCGCACCTGTCACGGCTCCCAAGACTCTGGATAGAAGGTCATCCGGCATCCATGCGGTAGGATACCTGTGGAAATATATATGTATATACAAGAAGGAGGGAGAAGTAAACGGGTCAGAGCCCCGAATGTGTAAAATATTTAGCAAGTGTGTTAACCGTGCATAATAAATACCGGTGTACTTAATTTCATAAATAAGTGAGACCGTACTCTCGTGGAACCCCAACTCACCTCTCATCTAAAGGCGCGCACCTATTCGCGTCCTCAAATTTTAGTTAAATTACCCCCATTGATTTTAGGACAACCTAACTTATCAGGCCTAGCCTATATCCACGAGAGCTACCCTCCCGTCATAATCTAAGGATCCACCCATTTCTAATCCTATTAGATTATGATTATAACAATTATGCCATAAAAGGCTTAGTAAATTCCGATTAATAATCTTATGAATTATAATCATCATAATTATTAAAACATCACTCCTATACATATACATATATATATACATATATAGGCTAAAAACGTAAGAATTAATATACTTAATAACATGCACATGGAAAATTGGCAAAACTTCTCTCTAATCCCAAAATTGTACTACGTTTCGTGCGTGGGGAGTCTCGCAAAGCGAAATCCAAACAAGGAACCGCCCCGTTACACTACTCCTGACAAGGTCAAGACCAGAGATCCGAGATGCCACCTATGGAATTACTTCTCTCAAATCTCGACATGGCACTGTGTTTCGTGCGTGAGGTATCTCGCAAAGCGAAATCCAAACAAGGAACCACCTCGTTACACTACTCCTGGGCAATGTCGATCCTAGAGATCCATAATCCTCAACATACAAGTTAATACTACCATTACTACTAACTATAACTCCTAAAGAAAGAAAGAAAGAAAAGAAAAGAAAGAAAACAAATAAGATAAAATAAAAGAACCTCCAATAATATCCTTGGGATGATGTAACCGAAATAATACCTTATGTGCGATACATCAACCCCCATCAATCTAGTACACCATAATCATCTAAGATGTACTTCATAAAAGTCCATATCCTTTCATCTATAGGATATATATATAAATATATATATATATATAGGTATTTATTTCTAACCATATATATATATCATCATCAATCCAATAGCCAAGTGTACATACTACATATGATGTACAAGGCCATGCACATAATATACCCGGCTATATATATCGCCGATAAACTGCATCAATGCTATCATCTTCCCAGTGCCCGGCTCACGTAGCAAAACTGGGGCCACCATGGTGGGACTAAACGACACCCATCTCGTGGTAAACTCACGCACACGACGTCCCGGGAAGCGATCATAGCTCCAAACCGGCAATGAGACGAAACATACCCATCACGTCTCATCCCAAAATAAATATACATATATATGGTAACACACGGGACAACTATGACCTGGGGAATATCCACACCCTGCTTTTCTAGCCAGGATGCTCACCCACTACGCGCGCAACTTCCCAATGATAGCATGAGCGGGGTATGCTTCACCAATTAAGTATATATATATATATCATTTACATGAATAATATATATAATACATATGATCCAATCATATGATCGAACAATAAACCATCGTATACGGTTTAAATATCCATACCATGTATATCCACAACATGAAGATATCCATATATCTATATACATACATATATATATATATATCAACACATATTCACATATCCTTATCTACATATATAAACTAATCCTCGTTCATATGTATAAGATATATATAACTGGCTATAAGTATACATAGTCCTCGATATACAAGCCGTCACTACCATTTCCATTAAATTTACCTTGATATGTGAATATAATTCCATACTCGAAATATATTCAATCATCTTCCTATGATGAGTAGTCTCCCAAAACCATATGTTTATATCTATACATATACATTCAACATTAGGGTTATCACCCAAGAATTTGTGTAGAAATCCATCACTACACCTTTCACCTCTAAATGTGAAAGTACATAATTATCTTTAGTACTATCTAACCATAGGCATTAACAGGACTTAATAGTCTAAAACCTCAATTTATTCCAACCTCATTTCAAGTATTGGAATCTCAATGGCCATATCCCCACAATTGCGTATAAACTATCCTAACTAGAATTTACGCTACCGCTTATCCTAGTCGATAGTACACCCGCAAGCTGTTTCCCACTTTTACCTATGGTTCAATTGTATTTTATGAATCCTTACTCCTATTGGGTTATCATTTATTCCTTAGTCTAAATATTTCTAAGGATAGGAGACCTCTCACTCTCTAAGAGTTCTCAACCTCAAACATATATATATATATATATATATATACCTTTATCTATAATTGGTAAATTCCAACCTCAAAGAGTTTTCCCCCAATATCCATATGTAACTCCAATACGTACATGGGTACATTTCTCCCAAGTTACCCTAAGGAGTCCCCAAATCCCAATATGTGAGAAACTCCTTATATGACTCCAAGAATATATCTTTTACATCCTAAGAGAAAGCCCCCAACTCAATAAACCCAACCAAAAAGGGTTTGAAATCACTATGGAGAAAATACTTCAAAATGCCCTGTTTCCGAATCGATTCGGCCTCCCAGGCGAATCGATTCGGGTCCAAAGACCTGGGCTTCTACAATAGGCCGAATCGATTTGGCTTGGGGTCCGAATCGATTCGGTCAATGCAGACCTGCCAATTTTACCAAACCGAATCGATTTGCTTGAGGGGGCGAATCGATTCGGACCTGCAATTTTTGAAGGGTTCATGTGTTTCTTCAAAACCCACGAATTCTAAACCCTAAATTTCTCATTCCAACCCCCAATCCTTCATCAAATCATGATTTTAAGCCCATTAACCAACCCAAAGTTGATCCCAATCATTTCTATGTCATTAATTCTCAATTTAAACATTGATTTCAAGATTTAAACCTAAAATCTAGGTTTTGACATTAATACCCAAAAACCATTTCTTTACCCCACAATTTATGAAATGAAATACACAAATAGCTATTTAGCAAGATTAAACACTTGCCTCAGATTTGTAGAGGTTGGATCGTCCTCGATGTCGCGGTTGGACCGGAAATCCCAAGCTTTTTCTTCCTCTCTCTCTTCTTTTCCTTCTTCTTTCTTTCCTTCTTTTTTCTTTCTCTCTTTCTCTATTTGAGAAGGCTTCATCCGTAAGCCTTAAATCCTTTAAAAACAACAAACCCAGTTTTAAATGTTAATACACACTTTAAATGACTCGTTTACTCCAATTCGAGCCAAAATAACTTAAAACATTCCGGAGCCGAAATAAAACCCAATGACAGTCATTTTGACTATCTCGACCCTTCCGGGATTGATGGTACCCTCAAAATCATCATCCGGAATACTTTAAAATATTTCTATTTTTGGACCTCATTTCCCAAATTCTAAAATTCTCCAATTTAATTAAATTTTATTTTCCCAAAATTTAAATTTCTCAGTCTCCAAAAGTCGAGGGTGTTACAGATGCCTTGGGGGTATCCCAACTCTTTGAAGGGGAGATGACCTAAGCTATGCACGGGTTGACTTTCGGTCAAAAGTCCACACGCGCGCGTCCGTCGGTTCGGGCTTATGCTTAGGCTAATAAAAATCTCCTACATTTTTGGGCCGAATTTATTTAACTTTCTGGGCTTTAATTATTAATTAATTACGAAATTAATTAATTAATTAATAAACTGTTGGCAGTTATTGCCAACAGTTAATTCGTTTAACTGATTAACTGTTTTTGACAGTTAATTTCGATTGACTGTTCCAACAGTCAACACAAAAGCTATAAATTAAACATTTCCCCTACAGAATTAATTACTGAAAAATTTCCCTCCTTCCAGAATTGCTGTCATTTTTCTTCCAGAAAATTCCTGTCCTTTTCCTGCATAACATATCTATACTGTTTGTTGTTGAGTTGAGTAAAAGCCACAGATTTGAGTTCGTTGTAATTAATTATTATCGTGCTACATAATTAATTAGAAAATCCGTTCTATCTTGGGAGATAATATTCATCAACCTCGAAGCACATTGGAGGGAATAAATTGTCTTAAGGACACTGTGAGATTCACAGGGCTCGGATTATATTTCTATTTTTATTATTGTTTCTGCAAATTCAATTAAGTGTTTCATTTCTGTAATTCTGTTTTAATTCCGAATTATATTATAATTATTAATTCTGTACAATTGTTATTTATAAATAGTAGACATAACAATCATTATATTCCATTCATTTGAAGAACTCGTGTGTATCTTCCTATTCAGGTTTTATATGATGAACACAATGAAAACTATAGAATTGATGTGTGATATTTAGTTTTTCCTTGCCACTTAAGTGACTCCCACGGTAGGGAATTTAATAGGACAGTTGCCATAAAGGTCCTTATTTTTATGATTGTCTTGATGAACTTTGAAAAGATTCTGATTTAGTGTATAAACAGTTTAGTCCACTTCTTTTTAATAATCACATTTGACTTTCGCCTTGTAGAAATAAAGCTGCAGAGGAACCAAGACTATATATTGGGTAATTTGCATTCGATTTTTGGTTGTATTGTTAGATATGTGCAATTTTAGAGTGATGCTGAGTGTATCACTGACAATCATTTTATCATTAATAAAATATGTGGTGTTTATTTTATAAGAACACATTTAAAAAAAGGTTGAGGTGTAGCGTCGGAAAAGAGCCTTAAGCAAGCCTGGTCATTATTAGGGGTTTATTCATTTCTTCTATTTTTTGCAATGTGAGCCAATGTCAGCAGAAAGGAGGAGGAGATGGAAGGCTCCAAAGGATAATGCAATGGATGTGTCGGGTTTGAAAGTCTCTCCTCCTACTGTCGTTGCTCTCTAGGGAGGAGTAAACACAATAAACTTATCTAGTAAAAATAGGTATTGCCTTGTCTTCTCATTCTCTGTTTCTTCTTTAATCAACTAATTGCATATATATATATATATATATATATATATATATATATATATGTATCTACTATGTTTGACTGAGAATACTACATATCATAATGTGCAGTATATGTGTACTTTAATATATAATTGAATATGCTCAGTAAATAAACTCTTTAAAATACCTACACAGCTGCACCATACTATGTATAATTTTTTCCCTTTTTTTATAAGAAGGGTTCATTGTTTCTTTAGAGCTTCTTCAGTTAGTTTCAAACTTTTGGAAGATCCTCCTCTTCTTTGTGCGAGAGAGTAGAAAATTGCAATGAGGTTTATTATATGCTCTCTCTAGAATTTGTTATTTGTTTTGGGCATTTGACGTGTAGTTTACGTCAATTTGTGCCAATTTGTTTCTCAATTTATTATTCTTGCAATTTTACTCTGTATTGGAGGGTTTAAAAAGATCCTTCTTGCATCGGCTGGCTGCACTTCTTGCCACCCTTCGGACCGTGATTATGATTCAAACACAATTACTAATGATGATTATATACATCATACTGTCCCTAATAGTTTTTTTTTTCTTTTTTGTGGTGAGGGTATACTGCTGTGAGGGAGAGCTCTGGCCTCATTTTTTTCTTCTATTTTTTTGCAAGAAAAGGTCGTGTCACAATACAATCTTAGTTATGTGATATGGAAACAGTGTTGTCCACGGTCATTCAACTGCAGTTTTTATTGTTTCATTCACATACGGGTGTTGAACGACTAGTAACTTCTTTGGTTATATCATCATTATAGGCTCAATATGTCCAAATAGTTGTTGTTGTAGTTTCGCCACCATCGTGATCTTGAAAATGTCCTTGTCGTCAGGCCGCCATTTTTATTACTTCACACCGCCATGACCTCCATCATTTTTGGTTATTTCTTGATGAAATTAATTTGTTCAGCGGTAAATCAAATTGTTTAGTGATACTTATTTGTTTGGATCTCTTCGCGCCTCGTTTAAAGGCATGGTAGTTTGTGACGATTATATACTTCATATTTGTTGAGTTTGTGACAATTAAATACTTATTGGTTATGATGATGCTTTATGTTATGTTTACAACTTTAACTGGTAGAGCAGTGCTATCTTCTAATTATCTGTAATTTCTTTTTTTGGCAGGAACTCTGAACAATAGACATTTATAAATAGGTAATGCCGTTGAACCTTTGTCAATCTAAAGGTGTAAAGACTAACTTAAACTTAAATCACTATATGCAATGAAAGTAAAGACTAGTTAAGTAAATAACGTCGATTTCTCCCGATCTCCATTTTGTATATATTTATCCATGTGTAAACTGCTTTCCCATGTGCTTACAATATAGGTGCTGGTTTGACTCGTTACGAATAGACTGTCATAGGTTTTTGAGTATTTGGTAGTTTTTGGGAGTTGCATTTTTATAACAGTTAGACTTAAATTGAATCCACACATAGTGACACACAAACTCACATTTATAGTGTTTTAACGATAACTTCGCTATTTCTCTCATGATTACAAGGAAATAATCTGTCCTTATATATATATATATATATATATATATGAAGAATAAAGTGGCATACACACACATTGTTCTCCAATTTTCTACAGGAAAAAAACATAAAAGGTATTCTTCATCCATGATGCTGTCAATTATTGAAATATAAAAGGTAATAAAAAGAATTCAAATCAATTAATTGTTTTGTTTATGTTTAACTAATTGTTTATTCATATATATAATATGATAGGGAAGTTTTTGAAAATGTACACATTTTTAACGGTGCGGATTGAAGCCACCTCTTTTTTCTTTTGTTCTTATACAATATGAAATTAGAGAAACATGAAGTAAATGATTTTTTTCTTGTATTGGGCACTTGATAAAATATTCTATGATTTAACCTCGGTTATTAGTTTGTATAATAGATTTAACCAGGGCACCTTTTTTTTGTGCATTTAATCGCATAGATGACATAAACTTAGACATTGGATGAACCATTTTTAGGCTTATCATTGTGAATCTCATCTAACTGTCTTGATCTGTTATAGGTGAAGGACAAAACGATGGCTGAATTAGGTGAACAATATTAATCATTGTAACGAATGCCTTCACCCCGTGATATGTAATGATGTACAAATTCCTGATGAATTATGATTCTATCTATTTGATGTGTTGAGATCTATCTATTTGATGTATTTATTAGAGTTACACATTTAAGTCAGAACTGTAGTTCTTGAATCTTTCCATTTGTTTATAACTATAGGATGCCTCATTACCCGACATTCATTAGTAGCTCGCGATCTATCTCATCACACGATAGATGGATGTTTCTATAAGTTGTTTTCAGTTCTGAATTTTTTATTAACATGTGGTCAGTTGGTTGTATATTTTTTGAGCTTTTATAAGGGAAACGATCTTACCTAGAAAAAATGGATGTTCAAGTGTTCTCAGTGATATTATTTGAGCTTTTTTTATTAGTCTGCATATAAGTAAAAAAACTATATTATCTCAAAGATCTATTTTGAAAACTCTAATTCTTTTCTATTCATCTCACTTAGATTTTGAGTCTCTGATATCCCCAAAGTGCACCCTCGTACTCAGGGTCACGTACCTCGGCCTGTCTCACAACCGAGTTGACAATAAGCTTATAACAACCATCAGAAAGGTCATCTCCTGGAAGGTCGACCCCTCATTTATGAACGTCGGCTGGCCATCAGTCGAGGTCGACAGAGTCTCATGGGCTCAAGCTATTATCAACATCGTCCTCTGCCTCAGCTGACGTTACATCCTACCTCGTACATAACCTCGGCCAGCCTTCCAGGCCGAGGCCATATTGATGGTTCAGGATAAAGCGACTATCGAACTCAAACAACCTCGTAGTCGTCCAGGCCGAGGTTACAACAAGTGACATTATAGGTCCGAGCATACGCAAGAACATGGAAGACTTAGAGTACGTGGCAATTCAGTTATAACCGAATCATTCCCATCACGTGGGGGAATATTTGGTCATCATTCCTTACTTATGGCACAACCAGTTGTCCATTTATGACTAGTGTATTCAACTCATACATGCTCTACGCATGCTTGGGGGGTACACTACGCCCCCCAAGCACTATAAATACATGTCTTCTTCTACCTTGGAAGGGGGATGGATAATTATAACCCTAGTTGAAACTCTGTTTGTATGCACAGTAGAGAGAGAAAGCTTAAGAGACTGTATTTATATCCATTAGTGCCTTCATCTAGTGCTATTCGCACACACTCACAGTGGACGTAGGCCATCTTTAGACTGAACCACTTATTTATTGGTATTGCTCCACTTCTCCTCATCACCTTTTGCTACATATTTACTCTTGTGCTACCATTGTTATATTAAGCCTTAGCTTATCAACACCTCTTACTGGTGGTGTTGTTTACCGCATCATCATTTTGGCGCCGTCTATGGGAATGAGAAGCTATATCTCTTCCTTCTTGGAGATTGGACTCATCGGAGACTTTGGTGGTGCACTAATCTTTCCCCATCACGTGGAGCTGTGTCACCATTAAAAGAGATCCTAAAGGTATTAAGTTGTCTAGTGTTTTCATTTACAAGCTCTCTAGTCTTTTTCTATGGCACCAGAGTTACCACCTCCACCATCTGGCGTTGGAGGGCCCAGTTCCATCCAGGCACCACCCCAGTTCGAGATGGCTGAGGTGGAAACAACCTTGAAGTCCTTAGCTGCAACTCAGCAAGCGACGTAGGAGCAATTTGCCCAGCTAAGCCAAAACATAATAATTATACCACCTGGGGTCTCACCGAAGATGATTACTCTGGCCCCTGCTTAGACACATCATGAGGCCAGGGGACCACTGCATGGGCCATGAAAGGACCAACCTACTCCTCAGCGGAGGAGGGATGTTATTGATCCTAGGCGATTACGCCTGGGGAGGCAAGGAAACCTTTGCCCTGAGGATAGGTATGATGACATAGAGGCAGAGGATGCTCCGACAGACTGTTGGGAGCCGTATGAGGTCTCAAATAACACTGTACGTCCTATACAGCAGAGTCGAGGTCAGTGTGCAAGACGAGATGGTGATGCATGATAAAGAGGACCAGCTTTTGATCGCTTAAGTAGAGGGTCGAACTTTGAAAGGCTCGACCCAGTTAATGATCTAAGGGAGAGGCTGTCCAGATCAAGAAGTCTCGCTGGCTCTAGAAGAGAAGGAGGTGACTGTCATCCGCATAATGGCCGATCCCCATATGGATGAGACTGTGTTCAGGGGGAGGTCAATAGACGACGTTGTGCAGCAGCTGGGGAACCCTCAGTCCACCCTTTGGAGGTGGCTGACGACAACCTCGGCCATACCGACGTTGCTAGACCATGGAACGATTCCATTTAAAGGCTGGAAGAGAAGATAGGGGATCTCATAAAAAGTTGAGACCCATTACAGAGGGGGTACTCAGAGGGCTCACTATTTGTGGCAAGGATTGTCAACTTCCTAACCCCTGCCATATTTAAACCTCCCATGGTGTCTCCCAAATACGATGGAAGTACTAACCCAGTCCATCATATTGAGATATATCAATCTGCAGCAAGCATTTATTCAATCTTTGATGAGATGAGGTGCCAAGCTTTCTCAAGCACTCTAACTGGGGCTGCACATACTTGGTTCACTTCTCTTCCTAAAAATTAAATTGAGAATTTTAAAGGATTGGCCAAGCGGTTTATTCACAACTTATGTTTTGGGGTAAGACCTCAAAAGAAGACGACTCACTTGATTTATGTAAAACAAGGGAAGAATGAAAGCCTTAGAGACTACATCACGAGGTTCAAGAAGGAAAAATTAGAGGTAGAAGATTATGAAGAATGCATAGCCATGACAACCCTTATTGGAGGGCTTCAGAAAGGAAAGCTACTTTGGAAGCTTGTTGAAGACCCTCCTAAGTTTATGGCCGAGCAGTTAATAATAGCTGGAAAGGTCATGAACACAGAAGAAGTAATGGCTGCTAAGTATGATGATGAGAATGGAAGTAGCAGTGGGAAATTTTAAAGGAAAAAGCATGGAAAGAAGAGGACTGCAGACGACAAGTTTGCACACTACACTCCTTTAACTGTGAGCTGCGAACATATCCTCAACGAAATAAAGAATGATAGATTCCTGAGATGGATGGAGAAGCTGAAGGCTCCTCCACATAAGAGAAATAAGAATCTATGGTGAGAGTTTCATCAAGATCATGGCCATTTCACTGACAAGTGTTTCACCCTGAAGGATAAGATTAAGAAAATGTTGAAGTCTGGAAAGCTCAGAAAGTATGTGGATAGTAGAGCTTCTAAGGGTGGAAGAGACGACCCTAAAAAGAAAATAAATGATAAATGCAGGGAAGATGCCCCTGTCAGAAGAGCTGATGACTCAGATGATGATGACGATAACCCTGACCTCCCACCAAAATACGACAATATCCCAGTGAAGAGGGTCGATATGATCTCTTTCGGTGTGAACATTATCTGTGGAGGATTAACAGGGGTGGCTCAGAGGTAGTTGATCGCAAGGCTCATGTGGCATAGGCCAAAGTAGTGACTAAAGCCGAGGTTGTGAACTTGGCATCTACAAAAGTTAAACGTGAGAAGAGAAAGAAGGTAAATATGGACACCCTCGTGGTCGGCTTCTCACAACTTTATTTCAAAGGTATCTTAGCTCCCCACGATAACCCTTTAGTCATAACCACAAGGGTGAATGGGTTTGAAGTTTAGAGGATCCTCGTTGATGGGGGTAGTTCTGCAGACGTTATGTTTTGGCCCTGTTTCAAGATCTTGGCCCTCACCAGAGCTAGGCTTGTCCCTTATCATCATCCCTTGATTGGCTTCAACGGTGAAAAGGTTCATCCATTGGGTATGTAAGAAATGAATGTGAGAAAGGAAGATGAATGGCCTAAGATGTTTACCAGAAACATCAATTTCTTTGTGATGGATGAAAATGCCTTTTCAGCCTACAAGCTCATCATAGGACGAGTAGCCTTCAACCAAACATGCCTTCACTTTATTCACACTACACTCCTTTAGCAGTGCCTTCAACGGTCCACCAAATGCTAAACTTCCTGACTCCTTATGGAGTTGGGGAAGTGAAATGCAACCAAACATCGTCACGTGAATGCTACTTCAACTCTGCAGAAGAGAGAGAGAGAGGCTCATAAGAGGGCAACAACTACGTACAACATCGACACACTTGATCCTAGAGATGAAACAAAACTTAAAAAGCGAGAGGTTGCGGAGGAGGTAGAATCCAAACCATCCAAATCGGTAAAGCCCCTAAAGCTTAAGGTGAAGGAGGATCTAGTGAAGCTGTTAAGGAAGAGATAAAGTATCTTTGCCTGGAGCTATGCAGACATGCCAAGTATTGATCCTGAGATTATGTACCATGAACTCAATATTGTAGAGGATGACAATCCCATTAAGCATAGAAGAAGGATATATTCAAGAGAGAAGTATGAAGTCATCAGAGATGAGGTTCGAAAGCTTGAAGAGGCCGAGTTTATTAAAGAAGTCATATACCCTGAGTGGTTGTCTAATGCTGTCATAGTGCCTAAAGGTAATGGGAAATGGAGGATGTGTGTAGACTTCACTGACTTAAACAAGTCTTGCCCAAAGGACAACTTTCCTTTACCTCGTATAGATCAGATGGTGGATGCCACAGAAGGACATGAGCTCATAAGATTTATGGATGCATATTCAGGGTATAATAAAATCTCCATGGACTCGACAGACTTAGAGAAGACAACCTTCATTACAGATAAAGGGACTTATTGCTATAAGGTCATGCCCTTCGGCCTGAAGAATGCAAGGGCTACTTACCAACATCTTGTAAATAAGATGTTCGAGGATCAGACAGGCAAATCCATGGAATTTTATGTGGAAGACATGCTGACGAAGAGTCTGAAGGCCGACACTCATGTGACCGACCTTGAAAGAACTTTTGACACTATGGACAAATAAAGAATGAAGCTCAACCCGGCCAAATGTGTTTTCGGGGTAGGAGCCGAAAATTTTTTGGGCTTCATCGTCAACTAAAGGGAAATAGAGGCTAACCCCGAGAAGATAAAGGCTTTACTGGAAATGAAAACACCCAAAAATATCAAAGACGTTCAGAGGCTAACCGGACGAGTTGCTGCACTTAACAAGTTCGTCTCAAGAGATACAGATAAGTGTATTCATTTTTTCAAAATTCTTATAAAAGCCTTTAAATGGAATAAGGAATGTGATAAAGCTTTCAAAGAGCTTAAGTCCTACCTCGAATCCCCTCTACTCCTATCTCGGCCAATTCAGGGAGAGAAACTGTACGTATATTTAGCTGTCTCAGAGTCAGCCATCAGTGCTACAATAGTAAGAGAAGAGGATGGAGTGCAGAGACCAGTGTACTTCAATAGCTAGGCAATCTAGGGGTCTGAGTATAAGTACCCTCGAATGAAAAAGTTAGCCTATGCTTTGATACACGCTTCTAAGAAAATGAAGCCATACTTTCAAGCACACTCCATGGTCGTCCTCACTGATTCCCCACTCAGTCAGGTCCTCCATAAGCCTGAGAAGTCAGGAAGGCTAATGACCTGGGAAATCGAGTTGGGGGAATACGACAGTGTTTATCAACCCAGGGTTTCTATCAAGGGATAAGAACTAGCAGATTTTTTGGCCGAGTTTACCTGGGATGAGGTCGAGGTTGAGATCAATCAGGAAGTTACACATGAACCACAAGAGAGAAACGTCGGCTGAATATCAGACGAGGCCGAGACAAGTACAACTAAGCAAAGAATAGTTAAGAATGAGGAAGATAAATACCTATTCAAGTAGGGGTCCCTATCAGAGGGAGACTTCTCTTCAAATGCAACCATTTAGAACCTCTTTGTTGATGGGTCATCTTGTGAAAGAGAAAGTGAAGCATGGCTGATAGTGTTAGCACCAGATAGTACCGATATTGAATATGCATTGAGGTTAAACTTTAAAACTTCCAACAACGAGTCAGAGTATGATTCATTGATAGCAGGTCTCTCCTTGGCAAAAAACCTCAGTGTCGGCCATCTCCTAGTCCACAGTGACTCAAGATTGGTCGTAAACCAAATATTAGGCGTGTATGAGGCCAAAGATGAAAGGATGGCCAAATACCTAAAGAGAGTGAGAACGATGCTAGAAGGTTTCAAAGAAGTAAAAATGAAGAGAATACCTCGGCTAGATAATAGTCGAACCGATGCACTCGTAAGGTTGGCCTCAGCAACAAGGACAGACATAAAGAGAACAGTATTAGTTGAGATTCAGCTCAAATCGACCATTAAAGAGGAAGAGGTTGCTAGAACTTGCCTAAATTTGAGTATGGGAGCCTTATGGATGGATCCTCTTATCAATTCTCAATTGTTAGAAAGGAAAAAGGAGAAAGCTGCCGGAGTCAAAGTTAGAAAGGAGAAAGCTGAGGTTCAGAGCTGCTAAATTCTTAATTGTAGGAGATGTCCTATATAAAAAGGGATTCCTGCTCCCTCTCCTCAGATGTGTCCACCCTTCAGAGGTTCCACACATCTTGCACGATGTGCATGAGGGATCTTGTTCCAGTCACGTAGGAGGAAGGCCGTTAGCTAAGAGGATAATCACTCAGGGGTACTAGTGGCCGACCTTGGACAAAGATGCAGTTGCGTATGTGAAGAAGTGTGATAAGTATCAAAGGTTCTCCACCATCCCTCATCAGCCTCACCACCCTCTGACTTCAATCAACTCCCCTTGGCCATTTGCAGTATGGGGCATTAATTTAGTAGGACCCTTGACAAGAGCTATAAACAACTATCGGTTCATAATATTGGCTATTGATTATTTCTCCAAATGGGTAGAGGCCGAGCCAATGATCACAACCACTGAGCAAAAGACTTTCTAGTTCATCTGGAAGAACATCATATGCAGGTATGGTCTTCCAAATACCCTCATCTCAGACAATAGAACCCAGTTCAAGAATATTTCCTTAGAAAAATACTGCGAAAGAGTAGAGATCAAGCAATTTTTCTCTTTTCCTGGCTGATCCTGGGCAAACAATTAGACCGAGGTCACAAATAGAAAAATCCTTGATGGGATAAAAAAGAGGATGGAAGAGGCCAAAGGAAGATGGATAGATGAGGTATATGCTGTGCTTTGGGCCTACAGGATGACAATGAGGAAAACAACAGGAGAAACTTCATTTATGTTAGCCCATGGCTCAGAGGCTGTCATCCCAACAGAGGTAGGACTTCTTACTCATAGAGTTCAGATATATGACCCTCAAGGAATAGGGAAGAGATAAGACTTGATCTTGATTTGATTGAGGAAAGAAGATAGGATGCAGAGATAAGACAGGCAGCCTATCAGTAGAGAACTTCGAGATTCTACAATCAGAGGGTAAAGTCAAGGCCAATAGTAGTGGGAGACCTAGTCCTAAAGAAGACGTGGAAAAAAATGAATAAGCTCCATCATAATTGGCATGGTCCCTATAGGGTAATTGATGAGGTTGTACCTAGTACCTACCGGCTAGAAAATCTTGAAGGAGAACCTTTCTCCAACCATTGGAATGTCGATCACTTTAAGAAATCTTACATATGATATTGCAGTTGTTCTTATCTTTTTATAATATATGTACCAATTTATACAAGGGATGTTAATGAAAAGATAACAATGTTGTGCTGATACTTTTGTTACATTACGTTTTAACATCATTAATTTGGTGAATTATGAGGTGAAACATCATTAATTTGGTGAACTCAGACCCTTAACATGATTAATTTGGGGAATTATGAGGTAAAACATCATTAGTTTGGTGACCTCAAACCTTAAACATTATTAGTTTGGTGAAAATATGAGGGTAAAACACCATAGTTTGGTGCCCTCAGACCTTAAACATCATTATTTAGTGAGTTTAAAAGGTAAAACACCATCATTTGGTGACCTCTGACCTTAAACATCATTATTTGGTAAGTTTAAGAGGGAAAACATCATAATTAGGTGACTTCGGGCCTTTAACATCATTATTTGGTGAAAATATGAGGGTAAAACACCATAATTTGGTGACTTCAGACCTTAAACATCATTAGTTCGGTGAAAGTGAAGAGGTAAAACATCATAATTTGGTGACCTCATACCTTAAACGTCATTATTTGGTGAAAATTAAGAGGTAAAACACCATAATTTGGTGACTTCAGACCTTAAATATCATTAATTGGTGAGTTTAAGAGGTAAAACACCATAATTTGATGACTTCAGGCCTTAAACATCATAAGTTTGGTGAAAGTTTAAGAGGTAAAACATCATAATTTGGTAACCTCGGACCTTAAACATCATTATTTGGTAAAAATTAAGAGGTAAAATACCATAATTTGGCGACCTCAGACCTTAAATATCATTAATTGGTGAGTTTAAGAGGTAAAACACCATAATTTGGTGACCTCAGACCTTAAACATCATTGTTTGGTGAAAGTTTAAGAGGTAAAACATCATAATTTGGTGACCTCAGACCTTTAACATCATTATTTGGTGAAACTATGAGGGTAAAACACCATACCTCGATGACCTCAAACCTTAAACATCCTAATTTGGTGTGGTGAAACTTGTGAATGTGGAGTATCATAGTTATAGAACAATAAAACATCATACAAAGCAATAGAATCAGAAAAAGCCAAGCTACTTATGATCATACCATAAAATAGGGTTCAAAATTGTAATCCAGAGTATCAAGAAACTACCATCAGAGTTCATAGAAACTAGAATTACAGACAAAAGGGGATCACAATTATAACTGTAAAAAATATTAACATTGAAAAGTTATTAATTGGCAAGAGGGCCTATGCCTCGGCAGGAGCTGACCCACCAGTAGCTGTAGTCGTCTGGTCAAGGCCGACGTTGGTAACTTCAACTTCATCATCATGATGAGGATCGTCTTTTGTCTCTCTGACCTCGAGAGGAGCAGTCTTGGCTGAAGCAGCATCACCATCTTCAACTTCCTTAAAGGCCTGAGCAAATCGAGGGTCTCCAAAGTCGAGACCAATAATTTCCTCGACAGTCAAGCCCCCAGACTCACTCTCCTTCATGGCTGCCCATTTGCTGGTCGCTTTGATACCCCTCTCTAGGTACTCAAAGCCGAAGTTGACAAACTCGTCAGACACCTTGTAGTCCTTAATGGCTTTCTCTGAGGCATCCCCCAGCGCATCTTTGACTGTGGCATCAACCTTCTATTGAAGAACATCATCTTTGGCCTTCAGATCTTTGTCATGATCCTTCTTGAGCTGAGATATGTCGTTGTCCCTTTACTTGATAACTCCGTTCAACTTTACAACCTCTGCATTCAGAGAGGCCTCAACCTTCTCAGCTTCCTCACCCTTTTTTATAAGGGTCATCTTCTTCAAAGTCCACTCAACAAGACGATAAAAGGATAAAACACCCTGCAGAAGAAGATTAGACGTACGTACGTATGAGTTATAATTTCAAAAAAGCCGATGTTACACTTACGAGCAAATGAGCAAAATACTGATACCTGGATCGATTTATGGAGAGTGAACTTGGCCAATAAAGGGACATCCAAGGCGTGAAGAAAATGCTTGTCTTCTTCAGTCATTATGGTGCTAATAGGATCGGCAGCTTTTAAACTGAAGCCGATCACGCTATCCCCAATTTTGAGCTGAAATAGAAGAACAGCCAGGGCATCGTCATTAGAAATGGGTATGTCCTGGTATTTTGCTCGAGTCTTACTCGGCCTCGTATGTGTCGGCTTAGTAGAAGGCTTCCTCTTCTTGCTAGCATCAGCCTTAGAGCCGCCGATGCTCTTTTTTGTGTTAGGTGGGGGTACATTTTTGCCACCTCTTTTCTCCATGAGCTTCACGAGGCTAGGAGCTGACATATCCCAAAAGTCATCTGAGATGTCTGCTGGACGCTCTGCAAAATATAAGTCTTTGAGTTAATCGGTCAAAGGTAAAAAATATACGAGACATAACTTTGATAAGAAAAAATGTTAAAGACTTACGAAGCTCTTATAGGGGACCACTCCCCAAACCTGTCTGAGAAAGGTAATAGGGGGTCATCAGATGTTCATATTTAACGAGACGACCTTTCTCGCCCCGATTGTGAAGGTCCTCAACATTCTTGTAATTGTCCTAGCTAAGACCAGAGTCGACTTTATCCATGAGGGAGACTTTCCCCTATCTCAGAGGGGTCCTTGGAACCGACGTTCCACTAGCCTCGTCTGAACCAAACTCCCACGCCCCAAAAACAAAGAAGTATCGAGGTTTCCAATTGTGATTTGAAGTTTGGGTAACCAAGAGCATTTTTTTCTTTAATTTCCTGGCTAAGAAGTGATAGTAGCTAGGATGATTGTTGGCAGACGAAGGGACATAACAACCAGTAAAAACTCTGACTGGAGGTCAGAATGGTGGACAGCCTTCCAAAGAACGACGACCCCAATCATAACCCTCATAGCATTTGGGGACAATTGGAAAGGGGCAAGATTTATGTGTGAGAGTATAGCTCTGATGACTGGGTGGATAGGAAGACGAAAACCCAACATACATTTTCTCATAAACACGGATTTTGCCATCTCGGCCATCGAAAGCCCTCTTATCCTTCAGAGGTTTCCTAAGGATGATGGAAGAATCTATGGAATAGAGGTGCCTGAAAGAAAGAAGGTCGTACTCGTTCACGGTACTCTCATACTCTACAGCTTCAGAGGTATCAAGTTTACTCTCCTCACCATCATCACCATCCTCAGCAACGTCGGTCTGGGCATTTGTAGGGGCACCACCAGGAAACCTCTTAGCAAATTCAACCCCGGTGGCAGTCGATAGGGGAATGGCATCAATATGAGGGGGAATTGCCACACTGGGCCCTAAGATTTCAACAGAAGAAGATCTACGTGAAGTATTAGCACCTTGGTGGGACGAGGCATGGCTTGAAGCGGCGGCTTCCTCCGAAACCTCACCTTGCCTAATAGAATAATCCATAGTCTCTTGGAAAGAGTCTACATATTTGCCTTCCTCAGATGTTGCCATTGGGTCTGAAGAAGCGTTATCCTCAGACATAGGTTCAGGAACCACCGCACGCTCAGTAGGATCTGCAGGCTCAGGGTATATGACCTTTAAGGGAGGAGGAAAGATTAGTCTGAGGGGAAAGGCCTAAGCCCTACGAGTTTCCTCTTGGGATAGCTCTATCTTCCTAATCTTCTCAAAGGCCTTCTCACGCAGAGATGAGAATTCTTCAATGAGTTTATACAAAGGTCTGAGCATTCAAAAGACGACACTACGCTTGAGAGTTAGAACTAAAAGAGGGCAAACAGGCAAAAAATTTGTGTTACTCAAGTTAAAGATTAAAATTAGGAATCCAAAAGGTTTTCACCAAGAACATTCAAGAACTGGGTCGCCGGAGAAGACAACCGGAGGGTCGCTGGGAAGTCTAAAAGCTTGTGTTGTTGGCAGCAATAATCCCAAGATGAACATATATGTATCCACTATGTTTGACTGAGAATACTATATTTATACATATCATTATATGGAGTATATGTGCACTTTGGTATATACTTGAATATGCTCAGTAAATAAACTCTTTAAAATACCTACACATCTGCACGATACTATGTATAATTTTTTACCTTTTTTATAAGAAGGGTTTGTTGTTTCCTTAGAGCTTCTTCAGTTAGTTTCAAACTTTTGGAAGATCCTCCTCTTCTTTGTGTGAGAGAGTAGAAAATTGCAATGAGGTTTATTATATGCTCTCTCTAGAATTTGTTATTTGTTTTGGGCATTTGACGTGTAGTTTACGTCAATTTGTGTCAAATTTATTTCTCAATTTATTATTCTTGTAATTTTAGTCTGTATTGGAGGGTTTAAAAAGATACTTCTTGCATCGACTAGCTGCACTTTTTGCCACCCTTCGGATCGCAATTATGATTCAAACACAATTACTACTGGTGATTATGTACATCATATTGTCCCTAATAATGTTTTTTTTCTTTTTTGTGGTGAGGGTATACTGCTGTGAGGGAGAGCTCTGGCCTCATTTTTTTCTTCTCTTTTTTTGCAAGAAAAAGTCGTGTCACAATACACTCTTAGTTATGTGAGATGGAAACAGTGTCATCCACGGTCATTGAACTGCGGTTTTTATTGTTTCATTCACATACGGGTGTTGAACGACTAGCAACTTCGTTGGTTATATCGTCATTATAGGTTCAAGATGTCCAAATACTTGCTGTTGTAGTTTCGTCACCATCGTGATCTTGAAAATGTCCTTGTTTTCACGCCGCCATTTTTATTACTTTGCACTGCCATGACCTCCATCATTTTTGGTTATTTCTTAATGAAATTAATTTGTTCAGCGGAAAATCAAATTGTTTAGTGATACTTATTTGTTTGGCTCTCTCTGCGCCTCGTTTAAAGGCATGGTAGTTTGTGACAATTATATACTTCATATTCGTTGAGTTTGTGATACTTAAATACTTATTGGTTATGATTGATGCTTTATGTTATGTTTACAACTTTAACTGGTAGAGCACTGCTATCTTCTAATTATCTGTAATTTCTTTTTGTTTTTGCAGGAATTCTGAACAATAAACATTTATAAATAGGTAATTCCGTTGAACCTTTGTCGATCTAAAGGTGTAAAGACTAACTTAAACTTAAATCACCAAATGCCATGAAAGTAAAGACTAGTTAAGTAAATAACGTCGATTTCTCCCGATCTCCATTTTATTTATATTTATCCATGTGTAAACTGCTTTCCCATGTGCTTACAATGTAGGTGGTGGTTAGACTCGTTACGAATAGACTATCATAGGTTTTTGAGTATTTGGTAGTTTTGGGGAGTTGCATTTTTATAATAGTTAGACTTAAATTGAATCCACACATAGTGTCACACAAACTCACATTTATAGTGTTTTAACGATAACTTCGCTATTTCTCTCATGATTACAAGTTTATGTATCCAATGTAACGATAACTTCGCTAACTTCACACAAACTCACATATATATATATATATATATATATATATATCCAATGTTTATGTTTTTTTCCTGTAGAAAATTAGAGAACAATGTGTCTGTGTATGCCACTTTATTCTTCATCCCTGATGCTGTCAATCATTGAAATACGAAAGGTAATAAATAGAATTCAAATCAATTAAATGTTTTGTTTATGTTTAACTAATTGTTTATTTACACACACACACACACACACACATATATATATATATATATATATAATAAGGAAGTTTTTGAAAATGTATACATTTTTAACGGTGCGGATTGATGCTGCCTCCTTACACATTTTAATGGTTGAGATTAGATCTACTTCCTTTTTACAAACCTACCCCTCAATTATTTGGTTTCCCCCTATTTTTCTACTAATCAAACTTACACCTTAATTAAAAAAATTGGGGCATTTTGGTAAACAACCCAAACTTACACTCTCTTTCATTGCTTACACTCTCTTTCTTTACTCCCGATCTATCATTAGCAACCCCAAAAATACCTGCATCCATGCTGCCTCTCCTCTATCCACGCCGCCGCTACTCCTAGGTTAGTTTCAAGTAGATTGGTTTCGATTTTAGGTTTAGTTTCTAATTTTAGGGATTAGTTTTTTATTTTAGGATTAATTATGTTGGATTTCTCTTCATACCTTGGGTTGCATTAGTATTTTCTCCCGTACCCTAGGTTGGTATTGATGTTAAATTGTTGGTTTCTCTTGCTGAAATGCATTTTCTTTTGCATTACAGTTGTTACATCAAACACTTATGTGCATCAGTTGAATTCTTTTCGTGTCTCTGTTGTGGCATGTCCTAATTCTTTTCATTTTTCCACAGCGGAATGTTCGTGTCATGTTGGATAAAACACCCGTACTCATGTTCATGTATCATGCCCAGGTATATAAAATGGTTGCTCACCTGAATTCAGTTGTACTAAAATATTATCCAAGGTATGACTAAATTCCTCTTGGCGTATCTTGTAGTGCATATCATGGCTTTGACAGGTAAACATGTTGAGGTTGGTATTTGATTCTAATATACGCATGACATGTTTCCTCTAACAGTTATTATGCATCCATATTTTTTCTTTTGTTCTTATACAAAATGAAATTAGAGAAACATGAAGTAAATGATTTTGTTCTTATATTGGGCACTTGATAAAATACTCTATGATTTAACCTCGGTTATTAGTTTCTATAATAAATGTAACCAGGGCACCTTTTTTTGTGCATTTAATCGCATAGTTGACATAAACTTAGACATTGGATGAACTATTTTTATGCTTATATTGTGAATCTCATCTAACTCTCTTGATCTATTATAGGTTAAGGACAAAATGATGGTTGAATTAGGTGAACAATATTAATCATTGTAACGAATGTCTTCACCCCGTGATATGTAATGAGGTACAAATTGTTGATGAATTATGATTCTATTTATTTGATGTGTTGAGATCTATGTGTTGAGATCTATCTATTTGATGTATTTATTAGAGTTACACATTTAAGTCAGAACTGTAGTTCTTTAATCTTTCCATTTGTTTATAGTTATAGGATGCCTCATTACCCAACATTCATTAGTAGCTCGCGATCTATCTCATCGCACGATATAAGGGATGTTGCTATAAGTTCTTTTCAGTTCTGAATTTTTTATTGACATGTGGTCGGTTGGTTGTATATTTGCTAAGCTTTTGTAAGGAAAACGATCTTACCGAGAAAAAATGGATGTTCAAGTGTTCTCAGTGATATTATTTGAGCTTTTTTTATTAGTGTGCATATAAGTAAAAAAACTATATTCTCTCAAAGCTCTATTTTTGAAAACTCTAATTCTTTTCTATTCATCTCACTTAGATTTGGATTCTCAAATATGCCCAAAGTTCACCCTCGTACTTAGGGTCACGTACCTCGTCCTGTCTCACAGCCGAGTTGACAAGAAGCTTATAATAGCCATCAGAAAGGTCGTTTCCACGAAGGTCGGCCCCTCATTTACCAACATCGGCTGACCATCAGCCGAGGTCAGTAGCGTCTCATGGGCTCAAGATATTATCAACATCGTCCTCTGCCTCAGTCGACGTTACATCCTACCTCGACCAGCCTTCCAGGTCGAGGCCATATTGATGGTTCAGGACTAAGCGACTTTCGGACTCCAACCTCATAGTCATCCAAGCCGAGGTTACAACAAGTGACATTACAGGTTCGAGCATACGCAAGCACATGGAAGACTTAGAGAACGTGGTAATTCAGTTATAATCGAATCATTCCCATTACGTGGAGGAATATTTGGTCATCATTCCTTACATATGGCACAGCCAGGTGTCCATTTATGATTAGTGTATTCAACTCATACATGCTCTATGCGGGCTTAGGGGGTACACTACACCCCCAAGCCTTATAAATACATGTCTTCTCCTACCTTGGAAGGGGGATGGATACTTATAACCCTGGTTAAAACTCTATTTGTATGCACAATAGAGAGAGAAAGTTTGAGAGACTGTATCTATGGCCATTAGTGCCTTTATCTAGTGCTATTCTCACACACTTCACACACTCACAGTGGACGTAGGCCATCTTTAGGCTGATCTACTTATATATTGGTGTTTCTCCACTTTTTCTCATCACCTTCAGCTACATATTTACTCTTGTGCTGCCATTGTTACAGTAAGCTTGAGCTTATCAACACCTCTTACTGGTGTTGTTGTTTACCGCATCATCATTCTCTACTATTTATGACTTGGATTCATTTTATGGTTTAAGGTCCTTTTTTTTTGGGAAGAGCTGAAGGCACCACTTTTCCAACCTTCAGGTTGTGGTGCAGTCAATGTAAGTCAGTTTTGGCGTTATATAGAAATTTTGTGCATAAATATGATCCTTATAGCTATCCCAAGTGTATATGGTAATTACAAGATCACATATGACATTGTTTTTGTTTGTGACTTTTATTTTCACTCAACTAATAATTTAGTATTTTTTATCAAAACTAAGTGTGATCTTCTAATCATTTATTGAACACAACAACGAAAAAATACTAGTCGAATATGTGAATCTTGGGTTGTTATAGAATGAAGCATTGGTAGCATGCTCTCCAGCAGCAGAGGCCATCAACAACTGAGGTTTCTATTGTCTGTGTATGTCTTTTTTATTATTTTTTATTTTTTTATCATGAAAATTCTCATTGAGGAGAATGTTTACACGTGTGTAAGTTGGGTTAGTTTTATATCTTAGTAGTGGGTCGATTCTTTGCCCATTTCATGTTGAAGGTTTTTTCTTCAACCCAAATCTGTTTCTTTTTTCTTCTCAAATCTATTTTAGAGGGTTTTATGTCGACTCCGGTTAAGACTCAAAATTTATCATTTTTACGTCGACTCCGGTGAGGTCTCAAAATTTTTTGGTTTTCTAATTTTGTATATATCTGTTTTCTCACTTTTTTATTTTTTAGACTCCGGTAAGAACTTTGGTTGTATAGGTCTATTTTTTACCTTTGGTGAGAACTGTGTTTGTAAAAATCTATGAATATATATTTGTATGAGTGAGTTACTAAAGGTTCGTAGATTTTGGTTAGATAATACCCTGTAGAGTTTGGTAAGATTGATGATATAAATGATTATATTTTTAAATATATCTTTTTTTTGTATGGTTATCGATTTCTAACAATTTTTTCTCTAATGGAGAAGTATTACTGGAACATTTATCAGTTGGAAACCTTAATATGGTTCCATTTATTGGTGATGGTCTCGATCTAAACATAAGCTTTCAAGGCTCGACGACCCACCGATCGCTATCTTGATCACTTGGAAACACTTTTTAAGCCTTCACAAAGTCATCTTGATTAGATACCTGATATTGTATGATTACGCTTTGTTTCTAGAGTTTGGTAAGATTAATTACAATTCATTTGTTCTTTTTTTTGTAATGGTTTTTTATTCTAGAATATATTTTAAAATCTATCTTTTTTGCATAATTATTTGTTTCTAATATTTTTTTCTCCAAAATTTGAATATGAGTTACATTTTTTCTCACTCTTATGGATATCTCTCTCTATTCATATATTTGAGATCTCTTTTCATTATTTTACTTTTAATTTGATGGTTTTTCAGTGGTGGCCCCTTTCGACGGTGCGGGGTGTAGTAGAATCTGGGCGGTGGTTATTGACAAACAAGGTGGGTTTCATTGAATCGTGGTAGCTGCTGGGATGTTGATTTGAGCTGAGAAGGGGCGACGATTCTGACAGACCATTTCACAAAGGAGGTTTATCTCTCTGAAAAGGCATACCAGCTTTAATACATTCTTTTAACACTTCATTAGCCGTAAGTTGAATGCTACTAATTTTTTTCCATCTTAAAGTTTTTAATATCAGTTGTGTTGTATCTATTAAATTATGTATCTTCGTATCACATCAAATTAGTTAATTTTTTCGTCTACTGTTACTATATATTTTTTTAATTACAAAGTTTAAGATCGCACACGTATATTAAATTCATGGTGTGCTTATCGTGGGAGTGGTCAGCGTCATGGCTTATTCTAAATTCATCTGACTAACATTATTACTACTGTATCACTTGACTATCTTTCAAGATTTGGTTTTGAACTCTATTCATTCAATTCAAAATCAAGTAAACTTCTAAATCTAAAATGGAGGTTTGGAAAAATAAAATTTTCATGTGATTTTGGTTGTGATTGAGTCCAGTAGTACACTTTTGAATGTTTTATTTTTTGCAGATTACTATGTGTGTGAGACAAATGAACTATTTTGGAATGTGTGTGAGCAGTGTCAACATTCCCATTTGGGTTCATACTCCCTTGCCTTAAAGGTTTGATTTTCAAACTTACATTTGGTTCAATTTTCATATACACCTACATGCATCCAACCTTTCCTCATGTTTTGTATTTTATTTTGATATTGACATTGTTTTATTTGAGCCCCAATTACCTTGTTCATGTCTTCCTGATCCATACTATTCTCCTTCAGTTCAAATTTTCATTATGCTATGGTTTGGTGGGCTTCTTTGTAAATTAGTATTTGATAGGTTCATCTATAAACTGAATTTATTATATGAACATCAATTGACTTTATTTTGAAGGTAGAATGAGAAATATGTGATAGAGAAATTATTTTACAATTTATAAGAGAAGACGTTTATTTCGTGTTAAATCCTTGAAATGGCTTTGTGGATTGCCACTTAGCCCGATCATTCAGCTCAGTTGTAAGGTTCGACATAATCCTATTTATATGATTGTTACTTAACAATGGAACTCGATGAAAATGGCCTTGATGAAGTTGCAGTTGTCCATTTATCTGAAGATGATCAAGGCTTGGCAGCGGGGCAGATTACAGCCTTATACAAGGGAGGAATCTGCATAGGCTCGGGCGTGATCACGAAATCATGGGATGATAAAGGATTTCCAGTTTATGAAAAGGATCTTGAGGAATGTGATCCTAAATTTGTTGTTGCTGATTGATAAATGTTGGGTACTTTTTGTCACTAATTGATGGAACTTTGGGTCTTTTTGCCATTGCAAGATTTCCTTTCACTTGGTTCCAATTGCTTAGAAGGAAAAAGTGGAAATTTTTGCAAGATGGATGAGTTAACTCTAGATTCCCTCTTTATGTAAAATTATAGTTTGTGAGATATATGTACTAAAAAAAATATTGCTACCCACTTTTCTTTTGAAACACAATGAAGCCGTCCACAATGGAATGGTTAAATTGCGCAAAATTCATTTTTTGTCCTAAATTAATCATTTTTTCTATTGGAGTGATGTGAGTTTTGCTGATTTCAATAAATTTATGCTTCATTTTTTATTTTTTGGGGCGTGTTTTAGTCTTCCCGACAAATTATTATTATATATACGAAATTACATATTTACTATAGATCTTCAATTTTACAATCTTTTAAACATAAATATAAATTTTTTCCATTTTACGATTATCATTGTGTCTTCAGGCACGGACATACCCTAGTGTGTGTGTATATATATATATATATATATATATATATATATATATATATATATTGTTAATATATGTCTTAAAAACTCATCATTTATTCTTGGATTGTTTAAGATGAGCATGCTATCTAAGAAAGCGACACACAAAGGATGAGAATGATGATGTACGAGTTGATTTCATTCAATTCATTTTAAGGAACCTCAAAGTATAGAAAGTCTCCCTCGTATGTGTGATGTTTATATGAACTAGCTAATGGTACACACACCATTCATATGCAATGAATACTAACATGTATGTGTGATACAAGATTTTTTGCCTTGGTTTATTAAAATTCAAAAAGTGATACGATGTACATGTAATGGAGATCAGCGAGAGTGGGGGTTGGCAAGGTTTGGGGGCTACTATTGTTGTGAGTGGTGGTGGTGGGGGAGTGGTGGTGGAGGGGGCACTGAGTGATTGTCGCTTTAGGGTTTTGGAGGGGGAGGGGAGCTATCGAATTTTTTTTATTCGTGCAAAATCAAATTATTATTATTTACTTATTTTGGTTATATGGATTTTCATAAATTGATTTCCTATTGCTAGTGATTATAATATTTCCTTTATTTTTTTGTAGGTTTATGGAAAGTAGTTTTGTAAAGAAAGAATGGAGCGGGCATTTGTGGAGGAATGGAGCGGGCATTTGTGGTGGAATGTTGAGGATATATGTGGTTTATAATTGTTACATTTTTCACTATTTGAGGAAATATTTAGTTTTAACTGATTTTGTATGGAAATGTAATTGGAACAAATACCTTTTTAAATGTATGTATTACTTTGGCAGGACAATTTTTGGATGTATATATTGATAGGACAACTTTTGGATGTAGATATTGCATGACAACTTTTGAATGTATATATGGATATGACTAGTTAGAATTAATTTTAAGAACATTTGTGTTGATTTTATTTCATAGGATAACTTTCAAATGTAATATATGGATATGCATTCAAGTGACGCATCCTATAAAAAAACATATTTCGGAAGCTTTTGGGCAAGTGGTAGATAGTCAAGGAGTTTTTTGCAACACTTGTAAATAATGCGTCTTAAAACGATTTATTTTTAAGCCCTTTTTTTAGAATTTTTGCAACCCTTGTAAATAATACGTCTTAAAAAGCTTTGTTTTTAAGACGTTTTTTTTTTAATTTTTTACAACTCTTGTAAATAATGCGTCTTAAAAAAGCTATATTTTTTAAGACGTTTTTTTGAATTTTTTTATGACAGTGTTTTTTAAGACGCTTTTGATTAAAATTAAAAGTGATGTAAAAGGCTTTTTATGAAACTTTTAAACCGTTGTAAAAATACTTTTTTCTTCTAGTGGTTCAAAGTTCGAATTTAAATAGTGCAATCGCTACATAATTAAATCTCAAATATCAAATGTTGTCGCTAAGGAGTAAGAGCTCATCACATCTCTAACGATTGCCGAAACTCTTGGGAGCCTTACTGATACAAGCCTTCGTGTCCTTACCTGAAGTCCCCGTGGGTTTTGGAAAATAGGATAAGAGCGGAATGCCAGTAGGGTGAGAGATACTAGGTAATAATTTTGTACCAAAATACTATAGATATAAAGTATCTTTTAATATTTCAAGAAAGCAATTTATCCAATTTATGCAAACGAATGCAACTATATGCAATGCACCCGGGCTAAGTGCCCAAACTCATGCTAAGCTATTTCATGTCTCGTGCCAGAGATTATTAGACTTAAGTGCCTTTAATTCAAGAATATTCTCATTCTTAATTTCTTGTCACAAGATTTATCAATCTTTGCCTTGGAGTCTAGCCATTAGTCCCGGACTTCACGAGATCCACACTATCAGTCTCTAGTCGCCATATGTTCTTATGTACAAGCTTTGAGGTCTTTCACCACTAGGGACGTCATGCTCTGCTTAGTTCTTGGTATCATCCAAGTATCCTCTCTGATCTTTTCCACATATTTCACATTTATCACATTTCACATATTCCATCATTCTCATCAATTTTCAAGTTCATCATTCTTTTCATTTTCACTTGTGTCACACTTTATTAATTTATCACATCTTTAGTTTCTTCCATTAAATTAGGCCGGGGAGGCCATAAATGCAACGCCATTTTTTAATATCATTTTCGTGAATCTCATTATTTTTATTTAGCAAAAATATATCATTAATCTCCTTTTATCAAACTCAATTAATACATTCTATTGCCAAATATTTTCCTGATAGCATACTATTCATAGCATTTATGACAATGCACTACTATTTGTTTTACACAAAAATCATCATTCTAAATGGGTTTAAGCATACTAATTTCACCAAAAACCAATTTTTAACTTTTCAAAGTATATTTCTGATTATTTTCAACATAATTTTAGTAATAAACTCCATATTTTATAAAAGGACTTTATTTCAAGTTAAATGGGTACTCTAATCATGTCTAGGCCTTTAAGTACCAAGTTGTGAATTTAACAAATTAGGGGCTGCATTTTGTAATTTTCTTAAAACACGTTAAAACCAACATATTTATAATTAAATCATGTTAAAAATTTAGTCTACCAATTACTACAACATAATATTCACAATCTATGGAATTCTACCTAAGAAATCCCTTAATATGTCACTATTCATGTCAGGTTTATGTAGTATTTCATTACTAATTTCATCCTTCAATTTTGAAGCTATGAATCATCATTAAATTGACTTTAGCAGCATGAAACATTCTTAAACTCATTTTAAATCATCTTTCAACATGAAACATAGATTTCTACCTGAGAAACCCCTTAATATGCCACTAACATGCTCATAATTGTGTAGTCTTTTATCATAATTAATTTCTCAAGATTTCATGCCATGATTACCCATTGTAAACTTA